>JAEIFV010000044.1:0-600000 GCA_018904265.1 Lordiphosa collinella | reverse complement strand
ACTTATCACTTATCATTCTCCTATATATTAGATACCTCCGAGCTGCATGAGGCGGTCAAGGTGCGCGAATGTCAGGAGAAGGCATTGCAAAGCTTACAGGCTTATACTTTGGCCCATTATCCCGATACGCCGTCCAAATTTGGTGAGCTGCTGTTGCGTATACCCGATCTGCAGAGAACGTGTCAGGTGATTAATATAAGTCATGGTTTCCGAATCGAGTTTTTAATCTCTCTCTCCTTTTGTTGCAGCTGGGGAAGGAAATGCTGACGATTAAGACACGAGATGGTGCCGATTTTAATTTGTTGATGGAACTCTTACGCGGAGAACATTGACAAACAACAACAACACCGCACACAAGTTTTATATGTAGTATTAGTACATCTATTTAGATTTTTATTGGATTTAATTAAGCAAATCGATGTGTAAGCTCTGAAAACATGTGCCTAAAACGAAAAGTGAAACACAGACAACAACACTGGCAACATTTGTTGTTTTGTTGTTGTTGTTAGCTTTTTTATATACATACATACATATAAACTGACTTATGTATAGAGTAAAACTAAAGCACACATGGAAAATGAAAAGACTAAGAAATTTAATATTAATCACAAACAAATTGAATGAAATCAAATTACCATTTAGTTAAAGTAAAACAAAAAAGAGAGGATGTAAGAAAAACCCAGCAGCTAGCGATTTTTATATTACTTTAAAACAAAAATGCCAAAACCAATTTGGTTTACCACCACACAGAGAGCTGCTAGAATTTTCTATATATATATATATATATTTAATATATACGAATATATATCCATTTTTAAATGTTGTAGCATTTAGTTTTAGTGCAATTTCACACACACACCCACACACACACATGTCTACTTATATTACTAAACTATATACCAGAAAAGACCACTCGAACGGACTATTCCAGTGATTACGATGATGAAACTACATAAATCAAATTTATTCTTTTGTCAAAACATTAAATTGCATTAATTATAATCTTTCTTCTCTGAGTTTACTTAATAGCTGAAGCAAATCCTGCAACAGGATTTAAAACATTTAACAGAATTTTTTAAGTTTTACATTTAATATTGTTTATATTTTTTTTGTGTCATCAAAAATATGTAAAGAAAAACACATTGAAATCTTAGATAGATATACAAGTATATGTATGTTTGTACCTATATGTCTAAATATGTGTGTATATGATGTATGTAAAACTATTAAAACTTCCAGCCCCACCAGCAAACAAATGAAACAACCAGAAATGTAATTCCAATTTAATTTAAAAGCAAACTTTTAAAGTTAAAATGTTTATCTAACAATAGTTAAATGCTAATTAACATACACACACACAACCCTTACCATAGTTAAATGCAATTGTAAAACTGAAAATCAAATCAAAATTAATTTATAATTCTCTATGCAGGAAAAAATTAGCTTCCAGTTGTTATTATAAGGCACAAGTAAACAACGGCTGATGAATATGGCTACAATTTCAATTCAGTTTACAGCTTTTTTTTTTCTTCTTCTTTGAAATAGTTATGCAGACAACCTAATTGTCTTTTATTTAGTTGTTCGAGAATCAAAAACTTTAGAAACTTTCGTGGAACCTTAGGAATAAAGGATCTCCCTTTTCGTAAATCTACGAACAATGCTTCGCTTATCACTTACCAGGCACAATTGAAATAAACAACCTAATGCTGAAAAGTTTTTCACAAATTTCTTAAATTTAACTAAAATAACGAATTCAATGATTTCCCAAACATTTTGGGTTTTAAAACCAAAGTTTTGACAAAATCGCACAATTGTTGCGAAAGTGGGAATTGAGGCACGGCTGCTCTATACATTTTACAAGACCATTATCGGCTTATTTTTTAATAATCTCTTATATTCCACGACTAGTAAAAGAATTTTGTTTTAGAGCGGCTATGGGCTCCCAATAGCATACTTATTTTTACTAAAAATTCCATCAAAGCGTTCGGTAACCCAATTTTTTCGATGGAATACTGCAAAATTATTGGTTACTATTTCTTATTTCCTATTTCTTAATTTCCCAAATATAAATTCGAATCATTGATTTACTATTTGTGCTATTATTTCATAGCCTTTTCGTTTCTCGATATGGTAGTCCGATTCATCACCCACATAGCTAATCAAACTTCCATTTTTAGAACATTTTGCTGATATTTTTCTACTTAAGTTCCAAAGCTTAAATAGTTTTCAAATGCGCAACCAAATCAATATAGTTTCGGGAACAATCCAACTGTTAAACTTACTTGTGTCATTCTGGTTAAGCTATTTTTCCTCTAATCACACCCCCTCCCATACACAACGCTACTCATTTCATAGTAAATATTTAATTTCATATTTTTGCATATAAATGTAATAAACTGAAATTTCCAATGGAACAACAATTAATCGTAATTGTCAATGCAATATTTTGTAATAAACATTTTTTTCGAAAAAAAAAAAATTGTGTTATGAATCCATTGTAATTTTAAATTCTTAATCTATTTGGTGAACTAAAACCTGACGTCCGTTATGGCCGAGAAAGGATCAGATTCCTGATTTAGTTAGATCTGGCCTAGAATTCGTGAACAGCTGGCAGTTAGCTGGCAGTCGAACAGTTAAAAGTAAACTTTGATTTACAATTAAAAAATACATGGTGGCGCAAAAGAATCGAAGGGGTTTAAAAGTTGAATAACTTTTTTGAATATTTTTAAAAATTTTTTGATCAGATTATAAAATATACAGTATGGAAATTTGTTTACAGGAAAAAAATAATCCAAAAAATTTCACTTAAATGATCCCCACTTTCAGTGTCGCAAAGATGGGCTTATTTTGGAGAATTTTTCGCTTCCCAAAAATTTGACCAAAGGGTTCCATTGTGTCTCGGGCAGTGGCTCCATTCTGCTAAAACCACATCTCAGGTCTGTTTTCAAAAGCAGTACAAAATGTTCCATCATAACCCGATACCGCTCTCCATTTACGGTTACAGCACTTGCATCTTCATTTTCGAAGAAGTAAACTTCAACGATATTTTCAGATTTAATGCCACACCACACTGTACACATAATGGTGTTCAATTGGCGTTAATGAATGTGTCTTGGCTTTTCAGACACCCAAAACCTATTTTTCGGCTTATTAACAAAGCTATTTAAATTAAAACGAGCCCATCTTTGCGATGCTGAAAGCGGGGATCATTTAAGTGACATTTTTTTTATTACATAATGTAAACAAATTTCCATACTGGTTCTTTGCGCCACCCTGTACTACATACGTTTATACACACAACATTTATCCAACAATCCTATTCACTTGGACTTAGTGAGAATTATATATGACGCTGCATTAACTGACCATCATATTTTACGTTCAAACAGATATATATTAAAAGAAACAAAGGGCGTGTTCACCAGCACACACCAATCATTTAACATAAATCAACAGTCACAAAAAAAGTGTTTGGCTGCTGGTGAACGGTTTTTGATAGAATTTGCAGCCAACAAAACTATCGATGTTTTTATTGGCGGAAGTTTTGAACTTTTGACCGCAAATAAAAAAATATTAAAAAAGGAATAACATCAAGTACAATCCATTACATTGGATGTGACTGTCGTCAAAAACGCCGATATGGCGAAATTTCGACCTCTTCGGTGGCGACTTGGTTGTCTCTGGTTGTCCCATATTGGCTACTTGTAAGCGAAGTGGAGAACTCCTTGCAGATGCTCTCTATTGAGGAGTTTCATGCGGCCAGGTTTGAGGAATCAACTGGGGGCCTTCTTGCAGCTCCATGATAGACTCGGAGGAAAGCTCTCTCCAAACCGATTTGGATGAGATGCAGAGCACGAACACTCGAGACCATTGTACAGTTTGCTGGAGGACCCAAGATTGTGCTGCATCGTCTATGCATTGCACTGGGAGTTTATAAAGTGCACATGCTGCAGCAGGATTGGCCGTGCGCCATTGAGGTGATCAATAAGTTCCAGCAGCAGCGTATACCATATGTCAGTGAAGATGTGCAGCTCTGGATCATGCTAGAGGTGCTGCAGGCCATACCGGAGGAGGCACAAGTTATACACACCTCCGTGAAGCGAGTCATCCTTAGGGCAGAGCTGGGCAAGCGGGTGCCGGTGGTGTGGCAGACACGCGAGACTTATGTATTTAAAGCTGCAAATGAGACGCAGTGAATGGGACGCGGTGTGCGTGGGTGTGGGCACCTGGATTAGGAACATTGGCTACTCCATTGAGGGCTTTTTGGTATGTCGAAACGGTCACCTACTGATGAGAGGGACTCTCGTTTTGCCAACGTCCAAACTGCAAAAGCAAAGACGATTCCTTGACCATTTTGTTTTAATTTCTACAAAATTAATTCTTTGTTTATTGCTGTCAGCTGTTTGCTATCGATAACAATCACAAATCAAATCAATCTAACAAAGAAATACTTTGATGGATTTACATCTAACACAATCACGAAAATTAGCAATCATGATTGGACATCACGCCCGTTCACCAGCACAATCTAACAAAATTAGTCGATTTTTGGTTATTAATTTATGCTGGTGAACACGCCCAATGCAGCCTAAAAAAATCAAGCAACCTGCATTAGCAAACCCGAAAGTGTCCAAATTGGCCTTTGAAAAGAATTTTTTTTAGTTTATGGAAAATTTTTTAAATTTAATCGTCGTGTTCAAGCCAGAGCGTAATCTATATTAATACAAAAAAGTGTATAGGAATTTTTAAAAGCCTACGTGATCTTACATGGACCTTTCATTAATAGTTAAGCAAATGGGGGGCGGGAGGAGGCGTGGCCAAAAATTAAAATAAACTTTATCTGCGTAGGGACAATAAGAGTCTACATACAAAATTTGGTGGCTCTAGCTCTTCTAGTCTCCGAGACCTAGTTGCTCATACAGACAGACGGTCAGACGGACAGACGAACAAGAATATATATACTTTATGCGGTCGGTGATGCTTCTTTCTGCCTGTTACATACATATGCACGACTTCAGTATACCCTTTTTACTCTACGAGTAACGGGTATAAAAACCTCGAGTGCACCACTGAACAGAACTAAAGCCGCGCTTCAGTTAGCTCCAAAAACCATGTAATGTTCCGGAATGAAACGGAGGTTTACAAACAGCTTGAATCTCTAAACCCGACCAGTCATTATTTCCGAGCGGTTTGCATCCCTGGTATAAACAGAATTACAATCAATCAATCCGTTAACCGTGATAAACCTTTGTCAGTGGAACAAGATAACAATCACATATTTAAAGTGTCAGATCAATCCACAATTTGGCTGCTTTGAAAATGTTGTCGAAATTTGATATTTTAATGTTGTTTGACAATTTTTTCCACATTTCTTTTCTAAATTGTGTAGTGTCCTGTCTTTGTTGTGTTTGTGTTATGGATTGATTTAGAACAAAAAAATATATATATAAAAATGACATCTATGGCTCTTTGCACTTCCGATGATGACATCCATTCGCTTAGCAATGAGGAACAGGAGGAAAATCTACGGACAATGAATACCATCAATAGTTTCGAGGATATCTATAAAACGTACAAGCCGACAACCACCAAACCAACAGAAGTCTACCAGCAGCCCGTTTCCATACTGAAAAATAGAAATAATACCTACTCCACTACAACACTTAAGAACCCTCCAACCCTGTCCAGTATTACCATGCTAAGACGTCAAAACCAAATCCCTTACATGACTTCATTCGGTTTAATTGGCAAACAGGTGAGGGAAAAGCTCAAAGAACTTCAAACGTCTCCCAAGCAGAGGAAATTGCCGTTCAACGATCTGAGGCTCTGGTAAGTTTTGTCGCGAGTTGCGACTATACTTTGGTATATATTGGTTTCTTCCACTGAACAGCTCAAATTCTCGCATAGCATCGGGTCAGATCTTGAATAGAAGTAATGACAGTTGTTGCTGTAGCGAAAGTGAGTACGGATGGTGATGTGGTGGATTTTAAGATACTAAATCTCAGTTCTTCTTTTAAAGATCAAAATGATATAAATGTTGGAAATAATGTAACTTTTGCGGAGCCCGAATGTTCGAAAGCATTTAACTATACAGGATACTCTAATCTGGGCTTCTCCAATAATTGCTGTTGCAGCTATAATCCTTCCGTGAAAGGATCACAACCTCAGAAACAGCTGCAGCCAGAGATATCTTATTGTTGCTGTCCCCAGAACTCCTCAGAGAGCTGCAGAGAGGTGGATAATCTTTCAAATGTTACCAAGGATTGCCAGATGGACGAAGTTTTCAAACAAGCTTCCAAACAAGCTTCCAATGATAACTGCTGTTGCGATCAAGTCGATGAGCAGTCGAAGGAAGATTTCGAAAATTCTAGTTCAAGTTTGGAATATTATTGCCAATGTTTTAATGGTCAAGATGAGCAGAGTTTGGACTCGAATCGGGGCTTGACTATGCCAGATGAGACAAGAAAAAAAGCCATTTGTTATGAGATAGGTTATACTCCTTGTCCACCAAATGGAGGGCAATGTTGTTGTACAGGTATGAATGCAGAATGTGGAATGGGGCCATGCGGAATGAGTGAATATGCAGCTGAGTGTGGCATGGGTTGCCAACCATGCTGTCCCTCGGTTGGCATGGGTTGCCAACCATGCTGTCCCTCGGTTGGCATGGGTTGCCAACCATGCTGTCCCTCGCCTTGTAATAGTTGTCCCCCACCATCCATGGGCATGGATTGCTGCACCTGCAACAATTGTGTGGACATTGAAAGTTTTGTGCGTAAGTTTCGATCAGGAGCTCAGACATGTTTGCCCAATTGTCTGACCTTGCCCTCGCCGCCTTGTCTGGGCATGGGAGTGAATGGGAACAATTGTGGTGGATACAGTAATGGTAGCAACAGTAATGACAACGCTTGCTGCTGTCCGGCTTATGTAAATGATGTGCTCCAAAGCCAAACCGTGTACTCCACTGACTATAGACCAATTTGTATGGGAGGCAACCAATTCAATCACTTTCCCTGTGGGTCAGGAGCATGTAATGAGTGCTGTATGCCTATGAGAGGAGCCGGTTGCTGCATGGAAATGCCCAATCCTTGCTGTTCAATGGAATCAAACGAATGCGCCCGTCCAAGTGCTTGTTGTGGAGATTTATGCGGTGGTCAGTCCAATGGTATTTACGGTATAGGCGATCCCTGCTGTCAGATGAATGGGAGAGGTTGTTATCCCTTAAGTCAACTAAGGTAAGATAATCAGTCTTGTTCTCAGTTTCACTTCCGCAAAAGTTTTGTGATTTAGAGATCAAATCTAGTAAAAACAAGTAAGAAGGGTCGTAGATGCTTTCTCCTCCCTGTTACATACTTTTGCACAAACTTAATATACTGTGTGTACCATTGGTACAGAGTATAAAAACCGGTTGTAAATCACAACAGTTTTGTGGAAGTGAAATTGAGAACAAGGCTGCATGTCTTTTATTAGAGTTAAAATTCAATATCCTTCTTTTATCCTAGTCCGGGCTTCTGTTGCTCTTTTCCCACCGGTTGCTGTATGCCATCACCACAAATGTGTTGTGATATGGGTTCTTGTTGCCCCCCACCCAATCCCTGCGATATGGGCTCTTGTTGCCCCCCACCCAATCCCTGCGATATGGGCTCTTGTTGCCCCCCACCCAATCTCTGCGATATGGGCTCTTGCTGCTCCCAACCTAATCCCTGCGATATGGGCTCTTGTTGCCCCCCACCCAATCTCTGCGATATGAACTCTTGTTGTTCCGGTATGCAGGCCTGCTGCTCCAAGGCTACAAGCTGTAACCTTAGTCAAACTTCATGCTATGAATAACTTTGGAAACGGACTAAATCAGTTCTGTATTGTTCTAGTCAAATAACTGATAAATGTCGAAACAGAAAAGAAACTAATAAAAAAATATAAAAAGAGTTTTTAACACGCTTTTATTAGTTTCACTTGAATGTTTGAAATTTCGGATTCAGCCTAAAAGTATGCTGCAAAAATGTTTACAGCATACTTTAAGGCTGAAGCTTAAAAGGCATTGAACCAAGGCATACTTAACAAGGTAGCCGCACTTGCTCTCTCATTGCCGCTTATATAAATGTGAAAATGAGCGAGAGCGAGAGAGTAATGAATTTTTGCTCTCGCTTGAGTCAAAGCAAAGAAATTTGTACGTGCATGCAATATATACATATACATATGGAGCCATAGCAAAAACACGTAAGGTTTCAAACAAAATTAAGAGGCAAACAGAAATAATTCGTCGGCGGAGATGCTTCCCTCACGACTATTGTTCACAGACTGACACATAAGCGGCAAGCAAAGAGGGCGAGAGAGCGAGTGCGGCTACCTTGTTAAGTATGCCTTGCCTTGGACTGACACATAAGCGGCAAGCAAAGAGGGCGAGAGAGCGAGTGCGGCTACCTTGTTAAGTATGCCTTGCATTGAACTACATTTTTGGAAAATTAATCAATTTTAAGCAGGAACGGGGATTCGACTAACTGCACCGCTCCGAATTTGTCTAGGTGTTCTCAAAGCTATTTTCTGATTTTTAGTTCGATTTGCTATTAAAGCGTGTTTTTTAGTTTTTTTAAACTATATTTTATTTTGTGTTTTGAAAAACTATTTACTACCGGTGATCTATCGTTATCGATAGCATTTTAAATCGAATCATCATAACTTGTGGTGACACTGGACGTAGCTTAGGCCGCACGACAATACAAAACAAATTGGCAAATCTTGTATTAAAAGCGTAGAAAATGAATGTCAACGTTTTGTTAAATACATTAAAGGCTTTGCGTTTAAGTAACAGCATTAAAAGCCAAGTGCCTAGCCTGTCCACAGTGCGTGCTTATGGTAAGCGTGTTAAACCACAACATTTCATAACAGCAGGCAGTGATGCTCAGTAAAAAAAAATTAGCTAAATTTACTAACTAAATGAAATCTCTTCCAGCCGCTCCACCGAAACGTTTCTATAAGAAAACCTCAGTGGTAAGCACGGATGCTGGCTACGAGGTTATACTAGATCATCGCAAGCTTAAGACACCCAAGGGCAAGATATTTACAGTGAAAAGCGAACCATTGGCCATAGCCGTAGCCACCGAATTCGATAGTCAAAAAGATCACATTGAACGTTCGCGGATGCATATATCGGCTTTGTGCTTCACGGCCCTAGATAACCCCAACAACTTGAACAAGCTGGATATGGTTAATTATTTGTTAAACTTTATACCCACCGATACAGTGCTTTTCCAGTATGATGTGAGTTGCTTGTGGCTACTTCAGAGATTTGTGGTATAAACATTAAATTCTAATCTCTTTCAGGATGAGAAGGATTTGAAAGAACTACAGCAGAATGAATGGGATCCCTTAATTGCGTGGTTCAATCAGCGTTATGAAACCAATTTGCAGAAAACATTAAATATTACACCACCCCAGGTCACCGTTGAGGATAAAGTCAAAATTGCCAAACATTTCCAGTCATACAGCTTGGAGACCTTGAATGGTAAGACCTTTCCTAGTGCTTCTATAAATATTAATCAATACAATCAATTCTAAGGCATTATATTCGCTGTGGACACTTTGAAATCCATTGTTTTGGCCTGTGCTGTAATTGAACAACAGATATTGGTGGAAAAAGCTGTGGCACTGGCACGCCTCGAAGAGGAATATCAATTAAAATTCTGGGGACGTGTGGAATGGGCGCATGATTTGAGTCAACAGGAGTTGCAAGCTCGCCTGGCAGCGGCAGTTCTGTTCGTTCATCTCAATTGTTCGGAAAACTTTGTTAAAGAAAAACTTATATTATAGAAAAATTGTTTGAAAACAATATTGACAATTACTTTAACATTACTCTGTCATTTCGTTAGAGCAAGTATTGGCTTATAATATCTATTTTTCTTATAAACAGTGCAGCATTTGATGACTTGGGCATAGCCAACATACCTCAGGGAACAAAGTATATGTGCATTACTGTTTTTGTCTCTTTTTTTTTAATAAAAGCAATGGTACATTTGCTGTTGGTGTACAGAAGTGTGTTCCTGTATTCTATCTTTAGAATTTCTATGCAAAATCCTTCTTTAGAAATCATTGTTAGTGCGATATCTTTACTTTTGTGGTGTCTGACGGTATTTTCTTAGGAAATATTCATTGGGGAGTGTTCCAGAAATCTCAAGAGATTTTCGTATGAACAGTTTTATTTTGAACTAAACTAGGAGGAGTTTATATGTTAAGTGTCAAGAATAATGTCGCCTACTAGGTTAAAGGGAACGGAAAACGTTCGCCCTAAATCAGTGGTGTCCAAACTCACACAATGAAAGCGTTGCGCTTGTGTGCGAAGCAGCGAAACACGAAGGCAATGTGACGTTTTACTGCTTTACACTGAAAAAATAAAATGCGTGCGATTCAAACATAAAACAAATTAAATCGATGCGCAGCATATTTGTATTGTATCACTAAATGGGCGACATTGTCTGGCCAGACCTAAAGCAACTGTATAAGATGCTAAGTTAAGTGAAGTTTTATCAATTTTATTGTTGTCAGGTTGGATGAATACTTCCTTGTCAGCTATAAACATTAAAAAATGTCTTGCCTGCATCTCTCTCCCTCCCCTTTATTTCATTATAGCCTCCGTGGCAAATTAGGTAGTGCCTTTTAATAACATCAAAGGTAAAGCGACATGCAACGTAATGGCACAAAAAATATTGAGCGTTACCATCCATATTCTCAATGAAAAATAATTCATTTTCCCAATTGAGATCAATCATTTTTTTCGATGTAGTGTAAAAATCATGCGCTTTATGGTCTTTCCTCATTGAATGCGGCATAGCCAATGACTTCGCGTTTGACTTTTGCGCTTCAGCCGAACACATGAGTCGTGAAAACAAATGCAGCCGAACACGCGCATCGTACGAAAACAAGCTGCCGAGCGTTCTATTTATAGAATACACATATTGTCTCTCTCTATATATGTTTCCGCTGCGACGCCCGCAGAATTTGGCTTGCCAACCACGCGTGGCTGCCTTTTAAAATTTTGGACATCGCTGCCCTAAACATACTTGGCGCTGATCAGTCGGCTTCAAATTTCTCAACTTTTGTCATGTAATCTAGTAGCCTTGCATTTTGGAGAAACTTCACATGTAAGGGCAAGCAGTTGTAGTTTGAAACGAAACCGTATATATAAAAATCTCAAATATTTGATAATCAAGTTTTGTCACTTAGCTCACAAAAAAGTGGTATTCCTGAAAGTTTATAGCTGACAAGGAAGTTGACGGAGCGACTCTCTTTGCGCACTAATTTGATTTAGATTTCGTGAACAACGGGCAGTGTGACCGGTAGGTTTCGCGCCTTTGTTTAAATTGGCGCCAATTCCCAATTAGCTGTTCAGCAAGCGAAAGCAAATCACTTTCAGGAATACCACTATTGCTTTTGATAAAAATTTCCATTTTCCGGTGTCAAAAGTTATTTTTTGTTTGAAATAATTTCAGCCGCCTGAACATTCGATCCGATATTACGATTGATGGTCATACTAATCGATAGTGTCGATAGTGCTATCGATGGTTTTCCTAACACTAGTGCACTCTACGTTCAGCTGCTTTGGGCATTTCTTATCAGTAATAAACAAATCATAAATAAATTATTCAAAAATGACAACTAATTAGTAGTTAGCTCTTATCTGTTCATAAAGTTGATATCATTTGTTATCACAATTAATTACCAAATGTAAGAGAGTCACCGAAATTGGAAGCGCATCAGCATGGTCACCCAAGCGGGTACCAAAATGTTTTTCTTATAAATTCCATCAAATGCCCTTCCTAATCCATCCGTCGGCCTGTGCGTTGGCAAATGGAATGGCCACGTGAAAATAACACAAATTCAGCATATGTTTGTAAATAAAGAAATAAGTGTGTTTACCTCAAAGCAGAGTAAACAATAAAGAACGCTCAGGTGCTGGCCCAGCGGCCGCAGCGCTGAGAGGACCGTTTGATCAATCATGGACGAGAAACTGAAATATTCACTGCTGCGTGGCGAACTGGTGGATACGCAAAGCATATGGACCAGGTTAGAGGATAATGATAATTCTCTTAGGTTCAAACTAACAATAGTTAATCATTTACCCGCTTTTTGCAGGCACGAGAAGCGCATGTGGTTCATCACACTGATAACAGGAACCTGCATGCTATACTCCACACGTACCACCATGCCCTTGTTGGTTCCGGCCGTGGCTGCTGCACAGAAGTGGAGTAAAACCGACTCTGGCACCGTTCTCAGCTCCTTTTTTTGGGGCTACACTTTGACCCAGGTGGTGGGTGGCTATTTCAGTGATCGTTTTGGTGGCCAGCGCGTCATACTTTTGGCCGCTATGGGCTGGTCACTGATTACATTCCTGATGCCTACTATTATCTGGTTCTCAAGTTCCATTAAATCCTATGCCATTCCTTGTATAGTGACCATAAGAATATTGAACGGCGCGCTGCAGGGTGTGCATTTCCCCAGCATGATAAGCCTAACCAGCCAGGTGAGTACCTAGAGCGACATCTTAATCTTTATCCCACTAAAACTGACTTTTGCAGAACCTCTGCCCCAATGAGCGTAGCAGCTTCTTTGGTTTACTCACAGCCGGCTCGGCCATGGGCACTCTGCTGACGGGCATCATGGGCTCCTTTGTGTTGGACTACTTTGGCTGGTCGTATGTCTTCCGTGTCATTGGTCTGATGGGCTTAGCCTGGGCTTTGGTCTTACGCTATTACGCCATGGCTGGGGAGCGTAATCGCATCATTAACATAGCCACACCGTCGCGTCTGTGCGCGAACAGAACGCCAGCGGAGTCCGCTGTGCCCTGGCTGCGATACTTTAGTCGCCTCTCCTTCTGGGCCTGTGTGTTGACGCATGCCTGTGAGATGAATTGCTTCTTTGTGCTGCTCTCCTGGCTGCCCACTTACTTCCACGATGGCTTTCCCCAGGCTAAGGGTTGGGTGGTCAATATGATACCCTGGCTGGCTTTGCCGCCTTGCACATTTTTTGCCAAGTATCTGACCACACAGCTGTTGGCCCGGGAGTGGTCCACCACTACTGTGAGGAAGCTAATTCAAAGCTGTTGCTTTGCAGCACAGAATCTGGCTTTGTTTGTGATGAGCCGTACCACAGATTTCCACACGGCTTTGGTTTGTATGACCATTATCATAGGTGGCACGGGATTCCACAACAATGCGGTGACAGTGAATCCCCAGGACTTGGCTCCGCTGCATTCGGGCAGTGTCTTTGGCCTAATGAACACTGTGGGAGCCATTCCCGGTTTTCTGGGAGTTTACCTGGCTGGTCATATACTGGAACTAACGCAGAGTTGGCCCATGGTATTCAGTGCGGCAGCCGGTATTAACCTGGTGGGTTGGATTATATTCCTGGTCTTTGGCTCTGCCGAGGCAATTGTTTAAAAAACTGCACAAATCCAGCTTTTAATTTATAATTTTTGTGTGTAAATATTTAAGATTCCACTTAGTCTTAAGTAGCAAAAATCCTACTGACGATCCTAGCGTGATATAATAAATGTACGTATATCTCATTTAGGCTATGCCCTTGGACATGTAGGGACCATCCAGCTCGTAGCCCAGTTTGCGATAATAGTTGCGGGTGCCCACACCAGAGATAACAGCCAGCTTGGTGCTGCCGTGCTCCTCGCGTGCTATGCGCTCGGCCTCTTCCATCAGCAATATGCCAAAACCTTGATGTTGAAATTTGGTGGGATCACGTGCATTGACCGGCACCACCGAGCCATACACATGCAATTCACGCACTATGGAACAGGATCCCTTTAGTTCCGGTCGAAAGGTATCTGGTGAACATTTACGCAATCTCAATAGACCCACAAGTATATCCTGCTCGGGATCTTCGTAGGAGAGAAAGGTTTCCCAACCACCATTGGCCACATAATCGCGTCGTATCAGCTCAATCTCATAGGGGCGTACTTTGTTGTGTATCTCTTGAATGCCCACCTCGCGTGTGCGCACATCCCGACAGCTGGTGCCCAGATCTTTCATGCGAGCTAAGGCAAGCTCACGCAGATTGCCATGTTCCACGCCAGAGCTTTAAGTAAGAGAAACAAAAATCATTTAAGCTGCTCTATGCACAGTGCTCCTCAATATCTTTAGGTTGGACTAAGATGACGTTATGAATGAAACTGTGAATGCAGTTAGATAAGAACTGGATTATAGATCATAAAACTGTTTTCATTGAAATCGTAGCGAAATATCGTCGAATTAGTTACACTAGTTAACAAAAAAACAAGTAAGAAAGTCGGTCAAGCCCGAATATAACATACTCTGTACCTGTGAAGTGAGGCCCATAGGTGTTTGTTTTCCTTATAACTCGACTATCGTTCATTCGATCTTTACCATTCCTTTGGCGGATTGATAAATAATCCTAATTACTAAATATGTGCAGATGGTACGAACCTTTTATATTACGATTTTTCCAATTTGTGGGAGACGGAGGGGGCGTGGCAAATATTGAAAACAAATTATGTCCCATACATGTTAAACCTCTATCTCTCACCATCTCTGAGATCTGATCTATACGGACAGACGGACGTACAGACAGACGGACAGACAAAGCTCAATCGACTCAGCTCGTCATGCTGAAAGAGAATATATCTTTATGTGGTCGGAGATGATTCTTTGCCTTCCAAACTTCTGAGCAAAATAATAATACACTTTTCAACAATATAAAAATGTTTGCTGTTTTTTTTTTGTTAACTAGTGTAACTAATTCGAAAACAGTTGTATGATCTATGTATATTCAAGTACTAATCAAACTGCACTCACAGTTTTTGACGTCATTTTAGTCATACCTAAATGATGTTGAGGAGCACTGTGTATGGTATAATCTCATCTTGCTACTTACCTCACCAGTGGCATGGGTATATCTCTTTGTACACGATACACCCTGGTCCAAGGCGGCACCAAAGCCAAAATTTTGGCCACCAGATCCACCAACATCGACGGCGGATACGACTTGTATCTGCCCGTCTTCCACAGCTCATACAGTCCTGTGCCGCGTATCACCAAAGTGGGATAAATTTTCAAACCATCCGAGCGAAAAGCAGGATTCTCAAAGTATTCAATAAACTGTTCAATATCCCTTTCGAAATCCACATTGGGCAGATCAGGCATCATATGTGCCACTATCTTGTAGCCCGCATCTTTGCCCAGCTGAAAGCTTTCGCACACCGCACGCACCGTATGGCCACGATTCGTGTCTCGGGCCACGTCCTCATACACCGACTGAACGCCTATCTCCAAGCGAGTGCAGCCATAATTCAACATATCCGAGATGTGTCTTTTCAAGCAATAGTCCGGTCGAGTTTCGATGGTGATGCCAATGCACTTGGTGCGGGATTTCTCTGAATAGCGCACCGCTTCGGCAACATTAGAGCTACAGTGACCGGAGAGGGCATCGTGGAGATTTCGTATAAAATAATCACGATACTCCTCTGACAGGCACATGAAGGTGCCACCCATCACTATAAACTCGACTTTGTCCACGGAGTGACCCAATTGCTTCAATTGCTCGACACGATGGCGAGTCTGCAAAAATGGATCGTAACGGGCGCGAATAGCACGCATGGAGGTGGGCTCATAGCCCGTATACGACTGCGTCGAGTACTCAAAGTCACTGTCCGGTCCTCCCGGACAATAGACACAAATGTTGCCCGTCATGTTGATGTGAGGACATCGATGTGGCTTGCACATGACAGCCACTACAGCGATCTGGAAGAGATTTGATGAAATCAACTGAACAGTTTGGAGTCGAATTTAATTTACCCCGCTGGCCGTTCTGATTGGCTTGGCTCGAAGTTTAGGCAACAGTATCTTCTTGGCATCTTGTGGCACTGCTGCTATAATATCCACCAGTCTTGGTGAACTCTCCAGTCCGTACTTGGACGAGATGAGCGATTTCATGCGATTTAAGTTGACATCTTTCTTGGCTTCGTGAGCCTGCAGCAACTCCTGAATGATTTCGCCAATGACCAGAACCTGACGCTCCTCGCGGCTGAGACCCACAGCTGGGGGGATGATGATGAGAGGGGGAAATATGAATGGGTATGAGATGGATAACAGCGTAAAAGTGTACCTACCCAATTTCTTTTTCGGCTTCATTTCAGATTGCAAAATTTTTGTTATGAATATTGCACGTGTGGCGTTGCAGCTGATTATGAGTTAGTGTGACCGAAAATTGAAATCGGAGCCGGAACCAGTTCAGCTGTGAGATTTATTTATATACCCTGTACACTATTGCGGGTCGAATTTGTAATCGACCAAGCGTATAGCAGAAATATAATCCTCGCGGTAAATTTTAAATCATTTTGCTAAAGAAACCATAGGTCTAAAATCAATTCCTAGATCGCGCCTAGCGAGTTCAAATTTGTATATACTAAACATTTCAACTAATATTGGGTCATGGCTGACACTCGAATGAAATTGGTACCGTTCGACAGAGGCTTTCAAGCTGAATACAAGTAAATTTTAAAATATTTATTGCCGTCCAAAGATTAAAGTTCTCTCTACATATAAATTTTCAAGCGCATCATTCTTTTTAAGACCCACTTCTGGTCTAGAAAATTTTTCTTTCAATTTTGTGTTTTCACATTTTTTTTTTTAAGTTTAGATATTAAAATATAATATCCCAAAAGAATTTTTCAAAATTCGGAAACTTAGCCGTTTTAGTGACCCAAGGAAACCCAAATTTCCTAGCAACTGCCAAATTTAAGCGCGATTTTCTCAAAACCACGTTTTTCTAACTGGTTCGCAGTTTTTCTCAAGTTCTACTGAACCGATTTTGATGAAGTAGGGCTTAATGAACGCAGAATTATGTGGCTATGGCCGGAACATAGATCATTTTTTTCTAATTATTTTTTTTGTTCGGTGGACTGCAAAAAAAAATGTCAAAAATGGATTTCTCATTTTCATATCGCCGCCATTCTTACAAATTCAATTTTTTCCTGTTACATGCAGGCAGCTCGATTTTAGCCCAGTGTCCTAGATGTATGCGTCCATGGTAAAGGTGAGGGGCAGCGCTTTAAACACTTCGTGTAGCGACACATTTAAAGAATGTGTGTTATATAGATATTAACTTCGGAAGGTCGGACCTGTCAAGTAAGACTAAATAGTCTTACCTTCGAAAATCGGTTAGTGTAATTGGAAATCCAGTTTTATTTAATTACGAAGTCTATTTGCAAATGGTAAATGATTTGTGTCACAATTGTATAAATCTAAATATATTTAAATAGTAATCAGTGGCTGGGTTATCCACTAGTAAATTTATTAATTGCTACTTCCTAATTCTATTCCTTGGGCAGTGCCTCATCTGCATCTGTGGGATCACAATCGGCGCAGTGCCATGAATAGCCGCGTATTTTGGGCGACTTTTTAAGCGGTGGATCGAGGCAGGCGAAATGATAATGCTTGTGACACTCATCACAGGTCACCACCTGATTGGCTTTACCCGTTTGACTGCATACACAACAATTGATCTCCGTATTGGGCTTGGGATTCGAGACGCGAGGACGGCCCACACGTGGTTTGCGTGGACTTGGCTTACGTGGACTGACTTTGCGCTTGGGCGGCGAGACATCCATTTCAACAACCTCTTTGACCTGGACCATGGATACCACAGGCGTTGTCGGTGGTGGTTCTACGTGTGCCGGTGCAATATCTTCAACTGTTTCCACTGAGGTGGGTCGAGAGGCTTCATCCACCGAGCGTACAGCATTGGCGGGCACATAGAAATACTGAGATTCAGGTGCATCTTCACCCGGCAGACGCAGGGCTTTGAAAATAATTTTAATGGTGCTGCCCAACTGAGATGAGTCCTGCTGTTGTTGCTCCGAGTCGGGATGGGCGCGCTTTTTGCGCTTACGCTTATGCTCTCTGTTAAGGGATTTTTCCAGATCTTTGTGCTTATCCTTACGTTTGCCTTTACGCGATTGCTTGGAAATGGAATCGTCTATTGAATCCTCGCAGCTGGCAGTGGGTGTGGCCAAGGGAGCCAATTGGGCTACTGGAACTAGAAAGGAAAAGATTTTTGTTACTTGGACAAAATTCATCGCCTTCATTATAGGGAAATGTAGTTTTCATCCGTGTTGTGCTTTCTTTTTCTTGGTCTGTATACTGAAGTCTTCAAAATATATGTATTGCTAATTTGTGAAGCTTAGTTTATTATTATGTTTTTGGGTTAAAAATAAAAAAGTATAGCATTTTGGACTGATCGATAATCTAAACTCTTTGCAAATTTTGTAACTTTTTTGACCGTTTGGTTTGGTTTATACCTCCTATATATCCTATCAAATCTTCACAATAATCCAGGCTTAATTGTGTAATTAATTTGGACATTGTAATATAAGCATTTAGCGCTTTCAAAAATACTCAAGCGTCAAACCATTGCCCAAAGTTTCATCGCAATCGGATAAACGGAATAGTTTTTGAAATTTCGCGGTTTTTGGACCATATTCAGCTCATTTCTTTAATTTAGAAACCTTCCCAAAAGATTCATTACAATCAAACATTTTGCAAATTTCGAGGAAACCTCCCCGGGCAAGCGTCAAACGATTCCCCAAAGCTTTACCTAAGCCGTAAATTTTGCAATTTTCGCGGTTTTTGGACCATTTTCCGCAAATTTCTTCAACTTATAAACCTTCCCGGGCAAGCGTTCAGCCGCACCCAAAGTTTTATTGGAATCGGATGAACGGTATAATTTTGCTAATTTCGCAGTTTTTGGACCATTTCACAGACATGAGACATAGCTTATGACACTTTCCTGATCGACATGAAAAATTCGTCAAGATCGACTCAGCGCTTTAGCCGCCCATAAGGTACAAATATACAAACATACTTTTACTTTTATATATGGGCATTTCCAATGTGTCGTAACGTGACATTTGTACGAATAAATGCTTTAAAAAAATATGAAAAACTTGGATTTTTAAATCTAAGTAGAGGACCTTTTTTTTTAAAAAAAGTTGCAAAATATGCACCCAAATGAGAAAAAATGATACCAGGGCAAATTTGCTTTTGAAAATCTAGAAATGGATAATGCATAATTATAGGATTGGCTTTCGTTAGTTTATCTTATTTTTTTGCCTATGAAAAAATAATTGAACATAGTGTTTTTAAGTACTTTTAAGTTTTTGGTCTCGGTGGAATTTTCTGTGAAAATGCCCATACATGTATGTACAGATTCAGGTGGGTCAAATTTTTTACCAGCCGGGAGTATAGCAAAAACGCAATCTACGGTAAATTCAAAGAAACTTTTCTCAAGAAACCATGGGACTAAAATCAATTTCGAGCCAGCGGTTTTTAACGGGAAAATGTATATATATGGAAATGCTAAAATATGTGAACTATGTTGGAAGTGATGAAAAACTGGTTTGCATCGTTCTTAAAACAACTTATTTGAATACAACAAGCAAAAAATATTTAACAAAATTATTTGAAGAAAAATTTTTGTAAACGTTAAATTAGGGAAAAATGATCTTTCTAGAATTTTTAGGAATTTTTTCTTGAATCGAGCTTAATTAGCTCTCATTCCAGAATTTGAAAGCAAGGATGAGTATTTGAACGGATAAAGCAAATAAAGTTAATAAAAGAATTGAAAATTCAAAAATCAAAAAATTCGGGATCAAAAGTTAATTATTTGATCCAAAATTCGCTCGCTTTTGGATAAAGAATTGTCATTACGTACGGTACCTTTGATATCGAACATTGATGATCTAAGTATGAAATTCTCTATTTCTTATTATAAATTAACTTTTTCGGGTTAAAATAATTTTCTTAAAAATTGATTTGCCCCGCCAAAAGTCGAATCCTAGATCCGCGCCTGTTCATTACTTACCATTAATGGGCGTTTTTCTGGGTGATTGCATTTTGGGTCTTTTGGGCGACTTGGTCAGCTCCTCTAGGACTTCGCTGGTCATGGCAGCTGGCAAGGATTTGTTTAGGGCACGCTTGGTCAGCGTCTCTTTGGGATGAGGAATTGGTATGTCATCCAGAGAATACCTATCCACATACACCAGATGCCCATCCTTGTTAAATCGAGTACGTGATTTTCGCGGTCCAGAAGAGATTTCGGTGACAGCATCTGAACCATCTGATTTGTCGCAGCACTCGGAACACTGCCAGCCGTATTGCTTGGATTTCTTGGGCGGCCTTGTCAGTGGCGGATTCAGACAACCCAAATGGTAATGGAGATTGCAAGTGTCGCACTTGACCAACAAATGTTGATCATTCTGTCGCTTGCAAATGCCACATGACATGGAAGGAGCCACCATGGCTGGTGTGGTAGTGCCACTCTTGGCCTGAGTGCTAAGCAGACGAGTGGAGTCCAGTTTGCTGCCGCCCGGTGCTGCCAAATGGGCAAGCGGAAAACCCACACCCATTTTCAAAGCAGCGGCAGTGGGCACCGAAATTGGACGTTGTGGTGGTGGAGTGGGCGTGGTCGCCTCTGGCTGTGGCTTGGCTATAAGTTCCAGATTGGTGGGTAAGGTTATAGCGGGTAAAATTTCGGACAGGCTGCCATGTAGCAACTTTATACGGGCCAGCAGAGAGTCTCTGGCAGACTTCTCCGACTTACGCTCCTCGAGAGCCGTATCATACTGAGCCCTCAACACATCCTGATCCTTGGACAAGCTGGCATTATGGACAATCAATTTTTGCTGCTGCTGGCGAAAATCACGCATACGCACTATGCGATCCATGTAGTAGGCCGTAAATTCCACACTAAATGCCGGAGCAATGTGCCACTTTTTCCGAATGTCTGTCAGCGCATGTATGTGAGCCTCTCGTTGCTCCAAATGCTGCACATCTACCGACATTATTTCCGCCTTGGCCAGCAGACGGCGGCAAGCAGAGGCCGAGGTGGTTAAGAGGCGAGACATCTTCTGTGTGGGCACCCAGGGCATGGGTTTTAGCTCCTTGTGCTGGGCATACTTGTGTTGAATCTTCAGCAGCTTGCGCTGTATACGCGCTTGTGCGGGATTCGGGTCCTCCCCCAGTGACTCCTCCTCCTTCTCTCTGGTCTTCTGAAGCATATTCAAGCGTAAAGTGTGATAGTTTCTTCGCCTCTTCTTAATCATCTCCTTCTCCGAATGAACTTTGCAATGAGCGTAGAACGGATCGGCTGCATCATCCTCGTGGTGGGCCTCAATGAGGAAACCAGCCACCTGGGCGCAAGTCACATGGAAATAGGTCTTGCACATGCCCGCATCACAGCCTATGCACACGCCGGTGCGAGCAAACAGCGAATTCTCACAGAGGGAGCACACCTTGGCTCCCCATTTGCTGTACTGCATCTCGAAGAGAGTCACCGAGGTGAGTTGTTCCACCTCACCGAAAGCCACTCCCGGCACATAGAGAGCGCAGATCAAGTGCACCCATTTGCCCACATCTGTTTCCTTGTAGATGCCACCCTTATTGGGACACAGCTCACAGTCCGGCTCCGACACTCCAGCCCGGCAGGCCTCGCAAAACCAGGGCTCCGTGGAGCAGGTGGAATTGGTGCTCGAGATGCTCACATTGTCGCTGACACCATAGCAACCTTCGTGCACGGAGACGCCGCACGAATCGCACTCGACAATTTCGTTGACATCGTCACTACGCTCACCCAGGCAGACGCAGCACATACGCTTGGCCGGAGCCTTGGACAACGACAACTGGGCTAGCTGTAGCGGTCGTACGGCCACTGTTCCTGCACCTGCTGCTTCGCCATTGATTCCATTCTCATGGCTATGTCCTGGGCCACCACCCAATTCACCGTCTTCGGCCAATAGCTGGCGCAGCTGAAGCGTGGAGTCCTCTGAAGCCGAGTCCCCGTTAGAGTCCGAGTCACTGCTGCTGCTGGCGTCGCTACTGATCTCTGATTTCTCAGATCTCTCATCATCATCGTCCGAGCCAATGTCTGGACAAAAATCACTGTCCGACGAACTTTCACCCAAGTCAAACTCCAGCTCCAGCAGAGCCTGTGTTGTGATTTTGGGCTGCCGAACGCGCTTAAATGGCGCCATAATTAAGGTAACTTTAATTAATATAATTTGCGGATTTGCAAGATTTTTTTATCGAGTAGTGAGACCAATCTTGACTTTTCTTCGGATTGGTAGTACCGCGTGCAGTGTTGCCAGTTTAGCTTTTTTCCCACCAGATCTAGCTAGTTTGTAAGGTCGAAAGACAGATTGCAGAGTTTATTGCACACAGGCTGATAATTTTCAATTTTTAGCCATTTTTTACATTCGACGTAGCTACCTTTTGGGCTTCAATAGTTGGCAACACGACCTAGTGTGCATTTTTTTCGCGATTAGTGAGACCACATTTGATTGTTTTTGGGATTAATGAGACCACATTTGACTATTTTTAGGATTAGTGGGATCACAATTTGTAAATTTTTTCGAGATTTTTTGTTTACACCATAAATTGGTGTTGTTGTTCATAAATAATATACAATTACAATTCCCACTGATAATTAGAAAATGTCCGATGAATATGCCTGTGTAGCCAAAGGCAAACTTAAGCTCAAGAGCGATACAGAACTCAAGAAGAAGAAGAAAAAGCATAAGAGCAAGGACAAGGACCAGGAACGCGAGCTGCTCAAGTCCTATATAGAAGAAACAGCAGCAACCTCCTCTGCCTCGACCGCTGGCTATGAACGCAAACTAACCAAGGCGGAACTGGCCAGCAAGAAGCAGCAGGAGAAGATGCGCAACAAACGCATCATGGACAAGGCCCAGACCACACACAAGGAGCGCGTAGAGAAATTCAACGAGCATCTTGATACCCTGACCGAACATTTCGATATACCCAAAGTGTCCTGGACGAAATAAAAACATTTTCATAATAGTTATAGAATTTTAATGGTAACTTAAATAATACATTTGAATTATGTTAGAAGCGTTAAGTAATTTCGACTACGGGGTGTGTGTGTGTGCTTAGACAGGGATTGGATGGGGGGCCAAATGGCACAACTAAACTAAATACATTCAATATACATATGGTTAATTATTTCTCAAGTAAGCAACATTTTGTCTTATGGTCTCCAAATATTTTCATTATTTTTTATCAGGTCTTAAACTAATTCTTTCACGCGAAAATGGGAGCATGGCTGTACATCGCGATATGCGAAAAAACGTTCATTTTTATTTCGAACGTTCTGATAACTTAGACAAAATTCTGAAAATACCCTTTCAATATTCCTGGCGTGCTCTAAAGTTTTCATGATAGAATGGACATGTCTTCATGGTAAATAAACTGAAGACCTGCAACACGGGCTAGTTTTTGTAGCCGTAAACACAGCTGACCAAATATTTTATCCCGAGGAGATAAGCGCTTGTGGGCCAAAATAAAATTAGAAAAAATTAAAGAATATTTTGTTTCCAAGGCAGATATACAAACTTGTTCTTAATTCCACTTCAACAAAACCTATTTGACTTCAAACCGGTTCTTGGACCAGATTTGGTCTCTTAATCTTTTGCGGAAGTATCATTGAAAACAAGGCTGATAATAAAAATTGCAGAGGAGTTGCCCGTCTGATTTAACTATGCGAAAACGTTGTCGGGTACTCAACAGTACACAAACGTTTATGGCTCCGAATTGTTTTCAAGAAATAAAAAGATCAAATAAATATATGCTCAAAAATATAGTTCAATTCCAAATCACTTTTCTTCATTTTAACGCCTTTTATAGGGACTCTGTGTCTTGAAGAAAGAGTTTGTTTCTATATTTGTTCAATTTATTTACCATGAAGAAATTTCCGTTCCATGCTTAAAATTTTACAGCTCGCAAAGGATGATGAAAGGATTTTTTTTTTTCAAAAAATCAAAGCGGCGGATTCCCGCTGATCATTGTTATTATCACTAGTCGGCATAATTATTTTGACGAAACTTTTTTCATAAATAAAAGTCTGACTTGGTTGTTATACAAACCCAGTCGGACTTTTCATCATGAAATATGCACTTTTTCATGCTTTATTTTCACGTGAGAAGGCATGCAAACACCTGAGCCTTTGGCTTTCTTTTGCAATGGAAACGCCGAAAATCTCGGGGGTTTCAACTGTTTCCGTTTGGGGTGACGTCATCAACAGCCTTCGGCTATCTGACTCCCACTACTGCAGATGTACTTACTTTGTAAGTCGTAGGAGGGAAGACCTCAGACGTTCGCTGCCGAACCCCTGACCATTAGCCTGGCCGATCCGCACAGCTTTACCAGAGTTTGGGCACTATATGTCAGCTATCCGCCAGGCGATTTCAGACAGCCATCGGCTTCGGTATATTCGTTAACCGGCAGTCTGTAAGGGATAACCGTGAGCGCAGTAGTTCCGCACACAGCCCGAAAGGCATAGCCGAACGAGCTCCTTCTCAATCTCTTGGCTTGTGTGCTTCTAATTTTCGCAAAATAGACATTTTAGAAGGCCCGAGGCGGTATCGCAGAAAGCATAATATTACACCAGTATTGGATAAAAATTTAAAAGTTTTAGGGTTTTTTGCTTATGAGTTATAATGGTTTATTTATGAAAATTTGTCAAAATAATTATGCCGACTAGTGTATGCTGACTCTTAAAGCATGTTTTATATAAAATTTAAATTTGATTTTTTGCAAGTTATTTTCTCTGGAAGTTACGGTTGTCCTATAAGG
Organism: Lordiphosa collinella; assembly: GCA_018904265.1. Taxonomy (NCBI): domain Eukaryota; kingdom Metazoa; phylum Arthropoda; class Insecta; order Diptera; family Drosophilidae; genus Lordiphosa; species Lordiphosa collinella. The sequence goes on along the minus strand of JAEIFV010000044.1, from coordinate 575,338 downwards.
AAAAATATACTGCGAATTAAGAATATCATGAGTGAAACTTCCAAATTGTTTAACAAAATAAAAATGCCCGATTTTCCGCAAATCGCGACCTAATATTTGTTTTAAGAGTTTTGCCGATTTCTTCCTCCAGATCAACCATCGTGAAGATTTTTTTACCTTAAAGCAAGAGAAAACTAGTATTTTTGGAGAATTTTTATTTATTTTCTAGCCCATGGACTATTTACTTATAGGCAAATTTAAGGAAAAATTTAAACGCTATATCTTTGCATCTAGCAAAGGTAGTTTCAGGAAAAGATCTTAAAATGCGTGAAAAAATAAGATTATGGCCTGATAAAAAATGAAAATATTTGGAGACCATTAAAAATAAATGTTGCTCACTTCAGAAATAATTACCCATATATGTTTTATCCCAAATAGTTTCCAACTTTCAGTCCTTCTCAACGTGGAGCAATCAACTCGAACATGGCATACTTCCAGGTCCAAGAGCGTACGAGATGCTCAAAGCGCTCTCGTTCATGCTCATAGATATAGCCCAACTCCGGTTCCATGCACACCTCGGTATAGGGATCCGTCAGCAAGCTTTGCACGGACAACAACACTTTGGCCACATTCAGGGCCAACGACCAATTTTGCTGCTGGAATATATCGATGCCCACATCGCCGTGCCGCGATACATTTGGATGCAGTATCTTGGTCAGGAAGCGCACTGTGGGCGGTGTCATGGGATAACGCTCAGGAAAGTAGATGAACAAAAAGAATTTTCCACCCTCATAGGGACTCCCGGGCGGACCCAGAATAGTGGCTTGCCAGTAATTATTCTGTCGATCCAGTGGAATGGCTGATATGCCCTCCGACTCGTAGCTATTCAGCAGATTAGCCTCGCCACGTAGGAAATTGTTACGCATCACATTGCCCTCCGGCTCGTGTTGGCCCCGACGTCCGCCCATCTCGATGAGACAGGTGCGGCAGAAGCACGAGGACATCAGAGCGCCATATAGCTTATACCAATCGGGCATATCCGTGAGACTTTCGAACAGCGGCCAGCGCTGTTTAATGTACGTCTTCCACATGCTTTGGGCCGTGTTCTTGCCTATAATATCATGCCATTGTTTGCACACCTCGCTGGCCATCCACAGGGACATGTCGTCCAGATAGGCGAATATCTTCAGCATCACTTCGACGGGTATCAAGTTGGTTATGCTGCTTTTGGACGAGCCCGATGCTCCCGCATTGTACTCATGAGAACGTGCCCGTCCATCAGCCAGTTCATTGACAAAATGAGGCAAGGCCAAGGGAGCCATGGGACGCGGTCGCTTGATGGGCAACAGGAAAGGATTCAACGCTCGCTCTGGCTCACGTTCTGCATCAGCTGCCGGTAATGGTGGCGGCGGAGAAGGCTGTTCTGGCTGCAGTTGCTCCACCTGCGGCACCTCGGCTGGCTCCTCGCGCTGCTCCACTGGTGGTTGCTGTTGTGCATCTTCCAAGTCCTCAAAGCCCATTATATCCACATCATTCTCCGTCTCATCATCCTCTTGCTTGTCCTTAAACGGTGGCTCATCGTTACCCGAGTCCTCGTTATCAGACAACTCGGTGAGCAGCTCCTCGGCTCTTTGTGCATTGTAAAGAAAAGCGTGACACGCCCCACACAACGGCTCGCCAAAGTTGGGTCCGTAATAGCCATTGCATACCCAACATTGATTGCTGTTCTGTAAGTGTATTGAAACCATTTAGACTTTGCCTTTTTTTATTGAGTCGCCTTTGTATACACAAAGTAGATATATATACCGGAAAGTTGTAAGTTGCGGCCGCCTCTGTCAGTTGAAGCTGACCGTCGTTCTCCTTCTCCTCTGTGTCATCCATGGTCTCATCGTCATCGCTAGCATTTAGCTCTTCTAGCAACTGCTCCTGCTGCGTCGCTGGCACGCAGCTAGTCATCTTTTTTCAGAAAAATTTGGAACAAACACTCGGGGAAATCTGCTGTATTGGTGATGGCAAAATGACAACGATAAGTGAGCGTCCGGCGCTATCATCATTAGAGTGACCGCTTTCACAAGCAATGAACCGAACTGGTTTCAATGAACTGAGCCTAATTATCTTTTGAAAATTTGCTAATAAATAAATTAAACTTGAAGCATTTTCACAAAATAGTTTTTTAATCGTAGGATTTTAAAGTTGATTTTTCCTAAAATTGCTTAAGAAATTGATTACACAGTTCAACAAATATTGGGTCATCGCTGGCCCTCGAATGAGTTTGGTACCGCTCGACAGAGGTTTTAAAGCTGAATACAAATACATTTTCAGAATTTCTCTAGCACGTCAAGTTTTTAAGAAATCAATGGTCAAAGTTGTTAAAAAGGCTATTTGAGCACTTGGAATTCTCAACTTTTTATTCGCCGCCTGGGTTATTTAAATAGGATTTGCAAATGGCTTGTTGTTGTGATAGCAACTGAAAGTGTACTGACGAAGGCTTTGCCATGGCGGCAGCCGAAACGGGCGACTACTTAGCCACAGCTATTGTTTATGTTCATATGTTTTCTCTGTTGAATTTTCTGGTTTATTATTGAACTATAATCAAACCTTGACCGTGAGCCTGCTAACACTCACTTGGACAAAAAGTTTATCTTAATAAGGTTACTTTTCAGATCTTACTTTTATGTGTGAGCTTAACTATATAGTCGTCCGATTTCGACCAAACTTAGTGGTATCATGGAAAATGATAGTAAGCTAGTAAATAAGGGTAAAAAAGTTGAAAACAAAAAAGTTTTTCTTCCTATGACCGATTGTTCCTATGACAGCTATATGCTATAGTCATCCGAACCGGCTGGTTCCGACGAAATTTGCAGCATATTTGTACTAAGAGACTTCGTGCAAAGTTTCATAAAGATAGCTTTCAAACTGCCGGGGCAGATAGCATAGGAAAACAACAGGTTAAATCAGACTAGAAATATATAAAGGGTTGGAAATGATCTGCGTAAGAAACATCTGGATTGTTTCTATTATAATATTTATATTTTTAACAATCATACTCAGATATCCAGAATATATATATACTTTATGTGGTCGGAAATGTTTTCTGCTATGCGTTAGAAACATCTGGATAATGTTAACCTAAACTACTTAATCAATAATATTTTAATGCATATTGAAAAAATTTAATTCCGAGATAAGTCCAGAATTTTTTCCGTGTGTAATACAACGAGACAAAATTCATCACTGGAGCGCAAATATCGTTTCTCCATTTTTGGTTTTTTTCTCACTCAAAAAAACTGAAGGTTCAAATAGTTAAACCAGTGGTGGCCAAAGTATAATTTTCATAACTCAGCAATTGAGTTAAATCTACCAACCATTGATTTTTACATTTTAGATTCGTCTCGTCGCTGGCATTTCTAAGCCAAGGTTATAAACATTCGAACGATCCATGTGCGAGTTATTTCCATTTAGATGAATAAACTGAGCAAAAGGAGGTTTTTGGGCCATTACTTCAGATTTTGAGGGTGTTTGGAAAAACCGAGTATGAATGAATGATATACTCGACCTGCTCTACAACGAAGACGCGAGGTCCTTTCGAAAGTGTATTTTCGCTGTTAATTTATTAAAATTCAAAATTTTTCGATAGCTCTATCGATGTTTTCACAACACTGGAGTGCACGCTAGTGATGGCCAAAAATTGATATCTCGGCCGATTCTAGAAGATTCAATATATCGATTTGTACTCGATAGCCCAGCTCCTAGATTTTCCAATTGCATAAACAAACCTCGTTTTCAATTAAAAACTTTAAAAATGTCGTTTAACATAATGCAAAAACTCACCATGCAGTGCCTCAAAGCAGACCAGCCACTAATCAGTAATTATTTCCACACCGAAAGTCAGTTTCTGCGCTCTAACACTTTCAAATTGCAGCCACCATACGAAATGCCAGCAAGAAGACTGGCGGCAGCACCCGCAACAAAAAAGGTCATCCTCGTCCAAAGCATCGCGGCTGGCGTGTACTGGACGGACACTTTGTTTCCCACGGTACTATTCTGGCCACTCAGCTGACCACACGTTTCCATCCGGGCTTAAATGTAAGTCGGGCGAAGTCTAATGGAGAAACATTATTTAAAAATTCCAATTTCTATTCCTCAGGTGGGTTTTGGTCGTAACGGCACTCTGTTCGCCATGGAGCACGGACGGGTTATCATGAGCTGCGAACCCCTCGATCCCAATTGGGATCACACTTGGGTTCAGAGAAATTATGCCGGACGCCAGGATCAGACCATATATAAGAAGTTCTTTAATGTTATACCGGAGAAACAGCATCAGCGTTTTCGTCTGGTCGAAGAAATTTAATTGTTAACTATTTAATTGTTATAAATAAAAACAAAACAATAATTAAAATTAATAACAGAGCTGTAACATTTCTAAGCGTCTAGCAGCACAGCTAGCTGTTAAGTAAATTATCGATAAGCCGATACATTGATTTTCACTTTACAACCCTGGGCAGCTGTCATCATTGAATCGCAGCCAACTTAACTCACTTCCTTTCTTTCCCAAACTCTTAAGATGGTGAGTGGACGTTGTTAAATGTTGTGCGGTGTTAAATGGTCTCAAAACAAATAAAATGTGCAAATGCTTGATTAAATGGTCTGCAGCCTAACTGTATGCCACTACAGTAGAGATAGACCCATGTGAAAGTGAGCACTATTTGCAATTGGCCAACATAACCTCCAGCACATGTTTTGTCTGCCCACAGGCAGCGGCCCTTGCTGCCTGCCGCCCGCACGTGTAACTGGAAAAATAATTTAATTTTGATTCTCATCAATCTTTCAGTCCAATATCAAGAGGAAGAAGACCAGAAAGCTGCGCGGTCACGTCAGCCATGGTCATGGCCGTATCGGCAAGCACCGCAAGCATCCTGGAGGTCGCGGTAATGCTGGTGGTATGCACCACCACCGCATCAACTTCGACAAATACCATCCCGGTTACTTCGGTAAGGTCGGTATGAGGAACTTCCATTTGCGCCGCCAGCACAAGTTCAAGCCTAGCATCAATCTGGACAAGCTATGGTCTCTGGTTGGTGCCGAAAAGTTTGCCGAGCTGGAGAAGGAGAAGAGCACAAAGGCGCCCGTTATCGACTTGGTGCAATTTGTAAGTTTGATTCGAAATTGATGTACCATTTGAATTGCTTGGCTTGCTCCTTTGAATATGAAGAGACACCCAAGGCGATGGGCGGACTGAATGCGACCGTACAATTGCTCTCCCCGTGTAGAGAAAGCCTTTCAGATCAAAGATGCAGCCAAAAGCAATTGAAATATTTTTGTTTTCTTATTCTCTCGATTGGTTTCTAATTATCTTTTGCATTTTGTTGCATTCTTCTCACAACAGGGCTACTACAAGTTGTTGGGACGCGGTCACTTGCCTGCCCGCCCTTTGATTGTGAAGGCCAAGTTCTTCTCCAAGAAGGCTGAAGACAAAATCAAGAAGGCCGGTGGTGTCTGCTTGCTGAGAGCCTAAGTTAAGGTGTGTGTGTGTGTTTGGTCAACCAAATGAGATGAACAATAATAAATGAAAAATATCAACAAAATGTAGTGAAAAGTTAGCAGTAGGAGGATTTGGTATTAGCACCATAATTGGTTTTTTCTTTTAATTTGAAAAATGTTTTTAAATTATATAAACTTAGTCAGAAACAAGTGGAAAGTTAAAGCTAAGGATTTTGTTCATTTCCTTCACGTTATTTTAAGTAATAAAGATAAGATTTTTTGGTACCTAAGGTAATTAGATTGCATAAATTTAACAACGTCCAAAGAGACCAGACATTTCGTCCAATTATTTAAAGTTAGCCAAGCTAATGCATATCGCTATGTACCTAGTGAATGTTTTTTCGTAAATACTTTAATACTACGATATCGAGCTTCTTAAAGAACCACAATCATTTTAAACTTGTTTTCCAAAGAAATATCAACGATTAAGATTAAATTTTTTCTATTTTCCATCTTATAAGTAATTAAGATATAATAATCACTATTCAACTTTGAAATAACTCTCGTTCCGCCGGCGGTATGATATATATAAGACCAATTGATAGTACCCAGTCTAATAACTGTATTTTTTTTCTATTGCAGATTCTTCTTCTAATAAAAAAACGCAAATGGAATACATTCGACCAGCAAAAATGTATTTGGTTTTTAATAAATTTAAAAAGAAAAACAAAAAATTTTTCTTTATACTGTTGGAACGGATAAACGCCTCATTACATGAAATAAACTCTTGGTGCTAAGTAGTCCAACTTTGCCTTGGCCATAATACAATGTATTTAAATGTTCGGAGATTGTGTTTTGGATTTTGCAACCCAACTATTGCATTTGGTTTAGGTCGTCCTAATTTAGTTGTTTCCTCCAAGATTTACATCACTTGTCATTTCTATGAGTAAAATGTTCCACTCTTATGAGTTGAACTTAGTTTAATATGTAGGCGCACCGAAGATGCATTAAGTCATTATGTGGGCTACATTCTGAGAAATCTGCCGCTTTAAACTAAATTGTATAACCTTATCGATAGGAAAATCGGGGCTACATATATTAAAAAATGGGCTTTAGGGAATATAGCTGGGCTTCTTTTATTACCCCAAGTTTGAGAGAGTCATTTTTTGTTTTTCGTTCCTTATATTCCGTATATGTATTTGGAAAAGTGATTTCAGTGATTGGGCAGATTTCAGGAAAAGTGCAGAAAGTAGACTAGTCTTGTAAGTCTACATTTAGCTACATTAAGGGTTGATCGAAGGCCAGGTGTGGTTCAGCGGCTAGTGTCCCAAACAGGTCGAAAGTCTCTCATATTTTCATGATTTTTTTTTGGACGAAAGAAAGGTACACCGAGAGTTAAAAAAAATAGGAGAATGTTAACTTCGGCTTGTCCGGAGTTTTGTATACCCTTGCAGCCTCCATTGAAAACATAAAAGTTCGGACCTTACTTTTCTATGGGAGCTATACTAAATATATAGATGTATATAGATGTCCGATATCGACCAAACTTAGTGGAATCATGGAAAAGCATAACAAACTGTTAACTACGAAATTTGGAGGCGATCCCATTTAAAACAAAAAAGTTTTTCTCACTAGAGCTTTTTCGACCGATCATTCGTACTGCAGCTATATGCTATAGTCATCCGATTTTGACAAAACTTTGTTGAATTGTGTAAAAGTATATAAAATATAAAAAGTATATGCCAATGATAATGCCATTTCCATTGAAAACAACAAAGTTTTTCTCCACTAAAACAAGGAAGAAAGTCGGTCAAGCCCGACTATATAATACTCTGTACCAACGAACATAAATTTTGATGCTGCAGTGGCAGCGGTAAGCAGCGCTGCTAATGCGCTGCTGCAGCATACACTCTTTTGATCATTTCTCGAGAACCGTTTATCCGATCTTTATGATTCCTTCAGGAAGTCGATAAATAATTTTGATTAGAATATATGTCCAGAAGTCTTAAACCTTCTATCTATTAAAGGGTCGTGGCAAAAATTGAAAATAAACTTGATATGCCTGCAAGTATAAGAAGCATAAGTCCCATACATGTCAAACCTCTATCTCTTACCATCTCCGAGATCTGTGCGTTCACACGGACAGACGGAAATGGCTATATCGACTCGGCTGTTGATGCTGATCAAGAATATATATACTTTATGGGGTCTGAGATGCTTCCTTCCGGCTGTTACATACTTTTGAACAAACTTATTATACTCTATGTACCTTTGGTTCAGAGTATAACTAGTTTTTCAACCGATCGCTCCTATGAAAGCAATATGCTGTTGTCATCCGATTTTGACAAAACTTTATAGAAGCGTGTGAAAGCATACCAAACAAATAAACTAAAAACTACTTTTCACTTACTAACTAAAAATTCTTTTCAGACTCCACTTTTCTATGACAGCTGTACTATATAGATGTCCGATTTCGACCAATCTTTGTGAAAACATGGGAAAGGATAGTAAACTAAGAAATACGACGTTTGGAGGCGTTTTCATTGAAAACAAAAGAGTTTTTCTCATTTTTAGTTTTATAGATTTACTATTAAAGCGTGTTTTTTTTTTTTTTTTTTATTCTATACAAGCTTTTCCGACGCTTTTCCGGGTGGTATTTTCCCAAACCCCGTCTTAGTACGCACTTTCACCACCTAAGGATACTCCTGTCCAAATTTCAGCCCTCTATCTCTTACCGTATAGGCTGTGCGACGGTCACCAGTCAGTCAGTTTATAGATTTTATTATTTCTGGATTTTTATTTTATTGCTAGACGGAACGTTGATACAGCGTCGCACAGTGGCGCCCGTAGAACCAACGGTGTTGCAAAAATCAAAAATTTTATGTGCGCCTACGAAATATTGAATAAACTCATATTATAAGAAAATTGATTTCAAATATGCTACTCTTAATAAAATCAAATGCTACCAACATAATAAAATTTAAAATAGGTAATTTAATAAAAAAATTTTGTTACTGTTTACTTTGTGTTTCTCCAGTTAAATCGCTATTTACCAACTATCACTATTTTTGAACTTTAATGGAAAATAAAACAAATTACAATTTATTACTTTTGCCATATTTTCAAAATATGTTCTTTTATTATCTCTTTATCTTATTAAAAAAGTTCCAGCTGCGTCTCTGACTGCTAGAGGTAAAATAAACAAAAGAAGGCATGGTTCCAGAAATAGAAGGGCGCGACCCCAAGTGGTCGATCATTAGAGATTTTACTCAAAAACTTTTTTATTTTTAATTCGAACCTGCTAACAACTAAAATACATAAATATTACATGAAATATAATCGAAATATGAAAATAAATCTCTTTTCCAAACTAACATTATTTACATTTTTGTATTGTTTTGGAAATAAGTTTAAAACACAAAAACATTAAAAAAGATTCATAAAAAGCCTAAAAATAATAAAAAAAAAATATTTTAGTTAATTTTTTTAGCTTTGCTAGCCTATAAGTAAGCACCTAGAAGCCGTAGCACACTTTCTAAACACATTTATCATAGGTTTAACAATTATCTATCATATATGCCATTTAAATTATTCGTTAATCTAATTTGGTTCAAAAGGTAAAAAACTGAAATGTCAAAGGGTAATAAAAGCGAGTTAAAAAGAATGCTCCAAAAATTTGTTCAGCATACTTTTTAAGACGCTTACGAATTACAAACATACAGGTGAAACTAATAAAAGCGTGTTAAAAATCATTGCTGAAATGCAGAGATAATCAAAACAGAATCGTATGTATTTTATTATACGTAAGTGTACAGCAAGTTAATAATTTTTGTGAAAAAAATATGTACCAACGAGAAGGAAGTGCTAACTTTGTCTGTGCCGAAGATTTAATACCATTGAAAGCGCTCGTTTCGAATTACTGATTTCGACATAATTTGGCAAAACCATTTGAAAACGTATGTTATTAATAATGAGAAAGTTAAAGGGCGCTTACTTTGAAAAAAACGTTTTTTATTTCTACCCATTTTCCAAACGATCGGTCCTATGGCAGCTATATGCTATAGTCATTCAAATTTGACAAAACTAGAATTAGCAGCCATTCACATTCAAATTGTTTAAGCATATAAGTGACGGACATAAAGTTCTATGGTAACTAAATAAAGACCAATAAAATTGTACGAATTTAAATAACTAATAAATGGGCTGCCGTTTTCAATTTGTAAAATATTTTAAAATTTTGTGGTCTTCACAGATTTAAGTGCCATTTTCCGTATAAAACAGCGAGCATTTGTTGTAAATTCAAGTGTTCATGTACTGAAATCGCAAAAGTAATGTAAATTTCAAGAAGTTATAACATAAAAAAGTTTTTCTAAGACAATTTTCCAGACCTTTCTTTTGTGTGAAACCTATACCATATAGTTTTACGATTTTCATCAAACTTAGTAGAATTATGAAAAAGTATAAAAAGCATTGTCCAGTCGGCTCCGACATATCAGCAGCGTGCAGTGAAAAGAAGACTCTGTGCAAAACTTCAGCTGGATAGCTTCAAAACTGAGAGACAAGTTTGCTTACAAACAGACAGACGGAAGGACAAAGCTCACTCGACTCCGCTCGTCGCCCTGATCAAGAATATATATAGTTTATGTGGTCGTTAAATGAATTTTTCTATGCGTTTCGAACTTCTAGGCAAAATTATAATACCCTTTGCAAGGGTACAATAAATATTACTTTCGGTCCCTGTTTTTCATTCCTCATAAATACTATATATCTATGTGTATATATATTTAAGTGTAACGGTCGCCATTCATTGTGAAATTTAGCGCACACCCGCTTTTTCCCTCCTCTTACTCCTCACCCACAATAAATAGCAAAACAGAACGTGGAAAATTTTCATAGTTCTGCACAAAATCTCGACAACCCTGGCCAGCTCGAGTGTGGAAAGCTTTTTGCAGTTTTGTCAGAGTCAGATAGTCGCAGAGCGTGTGCCCGAACAGTTGTGCCAGAGAGAGCAGTACACAAAAAGTAAAGGAAAGGAAACGTCAAGGTCAAGGCTAACTATGAGTGCATGTGTTGCACATTTCCTGGTGGGGGTGGAGGAAAGGGGGAGGCAATGAAAAGGGCCACAAAAATAACGACTCGATTACATACATACATATGCAGAATTAAAATAAGAGAGAAGCCGGTTGGCGAGGCAGTTGTGAAGTGGCATATCAAGTATACGCATTGGTGTAAACAAATTACGTTTGTTTGTGTTGCAGGCGACGTCGACAACAACAACAGCAACAACAACTCCTTATCATTACATAAGTAACAACAATCTATCAACTGGAACCGGAAATGGCACACAAAATTCTGAGAAATGTGACCCACTGCATCTTCGACATGGATGGCCTGTTGCTGGGTGAGTATGCGGTGTTGGTGTTGTCGTTGACTCAAAACTCAATCCTGCTTCAACCCAGACACTGAGCGCCTTTACACGGAGGCTATGCAAATGGTACTCGATCCATATGGAAAGAAAATCACCTTTGAGGTGAAGGAACAGCTAATGGGTCTACAGACGCGTCCTGTGGCCGAATTTTTGATTAAAACATACGACTTGCCACTTAACTGGGAGGAGTATGCCGAGAAACAGCATGACTATGCCCGATCCTTGATGGGGAATGCCGAGTTGATGCCAGGTATTAATGCCCCATTGCTTTCTGCTATAACTAATCCACAGACACTGAGAGGATCTACGAGGAGGTGACGCGACAAATAGCCGCCGCTTATGGGCGCACGTATACGGTGGCCACCAGATTCCGGGTGATGGGCACCACAGATCGACGCTCCGCAGAAATAGCCATAGCAGAATGTCAACTGCCCATTTCGGTGGATGAGTTCCTGCAGCGCTATCACCGTATGTGCGGCGAGCGTATGCATAGCGTTCCATTGCTGGAAGGTTAGCAGCCAGTACAAACAAGGACAAACTATATAGCATGCCCCTCTGGTGGCCAAGTTCTAATTCTGCTCTCCCTTCTTCTGCAGGTGCCGAACGCCTTTTACGTCACTTACACGCGCAGAAGGTGCCTTTTGCTCTGGCCACCAGCTCTGGGGTCGAAATGTTTACCCTAAAAACCACCAATCATCGTGAATTGTTTGACCTCTTCGAGCATCGTGTGTGTGGCTCTTCCGATAAGGAAGTCAAGAATGGTAAACCAGCTCCGGATATCTTTTTGGTGGCCGCTCAACGTTTTAAGGACAGCCCACAGCCGGACAAATGTCTGGTCTTTGAGGATTCACCCAATGGTGTAACTGCGGGCAAAAGTGCCGGCATGCAGGTGGTAATGGTGCCTGATCCTAGGCTTTCCAAAGACCGTTGCTCCAACGCAACTCAGGTGCTGCGCTCCCTAGAGGACTTCAAGCCTGAGGAGTTTGGCTTGCCGCCATTTGGCAATTAAGCATTCTTACAATGTAGCTTATAAGCAAACCAAGGAAAGTTAGTAAAATTGATAAACATTTTGTTTAAATTTCTATTTCTGAATTAATTTTAATTGCATCCAAAAAAAAGGTTGCCGCTTGCTCTGCCTCGCAGTTACTTGCCAACTGCATCCACCTGTTTCTGTATGTCTGGAGCTGACTGGTTGGTCAATGACACCGAGACCTCCTTGCCTTTTGCTGTTTTAGAGAGATAGACCGAAAATTAGATACATATTGATGCTCCATCTACCTTCACCTTTCAGCTTGTCAACTTACCATAGCGAGCAAACAATCTTGGCTGAACTCCCTCGCACTCGCGCACCAATATGGGCAGGTTTGGATTATCTTTTTTCAGATTTGGATAGAATTTCTTCACATACTCCCTGTAAAGTTTGCAATTATATAATGGAAAAATGCTGATGATTAGTGATTCAAGGCACAGACCTAGCACCCTTGGAGGCCTCTCCGACTGGGTCAAGAACAATGCGTAGCTCCTTTAATTTGGGCGTAAAGCTGGCCAAACGGGTTAACGTTATACGCATTTTGTTTAAATGTGATGAAAACCTTCAGTTCTGTTTGACCATATGTTTGAAGAATGTATCGATAGTTTACCGAGAGATAATCATCGAATTTTATTCTTAGAACTGACTCCAGCTAGTTCATTTGAGAGAATCTTCAGCACAATTTTTTGTCGAATTTTTGCTTAAATTATGTGGTTAAAAACATCCCATCCAATTTTTGGGAAGTCGGAACTTAACCCGAACCGGACCATTTAGGGAAAACAAGCTTTGTAAAGAACTAAAACAGTCGCATTTGTAGTATTAGCAGTTCCTGCAAAACAATTACTTATAACTTATACTAAACTCAAAAATTATATGAAAAACGCCAGCACGCTAACTTTTATGAATAAAATATGTAATTTTCTTTTAATTTACATCCATGTTTTCTAAACTAGCGAAAAAAAAACTATGACTGAACCCCGGTTCGAGCCGGAACCTGAGTTCAACGTCTTTCTAAACCAGGGGCCGGCAGCTTTCTATCTGGCGTGCGTACGAAAAATCTCAAAGCAGCGCTGCTTTCATACACACGGTATAAACTGTTAAAGCTCCGCTGCGTTACGTGTTCGCGACGCAGTCGTTGCTACTGGAAAAGAGAGAAATGTTTGCGCTGCTCTCACACACACCAATGCAAAAATGTGAATGTATTTCTTGCCTGCCTCTGTTCTAAACCCACTCTGTAAACCTGAACCTAAAAATATTAGCTGGTTCGAACGCCGAAGTGTAATCCTTCCGATTTTTGGTAGGTTTGCAGACCTGGTTTTTGCCTCGATACGCAATAGATTTATTGTTGTTTTCGCTTCAAAGCAAGGCAATTGTGTTTGTCATTCTGTCTAGCTTGTGTGCGGTGATGGGGCAATTTTTAATGCGTTTGCGTGGCGCCAGTTGCCGTAAAATAGCTCTCTTGAGCATCTTGAGGTATACAGTACTCTTAAGAACACTAGAGTTGATTTTTGAAAGGTTTTTCTTATTTTGCTAAATAATTTATCCAAGCCTCTACTAACGACATTGTATTCTCAGAGCTGTGGCATCGAATTTATTTTGCTTATAACTCGACTATCGTTTATCCAATCGGTAAATAATCCTTATTACTAAATATGTTTAGAAGGAACGAACCAGCTACCTTTAAAAATGTGGGAGATATGATTATTATTCTAAATTTCCAGGGAGGCAAGCATAAGTTTATGTCCTATACATGTAGAGCCCCTATTTCTGAGATCTGCGCGTTCATACGGAAAGGACTCGTCTCGACATTCTTTAAAGGTTCGCAGGTGCTTTCTTCTGGCTGATACACTTACACAAACTCATTATACCTAAAGAACTGAAAATAGAACTGCACTAAACTAAATCTCTTACCAAAAGAAATCCAAGCTTTATTTCTTACAATCCTCCTCACATTTCATTCAAATGTTTTTTAGAAAAATCTTAAAACCCAGAGGACTTATAATCAGTCAAACTTTTGGCTGAAATGGGTTCCAACTGTCTAACACCATCCTTGTCCACCACAGCCACACTGAAGTTCTTCAGATTGACCACCAAACGCTTTTGAATTTCCACCACACACTTCTTGAAGACATCATAGGCTTCCTCCTGGGTAATATTTGGATGCCAGTAGCGATCATAGATGCTCGAACAGAAAATCGAGCCATAGCCATGACCGGCATAGTTAACAGACTTCGCAGAGGCCAAATAGTCAATGAAAGTGAGCTCGGGCCCCTCATTGGGATCATAGCTGAAAGTGGATTCAAGATTTAAGTGCATGGATGGGATATGGTGTTGGCTATTCTTACCCGGCCACAAACATAAACACCTGATAGGGTGAACGACTGCGCAAATATTCGGCCAGATTTTTCCGTGTAAAATGAGCGGCAGCATGGGGACTCAAGTCGTAGCCATTTCGCATTTTATATAAGGCAATATTTTTAGAGATAAACTCGGTGAACTGCTCAGTATCTCCAGACTCTCCCGTGGTTGATATCAGCAAATTATCCGAAACCTTGTGGATTTTGTTCTCATCTACGGAAAGGAAAAGGTGCACTAAGAAGCCGCCGCCGCCGCCACTCACAAGTTCCGCTTACCTTCTTTCATTACGATGATCGAACGCGCATGAGTTGTGTCTGCGGCCAGCATCACAAAGTCTGGACCCTTGATACCCAACAAAGTTTCCATTTTCCAATTATTTTTATGTACTTAATAAGTTTTAACTCAAAAACAGTTTGTCCAGCCGAAATGCAAAATGATGACAAGCAATAAGTTTAGAGTGACCGTAACTGACAATCGAAAAAAACCTGAAACTTTTTAAAAGGGTATGCCAACTCGGTTGACCAAACTTGCAAGCAGGAAGCCTACTCAGATTGTCGTCCTGATTCCAATATATATATTTGTTTACTACTGTTTTGTGCAGTAAGCGCAGTTTTATATTGCTTTATCAATTTTATCTCCTTATATTTTATTATTGGTGGTATTCCTGAAAGTGATTTGTATCAGCTGCTCACGAGAAAAAGTAGGGAAAGCCTCGAGACATCTAATGAAAAGATTTTTCCTCAAAAAACTGACACCCGGTCACCTTCACTAGCTGATGGCGCCAATTATTAAGTAACTAGCCATGAAAAAGCATCTTAAACTGCCTTGTGGCTTTGGCTATGGTCCGAAGCTCGTTCATCGGAAAACGAATTTTTAAAATTATTTTGGAGTTGAGCTGAGTTGATTTAGCCCTCTCCGTCGGTTTTTATGCTATCTCCTCCGTCAGTTTTATGGCTATCCTCTCCATACTTTGAATTAGCTCTTGTGAAGTTGCAAACATTGTAAAACTTCTTATTCTGCCTACTAAAATTTCTAAAAAGCTTAAAAAACTAGTTTTCAGAGATTCGTTCGGCATTTTTTGGTTTCGCGACTTTGCTTAAGTTGGCGCCAATTGTCAACTAAGAGTTCAGCAAACGAAAGCAAATCAAAATGAAATCAGGTTCGGTGCGTCAACTCCTTTTGATTTGCTTTCACGAAATCAAAATCGAAAGCAAATCACTTTCAGGAAAACCAGTATTGTATCGATAGTTTCTTGTTGCTCCCTAGACCGCTGCCATCTCTAATTTAACCAAATATCAACAAGTTGGTAGCTCTGCTTATGTTATCAGACTCTATTGCAATTCATTTCACAATTTACCGATTTTGATTAAATGGAAGCTCCTCCCGAACACTGTCCTGGCGTAGAAAGTGAACAGGCTGGCCGGGTGAGTGCTTGCGCTGGCTGCCCCAATCAAAGTATTTGCAGCGATCCAAATAAGAAACTTGAAGATCCCGGCAAGGCTTTGGTGACTGCAGCTCTCAAGGATGTCAAGCACAAACTGCTGATACTCTCGGGCAAAGGAGGTGTGGGCAAAAGTACGGTAACCACTCTGTTAACACGCTACATGGCCCGCAGTTGTCCCGACAATAATTTTGGCGTTTTGGATATCGACATCTGTGGACCATCGCAACCACGTCTACTGGGAGCCTTGGGCGAGAATGTTCATCAATCGGGCTCTGGCTGGTCGCCGGTGGGCATTGATGATAATGTATGTCTAATGTCTATTGGATTTCTTTTGGGCTCTGTGGATGATGCCATCATTTGGCGTGGTCCCAAGAAGAATGGCATGATTCGACAATTTCTGAGCGAGGTGGATTGGGGCAATTTGGACTTATTGCTGCTGGACACACCGCCTGGCACCTCTGATGAACACTTGTCAGTCATTTCTTATTTGAAAGATGACGCTGCTCCGGATTCTGTGCGTGCTATTATAGTGACCACACCTCAGGAGGTGGCTCTGTTGGATGTACGCAAGGAAATCAACTTTTGCAAGAAGCAGGGTATACCCATTGTGGGTGTGGTGGAGAATATGAGCAGTTTTAGTTGTGGCCACTGTGGGAACAGTTCGGACATCTTTCCCGCCAAGACTGGAGGAGCTGCTGCAATGTGTGCTGAAATGGCAGTACCTTTACTGGGTTCTTTACCACTCGATCCATTGGTGGCCAAGGCCTGCGATGCTGGCGAGGACATAACAGCTTTAAAAAATGCCACTACAGATGCTCTGGCCGGAATTTGTTCAAAGATTATGAATAGTTTTAATTAGGATTAAATTATGGGTTTTAAAACAAATATAATATACAATTTTGGTGTTAGAAGTTATTGATTTACTTATAATGGTTACATAGGACATTGTTTCGCATCTACAAAACAGAGGCTACCTTTTAAATCAAAGCAATTGATATTGTTGACCTTTTATTTGTTACCGTATACAGTCAAATTAGCCTAAATGTTTTCCATATTACCTGTACATTAAGGCGCTTTTTTTGGTACAGAAAAGTTAAGGTCATACTGGGGCCCCCTTGTTCGCTAGTTTATGGTGTATATTTGCCGAGAAAAAAGTTCAAAAAGTTAGGTTTTAGTGGACGCGACGGGGCTCCAAAGTTTTTGATATTAGTCATACGCAGTGTTGACTTTCAACTTTATATAGTTTTGTAGTTGGAGTTGATTTCTAACAAAATGTTTTCGTACTTTCAAAAGGTTGCTCTGTTTAAAACCATAGGGGAAGGTATAAAATGAAATGATTCATAATAATAATTTTATGTTTAAGACTTTAATTTGAAACATGTTTCATAATGGTCCGGAGGATATTAAAAAAAAATTAAATTTAACGTTACTTGCCTGGGAATAGAACCCGTACTCTCGTTCTTAACACGAAAGTCGGTATCTCAACACTGTCGGCTGTCGACCCCATGATAAAATTGGGGAATTTTTGTTATCAAAATCGAAATACCATGCAAGACTTGTAGTTTGCGGGGAGTAATTTTCTTATCTATAATACAAAAGGCACCTTTTTATGGGGCGTCGTTACGAAATTTAAATGTTATCCTTAAAAAAAGCAACCTACTGTACATTTAAGTTTTTAAGCAATTTGAATATCGGTTTAACGACCTGTTTTGATCTTAGTCAAAGTGAATGTTAGCAGGCTCAAGGTCGAGGTTTGATTATAGTTCAATAATCAATCAGAAAATTCCACAGAGAATACATTTGAACATGAACAGTAGCTGTGGCTGTGTAGACGGTCGTTTCGGCTGCCGCCATGGCAAAGCCTTCGTCAGTACACTTTCAGTTGCTGTCGCACCAACAAGCCATTTGCAAATCCTATTTATATTTTCCAGCCGGCGAATAACGAGTTGAGAATTCCAAGTGCAAAAATAGCACGAACTGTCAACTAGCTTTAAGCTCCGTTGTTTAGGGTACCTGAAGGTATATGCATTAGCATTGAATGTTGTTCAATGTATCTCTGTTGTTTGTGGCCACTATTTTTAATTACTGAGAAATTTTTAAAGTGTGCCACGATTTTCTTGTGTGCCTTTATTTGAAGGTGTATGCCTTTTGTATAAATACCAAGGTATTTTTGTGGTGTGTGCCTCTGTTTAAAGTTATGCCAATAGCATAACAAGACCTCGAGCCAGTAAAAACTGCAAATTAACAGTATAAAGGTCATTAAAACAGTCGTAAAAGAACTAAAACGCATGGCACCGCGTTGTTGTTCGAAACTTAATAAAAATAGTTTCATTTAAAACAGCAAAACCTCCTAATTGTATATGCAAACATTTTTCGACTTCTGCTTCAGACGTGGCGGCCGTTGTGCTGCATACTGAGTACCAAGTCCAATGGAGGTCACACACTTACAAAGGGGAATGGCTGTCTTAGGCTTTGTTTTTGGTGTTTTGCGCGCAAGCTGCCTTTGGAATTCCCAAACAGTTTTGCCGTCGCTGGCATGGTGAGGCTGCTATTTGGATAGACATATCAGGCTCAAGATCGCTGATGAGTGAGGATTTGGTCCCTCATGAAACGCGTCCGATCAACCTGAAGCCTCCTTTGTTGTGGTGTGTGCCTCTGTTTCGCACAAGAGAAATGGACCAACAGTTTAACGCCGAGTCCGAACGGCGGTTTGAGAAGCTTTTCCATGGCTAATTACTTCAAAGCTGGCGCCAACAGCAGTGAAGGTGACCGTGTGAGTAAGTTTAAAAAAAAAAACTTTTCATAAGATGTTCCGAAACGGGATCGAACCCACAACCTCTTGCACAGCGGTAGCACACACTAGCCGCTGAGCCACACCCGCCACGGACTTTAGAGGTTAAAGTCTTCTTAAATCTGGCATCCTAAAAATTATAAGACATACCATACTTCGTCTGCTTTAGGTTGTTGGCTCAATATCTGCAAATTACTTTTCGACGCTCTACGGAATTCGCTGATTTGATCAATTCTTTGCGTTATCTTATCTTCGGTGCAATGCATGCTGGAATAGTTGCCTTAATTTTTCAGTAATTTGAATTTTGCTTATCTTTCTTTAAACTCTGAGTATGCTAATAGCTTACAGTGTCGGAGAAGTTTCCTTCTGGTTATTCCATACATTTGCATAATCCCAACATACTCTGTCTATCTTTGATACAGAGTATAATAAACAAAGACAAGAATATGACTAAAAAAAAACAAATGAATGAGTGGCAATTTAAGTTGGTTTGTGTTCTTATTTCATTTATTTTTATCAAAAAAATAATAGAAACTAGACTCCCTGATGATGGCGCACAACAATGTCGAAAGGGAGCACAATACTAAGAAATAATTGTTAATATTACGATGAGAATAAACAAAATCAACACATTACTCGGCGGCTAATATTTCATTCACATTTTCGACTTGAATGTCATGGGAAACAATCGTACTCCTAATGGGTGGTGCAAATGTCGTGTCTCTGCCAACACTTGTCACGCTGTTCCTTTCTTTATCCAGCTCCAGCTGAGAGTCTGGTGATATGTTCTCCTCGTTTTCGGCAGTCGTGTTGGTAACTGTGACCTGGCTACAAGTGGCGCGCAGTGCGTGCATTGTTTGGGGCAACTCAGGTGGAGTATTACGCACGCAACAGGCCTCGGTACAATCATCGACCTTATAAATGCCCACCACATAGTCGGCCAACTCAAACATGTTGACACGCAGGGAGACAATGATGAACTGGGCGTTCTTGGTGCGCTCCTAAATAGAAGAGAAGAAGGAATGGGCAATACTGTAATACGCTGCCGAATTTTGAGACAGAATACTAAAACTTACCTTAATGTAGTGCCCCACAATGGACACGTTCTTAAAATCCAAGGCAGCATCAATTTCGTCCATAAAATACAATGGCGATGGCTTATAGTAATGCAAAGCAAATACTAAAGCCAATGAAGACAAAGTCTTCTCTCCACCCGATAGATTTGATATATATTTCCAACTTTTCTTTGGCGGACGCACCGTAAAGTTAACGCCCTCCGTGAAAGGATCCATCGAGTCCACCAATTCGAGTTCGGCATCGCCACCCAAGGTGATCATTTGATACATTTCTTTTAATTTACGAGTGATAATTTTAAATCCTGCAGTGAATTCGGCATAACGACGCTTGCGCACTTCCTCGTACTTGTCACGCATCTCGTTACGCTTGGAGGTGATATCCTCTAGGAATCGCACTCGATCCAAGTACACATCCCGCTTCTCATTGAAATCCTTAATTATACCCAGATTGGGTTTAGTTTTCAACTTTTCCTCGAGCACAGTTTTCTTAAATTGCATATTATCCAGATTTTCAGACTCGAGCTCCTCTTCGTTGAACGTTTTTAGTGGGGCTTGTGGTTCCAGCTCACCGGGTATCTCATTCAACTGAAGTGGCTTTAATTTATGTTGCCATTCGGGTATATTTGCTTTCACCTCATCCCGTTTGGCGGTTGCATTTTGGAGTTTGGTTTCCATTTCAATACGTTCGATATTTCGCTTATTTTCTTCTTTGGAAAGCTCATCAATTTGTTTTTTAATATCGGACGACTGAGACTTAGCATTGCCAATGGCTTCTTCTGCCTCCGCGGCCGCCGTTTCCAATTCCTCTTTTCTTTTCTTACCTTCTTGTCCCTCGTCATAGAGGACTCGAATGCGATCCTGAGCAGCTTTAATGTTCTCCGTCAGGGTTTCCGTATTTGCATTTATCTTTTCCACATTTCTCTTGGCCGTGGCTAATGCCAAATTGAGCGAGCGTACCTCGGCGGTAAGTTTATCAATTTGTGTGTTGGCTTTTTTGATTTTCGCCTCCACAGGTTTGACTTTTTCCTTTCTTAACTCATCATATTGGGTTTGAATCTCATCAATTTTTGCACTCATTGCCTTCTCTGCCTCCTGCGCTTCTTCGAAATGTTGTTTAGCTTGCTTTATCTGCTCCTCACGCTCCCTGACCGCTGCCTCATCTGTGACCTTAGTCAGCATGCGCTGACGCTGGGCCTCGCATTGCTTCAGGCTGCTGGCCATTTGCTGTTCCAGCGAAGTAATGGTTAGCTGCAGACGTTTGCATTCCGGTGCACTTTTCTCCAAAGCCTGCTTCAAGGTATAAATCTCTCGTTCGAGTCCACCCTGTTGCTCCTGACAATAGTTAATACGTGATTGTAACTCCTCCGCCTGGACTTGCATCTCCTCTATATCTTTTTGTGATAGTTGCGAACTGTCTGCCGACTCGGCTGTCTTGGTACGCACTTGAGTGCCCATTTTGCCACGCAAAGCTCGGTTGCCGCCACCAGACATTGTACCCGTCATTTCAATCATCTCACCACGCAGGGTCACCACACGAAAACGCTCTCGCCCATAGGCTATACGAGTGCCCTGATCCAGATCATTACAGACGAGCGTGTTCCTCAGGGAGAAATAAAAGGCGGTGCGAACACGATCATCTTCGATTTCGATAAGATCGTACAGACGATGAACATTTTCAGGACTAAAACAGAGAAAGGAGAAAGTAACAAACAAAATTTAAAACATTATCAGCAAGCCAAATGAAATTTTTCTAAAAACAAAAACCATTTGATTGAGTTCTCCTTGGGGTTTCACCCCAATTTCTAAAACGAGACCATCATTGCACAGCTGAAAACGGGGGTCATTTTAATGACGTTATTATCTTATTTAGTGTTAACAAATTTCTATACGATATATTTTATAATCTGATAAACAAGTTTTCAAGAACTTCTTTGTGTAAAAACATTTAAAACAAATGTTTGCCAACGTATATCCAATCATCCAATTTTGACAAAACTTTGTAGAATTGTGTAAAAGTATATAAAAAAATAGGGGAAAGTTAACGTCGGCTCGGCCAAAGTTTTGTATACCCTTGCAGCTTCCATTGAAAACAAAAAAGTTTTTCAAACTAAGACTACTTTTTGGACCTTACTTTTCTATGGGATCTATACTATATAGATGTCTGATTTCGACCAAACTTGGTGAAATCATTAAAAAGCATAATACACTGTTAATTACGAAATTTGGAGGCGATCCCGTTTAAAACAAAAAAGTTTTTTTCACTAGAACTAGTTTTTCGACCGATCGTTCCTATGGGAGCAATATGCTATAGTCATCCGATTTTGACCAAACTTTATAGAATTGTGTAAAAGTATATAACATAAGTGTATGCCAATGATAAGGACGTTTTCATTAAAAACAAAAAAGTTTTTCTCACTAGAACTAGTTTTTCGACCGATCGTTCCTATGGCAGCTATATGCCTTAGTCATTCGAATTCGATCAAACTTAGTAAAATCATGGGAAAGGATAGTAAACTAAGAAATAGGTACATTGGAGGCGTTTCCATTAAAAACAAAAAAGTTTTTCTCGTTAAGACTAGTTTTTCAACCGATCGTTCCTATGGCAGCTATATGCTATAGTCATCCGATCCGGCCGGTTCCGACAAATGTGCAGCGTATTTGTACCAAAAGACTTCGTGCAAAGTTTGGTGAGGATAGCTTTAAAACTGATGGAGGAGATAGCATAGAAACAGACAGACGGACGGACGGACAAGGCTAAATCAACTCAGCTCGTCATGCTGATCAAGAATATATATACTTTATGTGGTCGGAGATGCTTCTTTCTATGCGTTACAAACATCCGGACAATTTTATAATACCCTCTGCAAGGGTATAAAAAGGGTGCTTGCGCGGCTATGCAATTCAAAAATCTCGAATTGGTTCATGAATAAACGTAAGATTAGCTTAAATTAGTTCAATTTGATAGTTTACCCCATGAAAATATGGTAAAACATGGAGTTTTTAAGAATATGTAGATTTTCGAACAATTTAAGGACACTTGTTTCACATTTTGTATGTGTAGCTTTGAAAATGAGTTTGGAGCTCTGAAACTAAACTTTCGCCCATACAAACTTGACGAGACATTTTCAACACAGGATAGAAAGATTGGTGTGCAGTCATTGTAAAGTTTTCATATTAAATCTTTGAAAAATGAGTTTGAACCCGATCAGTTTATAAAAAAAAAAGTTTTATAAACAGTGTTCTGCGAATTTTTCTACATTTTCATCACAGTATTTTTTAAAATCTGATCTAAGAACCCACTTTCCTCATTAGATAAAACTACTGTACAAGGACTCAGCTTTCTATCTCTTATGGTTTGGACAGCAAGTGCATTTTTTTTTTCATCTTACTATGAAACACCTTAAGAAATCTAATACGCATTCAAAGAACTGAACTTATTACTTACGTTTTAATCTTTCCAAACGCATCTCGACGATGACCCTCCAGTTTATCCAAAGTAATAAATGTAGCTCGACCCACATCATATTTCTTTAAGGCAGCAATGGCCGCTGCTGCCGTATCATAGGTATCAGCAACAATGTTATCCAAACGACCGCAGGCTGTTGATATGGCCACATCAAATTTGGAATTAATACCACCCAAATCACCTAAGCGACCCAGAATGCCGGGGAGTTTGCCCTCCATTTTGAGCCGCATCAGAAAGTCCAAGACTTTGTTATTGGAATGTTGAGCCTGCATGTTGCTAGATTGTTCATTGATCTGGGTACGGAAAGAAAGGTACAAAATATTCGTATATCTTAGACATAATTCTTCAAATGATATGCTTATTTTGGTGTAGATAAATCAATTACCTACCTCAGATCTCAGTTTGGTGCATTTGAGACTTAGATTGCGCTCTTCTTTCACTAGCTTTTCCACCTCAGCCGTCTTGGTAGCTATTTCGGATTTCATTTCTGGTACCTTCTGCTGTAGCTCTTCCAATTTGGTTCTCTTCTCGTCTAAACTTCGCTGGGAATCATCATAGGAACTCTTGAGGCTCTCATATTTTCGGGTTTCAGTGGTCTCCACTTGCTTAAGAATTTTTAATTCCGACTCGTTAATTTGCAATTCAGCTTTAGCTGCATTAACTTTATCTTTCAGTCCAACCAGCTTATCGCTACATTTGAGACGCTTCTCAGTTAGCGGAGCGGTTTTTTCATTGAGCTCGGCCAATTGCTTCTCCAGTTCCTCATTTAAGGTTACCTTTTCTTGCTCACGACGCTCCAATGTTTTGTTACATTCCTCAATCTTCTGTTGATTCTCCTCGCTGGATTTTTCCAATTTAGTAAGTTTGGTAGCATTCTCCTTAATTTGAGCTTTATCTTTGTTGCGTTGATTATTAATGCTTTCCATAGTGCTCTGAGTTTCGGTACAGGCACGCTCGGCAGCCACAAGTTTTTTTTTGGTGTCCTCCCGTTTTTTAACCAAAGCTTCGAATGCCCTGGGGAAGAGGGAGAGGGAGAGAGATTAGCAATTTATTAAGCAATGCACAGTGTTTTCTTATTTGCCATTTTTGGCATAAATCCAAAATCTTTTTAATTTAACCCCCTCCATAGGTTGATCCCTCCACAACGATTGCAAAAATATTACCAGAAATAATATCAGAGAACCCCCAAACCTCCCGAGTACCGAATTTGACTTAAATAACTCACTCGATTTCCTTTTTGATGATTTCCTCCTTCTCCTCGCGTTCTTTTTTCAAAGCTGCTGTGCCCTCATCATGGGTTTTCAGTACCTCGGCACATGCTTCACGCTCCTTGGTGAACTCCTCCAGCTGTTGCTTCTTTATGCTTATGTACTTTTGAATGACCCAATTCTTGGTTCTCACCAGCTCATTTTCGTTTTTCAGGTACTCTACGGCCTCGTTAAACGGCAATTCTAGATCCTTCATTTCTCGTTCCGCCGCCTTGCAGCGATTGTGTTTCTGTGTGCGATCATCCGTCAGCTGGTCTACACGCTGATGAATCTGCTGGAGAGGCCTAATATATCGCTGGGTGCCCACAATATCCTCCAAATATTCCAGCATTCCGGTTTCGTTTTCAGTCTGCCCCTTGGGCTTCATCATGGCAATGGACTCCACCTCACCCTGCAGAATTAAGAAGCGGTTGTGCTCTAAGTCTACATGGTGCTTCTTTAGCAATTTGGCCACATCCTTAAACTGGACTCGCTTATCGTCGATTTGATAGTACGAGGAATTATCCGACATTGCTGACCGTGAGATCACAAATTGTGAGTTGGGTACAACCTCACAAGTCCGATTGCCCTTATCCACCACTTGCTCAAAATGTACGGCCACCGAGCAACTCCCCACATTGGGAAACCGCGACGATTTGTGTATCAAGGTGGAAACACGCTTGCAGCGTATGCGATTGGCACGGCAGCCGAACACAAACATCATCGAATCGATGACATTGCTCTTGCCACTGCCATTGGGGCCAATAATTGCGGTGTAGGACTGGTGGAAGGGTCCCACAATCACTTCTCTGGCATAACTCTTGAAGTTGCAGTTTACAATTTTCTTTATCAGCAGCCTGGGGCCAGTGCTCTCCATGGAACAGTGGGGCGGCACAGGGGGTGGTATATAGATATCACCAATAGTGGTTCCGCCTTCTTCATCATCAAAAATCAAGGCATCGTCCAGAGCATCGAAAGTGGAATTGTCAGCTTCTTCTTGCTGTTCCTGGGACTTTGTTTGTTTTTGTGGTGCGGGCTTGGACGGCACTCGAAATTGCCCACTGTTCCGCGCACCTCCCCCGGGGGCTTTGGGTGTACCCACGCTGCGCCGCATTTTAATAATTATTACTGTTTTCTTGAACGATTTTGGACTTGAAATGGTTTTGCTCTACGAGCGCCAACTCCAGAGGACGCTATGACAGGGTTGAGTTCCGATTTTATATCGATAAAATCTTGACTTATGTCGACAAGCCGCTTTGATCAGTGATGCCAATTAAGCTATTTTCATTCCATCCAAAATCAGTAATTCCAGCTAATTTTTTAAATCTTCTGGCCATTTTCTAGCCATTTTTGAGGTGCAATATTTCTGATTCCAGAAATTTTCATTCATCTCGTCTGTGAGTTTCAGCGTTGCGCTGATACCCTCAAGCCGTTTGCAAATATGTATTTATTTATGCTGGGTGGCAAATATGAGCTTGAGAATTCTATGAACTTAATTTTTCAATTGATTCCTTTTATAGCTTTAAGCTTTAGGCTAGCCCAAAGAAATGCAATTGTGCTTGAAGGTTTCCCAATATGTTATCTTTGTTTTGTTTGGCCAGTGCACTTTGGACCAGATTGCTTCTTTTTTGGCATAAACTCCAATTATTAAGATAAAGGCCCCAAAGGCTTTTACTCATATTTTGGGGATCCAAGACATCTCACGAAGTTTCGCTTATATATAACCGATCTGGTCGACTTGCACCAATTTTGTGGATTTTAAGCAATTGAACTAAAGTTTGGTTTGTACCCATATTATGGGTGCCCAAGGCGACTTACCAAATTTGGCTCGATTTGCGGCAATATTTTATATAGCTGCCAAATGACCGATCCGTCCGACTTGCATCAACTTCGTTGATTTCTAAGCAATTGAACTAAAATTTGGTTTAAATACGTACTTTTAGCTCCCTAAACGGTTTACCAAATTTGGTTCAGTTTCAAACACAATTTTTTCAACTTGCAGCCAATTTGATGTTTTTGTCGATTTTTAAAAACGATTTTTACAGACGGGCAAATTTGGGCAAACAGTGTTAACAACAAGTTTGAAATCACAGTTTAGAGTAAGCATTTGCAGACCAAACGGCACGTCGTTTTTGTTCGAAACTTAACAAATAAAGATTAATTAATAACAACAAAAAACACCTGTGTGTATGCAATTTGCAAGTAAATGTTTTGGTCATCGCCTTAGAAGCAGAAAGCATTGGCTTTCACACTAATGTGACTAAGACCAAAAGAGGCACACACATACACAAAGGCGTCTGACTGTTCAGGCTGTCTTCCGTGTTTTTTCAAGCCTGCTGCTTTGGAATTCCCAAAAAGTTTTAGCGTCGCAGACATCGAGAGGCATCGGTTTTGAGCTCACAGCCAGGCATGATCGCTGATGAATGGGGTGGACCCCCATGGAACAGCTGCACGATCTACCAGCCTCTTTTGTGGTGTTGTGTGTCTCTGTTTTAAGTTATGCGTAAGCAAAACAAAAAAGTTTTTCTAACCAAGACTACTTTTTGGACCTTACTTTTCTATGGGATGTACACTATACTATATACATAGATGTCTGATTTCGACCAAACTTGTTGAAATCATGGAAAAGCATAATACACTGTTAATTACGAAATTTGGAGGCGATCCCATTTAAAACAAAAAAGTTTTTCTTACTAGAACATCTTCTTCGACCGATCATTCATACTGCAGCTATATACTATAGTCATCCGATATTGATAAAGCTTTGTAGAAATGTGTTAAATTATATAAAATAAGAATATGCCAATAAAAAAGACGTTTTCATTAAAAACAAAAAAGTTTTTCTCACTACAACTTGTTTTTCGACCGATCGTTCCTATGGCAGCTATATGTTATAGTCATCCGATTTCGACCAAACTTTGTAGAATTGGGTAAAAGTATATAAAATAAGTGTATGCCAATAATAAGGACGTTTTCATTAAAAACAAAAAAGTTTTTCTCACTAGAACTCGTTTTTCGACCGATCGTTACTATGGCAGCTATATGCTATAGTCATTCGATTTCGACCAAACTTTGTGAAATCATGGGAAAGGATAGTATACTTAGAAATACGTTCTTTGGAGGCGTTTCCATTAAACCGATCGTTCCTATGACAGCTATATGCTATAGTCATCCGATCCGACCGGTTCCGACAAATGTGCAGCCTATATGTACCAAAAGACTTCGTGCAAAGTTTGGTGAGGATAGCTTTAAAACTGACGGAGGAGATAGCATAGAAACAGACAGACGGACGGACGGACAGACGGACAAGGCTAAATGAACTCAGCTCGTCATGCTGATCAAGAATATATATACTTTATGTGGTTCCTTCAATGCGTTACAAACATCCGCACAATTTTATAATAACCTCTGCAATGGTATAATAAAGTGCTTCAAAATAGCTATTAGTTAAAGTAGCAGAAGAAAAAAAATAATTAATTTAATTATGTTTCATTACCAGCAAGAAAAATTACGATTTAATTTGAAAATGTTTTTGGTGGATCTTTGAAGGATCCATTTTTGAGTGGAGCTCCTGGAGATCAGCTATAGCAGCTTTCCCAATTTTTATTTTTACAAATAAAAACTTTTAAAATACCGGTAAAAGTTACCTGTCTATAAGTGAACAAATTTTTGCTTTAAGGGGGTTCCTCATGTGCAAAAATTTTTTTCGATTTTTTTGCTATTTTTTAAAGCTTTAATATTTGAGAATATCGCACTAAAAGGATTTTTTTGAAAATCGAAATACTTTAGAAGATTCAGCCATTTAAATGACCCAATTTGTCTAGCAACTGCAAACTTTAAACGTATTTATCTCGAAACCACGTTTTTCGAACTGGCTTCCATGATATCTCCAGTTAAACTGAACCGATTTTAATGAATCTAAGTGCAATCGACGCAAAAATGTCGCCATTTTGGTCTGAACCTTAATCGTAATTTAAAAAAAAAAACATTTTAATATTTTTTTACACTCAACTACCAAAAAAAGGGGCAAAAAATCGATTTTTTCCAATGACCGCGATTTTGTCATACAAAATCACAACATTTTTTCGAGGTTCAGGCAAGAATGACATCTATACTGACTGTAGCCCCGTTTTTACTTTTCATATCAGACAACCTGGAGACGAGAAATCGTTACTTTAAATTCTGTTTGTAACACAATAAAGAAATCAGAATTGGAAAATCTCTTTGTGTTTTCAAATGAGATTATTTTCCAAAAAGGTCCAAAAACAGCCTCGACATGGAGAAAAGGTCTTCTAAAGAAAAATTTTTGAAAGCTGACTTTCAAGCCAATTAACAGTATGTAACCCCTTAAGTGATCTTGAAATTGAGAGTATTGATTTGCAATTCTACTCATGATTGATCGATCTCAATCAAGGGATACACCTGATTGTGAATACGAATTCAGAATGACAAAAACTTTGTCAAGACAAATTCAAACACATTCAAACCACTTATGATTATCGAAGCTAAGTTAAAGTGGTTCTATTTATATAAAGTACTGTGACGAAATTAATTTTGAGTCGATCTGAGTACTAGGCATAATAGCATATAAGTTCTAATTCGGTAGCAACAGAGAATTTACAGACGAAGGACTTTGCAGCAGAATATTCCATTTAGCGATGTCGATCACCTGATCTATCACTTTTCTGAGAATAAACCATTATCTAAGTATACATATTTTAGCTATTTTTATGACTATTTAAAATTATAATTAGCCATTTTTAGCTATTTTCAACAGTCGATTTAGCTACTTTTGTGTTTTAATAGAAGGCAACACTGGTAACTGCGGTCACTCTAAAATTAGCTTACAACACAAAAATGCAGCAACAGCAGATTCCCGACTTCAATCCTCGTAATCCCCATGGCCTAGGTAAGTATTAATATTTAGTGGCAATTCCCACCATAACAAAGACTCCTTTTTCCGTAGGCGATCCAAATGACACAAGCCTGCGCAAGGTGGAGCGCGAGGTATTAATACCCAAAATTATGCGAGACCGGGCCAAAACTGAATTCTGCTCGAAGGAAGTTGCCGAGTTTGAGGAATGCTGCAAGGCCAGCAGCGTATTAATGGTGGCTACATGTCGAAAACAGAACTCGGCTCTCAGGGATTGCCTTACGCAATGGTATCAGAACGAACCCTTTAAGGAGGAGTGCAAGAAAATCTACCTCCAGGAACGTGCGGACTATCGCAGCACGGGCATACCCAAGAAGCACAGGGTGGAGAAGATGTGATGCACCTTAATTTGTTATTTGTTTGTTACAAATGAAGAGTAATTGAAGCGACGTACAACCGTTTCCTTGATGGTCAGCAATTGAAGAGATTCTTTGCCGGTGGCCTCGAATCTTTGGGGTTGCGTCACCTGCAGCAAGAGAACATCCTTGTCCGAAGTCTCGGCCACACGTTGAACGCCTTTCAAGTTCTTGGCCAGGAAGTAATCCTGATCGGTGGGTCGTTTTATTAAGACCAAAAAACTGGCATGGAAACTCCGCGGACTTTGCTTGTAGATAACTGGGGAGAAGTAAACAAAAGAAATGAGCGCTCCCTCCGCTGAATCATAGTTAGTCTTACGAAAGTCTCCGCCAAACTTAATGCCGCTCTTGATCACCCAATTCTTTGCCTTTAAATAGAGATAAGCCGCCAGTTGGTCCAGAAATCGCTCATTCAAGGCAGTAGCCTCTTTGATGAAATCTTCCCATTTGAGTTCCTTGCCTTCCAGATCCTTTATATGCAAAACTTCCAAGTAAAAGGCCAGGAAACAGGCCTCTTCCAATCCAAGCCATAAGGATTCTCCTTCCTCTGTGGGGCCACCGCGCGAATTTCTTCCCTTGCCAAAGCATCCGCTTTCGTAAAGTGACTTGATTTGATTAGCATCCTTCACCTCAACGGTAAGTCCTGTGTAGACTCCCTCAGAGAGCTGAGTAGGTAAAGGAGCCACATTGAAGTTTGTATAATTACAACGTTTTCTCTTGCAATGAGCAGCAAATTCCATTTAACATTCGGAAAAGTTCATTGCCAGTGTGCCCGTATTCCATACGATTCAATATCTGTGGCGCCTAATTCAAATTTTTCTTAGAAATTTCTTATTACAAAGCACTCTTCAATTCGCGAGAGCTAAGTACACTATTCACTTGTCACTAGAGACCGATACGTTACGTGACAAATTTTTCTCTATGTTTTTTTTTGTGGTTTCTTTTATAATGCAAAGAAAAAACTTACTGTTTATTACAATCGCATAGTTTGTTATGGTTTTTATGCAATCTTTAATTATTCTTTGCACCCTTAAAATAATTTTAGAGAGCAAATTTAATGAAATCTTTAGGTACTTTTTTAGGAAAAAACCTGCAAAAGATCGTTAAAAATAGGAAATATGGTGATTTTGTTTGACTTTGCATTTAAAAATGTCGAAATGGAATAAGAATAAATTTTAGATTGGCTTTAATCTAATTGTTTCCCTGTAAAAATATGATCGAAAAAAGTGTTTTTAAGTACTTTTATTTTTTTGGTCTCGGTTTATCTTTCTGTGGAAATGCCCATATTTATTCTTGCAGTACCAGCTAAGCAAGTAACCCTTATACTGCACCAAAACCGATCATAAACTATAACTCTGTCGAGTTTTATTTTGGCTAAAAGTGCTATTTTGCATGCAGCATTCGGTCACACTTCTGAGATCAACTATTGGTTGTGGTCTTTTGGCGTGCAAAAAAAATGTTTAAAACTTGTTTTATAAGAGTGGATGCACAAAAATTAAAGTGCAAATTCTGTAATTAAACTATAAAGAACGGTAGCAACAAACATAAAGGCGCATTTAAAGGAAAGGCACAGAGAAGCTTGGCTAAAATGCAAACCTAAAACTGCCTTTGACTTCTGCGAATTAATGTTCATTTGTAAGTGAATTGGAGGCTTTTTATCCATGTGAGTATATTGTGCATATTTATTTCATAACGCACATAAAATATACTGATATTGTACATAAATATGTGCAAGTATTTACATATGTTTGAATGCCTGTACAAATAAAAAAAAATATAGTTTAAAAAAGAACTTAAAAAAACACGCTACCCGCTCATGCATAAAAATGATTATTTTTCCAATTTTTTCAATGCTTTTCAAGCTTCAGCCTAAAATTACAAACATACAGGTGAAACTTATACAAGCGTGTTAAAATGCATAGCCAGGATCGAGCCAGAGCCAGGACATGTTCAATCACTGAAAGCGCTAATGAAAAAATAAAATTGATATATCAAATCATCGAATTTTTTAGACGGAAATTCAACCCAAGCAGACATTAGACATTTTTTAATTTGCCGACGCAAAACTTGGAGCGGGACCCTATTAAGTTCTGAATGGAAGAGACAGACGCATCGCAAGTGCTTTCTGATGTAGCATTGGCATATCCTAATACACTAGGAAGCTCAGTGCCATCGGAGCGCTTGCGCTCGGCTATAAAAAGTGTGTTTTTTGACAAAAGACATATCCAATTCTGCTATACTTTTTAAAGTCTTTGTCTAACGATTTTTGGTAAAAACAGAAGTTCTTACGTTTTGCGGATTTGGCTGTATAAGTTTTTATACTCTGTACCAGAGGTACACAGAGTATAATATGTTTGTGCAAAGGCATGTAACAGCCAGAACTGATTTATTGAAAAGTTAATAATAACGCTTAAATAATACTAAAGGTGGATATTGTTAAGCCGAAAAACGCGTTATTGGGGAAAGTTGCATTGTCGTCACAACTTTTCTTCTATCAGTCGAACATCGCTTTATTTTAATCAGTGTCCACCCCAATACTTGGCTCAGCCCAATGAAGTGAAGTATTTAATTTTTTTGGTATTATCCAAAACCGTCAAAATAGTATTTTCTTTGAAAAGTCTGGTCACCCTAACCAAGTCACAAGACCAGTCAGCTGAATTTTCGGTGCTGGTGTCGCAGTAGTGTGAAAAAACACTAGTTAATATTTAATTATTTAATACATTTTCATAAATTCTGTGCTTGAATTTGTGTCGAGCGACAACCGCAGTTAAAGCAGCCCAGCAAAATGACTACCGCCTTGTATTTGCCCGAAGAGAACATTGGTAAGTTTACCGTTTTCTTTCCCGACCTCTGGCGAAAAATCGAAGTGTGTGTGTGTGGTGTTGGGGGGAGTGCTCCACACCCACCCCTAGGCTTAAGACAGATTTTAATTCTTGGTATCTTTTTAGATATGATTGCTGCCACCTCGGTGCTCCAGCATCAGGCAGCTGATATCCGCACCCGGACCATCAACTGGGCTTCGTACATGCAATCCCAGATGATTAGCCAGGAGGATTTTGCAGCCATCAGTGCGCTGGACAAATCACGCGCCTCCCATTTGGCACAAAACTCAAATCAGGTGGTAAAGACATTGTTAAATTTGGTCTCGCATCTGTCCAAGGATTCGACGATTCAGTATATTCTTGTGCTGTTGGATGATCTATTGCAAGAGGATCGCTCACGTGTGGATCTATTCCACGAGACGGCTGGCAAACTGAAGCAATGCATTTGGGGTCCGTTCTTGAATCTATTGAATCGTCAGGATGGCTTCATTGTCAACATGTCTTCTCGCATTTTGGCCAAGTTTGCCTGCTGGGGACACGAGACGATGCCAAAATCAGACTTGAACTTCTATTTGCAGTTCCTTAAGGATCAATTGGCCAGCAATGTGAGTTGATGATGAATGATTTGAATGAGCATGAAGAGCATTTAATTGTTTGTGAATGGCTCGAGGCAGCAGTGCATGTGAATGATCATTAAGCAGTCGATGTACATACCATAGGCTTTTTTTCTTAAATTTATTTAATTTTTTGGCTTCCTCACCGCAAGAATGACATTGCTCGCACTGTCACAGTGCGATTATTGCAATGACCATTTACAAAACCTTTTTGTTTCATTTAATACCTTGATAAGGGCAGGCGTGGCAAGGTTTCCAAAAAATCTGAATGAATTAGGTTAAGTAGTTCGAAAACAGTTCAAACTGAAGTTATCGCTGACAATCAAATGTTGTTACATCTCACTGGGGTATTTTTGGAAAAAAAGCTGAATGTGAGATTACAACAAAACTGTTCTGAATCATCTTCGAAACTGTAAAATTTTCTTAATCAGTATGACAAGCTGAGTTGGATTAATCATGTTCGTCGCCCCGCTTGAATTTATTTGTTAAACGTAGAAATCCTATTCATGCTGGTAGAGCAAGTTTATTGGAAATTTTTGTCACAACCGCTGCGTTCCTCCGAATTTAAAAAAACCTAATTTCCCAGCATTTTGCAGGTATATTGTCCTATATTTCGAAATATATATGTAGTTATCAGCTTTATTTAATGTT
Organism: Lordiphosa collinella; assembly: GCA_018904265.1. NCBI lineage: Eukaryota > Metazoa > Arthropoda > Insecta > Diptera > Drosophilidae > Lordiphosa > Lordiphosa collinella. The sequence continues at coordinate 541,662 of JAEIFV010000044.1, read as the reverse complement.
CGATGTAAGTTTTGGTACCGATCAGATAAAACACAATGGAAATATAAACAGAGATTAATCCCAAATTAATTTTCGGTTCCGTTACGACCCAAAATGAGGGACGTTCCGGTTAGAGGTACCCAATTGGTATTAAATTTATTTTGGTTTTCGGCTCCGATACGGCACCCTGATTTTAATTTCACTAAATCCCGTATAGTAGAGTTGATTTTTCAATATTGGAAATCTTCGCACCTGTTCCGAATTCCGAAAACGAGTGGAATTGTGGGTTGCTGTTCCGAATTCCGCTTACCGACAAGAATTGTCGTTTTAAAAACCTGCGCTGTAGAGCCAGCGGAATTAAAAGTAATTGCTATTTAAGGCATTCAAAAAAATTCCCCAAAATTACTAACAAGATAGTCGGTCAAGCCCGACTATAACATACTCTGTACCTGTGAAGTGCTGCCCATTACCGTTGCGACCGGTGCTGCCCATAATTGATTGTTTTCCTTATAACTCGACAACCGTTCATCCGATCTTTACCAACCCTTTGGCGGATCGATAAAGAATCTTGATAAAAAATATGTCCAGAAGGTTTGAACCTTCTATCTATAAAACTGACGGAGATATGACGTTTTTTCTAAATTGCGGAAGCGGGAGGGGGCGTGGCAAAAATAGAAAATAAACTTGATCTGCCTGCAAGTAAAAGAAGTTTGTGTCCCATACACGTCGAACTTCTATCTCATTGGTATATCGATTCAGCATTGTTGATGCTGATCAAGAATATATATACTTAAAGGGGTCGGAAATGCTTCCTTCTGGCTGGTACATACTTTTGCACAACTTTTTTATACTCTGTGTACCTCTGGTACAGAGTATAAAGAGGTGCTCCAGCGTTTTTGCTAACTGGAGGACGCCGATGATAACGAATAAAGCGGCTTGCGAATTTACAAATCATCCAATATTGCGCTTACAAAATTAATGAAGCATACCTAAATTCAGCTCCACCAGAACCTATATGTAGTGTGTTCAATATAGATTTAAAACTGACAAAGATAGCATAGAAACAGCGAGCATGGGATATTTCAATAGATCCTTTTAAAGGGTATAAAAAGCGCAAATCCCCAACGAAATCGTCATTAAAGAACACAGAAGAATATCTCTATAATGTGTTAGTTTAAGCGACCTGTTCTTCAGTAATCCAAAGGTTTGGTTTGGCTGTCTTGAGGTCACCCTCCGTTTACAACTACACATCAAACTCCGTGGCGAACAGTTGGACTTGTCCCGTATCAATCCCCCTAAGCCGGAAACCGATGTGGGCACGAAATATATGCGGAAAATATCAACAAAAAGACCCTTTTATTTTCAGATGAGACGGATGGCCAGCCAAACCAAACCTTTAGAAAATCTCTATATCTATACAGAGCACAATGCTTTCCAGTTTTCTTACTAGAGGTCTATGATTATTGCCTCGTGGAATGGGGACCCTAAAGCGGATTTTCATAATGTTTGCTTTCCGACCACTTCCAACTTCTCTTTTTATTATTTTTCGTTGCAAAATACTATAAATAGAGCGTTTGGGATTGCCCTTTTGGGTAAAATGGCTTACTGTAAACACTTTACCTTTGTCAGCGTGCATTTCGTAGAATTTTACAACGCGATCACGAATACGTTCTTGCTCTGACAGCATGATGGCGACTACTTGTCAAAATCTTTGTCATCTTTGTCTTTGTAAATTGCAAAAAAAAAACTTTTTTTAAATATTTTTGGACGGAAAAACGGAGTTACAGCCACTTCAGGTAGGCCATGTCATGAATTGTACTCCTTACGGTGAACCGGATTAAAAATCGTAGCATCATCTGAAACACAAGGGATTAGAAAAAATTAGTTTGTTAGAAGTATACCTACCAGCCAACGATGCCTTTTTATACGGTCGGTTAAGGTAAAAAACGATTTTAATCCTAAAAAATGCACCATTTTGCTGCTGTAAAATCGGCCAGAAGCAAAAAATAAATAAAAGGGGATCGTTGGCTGGTAGTCAAATATATTAAGAGAAATATGTAAGATTTCAAACAGATCGGGGCAAAATTTTTTGAGTTATTGTGGTCACCGACTTCAAAAAAGTCGTTTTGAGAAAATCGCGTATTAAGTTATTGCTCGACCGCTTTCGAAGGGGCTGCGCGTTTAACTTCATATCTCATTCAGGATAACTCCAAATGAGCTGAAATTTTAGTACAATATTTTTGAGGAGTTGTACTTTCGATAAAAATAATAAAATATAATATAAATAAATCATCGTTTCAACGTTTCCAGTTTCGGTATTAATCCCTGGATATAAGCAATCAAAGTTTCGCCATAGGAAACACAAACACGCATTCATTTGTAAATATACATTACATATATTTATTGCATGCCTTCTATTCTAAATATATTTTTTTTTATGTAAGGACCGATTTCACATCTTCGAGAAAGCTGCTAATTTACTCTGTTATTCGAAAGTTTATGTGACAGGCAGTGCTATTTAGAAGATATGAAATCGGTCCTATGTAGCTTTTATCAATAACTTGTATAAAAGACCTAAATATTAGTTATTTGTATTATTTGATATCAAAAACTAATCAGCCGCCGGATAATATCAACATATACTGCCTTGTTCTCAATTCCACTTCCGCCAAAATGGTGTGATTTAAAACAGGTTTTTGTTCTAAATTTGGTCTCTAAATCACAAAACTTGCGGAAGTTGAATTGAGAACGAGTCTTATAATAAAATAAATATCGCACGCAATTCCGCTGCGGTTTCGATTTTCTGTTCTCCATTCCGAATGAAATTGCTCTATTTTATCTTGGCCAATCGAAATCAGCACTTGGTCACATGTCCAAGCAAAACGATCGGAAATGAAATAGTCGGTTGTTTTTGCTGGCACTGCCAAATTTTCGACACATCAAACAAATAAAAATTAATTTTTATTCATTTAAAGACTTAAATGCAAATTAAACTACACAAGCAATTTCTAAATTGATCGCAGAAGTTTGAAAAGAAGAAGAATTGAGAATATGCCTAATAGTTTTCAATAAGGTTTTACGGCGAAGAAGTTTTAAATCATTCGGATTAAAAACACAGTCCAAGAAACTGTTCATATTTCCCCACCTTTGCTTCAGATATGGCGAAAAATCTAATTTGCAGTATCTTTGGCATTTCGATATTTAAGGTCCCTGGTTCTTTTTTAAACAGAATTGATAATGAGTTATAAGTTATAACTTATAACCTCCAAATAACTGATTGTAAAATGATTTTCTAACCACAAAAGCTTGAAAAACTAACTATAAATGTTAAATTACTTTTGCATGCAATTTAAATATTTACAAATATTCAGCTAGTATATAATAAATCCATCGAGAACTCTGACCTAAATAGTATTCTTACCTCCTACCTAAAACTCATTGAATGAGAATTTACTCGTTTTATTTAAGTGTTAATGTGTTCATGCACCAATCGGATTATATACTTCAAAATCTCTCTCACCCCACCCGGAACATCACGTGCTGTCCGTTCATTTGTTAATGGATTTGTGTTTTTTACCAAAACAAATTCAAAATACATATATATATTTTTTTGCACAATTTTTCTTCTTTTGAACTTAATTTAATTTATAACCCCCCCGCCCTTCCAACAAAACCAACAAAATGACCCTAAAGAGCACTGCCTATTTGCAAGAGAAGGTTGAGCTGGCCAAGCGGGCGCAAACGATCATTGTGCACTCGCATGGACAGCATGGCAAAGACAAAGATCATCATGGCCATCAGTACAGCCCGAATGTTGCTCAACAATTGCAACAGCATCATCAAGATGAGAGCTATCGCGAAATGGGCGGCCAGCACCAGCAGCAGGATGGCAAATGTGTTATACCGGTATTCCAAATACACCCCAACCAAAGACAAACCATCCATCCACCCACACTTATCCAACACTAAAGTCACACAAACAATATGCACAAACAGATCCAATCTCACTAACAACCATAACTTACACGTAAATACTCCCCGAAGGTGTTGCAAAGTCAAAAATTATTGAATTTTCTCGCAAATCAGACCAACAGCGTAAGAAGAAATTTCTCTTGTTAATTCTTATTAAGCTACATAGCTTGAATCTTAGTGCTAATGTTAATCCGAGGACTGAAGTGAGTTTTGGGCACTTTTAAAAAAGCTATTTCTTTTCAAAATCCTCAAGAGATCCACCAGTTCTTTTCAAGGCAGCAAACACGTCCTGAACAGAACCACGCTGAACCAGTTCGGTTTGGGCTTTTGGATCCCCCGAGCCGGACCATGAACCGAATCTTTTAAACGAAGCGAAGGTTAAGAACTTTGTTCCAAGGTTCGATCCAAAACCTAACTGAACCTCATGATATCTAATGATGGATTGTAAGATGGAAAACAAAAGTTTAAAAAATTGAAAGTTTGGAAGAGAATCAAATCAATTCTTACAAAAGAAAAACTAAATAATTCTTGACTAGCGCTCTATTTACGTGTATGTGTGTGTGTGTTGGATTTGAAGCCCCTAACTGTTTTACTAACACAACTAATTTGCGAGAGTTCATAGCGACAAAGTAAAGAAGCAGCATCAGCGACCAGTGTTGTACGGCAGTGTATAAAGCATACAAATTAATGGAAAAATACGGTGTATTGGTAAAAGGTGATGGTTAAAATCGAAAGAATCACAGAAACACCAAAATTGTCAACTCTTGACGTGTCCCAAAGGAGGGTGCAGGACAAATTCTCAAATTAAAAACAACTTATAATTTCTATATTACCCCCGTTTTCTTTCTGTGTGTGTGCGTGTGTGTGTAGAAACTTGTAGTAAAATTGTAGTAAAAATTAGATTTCTGTGAGTCAAAACTAACAAAGCTAACTTGAAGAATTGCCTTAACCTAGTCTCTTACATATTTTGATTTGCTGAACTCTCCTTAGAACAACGAGTACATCCAGTCGGTGGCGCGCTGTCTGCAGATGATGCTCCGTGTGGATGAGTATCGATTCGCCTTTGTCAGTGTGGATGGCATCAGCACTCTGATACGCATTCTCTCCACTCGCGTCAACTTTCAGGTGAGTTTGAAATTGAAATGTGTAAATTGTTTGTACAATTTAAATTCGATTTCTTATTCATAGGTGCAATACCAACTGATCTTCTGTCTGTGGGTGCTTACTTTTAACCCACTGTTGGCTGCCAAAATGAATAAGTTCAGTGTTATTCCCATTTTGGCTGATATACTGAGCGATTGTGCCAAGGAGAAGGTAACACGCATTATCTTGGCCGTGTTCCGTAATTTGATTGAGAAGCCCGAGGATTTGTCAGTGGCCAAGGATCATTGTATTGCCATGGTGCAATGCAAAGTGTTGAAACAACTTTCGATTTTGGAGCAACGTCGTTTTGATGATGAGGATATTACGGCCGATGTGGAATACTTGAGCGAGAAGTTGCAGAGTTCTGTACAGGATCTGAGCTCCTTCGATGAGTATGCCACAGAGGTGCGCAGTGGTCGTCTGGAATGGTCGCCCGTGCATAAGTCTGCGAAATTCTGGCGTGAAAATGCTCAGCGCTTGAATGAGAAGAACTATGAATTGTTGCGCATTCTTGTCCATCTGCTGGAGACATCAAAGGATGCCATAATTTTGTCCGTTGCCTGCTTTGATATTGGAGAGTATGTGCGTCATTATCCACGCGGCAAGCAGTAAGTATCTTTAACATACCAAATATAATTCCTAATGAATGGCTTATTCATATTTTGGGAATGGTTTTGTGCGACTAAATACGGTGCGGTTAGGCTCACTCCGCACCGGTTGGCAGCTTTTACTTGTACCAAAAAGAGGCTAGAATTTTAATTCCTTAAAATTTGGAAATTACCTTCTCGATGTTTGATACATATTCAAAACAAGGACCCACTTCTATTCAATTTTCTAATTTCTTTCCAGTGTTTTGGAGCAACTGGGTGGCAAACAGATTGTGATGCAGCATCTTAGCCACGAGGATCCCAATGTACGCTACGAGGCTTTGCTGGCAGTGCAAAAACTGATGGTACACAATTGGTTAGTAAAATGCTTACTCAACTCATCTCTCATCTCTGTCCATATATACCTAGGTGCCGGCGGAAGCACATACCAAAGTACATCTATAAAATCATATTATCAAGATTCAAACTCAAAATTCTTTGTACCATACAAACACGAAAATTTCTCTCTCTCTATATTTATCAGGGAATATCTGGGCAAGCAACTGGAGAAGGAGAACGAGAATCAGAAACAAGGCGCTGCTCCCATTACTGGCAAGGCCTAATGAACTCCACCTTTCAGACCAGGCCGCCAGCCTTGAAAAAAACTTGGATAACAATAAGAGTTAAGCGGAAAGAGTTCCCTTTCCAACTCCCATATGTTTGTTTTTCTTGATAAATTTAAGCGCCTAATTTGTTGTTTCCTCCCACTGTCGGTTAAACTAAGTTCCCATCCCCCTTTCTCGTAGGAATCAATATATCTTGTTTGCTCTTTTGTTGGCATTCCAATTTAAAAATACAATAATACAAAAATAGCAAAGAAAAATACACAAAAACTCTTAATGATTGTTCATTTTATTGTTTATATTTTGTTGTTATTATTATTCGTTTTCCATATCAGCGCTCAGATTTATGCACTTCTCTATTGTATTATAAAAAAGCAACCACAAAAAGTGTGTATAAAAAAACCTATCGAGTATTTTCTTTCATTATACTTACTAAATATATAAATATGTTTACATTTAATAAATCAAATTGTTAATAAAATGAGTGTAAATGAAAAATATGCCTAAAGTAACTTACATTGCATTCCCACTTACTGATAGGTAATGAAGTGAAAACTCTTATATAAAGAATATTTGATTTGTATTATTTATTCCCTTTGTATTAGTTCGCTTTGAGGGGGTTTTTGTATCAGACATGAACACTAAAGGGTATGATCATACTATGATGTCATTAAATGTAATGTTATTACTCTATTCAATTTTTTGTTCAGTTATACGGAGCGGGTCCATTAGATCGGTTAATCTATGTTCTGGTTTAAATTTGTATACCCTTGCAGAGGGAATCAAATTTTTAATCGAACAAGCGTATAGCAGAAACATAATCTACGGTACATTCTAAGAAAATATCCCCAAGAAACCGTTGGTCTAAAATCAATTCCTAGGTCCCACCTAGCGCGGTCAAAATTTGTATATCTTCTTCTTATTTGGCCCGATATTTCTATCACAACCGTTTGACGGTCTCGGCCGCTGCTATTAATGCCCGCCATTCGCCTCTGTCTTGTGCGAGCTGGCACCATTGGTCATGTCTTTCAGCACCTGTTTTGCCCAACTAAGTTTCGGTCGTCCTACACCTCCTGCTTTCCCTAATTCGTTCGCCTTCCGCCTGTACACTTTTTTACCGGAGCTTCTTCATTTTTATATATTTTTTTAAAAAAAACTGTTAAAAAGTTCAAAAAGACAACGTACATCATGATCTTGGTCTTGTTTTAAAGGAAATTTTGCCAGCTTTCCGGATCTGTTTTCATTTTTTAAATATTTTGACTTTTAAATCGAATTTTGCGGACCTGACATATAAAAATGTAAAAAAATTGTAAAAAAAACGATTTAAATTTTTAAAGAAAATATTTTATTCAACCAGTGCAAAATTTAATTACTAAAGTAAGACTTTAGACTTTTTTAAAAAGATTTGATATATTATCGAGATAATCTATATGGCTCAACTTAATTAAAGGCTTATAAAAAGCGTACCATTAATTTTGAATGCTCAGATTATTTTGAATTGACCTAAATGATGACAACATTTTATCCGAACCTCCATACATCGATCCGCCAAAGATCGGATGAACGATAGTAGAGTTATAAGAAAAACAAACAATTTTATGGGCAGCACCTGCCGCAACGACGATGGGCAGCGCTTTACACGCCTTATCACAAGCTTTGGCAGGCACAGAGTATATTATAGTCGGGCTTGACCGACTTTCTTACTTCTGGTCCGTGAAACTAGACTTAAAAGTCAAAATATTTTCAAAAAATGAAAAAGCTGGGAAAATTCCCCTTAAAACAAGACCAAGATCGATGATGTACGTTGCCATTTTTTAACTTTTCAATAGTGTTTTTTGTAAAAACTATATAAAAATTTTGACTGGGCTAGGCGGGACCTAGGAATTGATTTTAGAGGTATGGTTTCTTGAGGAAGCTTTCTTAGAATTTACCGTAGATTACGATTCTGCTATACGCTTTGTTAATTTTTTCTTACCCATACAAATTGACCCGCCCTAATATTCATATTTGTTTGATTAACAATACGAGCTGAGTTCATATAGCCCTTTACTTCTGTCTGTTTTTAGGCACTACTCTTTATCAACTTTAATCAGTTTAAATCAAATTTATCACGAAATATTGAAATATGTAAGACTTGGAAGATCGGATGACTTACATAGTTCTACAAAGTTTGATCAAAGTTCTAAGACTACACCTACAATCAAAATCACTTGGCCTTTGAGCAATCGGTTTGAGTTCGTTGAATTTTTCTCATCTGATCTAGTAAACTAGCAAACTCTTTTGGTAAAGAAGAATAAGTTTTCATGAATCTTAAAATATAGATTCTAAGGTTGGAGTTGCCTACAATATACGAGATCGCTTCTGAAGCACTTTAATAGGCTATTTACACTAAGACTGCGTTATGCGTTAATAGCTAACAGTTAGCTTTTTTCCCATAGAAAAAAAGGCAAATGTTGGCTATTAACGCATAACGCACGTCTAGTGTAAATGTTGCTTAAGGGTAGTGTTTACCTTCAGAAAATTTGTTGGCTTAAATTATGTGTTATGGTGTTAAAAACATTCCCTGAAAATTTTAAGTCAAAAAAAATATGGTTTTCTTTTCGCAAATCCGAAAAAGCTTTCAAAAACACCAAGTTAAAAAACATTATTTTTTTAATTAAAAATATGAAAAATTTGCAAAATCAAACTTGTTTATTTCCTTACGTTTTCCTACGATATTACTTCTTTTCGATCTTTGACCCAAATTTCTCAGGAACTACTAAACCGATTTTGATAATTTTTTTCTCGGTAAAAGCTAACACCTAAATGCATCAAATTCATGTTTGAAACCCATATCATAGAAACAGACAGACGGACGGACGGACAGACGGACAAGGCTAAATGAACTTGGCTCGTCATGCTGATCAAGAATATATATACTTTATGTGGTCGGAGATGCTTCCTTCAATGCGTTACAAACATCCGCACAATTTTATAATACCCTCTGCAAGGGTATAAAAATAGTCCGACTGCGCTTTCACTTTCTCCAACGAAACCTTAGTTCGCGAACTAGGGGCATTTTTTGGTACAAGCATCTGCCAGCAGGCTTCACCAAAATTAGGCAATTAATCTTATGTTTCATTACCAGCAAGAAAAATTACGATATAATTTGAAAATGTCTTCGGTGGATAATCCTCGATAAGCTATGATGCCATGAACTGAAGTTTTTAAACAATATGATCCGCTTATAAAATACATACTTATCTTTTAACCCATATTTTTCGGGGTGAGAACCGTTTCGGTTCTTGGGTCTATCAAACTGGACCCAGAACCCGACCTTCTAAATTGTTAACATCCCAAAACAAACCACATCTGCTTGAAAAAGGTTCGGTTTAAAGAATCACTTTAGTAAGTGTTAGTTTATAGAACTGTCACAATTTATTGACCGGAAAAAAATAAAAATGTTATATTGCTTAATCGGAGCAGTATCAAACTATATCCAAGGTCGGCATTTTTCGATTTTGAGAAGAATAAAGGTATAAGTCAAGTTGTGGTAAAATAAATCCACATATTTAAGGTTAGGCTAGCTTATATTTAAACGTCCAGGCAATGGCAGAGAAGATTTTAAATTTATTACAATTCATTCGAGTATTCGTTAAGGTTTTTAATAGCTTTTTTAGCTGGACTCTACGTTCTCATCGAATATATGTCTTATTTTTTTACCACAAATGTCTCCACTATCTAAGATTCCATAAACTAAACTTTGAACCAAACCATTAGTTTTGATGACTTCCCAACGGGTTCTCCAGAATTTCATAGGTTTTCCGCCTTGATATTTTGTAGTGTTTTGGAGCTTTGATCCCTAGATTTTGAACTCAGAACGTAGTTTTTTAAGCATTTAAATTACGAAATTATTTACCGCTGAACTTATGGCAGCAAAATGATTTGTCAACAATGAGAAATTTTTATTCGCAAGATGTAATAGCGGTTCTTTTGACGAAATTCAGTATACTGCAGCTCCTACGCCCCATCCATATTAAATACATCCCTGTGGAGTATGGACACTCGCCTGGTTCCTATATTCAGGAGTAAGAAATGTTGTTAATTTGACTGTGCCCGGTTGCCAGTCAGCATATCGCTAAGCCTGCTCCATTAGCTTGAAATATGTTTTCTTTTTCGTTGCTTGCAAGAGTAGCTTAAAACCAATGTTGGTTGGAGGAAGCCACCTTCTATTGACCTTTACATACTCTACCATTCGACTCTTAGTCCTTTCGTAATTAGATTAGTCCAAAAATAACAAACATGTTCTCATTTTTATAGCTTTTTTTGTTGTTTAATTTTTGTGGTCGTCACAATTTTTTTCAGATTTAAATTAAATATTCCACTTTTTATTTAAATTAAATAATAGAATTGTCCTATTTAAACTTTATAATTAACATAATTGTAGTGTTTTTAGGTCTGTACTTTGTGGTTGTTGTTGGTTTATAGTGTATATAGCTGATCTTGTTTCGATTGTGACTGAACACAATAATACAGAAAGTTCCTGTTGTTGTTACTTTTGGGGGGTGGCGAGTTGTGTTTCAGCTTTATCTCCCTTACTTGGTGGCCGATTTCAGGTAGGCAATCAAATCACCGCGCTCATTGGGCTTCTTCAGACCGGCAAAGATCATCTTAGTGCCGGGGATGTACTTCTTGGGGTTTTCCAGATATTCGAAGAGAGTATCCTCTGTCCAGGTAATACCCTTGGCCTTGTTGGCATCTGTATAAGCAAAGCCGGCAGCCTGGCCAGTCTTGCGTCCAATCAGGCCATGCAGATTGGGACCAACCTTGTGCTTGCCTCCAGCCTCAACGGTGTGGCACTGAGCGCAACGCTGCACGAACAGCTTCTTTCCCTTCTCAACATCACCAGCAGGAACGCCCATTGTGGATTAGGTGTGTGTGTTTGTTAATGTGTTAACACGGACTCGACTGAAAAGGTAACGAAAGAAAGTGGAGAAAAATCAATGATTGTTATCAATGTGTCCCCAATGCCCCGTTATGTAAACAATTGATAAGAAGGAAACCAAAGCGGAAACCAAATATCGCTAAATGCTCAGCGAAGGTTAAACTGCATTAGACGACGTGTGTACATTTTCATTTGATAAGAGCCATTAACCCATTAGTCAGAGGCTTTAAACGCAATTACTAAAAGAACTTGTTGCTTAGTGTAATCTTTTTGCCAAAATACTTAGATCTTCGAATATCTCGCATTTCTATTATCTAACTGTTCTTCACGTCTTCCCGCTATATACAAAGTTCACTACAAATCATCGCGTGAGTAACGAAGCGGGGGCAACGTCATCAAAGCTTCAGACAGTCACATGTTGGCCCCTCCGCTAACTCACACACACACATTGGCACAATTTCTGCCCGTCTCATTTTTGTATGTGTAAATTGCGTCAGAAATTTTTATATTTGCTCAGCAACAGCCACAGCTACAGATACAAGGAACTTCAAATGAAAAACTCGTACTCGGGGGATTTTATTTCGCGGTCAGCATTTCCGCATGCAACTAATTAAAGTTGCATGCAACTATGTGAACCTGAATAAGAGCAACAACAATGTCAACAACGTTCGACTTGTGACGTCGACCTTGATGAGAGATTTTCATTTATAGTAAATGAGAGGGAAACCACTTTTCCCCCTCAACTTTGGAAACAGGCCAAAGAGAAAAATAAATTTCTCTTCTCTCTTTACAAATCAGCTCAAAAAACCGTTACATAAGTCCACTCCTGCAAGGGTGCAAAAAATTTTCCAATAAATTTGGCTCAAAGAAAGTCGAAAAACTAGTCCGACAAGCACGTGGCGCGCATTTGCAGCTTGTGGCATGAATAAAAAATTCCAAGAAAATTATATTTTTTCGCAAGAGAGTAAGCCAGAGAGGAAGAGAGTGAGCTAGCCAAGATCAAGTATTTGCTCTCTGATCATGTAATCAACGCAACGTACACACGCGCTCCGAAAACTTTTCAATGCCAATGTGACGACTTCCATGAACAATCATCATTCATGCTAAATTTAATAATTTTGTTGTTGCCAACTTTAGCACCTTGCACACATACATTCACACCGAAATCACCCTCGCATATACACACACACACAAGGACACGTTTATGTAACCTCTAGCAGCCACCCCCAAAAATATATTTGCGGGCAAATTTTTGTAAGTTATAAATAACAATGTATGAAACTTCTGATCATTTAAAGTTATATGGTCATTTTAACACTTTTGGAAAACTTTTTATTAATATTTACGTCACTTAAAATTGGCGAAAAGTAAAATATACGCCCGCTACAGTTCTACTTACATTGAACACAAACCGTCGCTGCGAACAGTTATTCTACGAATGAGTACGTGAGGTATGAAATTGCATGGCGCTGAAAGTATCGATGCCGCGGTCTAGAGATGGAAAAATTCTGATAGATTTGCGAATACGCACGAAAAATATGTACTGAATTAACAAATCGATAAGAAAAGTGTAATGTTTAATTTAAAATTTAAAAAAAAAAACATACTTATAAGCAGAGTTCTCAAAGTACCGTAGAAAGTAACGTACTTGTGTTTGGCACACAAAAAGTACTGAAGTACTCAGAAAAGTACGGTAAATGTTTCGACCGAAAAAAGGTAACGAATAATTTGTGCTTAACACTCGTGGAAACGAAAGAATTTTTCGTTTTGTACTGTTAAACCCAGTACGGAGACGCTGAGAATTTTCTCTGAGCCCATTTTATTACATAGCTCAGAGAATACGCTCAAGAAAATTCTCAGAGCGAGTTGATGAAAATACGCTCTGAGAATGAGCATGGCCAGACAACTCGTTTTGTGCCAAATCATGTAGAGTACTTTACGGAGGACGAAGAAGTGTCGCTGATCAAAATTGAATCTGGCCATTAAAATGCATTTCGTTGCCTACTGGTGCAACGGCCCCATTTGTGGCGGAAATTCCTATTCTGATTGCTACTCCGGTGGATTTGACTTGTTGCCATGTCCCCAAAATTCCCAAAGCCCATTATAGTGGAGGCGCCTCCTCCGGCGGCCGTTCTGTCCACGCTAGCTGTGGTAGCTTCCTTTGGTCTCGACACCAGGCGCCATTTACCAGCCACCTTTAAATCTATATGCTTTTAGTGGTTCCTGCTCTTTTACGCCCGGGGAGCATTCTTCATCTCCAGTCTATGGACTAGGGACTCGCCCTAATGTGGTACCCGGCTTATTCTAATTCCGTCAAAAAATCCATGTCATTGACTATGACCACTAAATTCCACTAATTGACTTCATTTTCAATTTTATAAACCATTTTATTTTTAAATTTTTAACCCGTCTATTTCTTTAAACAAACCACATCTGTCTTTTTGCTGTTTCTCTGGTCACACTACAGTTTCAGAGACCGCTGTGAGAATTATGAGACGATTCCGTACTCCGTACTGGGCTTTAAGAACTAAATGTGCGTGTTCACCAGCTCAAACATCAAGAATCAAACATCATCCACAAGAAACTATTAGTAACGAGAAATCAAAGCTAACTTCGTCTGTGCCGAAGTTTAAATACACTTGAAACTCTTGTGACCAATGACTTAATTTATAAGCTTTAAGTCCTGTATCATTGAAATATTAAAAAAATTTTTTTAAATTTGTATGGCAGCTACAAGAAGTGACCATCCGATTTTCGCGGTTCCGACATATGTGCAGTGTGTAGCTAAAAGATCGACTCAGCTCGTCATGCTGATCAAGAATATATATACTTTATGTGGTCGGAGGTGATTCCTTCTATGCGTTCCAAACTTCTGGGCAAAATTATAATACAATTTTCAAGTGTAGAAAAAACAGTATGCGTGAAAGTCATTGTTTTGGTTTTCAATGACAGTTGTGTATTTTTTATCCATCCTAATCATAAAAATTAGCAATCAGATTGCACAATCGAACTAGACCCATCGATTTGTGCTGGTGAACAAGGCCATTTATTTTCAATTAATCCCTTCTGCCCCTTTTTGACCCATTTCGAAATAATTAAATGGGGTTACATACAGTAAAATTTTTCCTTTGGGTTTTTTTTAGTTTGGGTATGTTCTTCAAAAATAGCGGGGTGTGAAGCCATAACCAGACAATGTCCTTAAAAAGGTTCCACTGTTAAATAATGTAATTATAGAAAAATATTTTTTTCCGCGAACTAAGTCACGGAGCCATCGGGAGATTAGTTCTATAATATAAATATAGATATTCTTTACAAGAAAAAAAATTCTGGAGAAGTTCGGCGGGCCCTCTTTAAGAAAACGGTAAAAAAAACCATGAATTTTCGCTTAAACCATGTTAAACAATGGACTCATGGGACTCTTTTATTTTCTGTCTTGAAAAGGAAAAGGGGGATCAAGAATAGTATGTGCAAAATTTATGTAACCGCTTAGAAGCGAAGCTGCGACCGTTATAAAGTATATATATTCTTGATCAGTTTTAACAGCTGTGTATTTTTCAGCCAGCTGTCCGTCTGTCGGGATGTAACTGAGTAGAGCTAGAGCCACATTTTTGAATGTGGTAGGTGTATACCCGATTTAATACGAGTTATGGTTTTCAGATTTGGAAAATTCCGGCGCCTCCCCCTTTTAGCGCAAAAAACGGTCAGAGCCAAATTTTCTAAGATAGACTCTTCGCAAACGTTACCAAATTTCGTAATATCTATCTATTCTGGAAATAGATACAAAAATACTTGGAAAAAAGCACCGAAGTAAAATATTGAATCAAGTTTGGTGTGAAAGTAGAGGGGGCTTGCATTGTCAGTTAAAGCATTTGCAGATGTGCGTATGTTAGTGTGTGTGGCGTATAGGTTAGAAAACACAAGAATCTGACCAACTATTGATTACCAAACTTTAGATTCCTCTCGTCGCTATCGGAATTTCCAATAAACAATCAGACAGTCCATGCGCGAGTTATTACAATTTAAATGAGTAAAAAATGCAAAAAGCGGTTTTTGGGCCATAACTTCAGATTTTGGGGGTGTTAGGAAGAAACCAAGTATTTCAAAAGTATATTTTCGCTGTAACAGGGTGTAACTTGCAAAATGCCACATCTTTTTTGAACAACTTTATTATTGGTTTATAAATAATTCTTTGTATTCTTAAAAACTATATCAAATTTGAACTTTACATAAATAACAGGTTTTGGCCCAGGTTTCATCAGTTTGCCAAATTTCAATCCATATTCAGCAACGGAGTTATGTAGAATTGTACATAAATCTCCTCTTTACTCTCTGACTGCAACATAAAGTGCAGCTCGAGCAGACCACTGGAATCAGTTTTAATGGCCACTTTGGTGGCTACCTGCAGAGCCTTCTGGGTCAAGCGTATCTGTTGGCTCTTATAGTGAGCCACTGTAGTGGATCGGCAATTGAACATTAACATCATGACGCTTGTTTTGGCCACCTCCACACTCGACTCTGCCTGGATCACACCAACAGAGGCTATTTTAAAGTGCGGTTTTTGTGGAGAAATAGTGAACTCAAACTCATCCGCTGCCTTGTCGAGTTCATGGAAAAAGTTTGATAAATCGGGACCGCGTATAAACAGTGTATTTAAAGAGGGACTGTCTTCCTTCAACTCATACTCCATAGGTTCATCAACATTCATGGTTTTGATGGCGCATTCCGTGCTGACATCCTCGTCATCGTGGGGATCTAACAGAAGCATTAGAGGAGCACCTTCTCCCTTGTACAGCATTTTAACACTGCAATCGGCCAGGCCAAACAAACTTAAGCACTCCGCCAGGACATTGATCTTAAGGCCAAAGCTAACGTAGTCTTGCACATGGAATTCCTCAAAATAGCCCGGAACCATAAAGACGGTAGCCTGTATGGATTTGCCTTGCTCTGCAGTTATACGCAAGCCATCTTCGCTGGCCTGAAAGGTGCCACACTGGAATATGGCAACAAAAATATATGAAGAGGCGAAAAATTACAATAAAATAGTACTCTTACCTCGGCAAAACTAATGGACTTGATGGCCGCTTGAAAGGTCTTTATATGATCCACGCGGCACACGAACTTGTAATCGTCGTATTGGGATTGTGTCAACATCTTGCGATTTTTTATGATGCCCTTGTCGTACAGGGTTTTCGAATGATGCATTAATTGTGCATTAAATCTTATAAACTTTGTTGGGATTAATGCAAATTAAGATTTTCTCGAACTCGACCGCCATTGCAAGCAATTAAACAGCTGATTATCGATTTCACTAGAGATGAGCGTTAGTTGAGTAAGTCACTGAAAATAGTTGTGACAGAGTAAATCACTAGGCTTTGATAACTAGGAATAAGATTTTCTTCTGGTCTTGTGAGAACATTAAAGGCCGATTTCACATCTAAGTAGAGCTATCTGTCTCATAAACTTACAAGTAACAGAGCAAATTGTGAGTTTATCTGACACATAGCAGCTACCTGGAAGATGTGAAATCGGGCCTAAATAGGTTTAATAGATTTTTTTAAGAATATAATGCGGCTCGAAAATTTTTAAACTGACTCTTACTCTGAAGGCTTAAGTATTTTATATCTGAATAGCTTTTACTACAAAATACCTTTAAAATTAGTAATAGCTCGCACATTTTGTGAGCCGAATTTCAACGCTTTACGCAGTCAAGCACTGCTTTAAGATTTTCCAATCGAGTAGAGTTCGCAACTTCTGCATAGAGTGCGAATCTTTGAAATATCTTGCATAAAAATCGTCGGCCACTTAATTCAACGTGTGCGCAGCACGCTCCGCTTCAGGTTCAGGTTCGGCCGGGTAAAAATTGTTTGATCCGGTTCGGGTTCGGTTCTGACTCCCCAAAAAGGCCGGATTCATCGAACCGGTTTGTAGTCCTGGATAAAATATCTCTTGCAGATGAAATATTTCTTGATATAAGTTTATATAGAAGGTGTTATATGTAAGTAACAAGAATTCAATTTGTCGTTTTTGGAAAGACTGTACTGAGCTTTTACCAATTCAGCAACTTGCCAGACAAGTGCTTCCAAATTTATCTGCCACCAGTGAGAGAGTGTTTTCTAGCTCCAGTAGAATACTCGAAGAATGGCGAACTCGCCTACTTGGCGACCGTTTTATGCAAATTATCTTTAAACTCAAATGTAGATATATAGAACAATAAAATACTTTTTGCAGATTGTACTCCTTTATAATTAATGAAAAAATCGATAAAATCTCAACAGTATTATTTTTTTTTGAGATTTGGAACGGGATTTGTAAAGGTTGGGACAGAAAATTTCTGATACGGGACGAGATCCAATTTACTTTCTCTAGTCTCGTCCTAAAATAAATAATGCTGTCTCATCTTTGTTTATACGCCAGCTAATCCGATTGCAGTGAATGTTTTCAGTTTGTGTTTTTAACAGAGCAACCTTTTGAACCTTATTTGCAAATAAGTCTACTAATCAGTAATTGTTTTCGAGTCTTAGCTATTTGCAAATAAGAAACAAACTCCCTGTTTATAAGCAATAATTTGACATTTACAAAATTGTTATTTGCAAATAAGATGTGCGTATTACCGTAGTAGCAGTCACTGATATTGCTCATCTCTATTTGATAAGTATCGACATTTTGCCGCGAATTTCCATTTCTTTATGTAATTTATATTAATTATTTTGTAAACTAGGATTTTCTTGTCATCATTTTGACACATTTTCAGTATTATAAATCAAAATTTTGTTTATGACTTTCGTACAAGTCTGTAGCACGCGCTGGCGCGTTTTGAATTCACTACTGAAGCGCGGTAAGCGTTTTATAGCGTTGCCAGATGGTTACCTCTACCAACGAGCTGGCATCATCACCGGCCCACGCAATCGGCACTTGTGCACAAAAACAACAATTGGATTTCGCCAACAAATGGACCACACCATACCGCCAAAAGAATTTAAATGGACGCCTGGTCATCTGATTAGTGAGAATTTCAAGTTGGGCAACGGACATGTGTGCGTGGTGCTCAATCGGAAGATCCTGGTGCCGAGTCACGTGGTGAAATCGTTGTGGAAGAACGGTAAGTGCTCCGAGTAAAATGATACATAACGGTTAATGGTAATACTAAATCCCTTTGCAGCCATTGTACGCTGTGCCGTGGATGGAGGCTCGAATCATTGGCGTGACTTTTTATTGTCCCAAGGTATCAACAAAACCGCGGCTCCCGCCAAAGGCAAGGCAAGCAAGGAAGCTAATCCCATGCTTCTGGAACCACCTGATGTCATAACTGGCGATTTTGATTCCATCACCGAGGAGACGGTGGAATTTTTCAAGACCACACCAAAAATCCACACACCCGATCAGGATGCCACGGACTTTACAAAAGCCATCACCGTGCTCCAGCCAGTGATGGAACAACGCAAGGTCAAGGATGTTATCGTTTTCAATGACACTTCTGGTCGCCTGGATCAAATGATGGCCAACTTGAATACCCTGTATAAAGTCCAGAAGGATAACTGTAATGTCTACCTATTGAGCGGAGACTCCATTACGTGGCTATTACGTCCTGGCAAGCACACCATCCAAGTACCCCTCGATCTGGTCACTAGTCAACGCTGGTGTTCCCTAATGCCTGTGGGTGGAGCGGCTCATAATGTCACCACCACAGGATTGAAATGGAACTTGTGTGCGTATAGACAGACGACAATTGTAAGCAAATTGTATTTTATATTTTTTGTTACTTTTTGCAGATCACGCACAAATGGAGTTTGGCGGCATGGTGAGCACCTCGAATACCTATTCCACAGAGTTTGTTCAAGTGGAAACCGATGCTAATTTGATTTGGTCTATGGGCGCCTATGACTTTGAAGAAAAAATACGTTAGGAAGAGGCTTGTTAAGTACTTAAGTGCAAACTATGTGTGTTAAATTTTAATCTAAGATATGTTGTTATTGTTAATGTTCATTCATTAGATGAACCAGCGTCCATTTCAGCCGTGTTGCCAACAACCGATTATCAAATTAATCTATGTACGCTGACGATTACAATTACGTGTGTTCCTATAAAGCTAGCTACTTAAGCGGTATTAGGATGATAAGAAATCCTGCTTGGCAATAAATGGCTCTACCACCATTAAATTTAACTTTTTTCCTTAGGGAAAGTATTTATTAAGCGTAGGTAAAGTAGATGACACGAGCACTTACAGTAAAAGCTATGTCCGCCGATCCTTATGAAAATTTCTTCGATTATAATGTTAACCAAATTAAAGTTTAAAATATTAGACAACTTTCAATAATAGCTTTAATGTAACAGGCCCGTTACTGGTTTTCCGTTCCGATTAGACATCCATTGACAGCGCAAAAAAATCCCGAAAATTGCAGGCTCCAAGCCGGTCCAAAATAGAACTCCATGGAACTGGTAAGTGGTTAGGTAATTTGGTACCCTCCTGACTCCATGAACTAGAACCCAAACCAGACCTTATCTGTTTGGAAAAGTTTCAGTTAAAAATATGTCTTTGTTAACTTTTAAAAGAACTTGTATAAATTTCTGTACGTTATTTATCAAATCTTTCCAAGTCAAGTTGTAAAATTGCAAACGTCCCATACTTATGTACATAGAAGGTAGAGGATACCCTCCATTATTATCTAGAAGCAATGAATAGATTGTCGTATCAATGCACTACGGTCAGAAAGCCCAAAAATTTGTCATAAAGTCCGATTTATAAAAAATAAATCAAAACCATATTGGGCGGTGACCCAGAAATCTCTAGAGATTTTTGTATAAACTTGAGGCATATAAACTTGAGGCATCTCTGGAAAGAAATTTTGATCTTGTCCCGGTCCCGACCCGAGCTATCCCTTTCCTCGCCCGAAAATAATGCTTTAGCTGTATTTTCACTTGTCTGATATCTCATAAAAGTTTCAAAATTGACATATCAGACAATAGACAACCTGAGAAGCTCAAATATATGAAAAGCTACATGAGAAGTAGGCTAAGTTCTCATATGAGTTTATTGACAGTCAACTTACAGTAAACTGAGGTTGTTTTTGACCCATCTCATATGTATCCAGATATGAATCAATTTTGCAAAATTTGGCGGTTTTTGGACCATTTCCCGACCTTTTCTTAAACTTAGAAACCATCGCGGGTAAACGTAAAACAATTCTCGAAAGATTCATCGCAATCGAATGAACGGTAGAGTCTTATAAATTGCGCGGTTTTTGGACTATTTGGCGCACTTTGCTCGTCTGACCTCGCGGCAGCGTCCCCTGCCCAGGTTTCCCTTTATAATTGGTATAATTGAATTGAAAATTTTGCGGTTTTTGGACGATTTCTGAAAATTTTCTTTCGAAAGCACTCATTGTTGAATTTTCATATAAATATTTGAAAATGAATTTGAGCCTGATCAGATTTTTTTTCTCTATGTTCTTTGTTTAAAATCTGTACCTTCGGGGAAAATCATAAATTTTTTTTCATATTTCTTAACGTTTGCATAGTTTTTACATTTGCTGAAGTTTAGTTGTGTAGATTAGATTATGAGGCAATATAGGTATATGAAATGAAGTGAGGTTGAAAGTAAATATGATTATGGGATAAATATGTCTGGTTGTGAATACTATGGGGTGGAATTGTGTTTGATGAAAGGGGGGTTTAAGAATGAGGTAAGCCTGGTTCTCGGAATGGAAGGTCAAGTGGATGGAAACGTTTCAGACGCTTATTGGTGGGACTATTAAGTAGCAAATTTTTGGCCAGGTTATTGGGGTGGTCTGACAGTCCCTGCATGTGTTTTTGGCTGAATCTATTAATTTCCTCGGTCACCGATGGAATTTTGAGCTCCCTGTGCAGTTCTTCGTTGGTAGTTAGGTGAGGGACATCAGGCGCTAACCTTATGGCATTGTCCTGGAATCTCTGGATCTTCTTTATATTTGACGTAGATGCCGTTCCCCACAACTGGATGCACTAAGTCCATACTGGCTTAAGGATGGCCTTGCATAGCGGGAGTTTGTTTCTGGTTTCGAGTTTTCAGTGTCGTCCAAACAGCCTGCACATTTATCGTAGCCTGATGTTGAGCTGCTACTTTTTCCTGTCTATATGCTCTCGCCCTGTGAGTCCTCTATCCAGGGTTAACCCAAGGTACTTGATAGTTTCGGATGAAAACTTTACCACCCTACTTTTCACCAAGATTTTCCGGGAGATTGGTATGCAGTCATTGTGAATTTGCATATAAAAGTTGTCTGCGAATTTTCCTCATTTCCCGAAAGAATTTTCCAAGCCAGTATTTTTGTACTCACTTTCAGCATAAGATAAAACTACTGTACAAAATTCACCTTCATATCTCTTATGGTTTGGGCTGTGCGGCTGTCACCAGTGAGTCAAATTTGAACAATTTTATACATATATTTTAATATATTTAAATTATTTTTTATTTGAAGCTCTAAAATAGAAAGTCGCTGAAGCTTGAAAAAGTACAAGTATTAAAAATGGGCTAGTATGGAAGGCAGGGGTGAGCGTGGACCAATCGGTCTTAGATTTTTTGCAATATTAGGATTTAGTCTTAGCTTTATCTGTGCTAAATTTTAATCCGATATCTCAATATTTGGACTTTATGCCTCAGTTTCGGTCTTTCTGACCAATGAGCATTGTGTCGAAAATAAAATGTAACTTTATTCAAAATAGTCTCACCCAAAATAGTTTTTGTTTGCTTTTTTGAAATTAATCCTAAATATTAAGTTAATCCTAAATATTAAAGTTGCCGTTAAAATATAAATGTAACGTCCGATTTGAAGGACTAGTCCATGAGGGTTAGCAAATGTAATTTTCTCTTTCTCTCTTTTTATTTGGCTCTTAATATACTTACTCTTAAACTGGTATCATTTTTGTGTACATCAGCTAAGGGCTAGCCGGCTCTGGTGTATTTGCTTATGTGCGTGTACGTAGCCATTGAGAACGATTCTGTTTGTGTAAATCAGTCTCGTTGAGTCTTTCCAACTGTTAAGAGTCATGTCGGAAAAAGAAAACTATTTTCTAGTTGAGATACCAAGCAGCGAGTGGACGAGGTTGGCTGATCTTTGGACCGTCCAGCCAACTCGAACGCCCGGATATCAATGCATAACAAATTTCATAAACTGGTCAAAGAAAGAACCGAATATAGATGTTAAATTTCTTTCTCTCAATGGTGACTGGCAACAAGATGGAACATTTATGATTATTGTACGTGAGTGTGTGTTTGTTTGTATGTACATATGTTTTTTTATACTCCCTTAAATTTTAGTTAAATCAGGGTGACCAGCAGCAACATATCTACTTTAATTCCTTAAGCGACAATCTAACTAAACTGACGAAAGCCTTTGAAATTCTTCCGGCAACAGCGGATCAATATCTGCTCTTTGGTTACGATTCCCGTGTGGTACCAGTTGCAAATGCATTTGGCCAAAGATTTCCTAATAAAGAGACACATACAACTGAATCCATCTGGTATCATGCAACTAAAGATCTTGTTTCCAGTTTTAATGTCGAGTAAGTAATATACATACCTGTCCGACTGTTGTTATTTTTTTCACTCCTCAATTGTATTCTAGAGTACCTTCAGGTATTACATTAAGCAATTTGGACGTTAAAGATGCTGAAACAATCAACAACATTTGGCCACATCGTTCACCCAACTCTGTGAACTTTGTGAAACGATTAATTCAATATAATGTGAATGTAGGAGCTTATGATGAGACAGGAAAATTGATTGGGTGGTGTCTGAGGTATGGTCAATATCTGATTTGATTTATGTTGCTCTTAATATTCATATAACTTTTTTAGATTACCAATCGGTGCGTTGGGCCTACTGCAAGTTCTGGAGACGCACAAACGCTTAGGCTTGGGTAGCCTGTTGGTACGCTGTCTGTCCAAAAAGATCGCAGCTCTGGGAGATGAAGTACTGGCCCCCGTAGTGATCAAAAATGATGCATCACGTAAAATGTTTGAAAAATTAGGCTTTCAATCCATTGATTACGTTTATTGGTCTGCTTATCAACAAAACTAGTTTACAACCAAAAATAACTATTTCTACTAAAACTTCAGAATATGTATTTTTTTTTTGGGTATAAATAGTACCACATTATGTCTTAAAAATTTTGGATAAACTAGACCTTTCTTTAAAAAAATATTTTTTCTTGTTTATTTATAACTCGAACTTCTACGAAGCCAATAAAAACGTATTGGGATCGAAAATTTTATGATAGTTGCCGAATCTGGGACCAATTGAATGCGATAGTCTGTGGTATTTATGAGATTTGCTTCGATTTTTGATCTACTCTTGATTATTTTCTTAGATCTGGACTAAAGCTAACTACCAATATTGGCAAAAGGATCTAACATAGATAATACATCCAAATTTGACTGTTAGTATCTTAATTGAATCCATCGACAGAAATTATTCATAGCATTGGTACATCAATATCTTATTTTATTCGTAAAAGAGCGATTCTTAAGTATAAAAGATATAAATAGTTTTTTTTTACGCTTTTTTTTCCTAGACGCTTAGAACAATTTATTTTAACGTTTTCGTGCAAAAGATAATTTTATAAAATTGTATTTAAATTACAAAACCGATTTGAAAACATTGTTTTGCACAATCATTGGAAATAAATTAACCTTTTGACCTCTTGCCTAATAGGATATTTACACTGAGCACGTCCAATATTCCACATCTTGATTTTAAATGCTTCTTAAATTTTTGCTTTGTCAAATTATTAAGTAGGGCATTGTCCAATAGAAACATGCTACAAACATGAAAAAATTTGGTCAGGCAGTTTTTATGACTCATGATGTTGAATGTTAGATGTGCTCAGTGTGAATAGCCTATCGGGTGTGACACGGAAATCTTTAGTGATTTTCGTATACACGATTGCATTTCAATTTTAAATTCCTAACCTTTATATCTTTGGTTGCTAGATCAGATGGTGAATGTTAAGTGATTTGAGCATACTACATAAATCTACTTGGCTTTAAACAGTCGGTTTCAATTCGTTCAACTTTCGTCATCTAATCTAGTAGCCTAGCATTTTGGAGGCACTTCACATATAAATGCAAGCTGTTTTAGTTTAAAATACAAGCGTTTATACGAAAATCACTAGAGATTTCCGGTTCACCCCCGTATAACTCCATCTAGCGTTTCTGAAATAAGTTATGGCTTAAAATGTAAGTGTAGGGGAAGATAGTGTGTTCTGAGCCGCAGGGTGTTGTGAGCCCCCCAATTTTGGACCAAATAAAATAATAAATTACAGCGTTTCGTCTTTTTCAAGTCTCTTTCTCTCTTCTTAATGCCTAACTTTTGGCCAGCAACCGATCAGTCAACACGTGCATTGGGGTGTTTCCCCCGGGCCCGGACTTCTGAGAGGGGCCCGGAGCCCGGATTTTTGGCGAAAACTTAAATAATCTACCTGTATGTACATCATGAGAAAAACCCCCCGGGCATGGAATCTCCCCTCGAGAGGCCTGGTACTATTACTTTCCGGACAAACCCTGTATATGGGGTGTTGTGAGCAACTTTGAAAAAAGTCGGTTTTGACTTCCGAAGAGAATATTACAATGAGAAGAAAAACGCTCCAAAAAGAACAAAAAAAATTCATTAAAAAAGGCAAACAAAAGAACAGCCACCAGCATAACGTGCTCGTAAATATAAGAAAACAAGGCGGCTGCCGACTTGTCATTGCTATTTTTTAATTTAGAATATGAGGAAAATTATTATTTTTTTGATTTAATAAAGAGTAACTGCTAAAAAACACGAATTCTTAACTTTTAAACGGGTTGCTCACATCCCCCCACAAATTTTCGAAATGTCAAAAAATCACTTTTGTTTCTAAATGATATGAGTAAACCACAAAAAAATTTTTTTCAAAAACAAATGAGCAAAGTTACATGCATCTTTTAATTAAAATACCAAAATTTACAGAATGAAAATATATTGATTTTTGGCGAAGTTATGTTCGAAAGCTTACTATGACTGACCGATCGTTCGTATGGGAGCTATAAGCTATAGACACCCGATCTGGACAAAACTTTGTTAAACTATGTGAAAGCATGTAAAACAAACAAATACCAAATTTTAAGACGATACCATTAAAAACCAAAAACGTTTTCTCACTAAAACGATTTTTCTGACCTATCTTTTGTATGGGAGCTATACCATATACTTGTCCGAATGTCACCAAACTTAGTAAAATTATGAAAAAACATCGAAAACCAACTAATACAAAGTTTTGAGACACTTACATTAAAATCAAAAAAGTTTTTCTTACTATCGGGTGTGTCCCAGAAATCTCTAGAGATTTTCGTATAAACGAAGAGTTTTTTAATTTAACTAGGAGGACTTTATATGTAAAGTGGCAAGAATAATGTCGGCTACTAGATTTTAGGGAAGGAAAACCGTACGCATCAAATCTGCTCTGCCTTCAGCAGTTTGTTTCAAATCTCTCAACTTTTGATATCTAACCTAGTAGCTTAAGCTCAATTTACGCAAACTGATCGCTCAGCTGAGTTTTTCAGACCTGAGTGTGAAAAAACTCAGCTGAGCAACTTAGTTCAGCATTTACACATGTCTTAGAAGCTTAGTTGACTCAGTTGCAAAACCAATGGTTCATTAAGCGTTCTGCTGAGCGGTCAGTTCAATTTGAGCCGGTTCTATTACACCTGAGCGCACAGCTGAGTAGGCCCAGACTCCTGTTTACACGGGTTGACATAAACTCAGATACAAAACTCACCTGAGAGATCAGGTCGTGTAAATTGGGCTTTAGCATTTTGGAAACACTCACATAAAAAGGCAAGCAGTTTAAGTTCGAAATGAAGACGGTTTTACGAAAATCTCTGCAGATTTCTGAAACACCACCGATTATATCTACTGGAAGTTTTTTCCATAAAAGCTAGCCCACTGTGCACCTGTTCGGCTTATAAAATGTTTTTGAGAGCTAACCAAACCACAGTTTCGGTTTGGTGATTCACTCTCACTTCGAACTCTTTAAAATATACACAGAAGCCTTCCAAGAGGTCCAGCCTTGTTTTGTGGCTAAGTGGAATGTAATACATACACTTGGCATTTCATAAAGGGGACGTATGTATCTATTGGAGGGTTCAATATTGGGAATTTAGCCATATTCCTGCCTCGACTACGATATTACCAGCACTAAGCAAAAGTCAAGTAATTACAATAATTATTATAAAATAAGCCCTCGAGACGGACACTACTCTAGAGATTGAGAGATGTCGGCTCTTGCGCTTTTGAACCAAATAATAAAATCTTTGTTTATTTGTATAATTTGAAATATTCACAAATTGCATTACATTTTGTTGAGTTCATGCGACATCTCAAATATCTTGTACGAGCTTTTAATATATATTTATCTATTTGGCTTTGTTCCAGTACACTTTATCAATTGATTGAAATCCTAATTTTTCAAACATTTTGCGTGATGCCGTGTTTTGTGTCACCACTGGGGCCAGTACTTCATCGCCCAGAGTTGCGATCCTTTTGGCCAAGAAGCGCACCATAAGGCTACCCAATCCCAAACGTTTATGCGAATCCACAACTTGCAGCAGTCCAAGCGAACCCAGAGGAAGTCTAAATTTGATACGGAACTCAGATGAAGCAATCATTTTCTGATATCTTTATCCTACCTTAAACACCAAGATACCAATTTTCCCGTCTCATCATAAGCTCCCACGTTTTCATTATAAAGGATTAAACGTTTTACAAAGCCTAAACTGCCAGTTGAACGATGTGGCCAAATATTATTAATAGTTTCAGCATCTTTAGCATCTAAATTGGCTAAAGTAATCCCAGGCGGGGACCTGAAACAGGTGGGGAAGCTTAGTAAAAAATATACCAAAATTAAAAAGGTCTTTAACTTACTCAATAATAAAACTAGAAACCAGATCTTTACTGGCATGATACCAAATTGTTTCATCTGATTGTCGCTCTCTCTCGGGAAATCTTTTTCCATACGCATCTGCTGCTGGAACCAGATGGGAGCCATAGCCAAAGAGCAAGTATTGGTCAGCTGTCGAAGGAAGAATTTCCAGAGCTTTCGTCACACGACCCAGATTATCGTTCAATGTATTAAAGTACAGATGTGGCAGCTGGTGGCCAAGATTCAGCTAAAAAGACAACATGTACATTCATTTTCTGCTTAGTTTAACTATTTACCGTAATCAGAAATGTGCCATCTTCTTGCCAGTCACCATTAAGTGATAAAATATTGATTTCCAGATTAGGTTCTTTCTCTAACCAGTTTATAAAATTTGCAATGCATTGATATCCGGGCGTTTGAGTTGGCTTGACAGCCCAGATGTCTCGCAACTTTATCCAATCTCCTCTTGGTATTTCGACAAGGGAATATTCGTTATCCGTCATGACTCTTTCCAATTGACAAAACGAATAAAAACTAAATTACACAAACAGCAGTTGAAATTGGAATACTCACGAGAATCATTTTCCGTACAAATAATGTAAGTCCCATTTGAGTGTAAATTAAGAGGGAACCAGAGAGATAGAGTTATGTTTCAGCTAACAAGGTGTGGCGGTCAGTGTAGAATTTACAACCGAGAGGGTTTGCTGAGAGCGCCATATTGAGTGGCAGAGTAATCGCACATAAATTTAGTATGTCTGTGTGTGTGAAGAACAAAAACAAAAGCAATCTATAGACTTGCACTTTGATTGGTATTTATTGCGATGATTGCAATATTACACTACATTACATTTCACAAATTGTGCTTGTTTTTTTGTTTGTCATACAAAAAGATGACCGTTTTGTTCTATGATACAAAAATTAGAAGGTAGTGCAATGACAAGCAACGGCTTGTCAAAAAAATTTTAACTGTGACTTCGCAGTCTCAATATTTTGTTTATTTTAATATGATTTTAATTGTGTGCTGCTGCGCACACTGGGCCAAAATCCCACTTTTTTGTTTGGGAAACTGAATAAAACGATTGTCGGAAATGATTTAGAATACTTATAGCTTTTTTATGCCAAAATTTTGAACCTTCCCACATATTACTTTTGGAATGGCAGCTTTTCAAAGTTAGTTTTTCTTAAAATTGCTCCAATAAATTGAAATATTAACAGTCGAAACTGGGAAAGAAACAGATGCCAGCATTTGATTTTATATCAGGGATGCAAACCTCTCGAAAATAAGTTTTGATTCGGTTCAGTGGTTCACACTGTTTTTGAACCGCCGGTTCGGTTCATTACATGGTTTTTGGACCAATCTGAAACGCGGTTTCGGTTCGGTTAAGGGCACATTATGGAATATTGTAAATTCTGTCGTAATGTGACTTTTCGCACTTTTTGAAAATCGAATTCCTATAAGCCATTTGTATATCCTTAAAATCCCTAGAAGATTCGGAATTGCAGGATTCGCGCAAACGCGGTAACTGACAATGCAAGGCCCCCTCTCTCCCACAACAAAATTAATTCGTATATAACTTCGGTGTTTTTTGTCCGATCTTATTGATCTTTCTGAATAGATAGATATGCACTGAAATTTATTATATTGGAACTATAACGTCTAACGCCTAAATACAAAGTTTGGTATCAATCTGATGAAAAGTATGCAAACATGCAAAATCCGAGGTCAAGTCATGAGTCATTAAAATTTGGCCGGCGGCTCAGAACACACCATCTTCCCCTTCCCTTACAATTTAAAGCCATATTTTATTTCAGAAACGCCAGATGGAGTTATAGGCTATTCACACTGAGCACATGTAACATCAAAAATCATGAGTCATAAAAACTTGACAGGCCGAAATATTTTATGTTTGGAGCACGTTTATACTAGACTCCGCCCTACTTAATAATTTGACAAATCAAATGTTTCAATTTTTTGACACAGCAAATAGCTATTAATGGGCGCATTCAGCGATTTCTGATGATTCCTGCTGAATGCTTTAGTACATTAGGTCAAAAATACATTGACACTATAAATAATTTTGGCACAATCTTTGATGGCTTTTAAAGCTATGAGTTTGTCAATACATTATCAGCTTTTGGGTTAACAGTTGGCCGTACAACAGGTAAACGGTCTTTTGTACGATTCCATCTCATGATCGCAATCGGCAATCACTGTATTCAGCAGGTAAATCGGCAATCATAAATCAGTAATCGTAAATCGGATTTATCTGCTGAATGCGCCCAATCATTTAAACTCCCATACAAAAATTAAACTGATTGTTGGCTATTAACGTATAACGCACTCCTAGAGTAAAATTTAAAAATGTAAAGGCGATTAATAAATCATAGCGGTTTACAGCACACATCACTAACTTTCAGACATTGACCAACACTGTGTCAGTGTGTACACTTCATAGTTGAATACAAGCGTTTCGTTCACTTGTCAATAATTGTGTCGGAACTGCAAGCTGTCGTCCCAGTTTAATTGTTTAATTGTGAACTTGTAAAAAAAACTATTCAAAAATGTAAGTAAAGATATCTTTAGAGGGCAAAAGAAATTCGAATAGGTTCAATTTCAGGTCTATTGTACCGCATATTGTTGGCGAGGAAGACGAGGCAGATGATGCAGCAGAAATGGCCGAGGCAATGCAAGTAGACACACAAACTAAGTAAATTTCATCTTTTTACTAATCTGCATTTGTTTATGTACAAATTTCTGTACCTATAGTACTACCAATATACGTGAACCCTTACCAATAGACTTGCGTATGCAAAGCACTTTGAATAGTTCTTCATCGTCGAGCGGAGAAGAGGAACAGGACGATGAAAGCGACGCAGAGTAAGTATTAGTGTTAATTTCGATTACCCTGTACCATGATACAACAACCAAGGTACGGCAAATTGCTGTTTTAAGGACTGAGCTTTCGCTTTTGCACCAAGCCTAAGGACTGAGCTTTTGTTTTTGCATCAAGACCGAGGACTGACCTGAGAGCGCTCTGCCAGGTTTGTCTTCGATCATACTATATGTAGTTAGGTCCGTCCCTATGAACGCACACCTAGAAGCTGGAGGCACGAAATTCTAGCTGTAAACAGTTCAAGTTTGCTTTCAATATTTGCAACGCCGCATGTTTCCACTACAGTTTTATAAAAGAACGTCAGTATGTAATATTACATACATATCAAAGGCAGCGTTTTGTCCTGCTCTCAAATTCATTACTGAGTTTCAGAAAGAGACAGACATGGTGGGCACACATACCAATGCAAAAATGTGATTGTGTATTTTTGCGGCCACTGCACACTGGGACAGAATGGAAAACTGACCGGCAGAAATTAATTACGTCGTTGTCTTTGGCTTTGGACGTTCTTGGACATACTTTTCCGATCGGGTGGGAGGGGGCCGACTTATGGAGGGGGCATAATTAAAGAAAAAATCAAATGGGGTGTCATTTTAAATGTTTTTGAGTGCTCTGATTTTATTTCTGGCAAAATTACCGATCGCGGGGAAGGGGGCCCTCTTAGTGAGGGGGAAGGGGGTAAAAAATTACAAAAAAAATTCAATTGGGTATCGTTTTATAGGTCTTTCGCTGCTCCAATTTCATATCGACGAGCAATCCAAGAAAGAGAAGGGCGTGGACTTCGTACAATTTCCCACAAAAAAATCTTCATATGGTGCTAAATATACTGCTAAAACTTGAATGTTGTTAAGCCTAACATTCAGGCAGAGTTTCATTAAGATCGGTCAATTTTTGGATGTAGCTCCCATACAAAGTGAATAAGAATAAATTAATAAGAACATTTAAAAAAATTGATTGTTTTCAAACTAGACAACGAAATAAGATTAGTGGCTTTCGTAAAGGTCTTAAGTAATAAGAAAGGTCAATCCTAGATCGCGAAAAGCCGGGAATTAACTTTTCCGGTCTAAAAAAGATAAAAAAAAGTGTTTTTTACAACGTTATATGCAATTTCCTACCTCAAGAAACACATAATTAATAAAAAAAGTTGCCAGGAAACATTGTTGCACATGGCACGCATCTGCTAAAAATAGTCAAAAATAAGCCTCCATACAGGTATTACAACAGTGCTCGACTTTGGGTTCCTTTCCTGCCGGACACCGTTCTTGGAACCTTCAAATTCGTACATTTCCGAGCTCAAGGGTTAATTGGCCACTGTTTAAGCCACTCAATGCACCTGGGTTACAACCTCGATTTTCAGTTTTCCATTCTGTCCCAGTGTGCACTGGTTTAAAGGTTTACGAGTATTGTTCAGAATTTCAACAATATATATACTTAAAAATAGGGGAAAGTTAACTTCGGCTCGGCCGAAGTTTTGTATACCCTTGCAGCTTCCATTGAAACCAAAATATCTTTTCTAGCTAAAACTTCTTTTTGGACCTTACTTTTTTATGCGATCTATACTACTTATATAGATGTCTGATTTCGACCAAACTTGGTGATACCATGGAAAAGCATAAACCACTGTAATTTACGAAATTTGGAGGCGATCCCATTTAAAACAAAAAAGTTTTTCTCACTAGAACTTCTTTTTTGACCAAACATTCATACTGCAGCTATATGCTATATTCATCCGATTTTAATAAAACTTTGTAGAAATGTGTTAAAGTATATAACATAAGAATATGCCAATAAAAAGGACATTTTCATTAAAAACAAAAAAGTTTTCCTCATTCGAATTAGTTTTTCGACCGATCGTTCCTATGGGAGCTATATGCTATAGTCATCCGATTTCGACTAAACTTTGTAGAATTGTGTGAAAGTATCTAAAATAAGTGTATGCCAATGATAAGGACGATTTTATTAAAAACAAAAAAGTTTTTCCCACTAGAACTCGCCGTTCCAAAAAGATGGACGTCATAAAAAAAGTTCTCATAACGTAAAGTGCGTTTTTCGACCGATCGTTCCTATGGCAGCTATATGCTATAGTCATCCGATCGTTCGAACAAATTAATTGTAACAAAAGACTTCGTAAAGTGGTGAGGATAGCTTTAAAATGAGAGGAAATAGGATAGTAAGAAGATGGACGGACAATGGATAAGGCTAAATTAGCTAGTCATGCTGATCAAGAATATATATACTTTATGTGGTCGGAGTGTTCCTCAATGTAACAAACATCCGCACAATTTTATAATACCCTTGCAAGGTATAAAAAGTTTTTGTTTTCAATGAAGCTCAGGGTATACAAAACTAGGCGGCCGAAATAACTGCCCTATAGTTATACCGATTTAAACCAAACTTTGTACAAAGGATCTTTTAGTACATTGCTAATTTGTGGAACCGGGGATCTGATGACTATAGCTATAGTAGTTCTATTGAGAAAAACTTTTTTGTTTTTAATGAAAACGTCTAAATTGGCGTACCTATTATTAATTTTAACAATTTAAAAGTTTGGTGGATGTATCATGCTCAGGAAGATGTCGAAAAACTAGTTCTTGTGATAAAAACTTTTTTATTTTTAATGAAAACGTCCTTATCATTGGCATTTACTTATTTTGTATACTTTTACGACAATTCTACAAAGTTTGGTCGAAATCGGATGACTATATCATATAGCTCCCACAGGAACGATCGGTCGAAAAACCAGTTCTTGTGAGAAAAACTTTTTTGATTTCAATGGGAACTTCTTTATCATTTATTATACCTTAATACAATTCTACAAAGTTCTGTCAAAATCGGATGACTGTAGCATATAGCTGCTGTCCGAATGATCGGTCGAAAATGAAGTTCTAGAGAGAAAAACTTTTTAGTTTTAAATGGGATCGCCTCCAAATTTCGAAACTGTTAGTTTGTTATGCTTTCATGATTCCACTAAGTTTGGTCAAAATCAGACTTCTATATCGTATAGCTCTCATAGAAAAGTAACGTCCGAAAAGTAGTTTTATTTAGAAAAACAAACTGCAAGGGTATACAAAACTTCGGCCGAGCCGAAGTTAACTTCCCTCTATTTTTTTAGTTGAGTTTAGTAGATATTTGTATATTGTAGCTATCATAAAAACTATCATTCCCATATTAAATCAAATAACTTTGAATTTTTATAGCGACGAGGAAATAGAAACCAGTAGCTCCGACGAGGAAGCGGATTGGTCCATGAATGTCGTTCACATTGCAGGCACGCCGTAAGTGTTTTATTTATTTATTTATGTTTATTTATTTTCATTTGTTAAGATATTTACTACCACAGGAAACGCAAAGATATACCAGAGGATTATGCTGCCGAGGTGGAGATAAGGTCTAATGATGATCGCTCACCAATGCATGTTCCGGACATTCAAAGTGTTTCTGCTTCGCCAGAAACTGGACCTCCAAAGTCAAAACTTCCCGACACTCTTGATATGAATTGTCAAGTTTCTACGAGCAGTTCTGATGAAACTATATCTACAACCGATGCGACTGATGAGAAGAAGCCGGACATTCAAAGTGTTTCTGCTCCGCCAGAAACTGCACCTCCAAAGTCAAAACTTCCCGACACACTTGATATGAATTGTCAAATTTCTACGAGCAGTTCTGATGAAACTATATCTACAACCGATGCGACTGATGAGAAGAAGCAAGAGATGGAAGAGAGGAAGGCTGCACCGCCACCGCCCCCGCCGTCACGTCCTCAATTATGGCGTAAACAGTTATTGAGCTTCCGTCGGGCCGATTACTCATTGCCGAATACTATTGGAGCTCGAGTGGCCAAGCGCGCTAGACGCAGCGTAGTCCAAGTAAACCCGAACAAAACAGTGCCAAAGCTAGCCAAGCCACTGGAGGTGACCATGTACTTTCAGCAGGTGTCCGCCAAATTGGTGCA
Organism: Lordiphosa collinella; assembly: GCA_018904265.1. Classification (NCBI taxonomy): domain Eukaryota; kingdom Metazoa; phylum Arthropoda; class Insecta; order Diptera; family Drosophilidae; genus Lordiphosa; species Lordiphosa collinella. The sequence goes on along the minus strand of JAEIFV010000044.1, from coordinate 507,674 downwards.
ACAACGCGTCTGCATGATTCCTTTTCTGGGTCTGCGCGAACATATCGATCGTTTGGTTGATCAGGCCATGGCCAGTACTAAGGTGTTGCAGAGTTCCCAACAATAAGCAAAATCTGTTACATGATTAAGTTTATTTAAATCTGTATTTTTGCACAAATAAATTAAATCTTTAACGAACTAAATCCAGGCAATTCAATCTATAGAGATGGAAGCGGAAAGTGGCTGTTCTGAAGCTGCTAATTTTGAAGGTCTTCATCATGTCAAGGCTAAGAGAGGAAAAAATATTTAAAAAATTGGTAAAGATATTCTGTTATCACACAAAATCTTTCATACTTCTTAACTAATTGACTAAATTGGTAAAGGTATTCTATGATATCACACATAATCTTCCATACTTCTTAATTAATTTACTACAATTTTGGGGTTCTAATAGTTCGAATTTACCCGCCTGTTCGATTTGATGATTGATGTTTTACGTTTTGATTTCTATATTCAGTTAATTCAGGGCGATTGATTTGACGGAGCAGCAAATTAATCTTGGCGATGCAACGGAGTTCAGGCTTAAATATCTGATATTGAAGAAATGACCCATTTTGTGCACTGTTAAGCATATATAATTTGAATCAGGTCATACAAGGTTCAGTGAAAATGATTCCTCAATATCGTGATGTCCTTAATTTTTTCAATTTTAATAAGAAATTTAAATTTTTCCCCAAGTTAAAAATTCTTTAGAATTATCTCCCCATGGAAAAAATCACGTAGTTAACTAGTAAGGGGAGTAAAAAAGGAAAATAAAATTTACAAATTACAAAAGTTACAGGCTGTTAAAGCAGTGGGTGTTTTAAAAAAGGGTGCCTCCATCTGGACGCGATTTCAGCCTTTCTAATCATCAGAAAAAAAAATGGAAACAAGATTCTTTGATTGGTAAGAATGTCGCTATAGCCAGAACTAGGATATAAAAAGGAGGGAAGCTAGCTTCGGCTCGGCCGAAGTTTATATACCCTTGAAAGCTCGTGTAAGTTTTTAGGACGCCTGGTAAGACAATTTTTGAAACCTAACTTTGCTATGGCAGCTGTGCTATATAGTCTTCCGGTTTCGACCAATGAAAGAGCATAGAAAACTTATAAACACGAAATCTGATGCTGATTTCATTAAAAACAAAAAAGTTTTTCCCACTACCGATCGTTTCTATGGCAGCTATATGCTATAGTCGTCCAATCCGGCTGGATCGTATTTCTAGTCCAAGACCTCGTGGAAAGTTTTGTGAAATTAGCTTTTAATCTGACGGAGAACAGGGCTAAATCAACTCAGCTCGTCATGTTGATCAAGAATATATATACTTAATGTGGTCGAAAATTCTATAGGGATTGAGTAGTCCAGACTTATCCTCCGATGACGATTTTGACGAAGACTGATTGACGATTTTTTAGAAAACCTTACAGAAACACAAAAAAAATAAAAATTTAAAGGTATGTAATTCTGTTCCACAGTTTTGCTTTCACATTTTGCATTTTGCGTATAAATATTCAGGCTCCTTCTGTCTGCCTATGTGTTTAATCCTGATAACTGTGCTCAGGACTGCCATGATTGCTGCGAGAGAGATCAGAGACAACAGCACTGCTGGTGCTGATTAGCAGGCGGCTGGGCATTTCACCAATAGAGGGCACGGAACTTGTGTTGCTAATGCTCGATAGTGATCCGATTTCCTCCCAGCTGATGCCCGAATCGCTATTCAGGGATATGGGCGTGGCATCGGGATTGCCTAGCTCCGGTTGTAGCTCCTGCCCCTGTCCATCCAGTTGATGTCTCTTGGCCGCCACTTCGATGGAATGCTGTGTTGTCAACTCACTGGCCAGGCGCTTGCGCCCTGAACGAAACTCCGCAGTAGGACTCCAATCCATTGGATGATGCACGAGAGCCTGCACAGTCATTCGGATGGGCTCTCTGGTCGGACTATCACAGTTGCGTGCAGAGCTGTCCCCGTTATCCAACTCTAGGTTTATCGACGGCATGGGAGCCGGAGCAGTGATCATGGTGGACGACAAAAAGTCTCCCTGACTTTCCTGCAGTGACATATAACTTAATAATCATACAAACAACATTATTAGAATGGCGTACCAGGATGACTCTGTTGAGGATTAGATTTTCCTCTTCGACACTGGAGTTCTCTATGGCCTGAGCGAATTGGCGCATTTCCTCCACGTCCATGCCTTCTTCGTAGACGCCTAACTCTTTTAAGAGATTAACTAAATGGTTGGTGCGGCTGCGTAGTTCCATTTTTAAGTTATTTATAAGTTTTTTCTTCAATTTCTTTTTGCCTTCTTCCTCTTGCTCATAACGGCAAGTTTTCCATGGCAAAACAGTGTTGCAAAACAACTAAAAAATGGTCACTGACTCATTTCATTGGTGACATACAGTTAATTTTTTTTTGAAAATCTTTTTTAACCCTTGCAACTGGTTCCAGTTGTATGGGGAAGGCGGCCAAAAATACTTCTAGTTGACGTAGAGGCTTGAAACTTAACACAAAATAGCAAGATGATGTATAAAAATCAGCCGGATCGGACCACCATATCATATAGCTGTCATATGAACGATCGGTCTAAAATCAAGTGTTTGTATGGAAAACTTTTTGATTTCCATTATATTGCAATGCAACCTTATAATTCTTCATTAAAAACAATTTTATATAACCAGGGCGAGCTTAGTGAAAACCGGGATACTTTATCATTTAGCTGCTATAGGAACAATCAGTTTAAAATCTAGTATTTGTTGGAAAAATCATTTTTGTTTTTAACGACAAACGGCAAAAATTTAGCATCAATTTAAGAACACACCACAAAATTATTAACGATTTTTTTAATCAATTATAAAGTAAAAATTCAACAAATATAAAGGAAAAATTCAACAAATCAATGTAAGAAAGAACAAAATAGATCTTTTATATATATTGTTCCAGTAAATCAATAGCTGATTTTAATAGCTTCTTTATCTTTCGTCTTTGTCTAGCACGCATCTTACATTTTTTCGGCGGCGTCAGTCGGTACTCGCAAAATACATTTGCTTTTTATACCCTGTTCCCATTAAAAATGGGAAAAGGGGGATCATGGAGTTGTGCAAAAGTATGTAACAGGTAGAAGGAAGCATTTGCGATCCTATAAAGTATATATATTCTTGATCAGCATCAACAGCCGAGTCGATTTAGCCCTGTCCGTCTGTCCGTATGAACGCGTCGATCTCAGAGACTAAAAGAGATAGAGCCACAAATGTGTGCATGTAGGTAGGTGTTTATTTCAGATTTGGAAAATTCATCCCCCTCCCCCCTTAAAACGCAAAAAACTGTCAGAGCCACAATTTTTAAGATAGACCTTCGAAACTTTATATATATCAAGAAAGGCCCAATATCTATCTATTCTAAAAAGATCAATAAGATCGGACAAAAAACACCGAAGTTATATACGAATCAATTTTGCTTGTGGGAGAGAGGGGGCCTTGCATTGTCAGTTACCGCGTTTGATAGATTTTTCCCTTAATTTTTTTTCATTTAAACTTCCAAGTTTTTAATTCGGTTCGGTTGATGACAGGGTAAACAATTTCGTTTACTCTTTGGCTCTAACGTCATTACAAATGAAATTTGAATTTAGAATAACAACAATTCAACGTGAAAAGCCAATCTCCCATCCGATGCAGACGAGGATGACCAAATGCGAGAACCTTTTCGCAAAGCCTCCGTGTACATTGCGCTTCTGTTGACAGTGGAAGCTATCATTGGGTTACTGATTGTGATCATAACAGCCATTTATCACACGATATTCACCGGCTATTTATCAGAGATTGAGTGCCGCCTGCTGTACGGATATCTGTTCAACGTTTATATCTTTGGCGTCCAGCTGATAGTCACCTTCCTGTGTAGCCTCTCCATGTGGAAACGGTTGTGGAAGCGGCGTTGCACGCCGAATGTACAGCTTTTACTAGCCGTTTGGTTGTTCTACACCTGCGTGATTATTGCATCTGGTTTTGCCACCGTATGGAACTTATATAGAAGTGTTGATGTCCTTGAGAACGCTGCCGAAACGTCGCTAAGCCGTGGCATCGACATGTATTACAGTTGTGCGGAATGGAAATTGCTGTGGGACGGCCTGCAGTTGCGTAAAGAGTGCTGTGGGGTGCATAGCTATAAGGATTGGATGAATGCCGACTGGATGCCCAGGTCGGAAAATAACAATAGCCAAGTTGTTCTGGCTCCATATGCGTGTTGCAAGCGAAACTGTGAGAACTGTTTTGCCAACTTTGTGCCAGGGGCTGGTGAATGCACCCAGGATAATAGCCGACAGCCGTTTCCATCGCTGACCGTGGAACACATCCACACGAACGGTTGTTTGCCCGTTTTCTCATGTGCCGTGTGGCGATTTCTTTACATTCTTCTGGTATTGGCCTTACTCGCGCTAAAGTTTCTGGTAAGTGGAAAAGTAGTCGTTTTATTTTAATGTACTTTTGCGTAAATTTTACGATAAACTTTACCTCTTGGTCATACCTATGAAATGGCAAAAGTCTAAAAACGAACTACCTTAGCTGAAAACATTAGAAAAAGAGTTGATTTGAGTTGTAAGTGTAGTTCGTCATAAAGAGGTCCGAGCTAAACCAAACCGCAAACCAATCAAGCTTTCTTTCGAAAATTCTGGGCAGAAACGATAAAAAACACAATCTAAATCGGTTCGGTTCAGTTACCTTCAGAACATAATACTTGTAGATATGATTTATTCGTCCTTCCGTCAAATTAAATTTTGATGTCGGCGGCCCCCATACAATAGCAGGGCGGAGAGCCCTTCCACGGATACTATAGATCCAAAAGTGATGCCTTGGTGGGGGTGCGGGGGGGCGGGGCGGGGGGGGGGCGCTATGACACTGCTGATATTAATGGTTTCATTAATTAAATGCGTATAAACGGTTCAGCTATATATGTTTTCGGCTAAGGATTTCTATCTTCAGAACGAAAGGTCACACTTTTCACATTTGGCGGTAACAAGGCAAAAGCAGCGGCAGAAGCTAGCGGAAGACATAAACTCGCGGTCTTGACCTGCTGTCGAGCTTACTCATAGATATTAAAATGACAGAGCTGTCACCTTTGTAATTGAAATAGGTAGACCCGGCTTTGGCCAACCCTCATATTTTTCAATGCTTGCCCTCGATAGCACCAATACAGTTTGGAAATCCTCATAACTCATAAAAATCTTTGTCAATATTTTCCCATTCCGTGCTCGTAGATGGAAATGCCAAGTACTTCTTGTACCTTGTCTCCTTTAAAGTTTTGGAAATGGACGAATGGTGGAATTCGAAAAAGCAATTGCACATACGCCTGACTTTCACCTGTAGTCAAATAACGTAATGTGTCTTGTAGTCTTTTTGCAGGTCCATTGCAGCTCTGCATGTCAGTGACCTGCTTCTGAATAAATGGCTCTACCATATCTAGAAGAAATCCGAATTGGTGTGGGTTCATACGAAGCACAGTCTTGTGTATTGTTGTGTCAACCAATTCGCCGAAAATTTCTTTTTTTTTATTAAAATGCTTGCTGCATATAATTTTGAGCATGTTGAATATAGCAACAAACTGTTTCCAGTCTTGTCCATATTGGAGAATAAAAACAAATTAATGACATAATAATTAGTTTCAAAGTACAATTCAATGCATTAATTTTCTATCGAAATCGAAGTACTTTTTGGCATTTTGTTTAAGTCAGTATTTCTCTAGCATATTTATCGGTAAATCAATATATAATCTGCATTTGCATTCATTCTGAATAAGTTTCCAATTGATTTGTGTGATAATTCCATAAGGCTTTGTCAATATACTGCCGCGACTCTTCATCTTGGAGCAAGTCTGGCCAGGTGATTATTGTCCGGTATAGGTATTGCCTAACAACTATTTTAAGCAGCAGTCCGAAATTTCGTTGGCGTTACTAGAATAATGATTTTAGCTTTTTATGCGAACTCGATTTATCAAATCGAATCAAATCAAGAAGGTCCGATACTAATTTAAGCTCGAAATTTGCACTTGATTTAATCTTGAAATCGTTTGCCCGAGATTAAATTGAGCTCAATATTCGAAGTGCAATCAATCCGAAAAAATTGCTTCAAAACGAGCGAGATTGACTTTACTTCTATATTCCAGTCCAAAAACCGGTTTGAAATCACTAATTTTTGAGGAAGGGGAATTCAAACAAGGCTGAATCTCTTAAAAATCGTAAGTGAACTGAACAGAACCGATTTGCTTTGTGGTTTTCGGTATGGTTCAGCATTTTTTTTTTGCTCAGAACCGGCTTGCATTTCTGATTTTGTCTATAGAATAGGTTAATAGGTTTGACCTAAAAAAAGATTGCTAACTTTGGCATACCCAATACCCTTGTAAATCTAAAAATATTATTGGCAAACAAAACAACTAAATTATAGTAACCCGTTAAGTCTAATTTTATATACATGTATTCTCTTATTAATATATTAACATCAGAACGATCATTAATTAGTCCTAAAAATGTTTAATCACAGATTTTACTCTGTTGCCTCACCAAGTACATAATCCAACGGCAGAATGTAGGCGATGGTTGTGACAATGTGGGTCTCACCGATGAAGGTGGTCGTCCATTGGTGGTGGTGGTAGGGTTTTTTATCAGAACATTTTTTTTAAAGACTAACTAAATCCCCTCCCTTTAGAAATATCCCTGCAATGTACGTTGTGTGACCATTGCAGAAGAGGATCTGGCCTCTGATATAGCACCTGATGTTAACTATTGTAATTGTGATGATGGCGTAGACGAACCGTGTCAATATTATGAGGGCTAATGAGTTTGTTTGATTTTATATATTTTTTAATTAATGGATTTTTATCTTTGTTTATAAAGAGGTTATGTTTTAAATATTACTAAAATATTGGTTTTTAATAATAATTTCATTCCAACATTTCAAAAGAAAGATGCACAGCAAATTGGAACTATGTATATTCTATGCAGAGCTCCATACCAGCTAGAAGTTTTTTTAAAAACAAACTTAGCCAAAATCGGAACCTATCCGAACCGAAAATCGACCACAGTTTGGGGTAAGTGAGGACAAAGTGTTTGTACATACTGATTTAACGGTGAAGCTATACAAGTGGTAATCAGATTTAAGTACATAGGAATCATGTTCATGTCGAAACTATCCTTTAAAAAGCATATCCAGAACAGAACAAACTCATCCAATGCTAAAATTACCGCCAAGAGCTGAAACTTCTTAAGAAACAGAGTTGTTGAACTAGGAGATAAATGGAAACTGTATCAGGCCGCAAGGCCTGATCAAGAAAACTAGAAACAGGAATAACCCCATCTTACATTTTCACGTTTGATCTTAATCTTTCAAATATGCATACGACGCTGTTTGTCTACGAATCAACCCGATTCTTGAAAATTCTGAAAATACTGATTTAAGTATAAATTTTATCTTGGATTATAACTTACCGTTGACTAGAATGAAGTGACATAAAAAGGCAAAAGGGGTGGAAACACAGGAATACCAAACCATGCGGAGCAGATCTATGAGTAGCGCACGGTCTAGGACCGAGCTACTTTAATCAATCGCACAAATGAGACAAGATATAATGTGGAGGATGGAATGAAATGGATCTTATAATGTTCAACCAAAATTTGCCAAACGTGACAGATGAATGTACCTTCTGCTTGAATACGAGGATCTATAACATTTTATAGGCAGATGTAAAGTCTAATCGCAAGATTAAATGGGAAAATTACACCACAGGCGCTTTCTCATAAAAAAAAAACTAACAATTGCTGAGTTCGTTTAAAATAAGTTTTTTTTAAATCTCTAATCTCCCGTGTTCGCTATTATTAACGATTTTTTGACAATGCATGAAGAAAGCGCTCTTCCACATTGCCTCACCTTGTTATGTCATCATACCTAGAGTGGCCGTGTTGTCACAGATCCGGCACTCTTGTAAATTTCCCATGTAGATGCCGTGTGGCCGTGTAGATAACATGTAAAGTTCTTGATCGTGGCGCCACTGAGCTGATGAACATTCTAACAAATGTATATATATAACCCCAGCCGGGCTTTACAGATAAGAGAAAAAAAATCGAATATAAATCGCTGTAGAAAATAAAATTTTATTGTCTCCCTAAGCGTAATTTCGCTTGAAGCACACACAAAATGTTTGCTGTAGCGAGTCTTTGTGGATTTCTCCTCCTAAGCCAAGCGGCTGATCTTGCGCTGGGTTTCAAGTACGAAATCAAAGAGTTCCAAGTACCGCTGGATCACTTCAGTTTCCAGAACAATGTCACATTTGGCTTACGCTATCTGTACAACGATTCGTTTGTGGACAAGGCGAACAAGCAGTCGCCGATCTTCTTTTACACGGGCAACGAGGGTGACATTGAGTGGTTCGCGAAGAATACGGGATTTCTCTGGGAGCTGGCCACCAAGCAACGCGCGCTGGTAGTTTTTGCCGAGCATCGGTATTATGGCAAATCTTTGCCATTCGGAGCGAATACATTTAACAAGAGTAACCCAGAGCATTTGGAGTATTTCACGGTTGAGCAGACTTTGGAGGATTTTGCCATGCTGATCACGTTTCTAAAGAATGGAGCTGAGTTGCCTGTGGTGGCTTTTGGTGGTTCCTATGGTGGCATGCTGGCGGCCTGGTTTCGCATGAAGTATCCTCACATTGTCATAGGATCATTGGCAGCCTCTGCTCCCATTTTGCAATTTCCTGGTTTGACGCCATGCGATATTTTTAATAAGATTACGACTTCCGTTTTTCAGACGGCTTACAACGCCAATTGCTCGGTCAATATAGGGAAATCCTGGAAGGCTTTCGCAACATTGGCTAGCAACGAGGCAGGACGTAAGCAAATTTCGGACGCTTTCCATCTGTGCACTCCTCTTAAGGGTGCCGATGACCTTACCAAGTTTTTGGATTATTTGGAAAATGTGTATGGCAATCTAGCCATGGCTAATTATCCCTACAACAACAGTTTTCTTGCACCCCTACCAGCCTATCCAGTGCGTCAGGTTTGCTTCTATTTAAAGGACTTACATCAAACGGATACGGATCTACTGCAAGCCATGGCCAGCGCTTTGGCTGTTTATACCAACTATACCGGAACCGTTAAATGTTTGGACTATGCTTCCACTTCCCTGGCCGATGAGTCTGGCTGGAATATTCAGACCTGTAATCAAATGGTTATGCCCTTCTGTGCGAACAGCAGCGATACCATGTACCGTACTAGCACCTGGAATCTGAAAGAATTTTCAGAGAAATGCTTCCGAGATTATCATTTAACTCCGAAACCCTACGACATTATTCTACGTTATGGAGGGAAGGATCTGTCTTCGGTTAGCAACATAATCTTTAGTAATGGTTTGCTGGATCCCTGGAGTGGGGGTGGAGTTTTGCAGGCACCCAATGATAAAGTCCATGTTATAATTCTACCCGAGGGTGCTCATCATTTGGACTTGAGACAGAGCGAGCCAACGGATCCGGGATCGGTGAAGGACGCACGTGAAAAGGAGGCATCCATTATAGCTCAGTGGATAGAGGAATTTTATGTTTTTTCAAAACTATAAACAAGTGGTTATAAACGGTAAATGCAAGTCCGGAAGCAACCACATATCTTAAAATACTTAACTTTTTATAACTGAACAACCAATAAATGCTCATTACAACAATTTATGGATTCCCAAGACTGGTTTTGTTTTATTAACAATTTAGAATGGCAAATCAGTATTTGCCCTGGTGCTTATCAGTCAGTTGATGATGGTGGAGACTGTAGTCCAGAGCTGTTAGGTCATGCTGTCTAGGTCTTTTGATCCACAGGTCTGAATTTCGTGCGAACTGGCACCAGTTATTCACACCAAGCTTGTCTATGTGTTGCCGGGACTGGATTTTCCATCTCAGCTTCGGTCTTTCGAACACCGTGTTTGTTTATATGCGCTTGATTACGAGATTAGTGTCGAAATAGAGCTAATACAGTTCAATTCAGCTTTAGGAGCAAATTATCGTTCAGAAACAAGGTTCTAATCTATAGAAGTATATTCGCAACTGTGTGGAGATAAAGACTACAGGATTATGGCATAGCAGCAGTGTCGCATTTGAATCGCATAAGGACTCTGCAGGCCAGAATTCTAAGACGCATAAGCGTGGCTCATTGGTATATGAGGACGAGTATTATTGAAGAAAACCTCCAAGTCGCTAAGGTGGGCGACGTTGTTAATAAACAAGCCAGAGAACAATCGTTCCTATGACAGCTATATGCTATAGTCATCCGATCCGGCCGGTTTCGACAAATGTGTAGCTTATATATATCAAAAGACTTCGTGCAAAGTTTGGTGACGAGAGTTTTCAAACTGACGGAGGAGATAGCATAGGCAGACGGATGGACGGACAGACGGACGGGGCTAAGTCAACTCAGCTCGTCGTGCTGATCAAGAATTATATACTTTATGTGGTCGAAGATGCTTCCTTTAATGCGTTACAAACATCCGGACAATTTTAGAATACCTTCTGCACGGGTATAAAAAGTAAAATAAAGTTATTATTAATTATTTTGTCTCTGTAGATGTTCTTTAAGTTTAATTTTAAATTGCGAATCGCTTTATATGGATTTAACAGCATTTGGCAGTGAATTCCAATAGCGAGCAGCATATACGAAAAACTGTTTCTCAGAACTAGATAGTTTTATTTTGGGATATATTAAGTTACTTGTTCTCTTGGATATGGCAAAGTTAAGCTTCTCATGTAGGTAAATTGGTTCTCTGCGAATGATTATGTTGTGTAATAAGATTAGGGCCCTAAACTTCATCCATTCGGTAAGACAAATATTTTATTAGCAAAAAAACGTTGTATGTCCATTCCTACTTTTTTGGAATATATAACGGAGCTATAGAATTAAAAGCGACTTTCAATTTATGCATACTGGCTGCATCACAATGCCCAAAGATCCCAACGCCATAAGTTTGAATTTGAATTGGAAGAAACTTTTGGGATAAAGACAGCTGCCTAAGTAATCCAAACAACCTTCCAGTTGCTGTATTGATGTGGTCATTCCATGATAATGTTTTGTTGAAGGGGATACCCAAGTTGGAAGCTTCCTCAACATAATTTATACAATCAACACACTTGGACTTAAGCGGACTAATTCCCAAACCATTTTCCTTAAGCCTAGTACGGAGAACGCAAAAAATCGCTCTCAAACAAAAATCTTCATATAAAAATGACACTGTAAAACCGCTCCCAACATTTTTGACGTAAAACGTTTTGCTGACAAGCAAACAGGGGAGTGGTAAAATCCACACTGGCGTCCTCGCGTTGCCAACTACTTTGCGCATGTGGATTTTATTGAACAGCTGTTCGAGTTTTGTGTGTGCGCCCAAACTAATTAAATTTATTTATTTTGACGGTCGGTAGAGCAAAAATATGTAAAAAAATAAAAATTTGATTGAAGCGCTTTCATGAGGAGGAAAAAAAGCTAATTATTTGGGGCCTCATCAATATTTTGAGTATTTAGATACAGTTGCCATAGAAAGCCTCGAAGTCCAGAAAGAGCAGCAACAAATATGTTGCTTGCACCGGCCAATGTCGATGAAGAGAAACCACATTAATATATATGTGCTAACGTTTATGAAATAATGAAATAAAAACAAATAAATAATGAAAATGTGTAACATTTATTATTGATTTCGCACACCAAGAGATTTGTATCGCGTCTGCACCGGGTGCTTTGCTTTGGAACCAATTAAAACTGTTGGCGCTCATTTGGAAGTTTTGAATGAACACTTCTGTGACTCGAACTATTGGTGAAATCTCATTAGATCTTACAATCTCTTTTAGCTTTGTGGATATACTCATATCTTTAGCAACTCTTTCAAATATGGCAACTGAGACGCTAGCGTCGGCTTCTTGTATGCTCTGCCTCTGAAAACTTGAGTTTTCAGATACAAAATCTGTAATATAGGGGGACAATTGCCTCCTGGCTTCACCATTGGACCTTACCGATCTCCATTTCATATACTAATTTTTTATTGTTGCGACTTGAAATCCTTATTAAATTGTTGTAAGCCGGGGAAAAGTGTAACCGTACCGTACCAATAACGCCTTATTCTTGGTATTTTTTGGCTGTCTTAGCACACTAATGTGTTTTTACGATCCACTTTCGCAATAAATGGCTTTTTTGTGCGCACAAACAGTTTGGCGTTCTCCGTACTAGGATTTAGCCCAATCATTAACTGTTTGGCTGTTTTGGTCACTCTTTTAGCCACTGTTTGGATCACCGTCTCGGTCACTATTTCGGTCACTGTTTTGGTCACTAATTCGGTCACTGTTTCGGTCATTGTTTTGGTCAATGTTTTGCTCACTGTTTTTGTCAATGTTTCGGTTATGTTGGGTTTTTACTGCGTCACAGAGTGTCACATTTTAGTGTCACAGCTCCCTATGAATTTGACACTGAAATATGACACTGTGACGCAGTGTAAGCCCAGCATTGCTGTTTATTCACTATTTTGGTCACTGGTCTCTCACTGTCTTGGTCTCTCACGATTTCGATCACTATTTCGGACACTTTTTTGGTCACAGTTTCGGTCACTTTTTCGGTCACTGTCTTGGTCACTGTTTTGGTCACTGTTTTGGTCACTGTTTCGGTCACTGTTTTAGTCACCATTACCACCATTCCACTAACAACCGACCGTCTGCTATGGATGTCTTGCAAAGACCACAGTTGCTGACTTTGCAAAGTCAAAAGCGTAGCCAAAAAATCTGTCGCAAAGACAATCGTTTTCTGGATTTGCTCCCCAGTCGACCGTCCGTAAAAGAGCTTCGCTCTTAAAATATTCCTCAATAGCCAAATGAACAATACATAAAAAAAAAGGTTACGTAAAAAGGGGGGGGGAAAAAAGCAAACTTACGGCTTAATCATATGTTAAATAGCTAAATATTTATTTGCACAAAAACAAACAGAATTTGAAAAGATCCGCTTCATCGCGTTGTTTCAGGTTCATGGCATTTTTAAATTAGCTGGTGGTGGGTCACACTGCTCAATCAGGTGTGTTTTGTTTTGATTACAAGTGATTTACGCTTGTGCTTCTGCCACATGATAGCAACATATTGGTAGAAATATTAATCAATTTATCCAAAGTGCTAGTCTTTCTTGACAATGTTCCAAACCTTCTTTTTGAACAAACTCAGGCAACTCAATCCAAGCCTTGTTAACAAAATTTTTAGTCCCAATGCTTGGGGCGGGATGAATCTCAAATGGCATCCCGATCTCTCACCGCCAAAATCAACTTTGTTTTTCTGCCATATTTTCACAATTAAAATGTTATTTTAGTTAAGTCTACATGTAACGGCTCGTAACATCTGGTGGCAACAATATTGCACCAGCTGATCAACGCAAACTAAGGCCCACTGCCTATTAACATAGAGTCCACGTATGTGATGCTAAGCGCTGTTAAGCGCAAAAATGCTTTTTGACTCCAGCGGGAAAAATGTTAAGGGCAAGGAAATCGTTTCGCCTTCTTCTTTCTTCACTCAATTTTTGTATGAAACTTCACGTTACGTCGCGAGTCTGGGCCTCAACACTGAAAACCCAAATAGCATAAAAATCGCTTTGTTTCGAAGGAGTTTTGGTTGTTTCTCAGCGTCATCATGCATGTTCAAACGTACTTACCAGAATGTGATAGAGCTTTAAAAAACTAGCCAACCAACCTTATAGGTTTATCGAAAGCGATCAACAAAGATTCTGGGTGTTGGTTTGTGTCTCATGGGTCTTTTCTTCAGTTTTGTTATTTAGTCTGTGGAGAATATACCTGGAATAAGAATATACCTTTTTTTTTTGATCGCACGGTAGGTGGTGCAAATTACCGTCTTCGAACAGCTTTGAACAATTCGTCGGGCAGCTTGTCACCACAATACTATGCAGTAAAGAAACTTGGCGTTTGGACGGGGAAATCTTTGACGCTTGAATTTGAATTCGCTTTTTGACCCTAGCTAAATTTTCCATACCGCAATTTAATATGTTTCACATCAAAAAAAAGAACAATTGAAGGATCCCATACTGATATGAACAGTTTTCAATCGGAACTATGTAGATTCACCCAGTTGATTAACATTGTAACGTCTGCCATGGCTCCAAGACTTTGATTATTTATTCGAATTTCCATTCCCCCCTCAATTCGATATTAAAACAAAGTTTGGTTATCATTTTTGAAATTGTTCTTTAATAGGTATAATGCATTATAAAGGTACAGTTGTTCACATGAAAGGAAATCTTAAAAAGCTACATAAATTATATAAACTTGATAACTGTTTTCAATTGTTAACCATAATAATCATAATAGTAATTATATAGAAGCAGCAAAATACACAAATTTAACATGTTTAAATCAACTTAAGTAAATACACATAATAAATTGCAGATACTCGTATATATATAAATCTAATAAATAAATGTTTTTCTCAAGAATTGCTCAAGCGTTAAATAAAAATAAAAATAGTTATAAAAAACAAGTTGGGATAAGTATAAGGCGAACGTATAGAATTAAGTAATATCAAAAAATATTATTACTGGATGGACTTTTGCCATTTTTATATGCAAAAACTTTTTTTACTATTTTTTTTATACGCATTTTACATGATTTTTCTTTTATATAGAAAATTTGTTGTAGTTTTGGTTTAGCACCGGCATAGGACACTTTTTGCTTCGTTTTTTGTTTTTTTTTTTGTTAAAAGCCATGTTCTTCCCTTTTTAACCAACCAATCAGCTAGCTTTTGTCTATGGGTAGGGTTAAAAATTTTGGAAATGAGTATCAGGAATGCTTTAAGGTGTGAAAGTCGCCATAGTTGGATGGTAGTTGAGGATGGTACCTGTGGCTGGTCCATTTGTTATTCTACTTCCTTAAGCCGTGGGAGAGAACTTGGCTTGGGATTTCGAATATCCTGTTTTACTATGACGGACTAACTAAGCCTAGAGTTAGCACCCAATTTTCGAACCTATCAAACAGCCATGATATCTTGAGTTTTTGGGAGATAGAACGCACAGTTGCTTAGAGGTTTGAATTTGGGGCTAAAGCTCCAGTCATTTTGGTCTATGTGGGTCATGATTAGTCTTGGAGATTTAATTTACTAGCATTGAATGGTTAATAGAGATGCAATTTTGGATTCGGAATCAGGGAAAAATGTTCCACGAAATTTCCATGAACCTGAAACCAAAATATGCGCTTCTTGGAGAATTACATGCCGCTTTCGAGTAAAATTTTCGTGTGCGTATTTTTTTTTTGATTTCGATTTTTCTTTTGTTTAACTTAAGTTTTTATATACAAAATATGGTTGGGAGCATATACATATATATGAATGTATATATATAAATTGTTTGCTGTGCAAATATATAATATGTATATATCGTTTTACAAAATTGTTTTTCGTTAGTTTGTCGTTAGTTTTCTTTTCTCAAGTATTTCTTTTTCTTGCTCGTCGAATTTTGTTTTCTGTTTATGTACATTTTATTCATTCATGAGTGTTGCCTCTAGCTATAAAAATAACATGGAAAATTACAAAAATTTACAAATTTACAGGCTTATTATTGTTTGCCCTTTTTTTTAGTACGAGAATTTAGTTGATGTTGTTTACAAAAGGCATTTTAAAGGTAATGTAACGCTTGGGACTTTTGATTTTACTTTGCACTAATCCAATTGCAACACGACATTGGTTTTTCATTTGATATATGGTTTTTACGTGGGTGGCGGCCCATGGGGATACGACAACATTGGCTCCAGACTTCGGGCAAAGGTATTCGAGAACATGCATGTATAGTCCTCACCGTGGGGCACTAGTGTTGCCACACCTAAAAGCAACAACATGAGCGCCTGTATGGGCAGGGAAGCACGTGCAACGCGCCCTAGGAATCGAGCACCTCGCGCCAGAACCGTGGTATTGATGACATCGCCATCGGCAGCATCGCCATCGATGTTGCTGTTGAAGGTTAGGAAAGAATTGGATTAGTATTGAGAGTTTTGTTATTAAAGATTCATATGTGGAACAATAAAAATACATGCTAAACTACATATACATATATCTTTTAAGGTGCTCTTTTGAAGTAGTTTTAGGTGCAAAGGATTGTTGATATTTGCAAATCGAATTTATTTGGAAATTTATGGTTTGAAATTTGTTTGTAAGGATTCCAAAGCGTTCATTTTCATAAACAATCTTTGGTTGTCAGGTCTGCTCGTTTCTTCGTGAAAGAAAGAAATGAAGTTTTCTAGACACCTTCAAGCGAGTTTGGGTAAGTGTAACTGCTAGGAGATTGATAAACCCACTTTATCCATTGAGAAAACTAACCTATGGTTCGCATAAAGCTGGAGCGAATCTTCCGCAACATAAAATAGAGATGCTGCTTTTATGATACGCTCAGGGAAAAATCTTACTATTCCCCTTTTGTATTAAAATATATTAATATTCACTATGATTTGACTATGAAAGTATTTAGTGAGAAAACCTTTTTTGTTTTACATGATACCGGCTTTAATAATATCTGCTTTAGCAAAATTTCGCCGAGTTTCATATTTATAAGACAGTCACCGAAATTTGTCTTTAAATGCAAATCGTTTAACGGATCAGGAAAAGGGCATGATTTTCTTATTCATGGTAACTTAGTGTTCATTTTATTGGTCGGGAAAGGAGTATTATCACCAATTTCTTGAAGAATCTATCAAATTATAGAATAAATTGCATTTATGGGCTTAAATCAAAACTTTTTAATCGGAACAAACGTCAAATTTTACAGAAAGCGACGAATTCAGAATCGTCTTGCAGCCGACTCGCTGCTCTAGATCCACATCCATTAGCAAAATTTCAGTTAAACGAGCTTTTAAAAGCATTCACAATATCAAAAGGGTGGCAAAAAGGATATCATGCCTCCTAACATGCCATTTGTTCAAACCTGTGCTTACAAAAGTGGCCATAAAATTCCTTATTGAACCCATAAGGGGGCCCCCTCTGTCAAATCTGCCCAATAACTTTACATTTTATTTGGACTGTCTGAATTTAATATTTTTTCATCAGAAAAGATAACTTGAATAAAGAGGAGCATTGTTTTCCCTGTAACTAAGAAGTACAGATACCACCATATCGACTCACTAAAAATATTTTGGCGGGTTAGGAGGCATCAGATCTTCTTTAGTACCCTTCTGATAATGTGGTAGTGTAATATTCAAAAATATTATCCCAAAAGGATTTTTCGAAATTCGAAATTTATTTTTGCTTCTTCTTTGTTTTTACCGTTATTCGCCAATCAGCAAAGCTCCGGCAAGACGATCATATACTTGCTGTGTGACAACAGCGCTGCCGCTGAGAGATTGCCTATGCCCAATAGACAGTTAATTTTTGCATTTTCAACGAAGGCTTCATTTATATCTTAAAAGAAATAAATCTAATGGGTGTCACAATTGGCCCACAATCACATAAATATGATATAAAACGCAATGCATTTTGATGCAGACGTTCGGATGTCGAAATGGCCTCATCATCGAAAAAGAGGCGTACTGCCCGGAGAGCCGATAGAGCTGCTAATGAACGCTTTTTTGAGCAGGAGGAAGGACCAGTATATGGAGCTGGAATTGCTGATTAGCATATGTAAATATTGCATCAAAAAATCAATGTTTACTTTTTGTTGTGTACCAGAAAATTGAACTTACAACTTTGAACGCGTTTTTCTCGAAATCACGTTTTTCAAAATGGTGCCCACGTTTTCTCAAATTCTACCGAACCGATTTTGATGATATAGGGCTCTTTGGACGCAAAATTAACGTGGCTATCGTCCCTACCTCAATCTTTAAGAAAAAAAGGTTTTACTATTTTTTTTGTACACTGACTGGACTGCAAATAAAAATGGTCAAAAAACGATTTTTCGTTTCTAAAAGGCCGCCATTTTTCCAAATTCAATTTTATGTTCACAATGCTGCTACGGACGATAAAGGCATTTATACTAACCAACTTCCCATCTTCCGTTTTACTTTCTGATAATTGTAACTCCCGTAAACGTGGGTACCATCGACACATCTTTTTTTGGAAGCGCCCACACTTTGGATCCCGAGAACTTTTTGAACAGCCCTCGCATTCACAAATTTTTAATTTTGTATTTTTTATAATGAATTGTACAACAAAATACAAAAAACAGAATCTTTCCACGAATTCTTAAAAAACATAAAATTTAGCCCGTTATACCAGAAGAGGGCCTTAACCAATAAAACAGGGAATAAGCTATAAAGTGACTTGTAAGTCATCTTCCAAACTGAATCAAGTCTGCGCTGACTAGAAAATGTAGCAAGTTACATAAAAATCGTTCCTAGATATTCATATCTCGGAACTGGGCCGGAACTAATCCCTCACATCAAAATAATGAATTTTACAAACTTAGCCCCCAAAGAACTTATAAATTGGTTTAAAAACTTGCTCTCATACGCTAAAGGGTATATGAATAAGCCTATATATTCCGAAAAAGAAATCGATTTTCCAATTGAATATCAACAATCCCCAAAAGAGTGCTCAAAGTTAACTAAAAACAAATAAAACCAAACTACAAATCAATGTTCTATCAATATTTACTTTGCATTTTCTGTGTTGGGTGCGGCGGCCTGCATAGAAGAGGTTGATAATGTAGCATTATCCAAAAGCTATAAGAATACAAAAACAAAAATTAAAAAATTATAAAATTAAAAATAATCATAAAATATATAATTGTAGTTATTTTTGAATGTTTCTTTAATTTTTTAAATACTTGTTACAGCCAATCGTTTCACTTACTTTTTGGTGCTTTCAAAGAATATTAACCAAAAAAATTGAATTTTTTGACGGAAACAAATTGTTTTTGAGATACTTTAAATGTGTGTGCTTACCTCACTTGACAACATATGCAACGGAACGCCCAGATTATCGCCCTCATAGCCCAGAACTGCACCAAGTTTGACAATATAAATGCCAGAGAGACGGCGCAGCGATTGCAGACGTAGACGTAGATCGGTTAATCTGGAAAGTGTTCTAGAATATTTGAAAACATTTGCTTACGGTTCTTGGGGTTAGAAGTACGCATGAAGGGTTAGAATGGGCGGACGAAAGAATTTTGAGTACCAAAAATAAACACAAAAAAAGTTTATGCAACACAAAAGTTTGTAAAGGCAAACAAGACAATCGATACAAGCTAACTAAATAGTTTATGTTCTTTTCCCTGATATGTGGGAATGTGCCGAAAAGTTCGTATGTATACAGTTTAGTATAATTTTGAATATTTTGATTGAAGAAGAAAATTTGTATGTGATGTGCGAAAGGTGAAAAGAATACAAAAAAAAAAAATCAAGCAATATAAAGGCCAATTACAAAATAATTTAATCAGAGTGGAGGAAGCACATAGGAAAAAGTGGTGGGAAGTAAAAAAAGTATCAACAGCTACTATAATGACTACTCAAAAATCTATCCGGAGGAATCGAATTCAAATTCCTGTCTACATTAGATTTGGATCATTAAGGCTTTGTAAAAAAACATACAGATATGGATATACAAATAGCACAAATGAAAAATTTGTTTTGGTCATCGTTTGATTAGATTTGTATAATTCATATCCTGTTTTGCTATATCCACATAGATTTCCTATATATGATCCAACACGAATCTACATCTACATCCAATTAATATAAATAAATGCCGCCCAACTAACTTAGATTCTTCGCAACTGATACAAACAATACAGATGCATCACTAAGCTCAAGCGGCACCCGCGTATCATTTCGTTCCGCCCTGTGCACTGGCTCCCACAACACCTTACCTTTCGTATGTATGTTGAGATTGTTCCTCAGAGCCCTCAACAGAACGTAGCAACTGATCGGCTGCATCTTGTAGACTAACCACTCGTGGTTCACAACGTTCCAATTCAGCACGCAGATCCTTGAATTTCTTGAATTTGGTCTCGAGCACAGAACGCTCTTCGGTTAGATCTACCGGCTCGGAAGCCTTTATATTCTGTTCGGTACCTTGTAACCAATTTACAAGCTCATCAATGGTCTGATGGAATTCGCTATTTCCCATAAGTGCGGTCTGAAGTAGACCCTGCCATTTAGTGGCATTGATGCAGACATTGTTCCAGCGTTCATTGTCCGCTTCGAGGCGTGAGCGTAATTGTCGCGCCTTTTCTGTGTCCAGTGTATGAGTGGCCAAATGATCACCAACCACATTCAAGGAGGATATAATCGATTTGTGACTCTCCAGATCTAGCAGAAATTCGCGATGATCCTGGGTGACATCTTCGAGAAGTTCAATATTCGAGGGCGGTGTACTTTGGGCTTTTTGAGTGCTCTCGGCAAATTGCAGCCACTGCTCCAGACGCCACAGATCGTTGTCGATCTGTTGCCAATTGCGTTGCGTGCAGAGCGGACACGTTAACCGGCCGACCTCGCTAAAGGATAGAGGGAGGGAAGAGATAAGAAGGGATTAGAAATGAGAATTTAAATTTTTTACTTGTTAGACAGTGGCTCTACACAAAGAGTGGAGGCTCTCTCTCTCTCTAAGTTTACAGCCATGTCCTCTCTTGCTGTGCTCCACCCTGGAGACTGTTAGCTCATATTGCAGCCAACAGCTTTTGTCTAGTGGAAAATTCATCACATAGATTCACGGGGAACACAGCAGGAGAGGCTTTACTAGACATTCATACAGACACAAAGGAATGAAATGGGCTAGTGTGTATAACAGGTAGCGAGTGGAATATAACACTTACTGTGTACAGTTGTACCTGTAGGACGCAGGTAGCAGAGACCTTGACGTATGCCATCAACATGAACAAGCAGGTTCAAGCAGGTTTAAAATATGTGTGAGTGTGTGTGTAGTTATTAGACGAGTGTGTGTGTTTATGCGTAAGTCAGCAGCGAAATGGAAAGCAATAGAACATGTTTGTTAGATTAAGAACACAGAGCAAGAGTTGGGCCATATAAAAAGGTCTTATTTTTGGTCTTTTACTTCAGCAACTCGAGCTTTAAAAATATATGAGACCTTTGTATTGGACCCAACCTCTTAACAGAAACCAAAACACCAAAGACATTCAGTTCTAAAAACTCAATTTTTTTAGCTTGCAAAACTACCGGGTATAATATAGTACTTCATTCTGCTTAAGTATTTTTATTTTCAGAAAACTGATCCAATGGGATCCACACCAAAATCATCCCAACAACATCAAATTAAGACTGGAAAATATAAAAGAATAATTCGTCTGCTCCAGGGGTCGAACTCACGACCGCCAGTTTCCGAGTTATAAAGGTACAATCAGCTTTCTACCGAGGCTGCTGAAATTCGTTACACTTTGATTCTGAAGTAACAACAAAGTACACAGCCTGTCAAAATCCGCTGGCTTACTACAAGACTTGCCGATTTCTCATATTCTAGGTTGTCCAATCAGTCACAAAAGCTTATAAAAACCGAGTAAAAGTTTATCTGATGTATAGCAGCAGCTATCTAGAAGATGAAAAATCGACCCTAAATGATAGAAGGGTCGTTAAGTAGCTTGTGTTTGGCACATTTTTCATTTATCATAAATTACAAAGAGTGGATAACCTCAATAAAATCTTTTGTATCTCAATTTTATGTTGATAAATAAAGCTTTTTAAGTTCAGCATCTTTCAATAGAGCGCATTCAAACTAAAAAAAACATCAAATAAACCCAAATAAAGAAACATGTTTTTTAATATGTCTCGTTGAGTTATGTGATCATTGGTCATTGGGCATCTGTCTTCGGAAACCACCAGAGCTAGCAAATAACAACTGACCATTTTTTGTTGTCCAAAAATAACAGTTATTTACGGACCCTTTGAGCAAAGAGTCAGAGATGAGCCGTTCTCATCGGCTCTTGAACGTTTCGCTCTTTGCTCAACGAGCAACGAATGGTTTTGATTCCCTTTTGCTCTGTTCATTCGCTGACCGAATCGACGCGGGCGAAAATTATAAAAGTCATTTGCGTTTGTGTGTGTTATGTGAGAGTGAGGTGTCTGTTTGGGCTTGTGACTCGCACAAGCCACACACACAAAAAAAGGCGAGCGGTTCTTTTTTTCGCTCATCTGCTGACTCTTAGAGTGAGAGCGCTCAGTCGAACCGCTCTCTATAAATTCTTATTGAATGAGCAAAACAAGAACAGCTCAACTGAGAACAGTCAACTGAAAACAAAAACAAAGAGAAACGAAGTGTTCTGCTCAGAGCGAGAGCAAGCGTGCATTCGTTTTTTCGATTTTGTTATTGAGCAGACCGCAAAGGGAAAAGCGATCAATTGTTATTTACGAGCTCTGGAAACCACACATTTAAAAGGAAAGCACTGACACCATAAATATCGCCGAGATATACAGACTTGTTCTCAATTCAAAATTTGTGATTTTAATCCGGTTTTAAGTCTAAATTTGGTCTCTAGATTTTTTAACAATAATACCAATATTTTGATATGTCGATAGTATTTCCAGCATCCCTACATTTAATCACATTTTAGTACTCTTGTACACCAACACAAGTCATCTGTTATAAAATGATAGTTTATACAGGATGCCGTTCGTCTTAAACTTTTTCTCTTGGAGCATTTGAGACATTAATTAGAAAGATTAACCAAAAAGTGCCACTTTAGCTCCTCTCAAACTATTGTACAAATCTTTTGTTGCTAGAAATAAAATGTCAGCTTTGGAACATGTGCTATATCTATTGAGAACTTTCATCGATAGTCGAATGCTTAAATCAATCAGCTTATACTTTGGAATTTAAAATGCGTTTTTTTTTAAATTAATTACAGATTGCATCAGAAAATAACACCGACACCGGGAGAGTCAAATTACGTATCGGAAAACCAAAATCAGTTTCGTGCTATTATCGGAACTGAACGGAAACGAAGTTTAATTAGTAACTAAGGCGACAGTAACACCGAATACCGACAGAAAAGTTGACTTGAAGAGTGCGTCCAGGAAATAAAATAACGAAAGATCAGCCGATTATAATTCAGAACAAAAGGTGTTTTTCGTTATTCAGGGCTATACCTCAAAGGCCCGATTTCTCATCTTCTAAACAGCCCTATCTGGCAATTGGATGAGTCTATTCTTGGTCATTTCTAGTTTTACCCTCCTTCTGACGGTACAAATATGCCTACAATCCTGCATATTTTCAGAATGAAGAACTTTGCATTCATATATTCAAAAATCCGAAAAGTTTTGCAAGCTTATGTAACAAGTACATCGAATTGGAAGTACTAAAAATTTTCAATCTTACCTTGCATTCTGATCGTGCTGCTGTCGCGCCTTCCACTGCGATTGCAGCGTATCAAAGCGCAACGTTAACTCTGTCACGGTCTCCACTTGGGCTGCCTGGTTATCGGCCTTGCATTCGCTCACCAAAAGATGACTCAAATGCTTAACCAACTCGGTAGATGACTGAGCACTTCCCAATAGTTTGGCTATCTTCTGTGGACCTGGTTTGCGTGTTTTGTCCACAATGGTGCGCTGCAGTTCATCCAGATTTTGTTGACATTCGGTAATGGCTGTCTGCAGTTCCATGATGTAGGCATCCTTGGCCGTTATAGAGGTTTCACGTTGCATTTGCTGAGCCTGCCGAAGCTTACGCTGTGACAGTGTATTAACCTGGACGGCGGCATGTGCGGTTTCGGCAATGGGCACAGCAGCAGCAGCAGCTGCTTTCGCTAGCCAATTGGTTTTGAGAGTGACCACACGTGTTTGCACGGTCTGCCACAGGGTGGTATAAGAGGAGATGAGCTCCAGCAGTTGCTTTAATTGAGGCTGCTGTTTGGTTCGCGTTTTGGCTTCTTGAGCGAGCGAGTCGGCTTGTTGAACTTGATGTTGGGCTTCTTGCAGCTTACGCTCTAGGCTATCCAGACGTTGAAGTATGGCTTGAGGATCAGCCTTGGATTGTTGTTGATCTTCTATGCTGGGTAGTTGCTCTAACGATTTTTGTATGGCATTCAGAGAATTGGTAGCCTCCTGTTGTGCAGACTGGAATTCCCGCAAGATTTTGGCATCCTTATCGATGGCATCGAGTAGGGCAAGATAACGGGGTGTCAATTGACGCCATTTGCTCAGCATGACCTTAGTGGGTAGCGTGAGTTTTTGAATGTTCTCAGGCTCCACACCAGAACTCATGGTTAACTTGGCATAGGTATGCTCTAGAAGACGCAGATTTACCGATTGGGAGTCCAGTTCCTCTAGTTTTGATTTCAGTTCTTTTTGTCTTTCTTCAATCTTCTGTTTGCTGGAGCTTTTCTGATCTCGCTCAAAGCCAGCCAATTGAGTTTCCTGTTTGCCCAACCAATTTTTATGCTCGGTGGTGAGTTTGATGAGCTGTTGCAATAAATTCCAGACACTCAAAATACGTTGCTTACGCTCTGCGGATTGACTACACACATTCTTCCAGCGCTGTTCCAGATTTTGAGCGGAGCTAGCCAGACCCGTGGTGTTTACTTGAGTACGCCAACTGTCCGCATCATTGAGTAGCATTTCCACCAGATTCAGTACCTCACCCACATTGCTGCTGTGATGTTCGATAGACCGTTGAATCTGCTCATGCTCGCGCAGTTTAGATTCGATGACGTTGGGGGTATAGTTTTCAAAACTTAAAGGTTTGTCCAGTTGGGATTCTACTTCAAAGAGCCAGGATCTGATCAGAGCGATTCTTTCTTCGAGACGGAGAAGGGTCATTTTCAGTTCTCCTATCTTAGTGGAACGCTGTTTGCACTGATATTTGAGTCGCTGCCAGCGATCTATGAGTAAATCACTTTGTTGCTGCACCTGACCGCGTACTTCGGGCTCGGTATAGAGTTGTTGGAGTTCTCTACTAGTCGAGAGCAGCCACTCGCGTTCCTTATCTCTCAGTTGGAGCTCGGAATTTATCTGTTGCTCCAATTGTTTGGCTGCCTGTTCGGGATTAGTCAGGGAAGAGACATCTGGTTGACTTTCCACTCGTTGTTCTAGACGTTGCAACCATTGAGAGATGCGTCCATAGCGGGTTTGATAGTTGGACAATAGCGAGAGACGTTCTTCGATGGTGTTTATTAAGGCAGCCAATTCATAATCCAAATCGGCTTGCTGTTGCCATAATAACCAGCTACGTTGACGCATCGACTTCATATCATGCGGACTAATGCACTCCTTGAGCTCTTCCTGGGTGACGGTAAGACTCTCAAGAGCGGGAGTCTGTAAACCCAATTGTAGACGTTGTGCACGAAGTTTACCCAAAAGTTGTTCTATCTCTGAAGGTTGAATGGGTAAGTGGTCACTATTTCCATGGGCATCTAATAGCTCTTGCGCCTGAGCAAACTCCTTTTGCATTTGCTTTACTCTTTGTTCATATGACTCAGCTAATTGATTGATTTTTTTCAAGAATCCTTGCCAAGTTTCAAGAGCCGCTTTGAGGTTGTTTATCCTTTGACCCACACTAGCTTGCTCCATTCGCATGGCCGTGGCCAAAGCCTCATCGCAGTGACTGGATAGCTCCTGTTGTCGCGCCTGCAACAATATACTCTGCTGTTCGCCTTGTTGCAGTTGTTGCACTAAACCATCCAGGCGTGCCTTGAGATGTGGCACTCGCTTCAGGTGTATATATCTCAACTGCAGATTATTCCGCTCCGCCTCCCTTTGTCGTAGCCAATCTAGTAAATTGGCCAATTGCTGGCGATATGCCGTCCAGTCTGCAACTCTGCGTTCCAGTTCACCATTCCTTTGCATTATCCTGGACAACGTTTCATTGTGCAAATTGGTTAAAGCTTTGTATTGCTCCGACAATTCCGTCTCCAATGGTGTTTCAGCCAGCACGCTCTGCTGGGAGATAAGCAAGTTCTGGTGAATGGCACACAATTGTTGCTGCTCTCTTAGGCTACTGTAATCCTCGGGTATGGCGCAGGAGAGGAACGATTGTACATGTTGCAAGTACTGACGCCACAGGCGCAAAGCCTCTGAGCTATTTTGAGTTCTGGCCAGACGTGTGGACAGTCGGTGATATTCCTGGAAAGTATCCTGGAATATCTTTTGCCACATGGCCAAAACTTCAAGTATACCATCGTTGTTTGTATTAGCCATCAGATCATTGTCCTGTTGACGTT
Source organism: Lordiphosa collinella (assembly GCA_018904265.1). Taxonomy (NCBI): domain Eukaryota; kingdom Metazoa; phylum Arthropoda; class Insecta; order Diptera; family Drosophilidae; genus Lordiphosa; species Lordiphosa collinella. The sequence goes on along the minus strand of JAEIFV010000044.1, from coordinate 481,533 downwards.
GGCTTAGTTGACGCAGTTGCTCTTCGGTTCTGGCCAGAGTCGAAAGATGTGCGCGCAAAGCGGCCAACTGTTCCTCGCTTTCTTTGGGTGTTTTTGGCGGCTCTCGGGATAGATCCTGTAAGAGAAATCAAGAAAATTATTATTATAAGTAAATGGGGATACCCTTCATATGACCACCCCCTGCCTGTCGGTGTCTCCAGTTACATTCATTGCATGGCTTCTTTTCGTTTAGAAACAATAATAAATCCATTTGCAACTGGCAATGACCTCATGCAAACGACACACGCGCGAGCTGTCCCAACTTCAAACTACTGTCTGAGGCAATGGTGGAAAGGGGAGACGACCAAACTGGTTGGCTTGTGGGGCATGTGTATTTCAAATGACAGCCAGACTGTGGCACGAAAACGTTTGGAATTAATGCAAATGAAAAGACGATTTGGTCTAAATTTTTGGCACTGCTTGGTTACAGTGGTTCGGACCACATTTTTTGCAGAAAAAACCCTTTAAACCTCAATCCTTAAAACACAAGCTTGCCTACAAATAAATAGAAACCTAATAATATAAAGTACGGAGACACTTCAAAGCGCAATTATTTATGGGAAACGGTTAACATTTTTTAATTGGCTTTATCAATTTTTTGTTTCCCCTTTATAAGTGTCCTTAGTTTTACTATGAGATGGTCAAAAGAGTTTATTCCATACAACCTAGACCAACATCGGAATTCAGCTCGATTCTTAAGTCTGGATGACTTGACCTAAGAGGCGTGGCCAAGTCGAGGTTTGCCAAGCAAAAATCCCTATATATAAGACCCAAAAGAATCAGATTAAGTCTGTTCAGAAGTAGTTTCTAGTCTTTGCCCTTCGAGACTAAAACTGGGTTATGTACATTTTTAATGCCAAATAAGAACTAATTAAATTTCATGCTTAATCGTTTCTCCTGTTGCATGGCGTCCTGCCTAATGAATATTAAATGTAAGCATACCCCTTTTTCTTGACCCTTCTACAGCTGTATTAAAAATTCATAGACCTGCCCCTATACCGCCCAGCATATACACAAACTTATATTCACGCCTCTTACATCAATCAATAATGAACCATAATGGGACAACAGTATCCGGAACCACTGTGAGTTAGGTTGGCTTTAGTACACACACGAAAAGTTTTTCAACTTTTAACCCACTTAAAATAGCATGTCCTTCGTATTGGATTAACAATAACAACAACTTCGACCGGCACTTGCCCATGTTCAGGTTGTTGCTATTGTTGTTGTCGCTGTACTCCCCCTTGTTTTGGTTAGTGTGGGAATTTCCACACGCTAATTCTAGCATATGCAAATAATCATTGGTCGGCTATAATCGATATAGTTAGAGTTCCCTTTATTAACTCACCTGCTGCACATTGTTGAAGTAAACCTTGGCATGTGTCACCTCTTTGTCCAGCTCTTTGCGTTCTTTGTCCTGAGTTTCGGCCACATTGGCCAAAGTGGTAATGGCATCTTTGCATTCGGATAAACGTTGACCCAATGCATCCAATTCACCTTGCATTAGAGCTGAAGCATCTAAGCCCACATCGGCAGCTATTTTGGCGACAATGTCACGCAACTCCAAGAGACGATCATTCTGTGTGCTTAAATTGTCTTGGCAGACCTGCGAAGAGAACGGGGGAATAAGGATTTGATGATTAGAATCAATCGATATATATAGTTATAATGTTAAATGTCACAAATAGTTCAAGAAATATTAAGCCAAAAGTGAATTATTTTACAGATAAGGACAAAGCTAGAAATCTTATGCTAACGACTGAACTTGATTCTGTCTAACTTTTAATTAGAGTGGTAAAAGCTTATATGGACCAATTCATTGGCCGAATAATAAAGAAAATACGAAATTAGAGTGGTAAAGGCTTATCAAACGGACCTGTTCTAAATTCCGAGTCGCTTTTCGTCATATTTACACTGGTTCAAAATCAGGCTCTTCAAACGTAATGCCAGTCCTATACGGTTCTTCCACAAGAAAAGCTACAACTTCCAACTATGTAAACCGATGTCTGGGACACATTCTAAATATCTTGGGGACTGACAGAACACGGAATTCCGAGTCTGGACACCATAATACGCTGATAAGGAATGAAAACAACATCGCTAGGAAGGCAATGGAATGGAACCCGTTTGACAGTGTCGGCAGATCCGTCGGTAGAGAAGTGGAAAGAATCGGGAAAAGTTGGGGAGAACTAAAAGCGACGGGAATGGAACTTTAAACTAACAATCTCACAAAACCACAAAAAATTAAAAACCATTTTTTAAAGAAATCTTAATCTCTTTGGAATACTTAGAAACTATATTTCGGGGATGCAAACCGTTTCTTAGCCGTACTGAACCAAAAATTCTTGCCGAAACCAAACCGATGACTCAAAAAGAAAATGGACTTGTCCGGTTCAACTTATCAACGAGTTTGTCTTAAGACAAATTTATTTGAAAATTTCCGGTCGGATTAGCATGTGCCATACTAGTGGACGTATCCGACAAATCCAATTAGATTTAAACTAAGTCTGAGGTTGTTTAATTATTTTCTTGTTATTTAATTTCGAAATATAAGGCGAGATAAAGTTTAAATAGTGAACCACTGAACCGAACCGTATACATGATTTACTTAGCTTCAAAAACCATATTATGAACCGAACCGGCGGTTTAAGTTTTCTGTAATCCATTAAAATGAACCAGTCCAAACTCATGAATGACTTACATTTTTGGTAATTAATGACCATTTTAAGGTTCATTAGGTCTACCTGGAGTTTCCTCAGAATATTTTTTTGGGGAAAATTCAAATACAGCAGACTAATTTTCTTGAGCCTGCCGTAACCAAAATCCTTTTGGAAAAATTCAATGAGTAAAACTAGTGAACGAGTAAAACAATGAGTAAAACTATTTCTTGCTCTTTTGCGCTTTAACAATTCTGCGCGATATTTATTATCATTGGTCATTTCTACTCAGTTTCGGGACTTCTTCTTGAAATATTTTTAAGGCCCTTTAAAGCAGCGGTACTCCATAGCCCCCAGGGACCGATCGCAATCGGCTATGTTGAAGCCCGGCATATGAGCGTAAGCAGCGCTATCTTTACAAGCATTCGATGCCCAGACGTTAAGCAGGGCAGTTAAAAGCTGGGCTGTGTCGCTTTGATATCGCACACCAATATGTTCAAGAAGAGCGAGGCCAAAAAATGAGAGTGTATTAGTGTGCGATATTAAAGCGACACAGCCCAGCTTTGAACTGCCCTCAAGGACGGCTGGACGGCGAATAAAAGCAAACATAACTCTGCTTAAGCTCATATGCCCGACATCGGCATGCGCTCGGCTCGTGTTCGTGTAAATAGCCGATTGAGCTCGGCCCCTGGGGGCTACGGAGGAACATCGCTGCTTTAGAGAACACTTGGCGAATATTTTTCGTTAGTTATCGACCTTGAGCCTGCTAACATTCACTTTGACTAAAATCAAAACAGGTCGTTACAGGTCAAATAGGTCGCATATTCAGTCAGTGGTCATACAAGTTCCAAGTGTATTTAAACTTCGGCACAAACGAAGTGGCCGGGTGGCTCAGCGGCTAGTGTGCGCGACCGCTGTGCAAGAGGTCGTGGGTTCGATCCAGCCTCGAAACATCAAATGAAAAGTTTTTTCTTTGAATAAACTTAACATCCGGTCACCCCTCTCTTCTGTTGGCACCAGCTTTGTAGTAATTAGCCATGAAAAGCTTCTCAAACTGCCGTTCGGATTCGGCGTTAAACTGTAGGTCCCTTTCCCTTGTGCGAAAATTAGAAGGGCACAAGCCAAGAGATTGAGAGAAGCTCGGCTTTGGCCCTTTGGGGCTGTGACAACTTGACAAGCCATTTTACTAAGTACTTAACTGTCCTGTGCAAAGGCTTGAATTGACTTGGAGCTTCGTCAAAAAAAAAGACACTATAGCAGAGCCAAAGATACATAAAAATAGAGGCTCGACCGAAGACGGCAGAATTGTATTGAAGCAGATAACATTTAGATCTGGCCAGATTACAGACGATTGTTCGTACCGCAGCTATAAACTATAGTCATCCGACTATGACAAAACTTTGTAGAATTGTGTAAAAGTATAAAAAATAAATATATGGCCATGGTTAGGATGTTTCCATTGAAAACAAAAAATTTTTCTCACTAACAACCATGCTTCCATTTTCGCATTCAAAAAAGTTTTGCGATTTGGAGTGCGAATTTGTACTAAAAACCGATTTGAAATCGCAATATTTTTGCGAATGCGAAAATGGGAGCATGGCTGTAAGACTACATTTCAGACATTCCTTTTCTATGGGAGCTATACTATATAAATAGGCCCGACAGAAGAGAAGTAAGGGCTCGAGGGGAACAACACACGGGCCTCCAATTTTTCTCAGAAGTCCGAGCCCGGGGGGAAACACCCTGTTCCGATTTCCAATTTTTACCAAGCTTGTTTGGGTAAAGCATAGCAAACTAAGAAATACTAAGTTTGGAGGCGATTCCTTTGAAAATAAAGTGTTTCTCACTAAAACTATGACCGATATATGCTATAGTCACCCGGCAACCAGTTTATTTGTAGCGGAAGACTTCGTGCAAAGTTTGGTCAAGATAGCTTAAGGGAGAGCCTGCTTTAGAGGCTTCAAAAAGCATAAATGTCTCCCCAAACTATCCAAGAATGTGTCCCTAAAATTTCAGAAGCAAATTCAAAATATTTTTAAAGTTACAGGAGAAGTAGTGAGCAAGCGTCGAGCAGGTATACGAGCGGATCGAAAACTTTGACGTGCGATTTCTCGGTTTTTTATTTTTACGATTTTTCCTAATTGGCGGGAAAGATAGGGAAAAAATTAAACGTCCTATCGAAACGAGACAAAATTTATTGTATTCGGGATTAAATTCTCTTCTAGTTGAACCTAAAAAACTTTAAGAAAGTTATGATTAACCCACTTTTTAAACAATCTGAAGTGAATTTTTTTTTAAAAAAAAAAAAAGGTTTTTTGCGAAAAATTTTTGAATTTCTCACTTTTTGTTTAGTTTAATTTTCTTGGTTTGTTTTTTTTTTCAGATGGAAATTGCGACCTGCATCTTTCCCGCCGCACGACACATGCACACTCGAGGCGCCTCGGCGGAATGCTTGTACCAGGCATAATATGACATATATTTTAATGAAAAAATTTGAGAAGACTGTTGATATATATAACAATAAAACCTGAAAGTTTAGTTTCAATCGAATATTTCTTTCCTTCCCAAAAAAGTCCTCAGAGAAATCGATTTTTTGAAGCTTCTAAAGCAGGCTTCCCCCTTAAAAACTGACGGAAGAGATAGCATAGAAACAGACAGACGGACGGCTAAATCAACTCAGCTCGTCATGCTGACCAAGAATATATAACTTTATGTGGCCGCACATGCTTCCTTCTATTCGTTACAAACATTTGGACCCTTTCTTCAAGGAAATAAAAACACATTGAGTTGGGGCTTAGTCAACAAAAGATACTAGAGCAGAGCAAAAGCTGCATAAAAAATCACTTGTTAGTGTAAAAGAGAAGTGAATTATAGGGTTGCCTTTAGATTGTTTTTTGGTTTTTGTAAAAAAAAAAAATTTATAAACTTTATCTGTGTACTGACAATAGAAGTCAAGCTCGAAATATTGTTTGCTCTAGTCTCAGAGATCTAATTTTTCATACAGACGGACGGGTTAACTGCAACTCTTTAAAATCCTATTGATAGGCAGGAAAATCTTCAAGCTAATAACCTTATTTAAATCGAAGCACAAAAATCCAAATTAGATTATTTGTGGATGGGCAATGCAAATGTCATTTGTTTATATTTAGCTTCACATAACAAAGTATTTAGCTCAAAAGCTGGCCGGGTCTGTCAGTCCCTCTTTTTTCGGGGCTGTTGGCTGGCTGCTTATCAATTGTTTCGTTGGCGACTGCATTTCTTGGTCTTTCCCCTACCCAGACGAGCAAGTGTCGAGCACTTTCATTTTCAATTTGGAAAACAGGTCACACAGCACGCCAAACGCATTTACTAATTTAAAGAGCAGGCCAAACTGAGTGCTCACTCGTTCGCTTGGCCCTTTAAAGTGTAATTTGTGTGTGTGTGTGTGTTTGTGCCCTTATGATATCATCTGTAAAGTATTTCTAATGCTTTATCAAAACAAGCAAACAAACGCTTTGACATTGAAAATCGCATTAAGAAATATTTTATATTTATCTTAAATTGTTTTTTGGCTTGCGGGATTTTTGGTGCTGTTGATAAAGCAGCTAGCTGCTATATAAACATTCGACCGGTTGATAAACTCTGGCCGTGTGAAATGACAGTTGGACTCTGTTCAAAACATTCAATAATTACACCGAATATCTTTGCTATAGCATAATGACCCTACTAATGATCGACCCAAAACTAAGCGTTAATTTTTAAAGCAAATAAGAACAAGAAAATCGACAAACTTTCTGTGTGTGTCTAGCATAATAATTTATGACCACAAACTTCATAAAAAAAAGTTACCTCACATGTACCTAGTCCTATTACAAGCGATTACAAATGACGCGCCCGAAAAAAAAAGAAAATTGATAGGAAAAAAATCAATGTAATTACTAGCTGTTCCCTTTGCAGCAACAATTAACGCTTCATAGCTTAATTTTTTTGTTTTTGCCGCCAAAATCACCCACTTCCACTTACCTTGGCATGTTGTATGGTATCCAAGGGCTGCTCCAGCGACTTGACACTATCCATTTGCTGGTCAATGCAACTCTTTACAGCCGCCGAGGCCTTACGGTATTTATCCCAAAGTTCGACAGCTCGCTGATACCGTGTACACAATTGCTGCAAGTTATCCGTGGTATCATTCCAGGCCACTACCGCATCCTGCACGGCTGACTCAATTTGTTCGACAATTTGTACATCACAGCTCTCGATAAGGGGTTGTGCCGCACCATTAAGCTCATCCAGCAATTGTTCACGATTGTGTAGATCGCCGGCCAGACCCTGTCGAAGCGAGAAGTGTGAATTAATAATTTTGTACGAGGCAACGATTTCTTAAAGGCGATGCGCGCGCGTTTCGAAGCTAACGTCAACTGTTTGGACGCCACAAAAAATTCACGTAGCGAGCGCTTAACATAAAGCCAAAGCTTACGTGAAAGTTTTGTGGGAAAGCTCTTTTGCCATAAGAGTATTGGGTTCCCAGTAGAGGAGTAGGGTATATCAATTTTGCGTTTAAGTTGGGCGTTGTTTGTTGGGCTCGCGAATACACTTGATAAACTGAGCCCGGCTAGGGCAATGTTTGCTGTTTTTGTAGCAAAAATTGTTGACTGGTAGCAGATGCTGATAAGCAGCCATAATAATGCCTTGGGAAAATATCTCCGAGCAGGTAGGAAGAGAGAAAGAGAGCGAGATAGAGGTAAACAAAGTCATAAATAGGGTGGGTGAACCCTCATAATTGTAATGATTCGTTGGTTTAGAACGGACAAAATAGTTTAATTTATTCTTGAAAAATTTGTAACGAGTTAGCTGGCTCGAGGTCAAGAAGTTGCGTTTTTTCACAACTATAAACTACTTATGCATTGAAACACCAAAAAAAAGCGTGGACAAACCTTTACAGCTGTTTCATGGATATCCAATCCAATCATCAGAAGGCGTTTCGCTAAATGACTCCTGATCGTTAAGCCAATTCCACGCAATCAGAACTTTAAACAGTTGGGAACTGCAAAGCGCAATGAAAGCAAAATTGGACTCACATACAGAAAGTCAATCTTAATAGGTGTCATTGCAAGGCTTAGAGCTAAAGTTTCTAGTGATTGGACTGGATATCCATGAAACAGCTGTAAAGGTTTGTCCACGCTCTTTTGGTGTGTCAATGCATTAGTTGTTTATAGTTGTGAACAAACGCAACTTCTTGACCTCGAGCCAGCCAACTCGATACTAGTTAAAACATTAGAAAGGTCGCCAAATAAATTGGAAAATATTCTTGAAAAATATTATTGCCCAGGAGGACCGATAGGTTATTTTTCTCCTAACCTTTTAACAGTAGTCCGTCAAATGTGGATTGTAAGTTTTCGAAACGCTTAACGTAAGTGCTCGATGGCAAAACTTACCTCCAATCTCTCAGTGGCCTTACGCAGGCGCTCATAGTCAACCTGTCCATGGACCCGTATAAGTTCCATCATAAAGTCCGTTTCCTGTACCGAGCCATGTACTAGCTCTAGTTGACGTTCGTAGCGCAGCCAAAGTGCCAATCGATTTCGAAGTATGACCATAATGTTGGTGCACTTGCTCTCCAAGAAGGCATGATCGTCCTGCAGTTGAGAGATATCACGTTCCAGTTTCACCGGCGACACGGACATCTTCAGGCGCATGGGCAGAGTGTGTAACATTTGGCGTATGCGCATAATTTCCTGCCAACTGGAAACAAGTTCCTCACCCGCATCTTGACAATCTTGGACTGCCTTTTCGAGAGCGTCGGCTCCCTGGCGTTTGGCTGCTTCGCACTCGTCGAGAATAACAGAGATTTTGGCCTGATGTTTGCGCTGATTGCTTATGCCCTCCTGTATGGCCTGCAGTTGGTCTCGTAAGACAGAGGCCCCCTCTAGTTCCTCAGCAATTTGTGTGCTGATCTTATGCGAGAGAGCGAAAAGCTCACCCACCTTTTCCGGTTCGATTGCAGGCTCTTGCAGACCAATGCGTCCCAGTTCGTTGCCTATGAAGCCAACTCGGGTACGCAGTACCTGTATGCGTTCAATGTAGAGACAAAGCTCTTCCTCGTTTTTAATCACACCCTTCATACTGGTCATGGTCAGATAGATTTCCTGAAGCTCCCGCTCCACTAGCTTGAGCTTCTCATCTGCAGCTATATCCTCCGAGGACAGACACTGGACAATATTGTGTTGGATTTGCTCTATGGCCTGAGCGATGGCTTGCCAGCGATCTTCCAACTGAGCGTGGAACTGTCGTTGCAACACTTCATCAGCTAGGGGTATCACCTGCAGAGACTTCTCCAAACTGTGACTGGCCTCATTGCGTATATTGTTGTAGACTCCAAATCGTGCCTTGATCTCCCAGAATTGACGCATATGCTCGATTGGCTGCTGGGTGGGTTGCTGCGAAGGGATTTGAATCTGGCGAAGTTCCTGTTCGGCTTCGCGTACAAAGGCCTCCATTTTGTCGGTCTGCTGTTCGTATTGTACCCACATCTCCTTGAATACCAGCAATCGGTGCAGGTACAGAGCTACCTCTTCGCGTAGTTTAAGCAAGACTATCAAAGCCTCATTGGTTTGCTCGACCAGATTGGGAGCTTGAACCAGTTGTTGCAATTTATTGGCTATACCCGAAAGTTGAGTCATTTTTACATAATGATGGGAGATGTCATTGCTCAGGGACTGATAAAGTGTGGTATACTGATCATAATCAGCGGAAGTAACAGCCGAGAGATCGGGTACACGCTGTTGGGCTACCTGTAACCACTGCAGTTCATCACGCATGCCCTTCTCGAGCACAGTCCAGCGAGAGGCAGCCTGCACCAATTTAGAAGAACGTTCCGAGGCTTTGTCCAATAGCTGAGTGGCTCTGTTGTAGAGTTCCCTGTGTAGGTCAGAGTGTTTCTCACGGGTTTCGCTGTCTATATTTTCTTCTAGAGATTCCAGCATGGCGCGGCAGTGACTGAGATTCACGAAGAACTTGCGCTGCTTTTGTACCTCGTTGTTAAGCTGTTCCAGCGAACTGGATACAATGGGGCTCTCCACTAGTTTATCGGCCAGCACAGTGATGTGCGTAAATTCTTTAAGCGTTTGCTCATACTCTTCAGCCAGGGATTGCAATTGTAGTAGTCGTTCCCGCTCAGCTTGTATATTGTTGCCTATGTTCTTACTTGACTCAAAGACCAAATGTACCTGCTGTGGCATTTTCTTGCCCGGGAAGTCACGCTGGAAGGCTCTAGCGTTTTGCATTACTTGAGCTAATTCCTCTTGGGCCAATTCATGCTGTTGCTCTAATTCATCCAACTGCTTTAGTTTGGCAGAAATGGTATAATCCTGATTGGTAGTCAAGTCGTAACGTTCTTGCAATTGCTCTAGTACGAGGGAGATATCCAGCAAAAGTAATTCAAAGTTGTGCCATTTGTCATAGTCCTTGGTATCTTGGAGCTGGTTCTGCTGAGTGACTTGTTCGACAGCTACCACATGCTCCTTCAGAGTATCCACGCATTGAAGAAGTTCTGGTTCCACAGGCTTCTGGGAGTGTTGAAGTTGACTGTCTAAATGATTGACATTTTCCTTGATGTTATGCAGTTCCTCGTTCAATTGCTGGTAGTTATCCAGTTTTTCTTCGGAAGGACCTTCATTGGAGTTTTGACGTATAAGGTACACACGATACTCGATGGTCTCTAGCCAGGTAGATACTTTCTCAATGACGGTAATCACAGTGGTTTGTATTATGGTCTGATCACCACTGTTTAGAGCGTCATCTAATTTCTGTAGACTTTCATTGACTTCTTGGGAACGTTGTTCGCTGGGTACCTGTTTGATCTGCTCGGATAGCGTGGCCAAGTGAAGAATATTGCTGAGTGGAGTGGATTGTTGTTGTTGTTGCGGAGTGGTAGAGGCCTGTTTTAATTGCTTGATGCGATCACCTATGGCTTCTTTAATAGCCTGGGTCTGCTGAGGGGGTTGTGGTTTTCCAGGATAGTGCTGCAGGGATTCGCTCATGATGAGAGCTTCCGATAGTTGAAGAGGGGTCTTATCCACACTGGTGGTTGCACTAAACCACACATTTGGTTCATTCAGGTTGTTATCTGGGCCTGGTGTAATGGGTACCACCAGCTCTTCGGTGGGTGAAGCGACCTCTTCAATGGCCACGGAGCGACCAGGTTTAGAGCCCTGTTGTTGTGATGAAGCAATGCTTACTTTGTTTTGTTCCGTTATGTGCACGGGCAAGTCGGGATACTCATCATAGACAGTGGTTTTAGTAATCTGCAACTGCACGCGTTGCGGCTTCTGTTCGTCAGATTCGGGCTCAGGTTCTGGTGTAACACATGGCACGTCCTCGATCTGTTGGTTTGTGGAAACCACTATTCCAGATTCGCTAAGCAATTCTGGAGCTATTTCAACAGTCACACTTATCTGTGGCTCCTCTGGCTCGGTCTTCTTCTGTTGCTGCTTATCCCTCTTGGACTTTTTATCCTTCTTAGGCAGTTCCATGGTCTGGGTGTATTCATAAACTGTGGGCTCTGCAATCGAAGTATCCGAATCAGCTGGTATGGCCACTGTAGTCTTTACCTCCAGCTCGTAGGGCTCGGAAATTGAAGTGCCGGTTAGTGAATGATCTTCTAAAGAGATAGGCTGTTCTTGCTGGACCTCACGTGGTGTGGTCTGTACTTCACCATCGCTAAACTTGAGCAATTCATGGGTCGAGGTTTCCTCATGGACCAACTCTGGCTTTACAGTTATACTCGCCTCTGTGGGTTCTGGTGTCAAAGTCTGTACCTGAATCTCACTGGTGGTTGTGGTCTCCGTGCCAGTCGATTGCTCTGTTGTGGGTACAGGCAAGTCAATGGTCATCTCTTTGACCAAATCTTGTACCAATGCTGGCACTACATCTTGACTACCAGGCTCCTCAACTACTTGGCGTGGTGAGTCTTTGGGTGTGGTCTGTAGCTCTTTTTCTAGGGTGGTTGTCACTGTGGTTTGGCTGGAGATCTCTACCGTTTCCGCTGGCTGACCAATCTCTTCTGTTTGCATTTCGGTATTGGACAACTCCACGGGTTCAGGCTTCCCTAGTTCTTCGTCAGCTCTCGGAGTTGTCTGTGCCTCAGTTTCGGTTATTTCTACAATCATAGTCTGTGATTCATTCTCTTGATTATCAGGATGTACATCTAGACTAGTCTGTACTGAAATCTCATCGAGCTTGGGTTGATGTTCTGGTGAAGTCTGCACAGACTTCATATCGTGTTCGACTTCTACAACGGGGGCAGCTATCGGTGATGGTAAGCTACGTGGTGTGGTCTGTTGCTCTTCATCTTCCACCAAAGCTAATTCAACTACCTCAGTGGGTATGATCAGTTCCTTAATGGGTGAGCGTGGCGACTCTGAGGGCGGTGTTACAACAGCATCTTCCACAATTTTGACGCTAGTGTCCAAGCTGTTATCAATGCTTGACAAGTCACTGTCGGCACTAATTTCCACTATGGATTCGTGATGTACAGGGTCTTCAAAATCGTCACGAGGGGAAGGCAGATCTTCTTTTTCGACAGGCTCTGCTTCAACCACCGCTTCTGGTTCAGTCTTTTGTTCCACTGGCTCTTCTGGCTTGGTATCTTTTCTCTTCTTTTTCTTTCGACTTCGTTTACTGGCTTCCACAACTGGCAGTGCTGTGGCGGTCTCCACAATGGTCATGCTAACCTTAGGCTTGGACTGGGATTCTTCTTCTTTGTCTTCAGTGCTTTCCTTGCTCATGACCACCTTAAGAATACCAGCGCCATTATCTTCAATAGATGGGGCTGTTATCTGATAGGATTTACGTGGAGGTTCTGAGGCAGCTGCTTCGCCGGTAATGAAGAGTTGGGTGGCTACACGCAAGTCAATTTGTGGGGTCTGTTCAGAAACTACATCAACAGGTATTTTCTCCAGAGTTGGGCTGTGTCTTCAACCGGGAGTTTAGGCAATACTGGCTGTAGTTCTTCCTCTGGGCTTGCGACTTCAGTAGGCTCTGTAGTTGTGGGTGCCTGCTGTGGTTTGGTTTCTTTCACAAAAGTGTCCAAGACTATAACTTCTGAAGACTTCTCGGTCTTTGGTTGTTTGTGTTCATCCACCAGACTTGTGATTTCAGTATCCTCCGGAGTCTCGGGTGCCTTCTGATGAGCTTCCAAGACAGTCACTTCTGAAGATTTCTCTGGCTGTTCTGCCACCACAATTTCTTCTACCAGACTTGTTACTTCAATAGACTCCGTGATCTCTGGAGCCTTCTGAGGAGTGTCCAAATCAGGCTCTGGTTGTTTTTCTTCCGCTACCAGTTCCTCGAGGGTTGTCTCTTCTGATTTCTGTTGTTGTTCTTCGGGCAGTTTTTCGCTGAGTTGTTCCTTCAAGGCTTGTCCCCTTTCGGCTTCCAGAAAACTTTCCACATCCGTCTTAGGCTTAGGTACACATTCTTCCTTCTCCTTTATACTGGATATGGTAGTAGTTGTGGTTGTGATGGTAATACTGCCAGTGGCTTTAGGCTCAGTCTCTTGGGGTTTGAGTTCTTCTTGGGGGGGCGACTGTGGTTCAAATTCATAGGTTTCCAGAGTTAAGGAATTGCCAGTTTCAGGACTAGTTGGCCATATAGTTTCAATCTCGGTGGCAATAGCAGCAGCTGGTGGTGCCACCTCTTCTTCATGCTGAGAGAAATCAATGTCAGTTGGTGTCAAATGATGTTCCAAAGGCCAAATTTCATTGATATCTTCTAGAGGAGGAGCTGCTGGGGTATCTCTGACTTCAGTTACATCCTTGGCTGTAACATTAACAGGGGGGATGGTACTGATAGTGGCAACTTCTACAGATTCTTCAACATCTACTTGAGGTGCTGACAACAACTCTACTACAGGTGCTTCTTTGGTCGTTTCTGTTGATTGTTGTTGTTGTGGTGTCTGTTGTTCTGGCTGTACTTGTTCTTGTTGTGGTGTGGTTGTTGTTGTTTTGGTGGTGGTTGTATTAACTTGGGTAGACTCAATATCAAATACCTGTTGCTGCGGTTCTACTGTCGGCTTGGACAGATCCGTGGCAACTTCTTCGATGACTACGCCTGGCTCTTGCATCAAACGCTGGAACTCTTCTTCGGTCACCACTTGACCGTTAACCGTTCGCACTATGTTGACATTAATGTGCGGGGCGGTTTCCTCTTCGGTGATCTCAATTTCTTCGGGTTCTTCAACGATCTCTTCGGTGATGTGTTCCTTACCATCAATGATTACCACACGTTTGATAATCTTGCGTGTTTTGCGTATTACCTTACGTGTCACCTGTTGGACCACAGCCCGTATGGTACTTTGACCCTCCATGCCGGTGGGCACCGGTCCCACTAACTCCTCGTATTGTTCAATCACCGGTTCCGTTTCGAACTCTTGCACAGTTACCGTCTCAGGTTGCGAGCCATCTAGCAGGGTGCCTCGTGTTTGTTGCGTCACTACTGTACGATAGGTTCCGTCTGCGGGATCAGCACTCGTATCTCTAGTCTCTACATTTTCCAGGCTCATCTGACCCGTCGATTGGACTTGAATATTTCCCTCGGCATCGCTGATGGTCTCAATGGAACTAATGTGTTGTTGCTGCACAATTTGCTGACGCGTACGCGTGACCTTCTTAAGTACTATGTGCTTGGTACCATCGGGCCCAACTACCACTTCGGTGGTAGTTTCATCGGGTTCCACAAATGTGGTTTCAAATGCTTGGGGTACGTTCTTGAGTATTAGCTCAGTGGCCCGTTCTACATCACCCTGTGGTCGCTGGTGGTAGCGTGCCTCAATTTCCACATCTTCGGGTATGTCCGGTACATCCTTGTTTAGTGTGGTGTCAATCTGTATCGTTTCCTGGCCATGCTGAAGAGTTTGGGTCACCATAATGTTTTCGGTTGGCTGTCGCTCTTTCTGTGTTTGTAGGGCCACCTCAGCGGTCTCTATGACTGGCTCCTTAAAGCTGGTCTGGGCTTCCACATTACTAGTGGTCACCTGCTGCTGAGTTTGAACTGGTGACTGAAGGCTAAATGAAGTTTGCGTCTCCACATATACACCACCCGAGGGTTTGATTTCCTCTTCAGGCATTGAACTGGAGTCTATAGTATTCTCATTGGACTCGAGAGATTCGTGAGCTGCTTCTGCTGGCGTGTCCACGGGTGGCTGAATTTGTGCATCAGCCAAAACACGCTGACGTTGAGCCTCATCACTCTTGGCCTTGCGCAGGTCTACAATACGTTTCTCGATGGTAAAGATACGAGTGGTGGCCACGGTAATCTGTTCGCGCAATATGATTATTATGCTCTGCAGCTGTTCCATTAGCATATTGGCCAAAGGCGCCACATCGGGCTGAGTCTGGAGCTGTCTGGTTTGCTCAACCAAATCATCCATAGACTGTTGGCGTTCTTTTAGAGTACGCAACAATTGCTGGCTACGTTCCACTTGGGATTTGAGTACCTGCTCATCGGTGCTGCCATCGGATGTGGGCTCGAATGAGGCCAGCTCGGCGGATACTTCGTTTATCCAGCGCTCTAGCTCGAGCAAATGCTGCTGGTACTGATCAATCTCCTCCTGCCGCTTCTTCTGGCCATGCATAGCGTTCTAGAGAAGGGAATGAAATGGAAAGTATTAATTAATACCATTGAACATAAAAGTCGTGCAAATTTGTAAAAGCAACTATTTTTTTAGCAGCTCGCATTGGGCCAAAACTGCTTCAAATTTAGATAGTGTTAAGTAAATAATACTGATTCTGGTACACTTACGGCTATCATGGTTATGCCTTGCTGGGTACGTCTCAATAGCAAATCAATGCGATCTGTGGTATCGTTGAGCAAACGTTCTGTTGCCGGATCCGTGGGCAAAGTCTGGGCCTGATCCTTCAGGTGTTGTGCTTCCCTTTCATGTACTTCCAGATTTGTTTGGATTAGCTAAGCATCAGGCGGTAAAAAAAGCGTTTTAGTGACATTTTTATACAATTTGAAATAATAATTTGTATAGTTTGGAGGTACTTCATCATTAGCTACTTCAAAAACTGGACAACAACACTAACGTATTCTCATCAATACAAAAATTCTGCTGGCTACACAAAATATATGTACGATTGTGTATGGAATGATGCGATTGTGTTATTTAATTCTCAAAGACACACACCATTATCCATTAATCGTTTTCAAAAACTCAAAAATTATGTACAAGTGTCAGTAGTAAAAATGAAAAACAAATTTCTATCTACGTGCTTAAGACAAGCCATCCAAAGAAAGTGTTGTTAGAAGATAGCTTAAAGTCTAGTAATTTTATTACCTTCAATCCCTGTAGCATGCCCTCCAGGCTGCTTTGATTCATATTTGCGATGCCATCCTCGACGGTTGAGAGCGATTGTAGCAGTTCGTCGAGTTCTTGCGTAATTAGTTCCTACAATTTTGAATAGTGTGCGATGTTTGTTGTTGGGAAAAATGGTTAATATTAATAAACATGGCAAAATTTGAAAATTATTTTTTTTTTTTTTTTTTTTTGTAAATATTTGTTGCTGGCTTCTATACACATACAACATATTCACAATTAAACAGCAATGTATGGTATAAAAACAAATTTAAATGGATGCAAAATGTTTGTTAGGTCTTAAGATAACGTAAGACATGCGTAAAACGGCATATATATATGTATATAGTATATATCTTATAATCTATAAATACTGCTTATGGGAAGAAGGGTAGGCTTATAAACAGCAAAAAGACATAAGCGGTAAAAAAAATAGGAACAACCTAGCCATTTAAAGTTTTTGTACAAGTATGGAGAAGAAGAGAACCAGGAATCGTAGAATAACACTCAAAGTAATTAACACTGAGCCCTAAGCAATTATGTTTTCAAATAAACTTTATAAAAGTTAAACAATTACTAACAGTGTTTAATAGAAATAACATTACCATCACTATCAAAGTGAAAGGCTATGCATTCAGCAAGCAAGTCTAAACTTTCCTAACAGTTAAGGGCAGAGAGTGAAAGACAGTTTCAGTTCTGTTTTTGCTTAATTCTGTTGCTCTCAGAGCAAAGACTTTTTTCCGTTCCTGTTTCTCTGCTGTCTTTCACAGACACTTTTGCCCAGAGCAAACTTCCAAAGTGTTTTTGGGTATGTTTGCGTGACTGTGTGTTACGCTCGTTTGTATTTTTGTATAACGAGCACATAGAAACAGTCTACCAAACGCACAAAACGAAAACAAAACCAAAAAACACTTTTCGTAGACACTTATTGTGTTCTGTTCATTTGCAGACAGTTTAGTGAGCGCTCGCTCAAAACAGTTGCTGTCGGAGGTTGTCGTTTGCTCAATCGAAAACACGTAACAGAAAACACATGAGGTGCGAGAAAAACTGTTCCGCTCAGTGAGAGACCGCTTGAACTGCGTTTGTTTCTGTTTTTCACTGAGGCTGCTCGCATTGAAAAAGATGTTAACAATTTTTTGCGAGCTATGAAATTGTGAGTTTATCTGACACATTGCAGTTATCTAGAAGATGTGAAATCGGTCCTAAATGTAATAAAAGTTATGGGGAAGTCTGACACAAGATTAATAATCCTATTAAATTTTTGGAATTTGTTTATTTGGTTAAGGCCTATACTCAGACAAGATAAAAATTTAGTTCGGCACAATACTTCACATGAATAGAACTACATTTGAACAGTTTGCAGCAGTCTTATCTAAATAAATTATTGTGAAAAACTATATTTTTATTTCATCTGAGTATACGCCTTTAACAATGATTTGCTAACTTAGGATAACTTATTTAAACATAATGGGAAAAGTAATTGGTTTACATGTTAGATAATTCAAGTCATGATATATTTCATTTAAGATAAGAAATTAAGTAAAGGGAATTATAATTAGAGCATACGACCCGAAAAGGTTCATGTAGGACGTATTTGGACCTGCAGACTGACAAGCGTATTGGCCGGAAAGTGCTAGTAAACCTTAAGGGAACAGTTAAATTTATTGAAGAGAGATGCTCTTGAGAATATACCAATCCGAAAAGAAGCTTGTGCACAAATAGGACACCATTGTATATTCTGCGGTGATGCAAATATTGAAGATCGATAAATCTTAACCTTGATCGATAATGAGGTAAAAGCCTGCTAGAGTCCCAATTCAGATTGCTAAGAGCGAAAATTCAAAATTGTTTCTGAACAGATTTGATAAGCGATTGCTGTTCTTTATACTGTGGGCCCCTTACACTAGAGCAGTATTCCAAAATAGTTTTCGTTGTAAAGAGTGATTTTTTAGCTATTATCTTTTTGGCAACACTGGTTTAAACAGCTCACGCACGTTTCGTGTTTTGTTTCACTGTCAAACATCTTCAGTTTGGTCTATAATTTAACCATGAATTGTCTTACAAACGAACAACGATTGCAAATTATTGAATTTTATTATCAAAATGCGTGCTCTGTTAAGAAAGTTCGTCGCGCGCTTCTTGTGTTCAGCGACGAAGCACATTTTTGGCTCAATGGGTACGTAAATAAGCAGAATTGTCGATTTTGGAGTGAATATCAGCCAGAAGCATTGCAAGAGCTATTAATGCATCCAGAAAAAGTCACAGTTTCATTGGACCGTATTTCTTCAAAGATGATGCGAATCGTAACGTAACTGTGAATGGTGAGCGCTACCGTGAGATGATATCCAACTTTTTTTTGCCCAAAATGCAAGAGCTTGACTTGCATGACATGTGGTTTCAACAATACAGTGCCACATGCCACACAGAACGCGCAACAATGGACTTATTGAGAGGCGAATTCGGTGAACATTTTATTTCACGTTCGGGACCGGTCAATTGGCCGCCTAGATCGTGCCTTTAACGCCTTTAGACTATTTTTTGTGGGGTTATGTTAAAGCTTATGTCTATACAGACAAGCCCGCTTCAATTGACGCATTGGAAGACAACATTGAAGCATTTATTCGTGAGATACCGGCCGAAATGTTTGAAAGAGTATGCCAAAATTGAACTAAGCGGATGGACCATTTGAGGCGCAGTCACTGTCAACATTTGCATGAAATAATCTTCAAACATTAATTATATGGACCGTACTATCGATTCAAATAAAGATTTCATGCATTATTCTGAATTTTATGTGTTTTTTTTTGAAAAACTTTCCAATAGCTCTTAAAAAATCACCCTTTA
This sequence comes from Lordiphosa collinella, assembly GCA_018904265.1. Taxonomy (NCBI): domain Eukaryota; kingdom Metazoa; phylum Arthropoda; class Insecta; order Diptera; family Drosophilidae; genus Lordiphosa; species Lordiphosa collinella. Next base: position 462,660 of record JAEIFV010000044.1, on the reverse strand, counting down.
GAAGACTGTAAGTCATCGTTTTTTCTGGCTTTTCTTTATGCAAATGATCAAAATTACGATTTGCTTTAAATTCTTATACTCAGATGAGATCAAATTTTTGTTCGGCACTATACTTCACATGAATAGAAACAGTTTTGAAATCTGAATTCCATTGCACACCAGTTTTAATTTAACAAAGTATTGTGACAAACTAAATTTTTATCTCATTTGAGTACAAGTCTTTAGTCGAAAATCACTTTTCCAAGTCAAAAACTTAACACACTTTACAAAACATATTCAAAATGAAATTTATAGAAACTATTGCACATTTTCTATAAAAGATAGTGATAGAAAAAAGTAATTGCTTTCGTGTGTCGAAATGATTTAGAAATATTTAGTATGTATTTCGAAGTGAGTGTTGTATTTTTCTCACATTATTTTTAGAAAACACTGTTAGAAATAAATTTATATGTGTATATCTAAATTTCAGTTATTTTCTATGAGTGTTATTTACGTAGCCTGTGAATAGAACTATATGATTTTTAATCGGTATTTTAACTTAACATGCACATGATGTACTCGTACCTATCGTTTATGTTGAACTTACGATATTTTCAAAGCTTTTTTTTTTGTACTTTCTTCTTGCACTAGAAAAAATTCCAAAACTATTCCACAATGCGTGCACTTTTCACATTCGAGTACACGAACTAGACTAAAATTGAAAAGCAAAACGGGACGACGACTGACTCGCACTATTTTCGTGCAAGTAAATCGCCCTGCACCGTATGGATTTTGCCCATTCTCTGTAGGCAGTGGATATTTATAGCCCAAAAAAAAAAAACTTTTTTTATTTAGGCGAGGGCAACAGGACGGTAATCAAGGCAATGAACTCAACTATATATATATATATTTTTGAAATTGGCAGATTCTGCTTTGAAAACTGCATACTTCGTGTACATATGTGTGTGTTTGTGAGCGTGTGTCTGCAAGTGTTCGGGGTGAGTGTGCAAAAATATCTGCTACATCAAAAAAAACGTGCAATAAAAATTGGTTAATTATGTGTTTTATTTATCACTACTAGGTTTTAAGTTAGTAGTTTACTTGATCAATTTTACTTGGGCTTTTACAAAGGTTAATTAATCAAATTAGTAAGGAACATATGAAAGGCAAAACTTCTAACTAATGTTTAAAGCTAAGTTAAAGTGCATTTTAAAAGTAAAGAATAGTCTCAAAAGCACGTACAATTAAAAAAATCAAATATCAAACTTAAGTCAATTGAAGGGGAAAAAATGAATATTAATATTTTTTTTAACATTTTGTTTCGTTAGTTTATTATCGGTAATTGTGGGCCAGCCGTTTACGAGGGTGTTTCAAGTAGTTCTTGCAAAAACCATAGAAATCCAAATTTGGACAAATTTGCAATTTGAGTAGGTCCAACAATAAATGGAGCCTATTGTTAAGACACTGGACAAAGAAAAAGTGTAAGAATAACACAAAATAATTGATTTCTATTGTTTTGCAAGAATTTAATAAACCACCCTTTCAGTTTTACCACAACAACAGCAAACAAAAACACTGCCCTACCTAAAGGTCATTTCCGGGGAGAGTTTTTTCTACTGTTGCTGCTGTAAGGCAACATGCGTTGTGGGCCTGCCCACCACAGCAACAACAACATGATCTATTATTATCGTATAAAAGCCATGAACAAATACCAAAACCACACAGAAAAGCTGCAAACATTAGAATTATGAATAACTGAAGGCTGAATGTGATTTTCACCTTCTGGCGCTGTTGTTGCAGATCATTGCTAGTTGCTGCTGTTGTAGTTGTCGTTGTGGTGCTAGCTGGAGTTTCAATGGTTGTTGTCGTTGTCGTAACCGTTGTTGTTGTGGTAGTGGTGCGCTTCACCGTATTAGTGTTGACATCTTCTTCCAAGCCGTTTCTAGTTGTTGTTGTCGTAGTTTCGGTAAGTGGTGTTGCTGAAGGCGCATCGTCCACTTTACTGGATGATGTTGTTGCTGCAACCGTTACCTCTTCCGTTGGTGTTGTTGTTGTCGATGTAAACTTATCGATTACAGCCGTGGCTACCGGCAAAAGCGCGCTAGTTGCTGCCAGTGTTGTCGTTTGCGCTGCTGTTGCTGCTGCATTTGCCGCAGCAGACAGCGTGTGAGTTGTGGCGCTCGCCAATTGGATTAGTGCGTTTGCAACGTTAGTTGTGTTTGACGTTGTAACAGTTGGGGGAACAACAGGAATGGGACTTGTTTCGGGGGTATTAGGGGTTAGTACTACTAAATTACCGCCCGATATTGTTGGTGCCTGAGATTGGGCTTCTAAAGCCAAATAAGTACTTTGATCACGCCAATGTCCTACACCACCTGGCAAATCTGTCGACATATACTCTGAAGAGCAATTACGTTGTTGTCCCTGCTGAGCTGAGGAATCATGTTCGGGGGTGGGGGTCACATTACCACTACTACCACTACCAGGATCTTGATCGTCGTCGTTCGGCTTGCGTATATCAGGCACAGTCAGTTTGTCACCATCGTCGTTGTCATCGTCGTCGTCATCGTCATCGTCGTCCTCATCGTCCGGTTTGTCAATAACATCATCCTGCTTCTTGTCTTTGTCTGGTTCCGCATCCAAGCTAGGCACGTCAGCACGTTTCAGTCTTTCAATGTTGCCTTCGCCCAAATCTGCATCAGCGCCAGCGGTTTGCCAGTCGTCCAAATACAGATTTCGACGCAGCTCATCGAGATTGTTAACGACTGTTGCCAATGGCTCTTTGACGGTAGGAATGTTTTCTATAGTTGATGATGCTGCTGGTTCAGTCTTATCTAGCACTACTCGATCAGTAATCGTAGTCGTTGTCACTACAGTTTCTGTAATGAAGTCAGTCTTATGCTTATCGTCTTGAGTTTCCTGAGCTTTCATTGTCCGGTCCTTCAAGTCAGTGGTAGTGTGAGTAAACAGCGCGTATGCGTCTTCTGCCGATTGTTTGTAGTGATTGATTAGTTTTGAGAAGTTATCCTGACTGAGATGCAAGAGCAGTTCGCTAGGCTTAGTTGAAGAGTCTTCAACCTCAACTTTAGTTTCTGCTAGAGTCTCTTCCTTTTCTGTTTTTGCAAGGGGTTTAAGCAAATGCAACTGACTAGTGGCATCACTTGGTAGGGGATGCATAAGAGTCTCACGATCTAGATATAAATTATACGCAAGTATCTCTGAATTAAGTTCGGGTACTGTTTCGGGTTCAATTATTACATAATCGTTGATGAAGGTTTCTTCTTGAGGCTCTACAGTAATTTCTGGAATGCTTTCTGCTTGCAACAGTTGATATTGCGCTTCCAGCAGGTCATACCGAGGATGTAGTTTAGTTCCTTCAAATTTCAAATTTTCAACAAGTATTTCAATAGGGTTCGGAGTGGGAGCAGCAGCAGGTGTATGACTGGTTACAACAGTTGATACATATGATGCAGGCTTGCTTGGCTCATCCACTGCTGCAGCTGGTGCTGCATCCTTGTGCGTTGTTACTGTTGTTGTTACATAGGTTGTTGTGTCCGTTGTTACATCTTGTTGTTTTGGTTCCTGAAAGTCGGTAGTCTGGCTCACAACTACGGTGGACCAAGCAGGCGCTTTGGTGTCCGGGAAGACAGTTGTTTCTGTTTGAACTATAGCTGACCAGGTAGTTGGTTGATCAGTAGGAGATTGTACTGGAACTTCTTCAAGCACCTCGTCGGCACTGGGAATGTTGATTGTTATAGGATTATCATCCTCTGCTTCCACTTGAACAGTTTCTACAATTTCTTCGCTGCTTGTGGATTTTTGACCAGGTTTTAGGGTAGCAGACCAATATGAAGTTTCACATATAAATGGATCAGTCTCCGATGGGACTTTGGCAGGCTTTTCAGATGGTACCAAAGGCATAACTTCCTTCACGACCGAAGTCACTTCTTCAATCGTTTGTGTAACAGGCTCAATCTCGACAGACTTCTGTTCTTTGATGGGTAAATTATTCACAATTGTTGAATAGTTCTGTTCTTGGAAAATGAAATCTTGAATGCCTGGTAGTTGAGAAACTAAGGTAGTTAAAGGAATTTCTTCTGTTGTCTGTAAATCACTTGAAGACCATGAAGTGGATTGGGTTGAAGCTATTTCGGGAGCTGATGAAGGTAGATCGGTTCCCTTCACAGGTAGAATTTCCTCCACAACATCAACCCAGGGTGCCAAAGGTGTCTGTTCAGCAATGGGAAGTTCTTCAGCAATTGGGGAAGACTCTTCAATCTCTGAGTGTTCAGGTTCCACTACAACAGTGGTTACTTCCACAACGGGTTCCGGAAGAGTTTCAGTTTTAGATCTCTTTTCCTTCTTAGACTTTTGTTTTTTCGGCTTGTCGTCTGTTTCAGGCTGAGAAACTATTTCTGTTACAACTTCAGTGTGGCGAGTTTCCATAACTGCTGCAGGTACTTCAGTTGTCTGCGAAACAATGGATGACCAAGACATGGTTTGAGCAGGAACATTCGCTGGTACTTCGGGTTCCTTTACAGGTGAAATTTCTTCCACAACATCGCTCCATGGTGCCAGAGGTGTTTCCTTTGCAACTGGTGTCGGTTGTTCCTTTTGTACTTCTTCTGGTTCTACTACAACTGTGGTTACTTCCACAACGGGTTCCGGAATAGGTTCAGCCTTGGGTTTCTTTTCCTTCTTTGACTTTTGTTTCTTGGGTTTGTCATTTTCTTCAGGTTGAGAAACTATTTCAGTTACGACTTCAGTGACACGAGTTTCGATAACTGTAGAGGGCACTTCTGTTGTCTGCGATACAATGGATGACCAAGACATGGAATGAGCAGGAACAGTCGCTGGTATTTCGGGTTCCTTTACAGGTACAATTTCTTCCACTACATCGCTCCATTGTGCTAAAGGTGTCTCTTCAGCAATGGGAACTACTTCAGCAACTGGGGAAGGCTCTTCCTTCTCTGGGCTTTCAGGTTCTACTACAACAGTGGCCACTTCCTCAACGGGTTCCGGAAGAGATTCAGCCTTGGATTTCTTTTCCTTCTTGGACTTTTGTTTCTTCGGCTTGTCATCTGCTTCAGGTTGAGAAACTATTTCTTCTGTGCGTTCGTTTAGGTCGCGGAGGCTGAGAAACTATTTCAGGTAAATTTCTTCAAGTGACGGTGTCGGTTTCGATAACTGTTACAGGTTCGGAAAGTTCAGTTGGTTTCTTTTCCTTCTTTGACTTTTGTTTCTTGTAAACAATTTAGGAAGTGACACAGTTTGATACTGTAGCATGTGTTTGAATGGTGACCAGATGGAATGAGCAGGAACAGTCGCTGGTATTTCGGGTTCCTTTACAGGTACAATTTCTTCCACTACATCGCTCCATTGTGCTAAAGGTGTCTCTTCGGCAATGGGAACTACTTCAGCAACTGGGGAAGGCTCTTCCTTCTCTGGTTGTTCAGGTTCTACTACAACAGGTTCCACCACCACGGGTTCCGGAAGAGGTTCAGCCTTGGATTTCTTTTCCTTCTTGGACTTTTGTTTCTTCGGCTTGTCATCTGCTTCAGGTTGAGAAACTATTTCAGTAATGACTTCAGAGACGTGAGTTTCGATAACTGTTACAGGTTCTTCAGTTGTCTGCGAAACAATGGATGACCAAGACATGGTTTGAGCAGGAACAGTCGCTGGTAGTTGAGGTTCCTTAACAGGTAAAATTTCTTCCGCTACATCGCTCCATTGTGCTAAAGGTGTCTCTTCGGCAATGGGAACTACTTCAGCAACTGGGGAAGGCTCTTCCTTCTCTGGTTGTTCAGGTTCTACTACAACATTGGTTACTTCCACCACGGGTTCCGGAAGAGGTTCAGCCTTGGATTTCTTTTCCTTCTTTGACTTTTGTTTCTTCGGCTTGTCATCTGCTTGAGGCTGAGAAACTATTTCAGCTATGACTTCAGTGACGCGAGTTTCGATAACTTTTACAGGTTCTTCAGTTGTCTGCGAAACAATGGATGACCATGACATGGTTTGAGCAGGAACAGTCGCTGGTAGTTCGGGTTGGCTTAATAGGTAAATCTTCATCCACTACATCGCTCCATTGTGCCAAAGGTGTCTCTTCAGCAATGGGAACTACTTCAGCAACTGGGGAAGACTCTTCCTTCTCTGGTTGTTCAGGTTCTACTACAACATTGGTTACTTCCACCACGGGTTCCGGAAGAGGTTCAACCTTGGATTTCTTTTCCTTCTTTGACTTTTGTTTCTTCGGCTTTTCATCTGCTTGAGGCTGAGCAACTATTTCAGCTACGACTTCAGTGACGCGAGTTTCGATAACTGTTACAGGTTCTTCAGTTGTCTCCGAAACAATGGATGACCATGACATGGTTTGAGCAGGAACAGTCGCTGGTAGTTCGGGTTGGTTAATAGGTAAATCTTCATCCACTACATCGCTCCATTGTGCCAAAGGTGTCTCTTCAGCAATGGAAACTACTTCAGCAACTGGGGAAGGCTCTTCCTTCTGTACTTCTGGTTCCAATTTAACAGTGGCTACTTTTACAATGGGTTCCGCCGGAAGTGGTTCAGCCTTTGGTTTCCTTTCCTTCTTAGACTTTTGTTTCTTATGTTTGTCATTTTTTCCAGGTTGAGAAACAATGTCAGTTACGACTTCAGTGACGCGAGTTTCGATAACTGTAGAGGGCACTTCTGTTGTCTGCGATACAATGGACGACCAAGACATGGTATCCAATGGTTTAACATCGGGAACAGTGGTTGGTAGTTCGGTTTGGCTTTATAGTGAAGACTTCATCAACTACTTCGCTCCAACGTGTCAAATCGAGCTGTTCAGGTACTGGTACGATTTTTTCGGTTGGTTTTTCAATGTGTTCTATCTCGGTACTTGCTGAAGAAGCTGGCTCTACATTTCTGGTTATCTGATGATCTTTTTCGGCATTAATAAAATCAACAACATCGTTTCGTGCGTTACGCTTTGGTTTCTGCTTTGGTTGTTTAGGTTTTTGTTCCATTGTGTCAAAGGTGAATGGAATGCCATTCCTTGAAGTTTTGGTTGATCGCTTTACTTCTTCGTCAATAATCTCATTACGTTCGATTTGGAGAGGTCGTATTTGTTGTGCTGGTTCTGGAACATTATGTGCAGCTATCTCAGCCCAGGACATACCTGAAGTGAAGGGGGCGGGAGCAGGTAGGGTAGCAGCACTGGTGATTTCTTGAGAATAAGAATGTGTTTCGATTTCTTTCGGAGGTTGCGCGTGAGACTGATAAGGCAGTTCTTGTTTTCTTTCCTTAGGCTTCCTTGATTTTTTCTTTAGCGGCTTCTCTTCTACGTGGGAGCCCTGCGATTGTTGAGAGCGAGAGCGCGAACGAGTTCTTTTCTTTGAAATTATCTCGAGAAAACCTTGATCTTCATTTGGCTGTGATTGCTGTTCAGAATGTTTTGCTTCAGTGACTTGAATTATTGGTTTTTTGATTATTCGAGATGGTCTTTCAAGTAGGGGTGTTCTTAGATCCGATGATTTGAATGTCTCTCCCTCTTCGTCCATAATGTCTTTCCATGATAGAAGAGACGGCTGTTCGATAAATTCCCCTGCATAAGTTGGTGGTATAATTGGATCTGGGAATTCCGAAACGTTAATATGAGAGACAGTTTCCGTTTCCATATGAGGAATATCTTTTTGGTTCTCGTCTTGATACCAAATATTTGTGTTGTCAGTATAACCAGACTTTCTAACCACTTCTGCGTAAGTCTCTGAAGATGACCACACCGAGGTCTTTGACGGTTTTGGCAACTCAATGCTAAACTCAGACTGCGAAACGGGTGCAGGAGTTTCGCGATGCTTTTCGGTGCTCCCAACAATAACTGTTTTCTGCACCGATTTCTTCTCCTTAGTCGGTTTAAGCTTCTTGGGTTTAGAAATAACAGTCGATGAATCTTCAGTGAAGTGTTGGATTTCTGTCATCGGGGCAGGTACTTCAGATGTCTTAGACATAATTGACGACCAGGACAATGTTTCAGATGGACTATCTCTATGTGGAGCGGGATCTTCAGCTTCGACAGCTGGTTTATGTTCCTCTACAACAGTGGGCACTTCAACAATTGGTTCTGGAATGGGTTTACTATTAGGTTTCTTTTCCTTCTTTGATTTTTGCTTGTTCGATTTTTCGTTCACAATTGTAGAGAAGTTTTGTTCTTGAGCGATAAAGTCTTGTATGTCTTGCGAATCGCTATCTGTTACCAGTTTAGTATAACGAGTTTCAATGATGGTCGGAGACACTTCAGTTTTCTGTGAAACAATAGTTGACCAAGACATGGTCTGAGCTGGCACAACTTCGGGAACAGTCGCTGGTAGTTCGGGTTCCTTCACAGGTAACATTTTTTCCACTACATCGCTCCATGGTGCCAGAGGTGTTTCTTTTGCAACTGGTGTCGTTTCTTCGATCAGTACTTCTTCTCGTTCCACAACAGTAGCTACTTCCACAACGGGTTCTGGAACAGGTTCAGCTTTGGGTTTCTTTTCCTTCTTAGACTTTTGTTTTTTGAGTTTGTCATTTTCTTCAGGTTGAGAAACTGTTTCAGTTACGACTTCTGTGACACGAGTTTCGATAACTGTTGCAGGTTCTTCAGTTGTCTGCGAAACAATTGATGTCCAAGACATGGTTTGAGCTGGCAAAACCTCAGGAACATTCGCTGGTAGTTCGGGTTCCTTTACAGACAAAAGCTCTTCCACATCATCGCTCCATCGCGCCAAAGGTGTCTCTTCAACAATGGGATCTGCTTCAGCACTTGTGAAAGTCTCTTCCTTCTCTGGGTATTCAGGTTCTACTACAGCAGTGGTTACTTCCACAACGGGTTTCGGAAGAGGTTCAACCTTGGATTTCTTTTCCTTCTTTGACTTTTGTTTCTTCAGTTTGTCATCTGCTTGAGGCTGAGAATCTATTTCAGTTATGACTTCAGTGACGCGAGTTTCGATAACTGTTACAGGCTCTTCAGTTGTCTGCGAAACAATGGATGACCAAGACATGGTTTGAGAGGGAACAGTCGCTGGTATTTCGGGTTCCTTTACAGGTAAAATTTCTTCCACAACCTCGCTCCATTGTGCTAAAGGTGTCTCTTCAGCAATGGGTACAACTTCAGCAACTGGGGAAGGCTGTTCCTTCTTTGGGTGTTCAGGTTCTAATACAACAGTGGTCACTTCATCAACAGTTTCCGGAAGAGGTTCAGCCTTGGATTTCTTTTCCTTCTTTGACTTTTGTTTCTTCGGCTTGTCATCTGCTTCAGGCTGAGAAACAATTTCAGTTACGACTTCAGAGACGAGAGTTTCGATAACTGTTACAGGTTCTTCAGTTGTCTGCGAAACAATGGATGACCAAGACATGGTTTGAGCGGGAACAGTCGCTGGTATTTCGGGTTCCTTTACAGGTAAAATTTCTTCCACAACCTCGCTCCACTGTGCTAAAGGTGTCTCTTCAGCAATGGGTACAACTTCAGCAACTGGGGAAGGCTGTTCCTTCTTTGGGTGTTCAGGTTCTAATACAACAGTGGTCACTTCATCAACAGTTTCCGGAAGAGGTTCAGCCTTGGATTTCTTTTCCTTCTTTGACTTTTGTTTCTTCGGCTTGTCATCTGCTTCAGGCTGAGAAACAATTTCAGTTACGACTTCAGAGACGAGAGTTTCGATAACTGTTACAGGTTCTTCAGTTGTCTGCGAAACAATGGATGACCAAGACATGGTTTGAGCGGGAACAGTCGCTGGTATTTCGGGTTCCTTTACAGGTAAAATTTCTTCCACAACCTCGCTCCACTGTGCTAAAGGTGTCTCTTCAGCTGGGTCACTTCGCAACTGGGGAAGGCTGTTCCTTCTCTGGGTGTTCAGGTTCTACTACAACAGTGGTCACTTCCATCAACGGGTTCCGGAAGAGGTTCAGCCTTGGATTTCTTTTCCTTCTTTGACTTTTGTTTCTTCGGCTTGTCATCTGCTTCAGGCTGAGAAACAATTTCAGTTACGACTTCAGTGACGGAGGTTTCGATAACTGTTACAGGTTCTTCAGTTGTCTGCGAAACAATGGATGACCAAGACATGGATTGTGCAGGAACAGGTGCAGGAAGATCGGGTTCGTTAATAGGTAAAATTTCTTCCACTACATCGCTCCATTGTGCTAAAGGAGTCTCTTCAGCAATGGGTAGAGCTTCAGCAACTGGGGAAGGCTGTTCCTTCTCTGGGTGTTCAGGTTCTAATACAACAGTGGTCACTTCATCAACAGTTTCCGGAAGAGGTTCAGCCTTGGATTTCTTTTCCTTCTTTGACTTTTGTTTCTTCGGCTTGTCATCTGCTTCAGGCTGAGAAACAATTTCAGTTACGACTTCAGAGACGAGAGTTTCGATAACTGTTACAGGTTCTTCAGTTGTCTGCGAAACAATGGATGACCAAGACATGGTTTGAGCGGGAACAGTCGCTGGTATTTCGGGTTCCTTTACAGGTAAAATTTCTTCCACAACATCGCTCCATGGTGCTAGAGGTGTTTCCTTTGCAACCTGTGTCGGTTGTTCCTTTTGAACTTCTTCTGGTTCCACTACAACTGTGGTTACCACCACAACGGGTTCCGGAATAGGTTCAACCTTGGATTTCTTTTCCTTCTTTGACTTTTGTTTCTTGGGCTTGCCATTTTCTTCAGGTTGAGGAACAATTTCAGTAACGACTTCAGTGAATCGAGTTTCGACAACTGTAGAAGGTTCTTCCGTGGTGTGTGAAACAATGGACGACCAAGACATGGTCTGAGCTGGCCCAACTTCGGGAACAGTCACTGGTAGTTCGGGTACCTCTACAGGTAAAATTTCTTCCACAACATCGCTCCATGGCGCCAGAGGTGTTTCCTTTGCAACTGTTGTCGGTTCTTCCTTCTGTACTTCTTCTGGTTCTACTACAACTGTGGTTACTTCCACAACGGGTTCCGGAATAGGTTCAGCCTTGGGTTTCTTTTCCTTCTTTGACTTTTGTTTCTTGGGTTTGTCATTTTCTTCAGGTTGAGAAACTATTTCAGTTACGACATCAGTGATACGAGATTCGATAACTGTAGAGGGCACTTCTGTTGTCTGCGATACAATGGATGACCAAGACATGGATTGACCAGGAACAGTCGCTGGTATTTCGGGTTCCTTTACAGGTAAAATTTCTTCCACTACATCGCTCCATTGTGCTAAAGGAGTCTCTTCAGCAATGGGTACCACTTCAGCAACTGGGGAAGGCTCTTCCTTCTTTGGGTGTTCAGGTTCTACTACAACAGTGGTCACTTCATCAACAGGTTCCGGAATAGGTTCAGCCTTGGATTTCTTTTCCTTCTTTGACTTTTGTTTCTTGGGCTTGCCATTTTCTTCAGGTTGAGGAACAATTTCAGTAACGACTTCAGTGAATCGAGTTTCGACAACTGTAGAAGGTTCTTCCGTGGTGTGTGAAACAATGGACGACCAAGACATGGTCTGAGCTGGCACAACTTCGGGAACCGTCACTGGTAGTTCGGGTACCTCTACAGGTAAAATTTCTTCCACAACATCGCTCCATGGCGCCAGCGGTGTTTCCTTTGCAACTGGTGTCGGTTCTTCCTTCTGTACTTCTTCTGGTTCCACTACAACTGTGGTTACTTCCACAACGGGTTCCGGTGAAGGTTCCGCCTTGGATTTCTTTTCCTTCTTTGACTTTTGTTTCTTGGGCTTGTCATTTTCTTCAGGTTGAGAAACTATTTCAGTTACGACTTCAGCGACACGAGTATCGATAGCTGTTGTAGGTATTACAGTTGTCTGGGAAACGATAGACGACCAAGAAATGGTCTGAGCTGGCACAACTTCGGAAGCAGTCGCTGGTAGCTCGGGTTCCTTAATAGGTAAAAGTTCTTCCACAACATCGCTCCAAGGTGCCAGAGGTGTTTCCTTTGCAACTGGTGTGCGTTGTTCCTTTTGTACTTCTTCTGGTTCCACTACAACTGTGGTTACTTCCACAATGGGTTCCGGAATAGGTTCAGCCTTGGGTTTCTTTTCCTTCTTTGACTTTTGTTTCTTGGGTTTGTCATTTTCTTCAGGTTGAGAAACTATTTCAGTTACGACTTCAGCGACACGAGTTTCGATAACTGTTGCGGGCTCTTCAGTTGTCTGCGATACAATGGATGACCAAGACATGGTTTGAGCTGGAACAGTCGCTGGTAGTTCGGGTTCCTTTACATGTAAAATTTCTTCCACAACATCGCTCCATGGTGCCAGAGGTGTTTCCTTTGCAACTGGTGTCGGTTGCTCCTTTTGTACTTCTTCTGGTTCCACTACAACTGTGGTTACTTCCACAATGGGTTCCGGAATAGGTTCAGCCTTGGGTTTCTTTTCCTTCTTTGACTTTTGTTTCTTGGGTTTGTCATTTTCTTCAGGTTGAGAAACAATTTCAGTTACGACTTCAGTGACACGAGTTTCGATAACTGTTACAGGCTCTTCAGTTGTCTGCGAAACAATGGATGACCAAGACATGGTTTGAGCAGGAACAGTCGCTGGTAGTTCGGGTTCCTTTACATGTAAAATTTCTTCCACAACATCGCTCCATGGTGCCAGAGGTGTTTCCTTTGCAACTGGTGTCGGTTGCTCCTTTTGTTCTTCTTCTGGTTCTACTACAACTGTGGTTACTTCCACAACGGGTTCCGGAATAGGTTCAGCCTTGGGTTTCTTTTCCTTCTTTGACTTTTGTTTCTTGCGTTTGTCATTTTCTTCAGGTTGAGAAACTATTTCAGTTACGACTTCAGCGACACGAGTTTCGATAACTGTAGAGGGCACTTCTGTTGTCTGCGATACAATGGATGACCAAGACATGGTTTGAGCTGGAACAGTCGCTGGTATTTCGGGTTCCTTCACAGGTAAAATTTCTTCCACTACATCGCTCCATTGTGCTAAAGGTGTCTCTTCAGCAATGGGAACGACTTCAGCAACTGGGGAAGGCTCTTCCTTTTGTGGGTGTTTAGTTTCTACTACAACAGTTGTCACTTCCTCAACAGGTTCCGGAAGAGGTTCAGCCTTGGATTTCTTTTCCTTCTTTGACTTTTGTTTCTTCGTCTTGTTATCTGCTTGAGGTTGAGAAACTATTTCAGTTACTACTTCCGGCATTTCGTTCACAGTTGGAGACTCTTCCGTTGCTTGCGAAACAATCGATGACCATAACGTAGTTTGGGATGAAGATGATGATTCATTGGTGACCGAACTTGGTTTATCAACATTAACATTACCCTCTACAGGTTCTGGTTCTTTCTTTTGTGGGGTAACATCGACAGTTGGCTCAACCCTTGGCTTCTTTTCTTTCTTTGACTTCTGTTTCTTTGCTTTTTGATTCACTATTGTGGAGAAATTTTGTTCTTGTGAAATAAAATCCTGGATATCTTGAGACTGGACAGTTTCTGTTTTCTGCGTAACAATCGACGACCATGACAATGTCTGGGATGATGGCACCTCAGAGATTGAGGTTATTGGATGGGAGTCCTTTTCTAATTGAGGATCTTCAACAACATCTCCAACTTCTGCAGTAAGATCATGAACTGGTTCAGTCTGCCGAGTTTTCTTCTCCCTCGTCGATTTGTGTTGTTTGGGCTTGGTAGATGTAGCTTCATACATATCTTCTTTGCTTGGCTTGGTTGGTAATGATCTATCGTTTGAGTCTGGCCTATTCTGCTGAGTTACTTTTGTGAAGGGTTCCTCTACTCCCTGTCTCACTATCGAGGACCATGAAAAGCTACTGGTCTGGGAAGGGTTGGCAATTTCTGAGATCTCATCTTCGACCATTGAAGACCATGAGGTTGATGTTTCCTTGAGTGTTGATTCAAGTTCAATAACATCTTGGTCGGTTGCCTGAATCGAAATTATTTTATCCTTAGTTTTTTCAACATTTTCAGAATCCATTTTTTCCTGCTTTTTGTTCTTCTTTGTTTTATTTGGCTTGGGAGCATCCTTAGGCAGTTTCTTGGTTGGTTCATTTTCATGATCAATGTTTGCAGTTCCATTGCTTTTCTTCTCGCCCTCTATAAAATCAAGGGTATGTCTTAGAACATCGGCATATGAAGAATGCTGTTCCCATACTGTAGGTACAGTGGTGTCAATAGGTCTTTCTTCTGGTTTCTTCGGTTCGTCTTTCTTTACGGGCTCCACAAACATAGGGATTGAAACTTCCGATAGAGGTTCTTGGATATGGTCTTCAGTTTCAGTAATCAGAGACTCAGTTACCGTTTCAGTCACTTTAGTTGTAGAAGTAACAGTAGTGCTGGTCTTAGTCTCTTCAGCAAGTGAAGCTTCAATAACGGGTTCTGGCTCAGTTGGTTTCACATCTTCGATAACTGTTACTGAGGTGACAACCTTCTCGACAACTGGAGCAGCTGGAACTAGAACTTCCTTTAGTGGCTCAAGAGCTGGTTCCTCTTCCACGTCAGAGAACGTCATCGGTTCATCCAAGACATCCATCCACGAGTTAGTCGATTCATCAACTGGTAAGCCGGCATAAGCAGGTTTCTTTGGTTCTTCGGGTTTGATTTCGACTTCCACAGCCTTGGGTGCTTCAGGAATTGGAGTTTCAGGAATAGAAGCTTCGGTAACTGTTTCAGTCACTGTTGTTGTGGTAGTGACTGTAGAGGTGGTCTTAGTATCATCAGTAAGCGGAGATTCAATGACGGGTTCTGGCTCAGTTGGTTTCACATCTTCGATAACTGTGACTGGGGTGACAACTTTCTCGACAACTGAAGTATCAGGAACTGGAACGTCCTTTAGTGGTTCAAGAGCTGGTTCCTCTTCCTCATCAGAGAACGTCATCGGTTCATCCAAGACATTCATCCATGAGTTAGTCGATTCATCAACTGGTAAGCCGGCATATGCAGGTTTCTTTGGTTCTTCGGGTTTGATTTCGACCTCCACAGCCTTGGGTGCTTCAGGGATTGAAGTTGCAGGAATAGAAGCTTCGGTTACTGTTTCCGACACTGTTGTTGTGGTAGTGACTGTAGTGGTGGTCTTGGTCTCTTCTGTAAGCGAAGCTTCAGTGACGGGTTCTGGCTCAGTTGGTTTCACTTCTTCAATAACAGTGACTGAGGTGACAACCTTTTCGACAACTGGAGCAGTTGGAACTGGATCTTCCTTTAGCGGCTCAAGAGCTGGTTCCTCTTCCTCGTCAGAGAATGTCATCGGTTCATCCAAGACATCCATCCATGAGTTAGTCGAATCATCAACTGGTAAGCCGGCATATGCAGGTTTCTTTGGTTCTTCGGGTTTGATTTCGACCTCCACAGCCTTGGGTGCTTCAGGGATTGGAGTTTCAGGAATAGAAGCTTCGGTTACTGTTTCCGACACTGTTGTTGTGGTAGTGACTGTAGTGGTGGTCTTGGTCTCTTCTGTAAGCGAAGCTTCAGTGACGGGTTCTGGCTCAGTTGGTTTCACTTCTTCAATAACAGTGACTGAGGTGACAACCTTTTCGACAACTGGAGCAGTTGGAACTGGAACTTCCTTTAGTGGCTCAAGAGCTGGTTCCTCTTCCTCGTCAGAGAATGTCATCGGTTCATCCAAGACATCCATCCATGAGTTAGTCGAATCATCAACTGGTAAGCCGGCATATGCAGGTTTCTTTGGTTCTTCGGGTTTGATTTCGACCTCCACAGCCTTGGGTGCTTCAGGGATTGGAGTTTCAGGAATAGAAGCTTCAGTTACTGTTTCCGTCACTGTTGTTGTGGTAGTGACTGTAGTGGTGGTCTTAGTCTCTTCAGTAAGCGGAGCTTCAATGACGAATTCTGGCTCAGTTGGTTTCACATCTTCGATAACTGTGACTGAGGTGACAACCTTCTCCACAACTGAAGCTGCTGGAACTGGAACTTCTTTTAGTGGCTCAAGAGCTGGTTCTTCTTCCTCGTCAGAGAATGTCATCGGTTCATCCAGGACATCCATCCAAGAGTTAGTCGAATCATCAACTGGTAAGCCGGCATATGCAGGTTTCTTTGGTTCTTCGGGTTTGATTTCGACCACCATAGCTTTTGGTGCTTCAGGGATTGAAGTTGCAGGAATAGAAGCTTCGGTTACTGTTTCCGACACTGTTGTTGTGGTAGTGACTGTAGTGGTGGTCTTGGTCTCTTCTGTAAGCGAAGCTTCAATGACGTGTTCTGGCTCAGTTGGTTTCACATCTTTGTTAGTTGTGACTGAGGTGACAACCTTCTCGACAGCTGAAGTATCAGGAACTGGAACTTCCTTTACTGGCTCAAGAGCAGGTTCCTCTTCCTCATCAGAGAACGTCATCGGTTCATCCAAGACTTCCATCCATGAGTTAGTCGAATCATCAACTGGTAAGCCGGCATATGCAGGTTTCTTTGGTTCTTCGGGTTTGATTTCGACCTCCACAGCCTTGGGTGCTTCAGGGATTGGAGTTTCAGGAATAGAAGCTTCAGTTACTGTTTCCGTCACTGTTGTTGTGGTAGTGACTGTAGTGGTGGTCTTAGTCTCTTCAGTATGTGAAGCTTCAATGACGGGTTCTGGCTCATTTGGTTTCACATCTTCAATAACAGTGACTGAGGTGACAACCTTTTCGACAACTGGAGCAGTTGGAACTGGAACCTCCTTTAGTGGCTCAAGAGCTGTTTCCTCTTCCTCGTCAGAGAATGTCATCGGTTCATCCAAGACATCCATCCATGAGTTAGTCGAATCATCAACTGGTAAGCCGGCATATGCAGGTTTCTTAGGTTCTTCGGGTTTGATTTCGACCACCACAGACTTGGGTGCTTCAGGGATTGGAGTTTCAGGAATAGAAGCTTCGGTTACTGTTTCCGTCACTGTTGTTGTGGTAGTGACTGTAGTGGTGGTCT
This sequence comes from Lordiphosa collinella, assembly GCA_018904265.1. Lineage (NCBI taxonomy): Eukaryota > Metazoa > Arthropoda > Insecta > Diptera > Drosophilidae > Lordiphosa > Lordiphosa collinella. The sequence goes on along the minus strand of JAEIFV010000044.1, from coordinate 445,839 downwards.
TAGTCTCCTCAGCAAGAGAGGCTTCACTGATTGATTTCATTTCCTGAATAGTCTCAATGATTTTGTTGATGTTATCTTCGTCGCCATTTTCAGCAAGAAGAGGAATTTCGACTTCATCTTCAATTAATTCCTTCCAAGATTTTGGCTCAGCGACAACATCATCCTCATGTAAATAATCATCAATCATATCAGCCCAGGACTTGTGTGATTTATCCTCAACTTTAATGTGATCCGTTCTTGACCATTCGCGGAGTTCTTCTTCGTCTGGGTCTTCAAGAACTGGTACTGTTGCTTTCAGTTTTTTCTGTGATTCAGCTGGCTTATGAGGAGTCCTTGACTTTTCCGTTTCAATGAAATCGACGGTTTGCTGACTTATAACTGACGACCAGGAACTACTAGGCTGATCATTACGAGTTGCTACTCTTTCAGGTGACGATGCCCTTGGTGATACCTTCCTTTCGTGACGTATTGAACTTACTTGTTGGGTTTTTAGAGGCTCAGCTGGTTTTTGCTTAGTCTCCTTCTTTGATTTAGCTGGTAGATCTGTCATTTTATCTATTTGACTTGCGATCTTGGCCCAAGTAATTACGTTCTCATCTCGAGTTTGCGGCATTTCAATAATGTCACTGTCGTCAGATGCCGATGGAATGACTTCGGGTTCGAGTTTCTGTTTCGGAATGTTAGTTTTGACTTTGGTTGAGTTGTCCTTTTTAGGTTTGATTTCGGATCTGGGAATTTTATGTTCTTTTCTTGCACTTGGTTCTTTTAATTCCTCTTTGTGGGGTATCACAGTGGGCTTCTTACGTGCAGCTATATCATCGACCCATTCACCAGGTTTCTTAACCAATGAGGCCCAAGAGAATGAATCAGTGGCACTGCTTTCAACTTCATGTTTAATTGGGCTTTGAACATCATGTTCAATAGCCGTTTCGCTTTCAGACTGTACCGTTTCTTTAATAATTTCTGTAGTGGACTGACCAATATCTTGGTGCACGGGTTCGGTAGCTCGATGCCTACGAGGTTCTTGTTTTTTCTTGGCCTTGGACTTTTTGGGCTTCTCTTCGTGTTCCTTATCACTAGACTCCTTTTTCTCAGTCGAAGAAGTTACTGCCGATTTAATATGAGTTACTGTATTGTCGATCCATTCACCTGGTCTTTTGACCAGTGAGGCCCAGGAGAACCCAGCGCTTTCCTCTTCCGTCTGTTTTATATCAATTGGAGCAGGATCTGTTGGTTCTGCTGTAGCCTCCACGTTGCTTGGAGCGGGGTCAGCGTGCTCATCTTCTGAGGTAGTCGAAACTGGTTCCACAACTGGTTTCTTCGATTTTTTGGATTTTTTAGCTTTTGTGGTTTTCTTGGGCTCTTCCTTTTCTTTAGGACGCGAAGCGGGAGCCTGGGTAACTTCCTTTTTAATTACAGTAGTATCAGACCACTCACCAGGTCTTCGAACCAGAGCCGACCAAGTCATTCCGGGTTCTCTTTCGTCAGATGATGGTTCCTTTGAGCTTTCTGTACAAGTTTTAGACGGTTCACTTTCAGCGGTTGGTGTGGATGCCTCAGTGTCGGAAGTAGACTTGGATTGATTGCCTTCTACAGATGGCTTTGCAATTTCTGCGGTATTTTCAACCGGCTTTTGCTTTTCAGATTTTGTCTTCTTCTTTGGCTTCGGTGATTTTGATGGCTCAGTCAAAACTTTACTTTCAGCTATTGGCGACACATTTATCAATCCTGAATTAAACAGCACATCCGCATATGATTTTCCATCGTGGTTCTTAGACCAGACATTCTCTTCAACAGTTTCAGTAACGAATATTTCCTGACTTTGGGAGGGCTGGGGAACAATCGAAATTTCCTCTCGAATCTCTGCTGTCTTCTTTGGTCGTTTCGTTGGTTTAGCTTTCTTCGGCTTTTCATGTTGTGTGACTATTGGTTCCGATTTGTTTCTTGGAATGAATTCATTGTAAACTCTTTCATTAGCAAGGAATGTATGAGTTTGATCGGCATGTGCATGCTTTAGATAAGCTGGTGTAAACTCTGGAGCATCTGCTGACAAAGTCGAAGTAAAAGCAATATTTCCTGAATTTGGTGCAGAGACTTCTTCCAAAACACTAGACCAGGTATCAATAGGTTCTTCCAATGGTTTTTCTAATTGAGTTTCAGTAACCGTTTCAGCCACCGTTGTTGTTGTTGTAATGACTGTAGTAGTAGACTTTGTCTCCTCAGCAAAAGAGGCTTCAATGAAACATGACTCAGTTGGTTTCACATCTTTGTTAGCTGTGACTGAGGTGACAACCTTCTCGACAGCTGAAGTATCAGGAACTGGAACTTCCTTTAGTGGCTCAAGAGCTGGTTCCTCTTCCTCATCAGAGAACGTCATCGGTTCATCCAAGACTTCCATCCATGAGTTAGTTGAATCATCAACTGGTAAGCCGGCATATGCAGGTTTCTTTGGCTCTTCGGGTTTGATTTCGACTTCCACAGCCTTGGGTGCTTCAGGGATTAGAGTTTCAGGAATAGAAGCTTCGGTTACTGTTTCCGTCACTGTTGTTGTGGTAGTGACTGTAGTGGTGGTCTTAGTCTCTTCAGTATGTGAAGCTTCAGTGACGGGTTCTGGCTCATTTGGTTTCACATCTTCAATAACAGTGACTGAGGTGACAACCTTTTCGACAACTGGAGCAGTTGGAACTGGAACTTCCTTTAGTGGCTCAAGAGCTGGTTCCTCTTCCTCGTCAGAGAATGTCATCGGTTCATCCAAGACATCCATCCATGAGTTAGTCGAATCATCAACTGGTAAGCCGGCATATGCAGGTTTCTTTGGTTCTTCGGGTTTGGTTTCGACCACCACAGACTTGGGTGTTTCAGGGATTGGAGTTTCAGGAATAGAAGCTTCAGTCACTGTTGTTGTGGTAGTGACTGTAGTGGTGGTCTTAGTCTCTTCAGTATGTGAAGCTTCAATGACGGGTTCTGGCTCATTTGGTTTCACATCTTCAATAACAGTGACTGAGGTGACAACCTTTTCGACAACTGGAGCAGTTGGAACTGGATCTTCCTTTAGTGGCTCAAGAGCTGGTTCCTCTTCCTCGTCAGAGAATGTCATCGGTTCATCCAAGACATCCATCCATGAGTTAGTCGAATCATCAACTGGTAAGCCGGCATATGCAGGTTTCTTTGGTTCTTCGGGTTTGATTTCGACCTCCACAGCCTTGGGTGCTTCAGGGATTGGGGTTTCAGGAACAGAAGCTTCAGTCACTGTTGTTGTGGTAGTGACTGTAGTGGTGGTCTTAGTCTCTTCAGTATGTGAAGCTTCAGTGACGGGTTCTGGCTCATTTGGTTTCACTTCTTCAATAACAGTGACTGAGGTGACAACCTTTTCGACAACTGGAGCAGTTGGAACTGGATCTTCCTTTAGTGGCTCAAGAGCTGGTTCCTCTTCCTCGTCAGAGAATGTCATCGGTTCATCCAAGACATCCATCCATGAGTTAGTCGAATCATCAACTGGTAAGCCGGCATATGCAGGTTTCTTTGGTTCTTCGGGTTTGATTTCGACCTCCACAGCCTTGGGTGCTTCAGGGATTGGAGTTTCAGGAATAGAAGCTTCAGTCACTGTTGTTGTGGTAGTGACTGTAGTGGTGGTCTTAGTCTCTTCAGTATGTGAAGCTTCAATGACGGGTTCTGGCTCATTTGGTTTCACATCTTCAATAACAGTGACTGAGGTGACAACCTTTTCGACAACTGGAGCAGTTGGAACTGGAACTTCCTTTAGTGGCTCAAGAGCTGGTTCCTCTTCCTCGTCAGAGAATGTCATCGGTTCATCCAAGACATCCATCCATGAGTTAGTCGAATCATCAACTGGTAAGCCGGCATATGCAGGTTTCTTTGGTTCTTCGGGTTTGATTTCGACCTCCACAGCCTTGGGTGCTTCAGGGATTGGGGTTTCAGGAATAGAAGCTTCGGTAACTGTTGTTGTGGTAGTGACTGTAGTGGTGGTCTTAGTCTCTTCAGTATGTGAAGCTTCAATGACGGGTTCTGGCTCATTTGGTTTCACATCTTCAATAACAGTGACTGAGGTGACAACCTTTTCGACAACTGGAGCAGTTGGAACTGGATCTTCCTTTAGTGGCTCAAGAGCTGGTTCCTCTTCCTCGTCAGAGAATGTCATCGGTTCATCCAAGACATCCATCCATGAGTTAGTCGAATCATCAACTGGTAAGCCGGCATATGCAGGTTTCTTAGGTTCTTCGGGTTTGATTTCGACCTCCACAGCCTTGGGTGCTTCAGGGATTGGAGTTTCAGAAATAGAAGCTTCGCTAACTGTTTCAGTAACTGTTCTTGTTGTGGTGACTGTTGTGGTAATCGTAGCCTCTTCAGCAATCGAGGTTTTAATGACGGGTTCTGGATCAGTTGGTTTCACATTCTCGACATCATCGGCTGGGGTGACTACCTCATCTGCTTGCACGGAATGGGATACCTCAGAAATTGGAATTTCCTGGTAAGATTCAAGTACTTTTATTTCCGCAGGACTTGGAGTCTCGGCCACCGTTTCAGTCGTTTTTGTTACTGTTGTAGTTTCCATAGTATTCTTCACCTCTTCAATGTTGGAAGTAATTGCCTCTTCAGAAACTTGTTCAAACTCAGTAGCACGCTTAATAACTTGATAGCTAGTTTCGGCATTTTGAAGTGCTATGGTATTAAATTTCGGAACTTCAAAGTTGTAAATGTTAGGAAGTGCTTCTTCAATTTGTTGTGTAGTGTCAACCAGTTGCTGTTGTGGTAGAGAACCCGATACTTTCGGGATCGTTTCTTCTTTGGGAGTTTCGATGCGAATCTTTTCAATCTCTTGTTGCTTAACTGAAGTATCCTTGGTTGTTGAAATAGTTTCAGTGATGGTAGTGTTTGCCGTAATTGATACGACTGGGGTTGTAACTGGGGATACCTGTTCTACTTGTGGGACCTTCGATTTGATTATGTAATAATTACCCTCAGCAATATTAAATTTGGATATATCAAATTGGGGAATTTCAAAAATCTTGTCAACGGGTCTAATAATATTTTCGATATTAGTGATAGTATTTAAAGTGCTTACCGTGTTAGCCACAAATGCTTCAGCAATTAATGCGCTTGGTTTGGCAGGAACAATTGGATTAGCGTTATTAGTAGGAGGAGCAGGGCTTAATTGAACTTCACATGGAATAACTACTTGCGCTTCTTCTTGACTTGGGATGGAAACCATAGTTTCTATTAAATTCTCATGATATAGAGCATCAGCTTTAGCATGCTCAATAACACTTGCTTTCGAAATCAATGTCGCATCATGAGAAATATTGAAAGAAGGAACCAATTCGTCGGGTTTAGCTAAGGGTACGTCGGTTAGCGACTGATTTAAGATAATGCTTTCGTTACCTTTGCTCTCTTCTACAATGATCTGATTGGTTTCTTGCTTAATAAATTGTTCGGGAATAGCGGGGCGTTTCTTCTTGTCTTTCTTCGATAGCTTCTTCTGAATATCTTCGAATAACTGCTGCTCTTCCGGACTTAACTCGGCTGGGGACAAGGGCTGTCTACCTTGAGAATCTTCAGGCTTGTCCTTAACTAGCTCTTCGACGGGCTCCTTAACGGGTACCCCAGAAGCACTAGTAATGGTTGGAACATCGGACTCGCACACTTCGACTACCTCAATCACTGTATTCTCATTAGTTTCGGCTGTTCTTTGTTGGGACTCCACATTTTCGGTCACAGTCTCTGTCACACGAAGACTAACCTCCGGAAAATCAAGATGCATTTTCACGATAGGTGTCTTCAGCTTTTCTTCATGAGTAATTAAGGAAATTTTCTGTACTGTGCCCGGTGGATAGGCACCGTCAATGCCTTCTCCCACGAAAAGAACATTTGTGCCATCTTCGGTTTCGAAGCTACGCTGCCGAGTCGTAGTAAGTATTGTGTTTTTGTTGGTAGTTGTCGTTGTAGTAGTGGTAAGGTTATCTGTCCCAATGGTTTCGGTCTCAATGCCTATAATCTTAACACCGGTTCGGCTATCCCCTAGACCACCAACAATATTATCTAGTTTCACCTCACTGCTAGGCGTAACCACAGGGGAAGAGGACTTGGAAGTTGTATACGATGATACAACAGGACTAGTAGGTCTCTGATCGAGCATTTCGATGCTCGATGTAACGATAACATCATCCGGTGTGTCACTTTCAGTTAGAACTATACGTCCGTCAGTTGCTACACGTTTGGTTATGCGCATTGTACGTATTGTAGTGGTCTTAATAATAGCGCCATCAATTTGACTAGATGCGGTCGACGTCTCACTGGGTACTTCGGATATGGTCGGGGATGCTTCACGCACTGTAATGGGTTCACTGGCAGTGCTGCTCTCCTCAGTTGTAGTTTCGCCATCTTCATTCAGTTTTTTCACTATTTTCGTTGTACGCACGGTTGTTGTCTTGGTAACACCACCATTATTTGGTTCCTCCTCATCAACAGCAGCAGCGGAAAGTGTTTCCTCCGAGTCAGGAGTAATCAATATTTCACTCACACTTTGATTTTCCACATTCTGAGAGACTTTCTTAACAATTTTGGTTGTTCGCACAATAGTTGTTTTTACCACGTCACCAGCAACACTTTGAAACATCAGGTTCACTAAGTGTTTCCTCAACTGCAACTTCTAAAGGTTGAACAACAGCTTGATCAGGTAGCTCAATCGACGTTTGTGGACCGCTGGGACTAGTCGCTAGCTGTTCAGTTGCTATAAAGTCCAGTATAGAAGATTTTAAATTACTTCTTTGAGGAGCTTCGCTAGTAGGTACAGATGTCATAAGTAAGTCTTCGACAGGATCTTCCCTTACAGTTTGTACAGCTGCTTCGTCTACACTTTCAGTCATCAGGGTTTTGCTGACTGCTTTTGTCGTGCGCATTGTAGTAGTTTTGGTTATACCCTCACTATTCGATTCGGTGGTAACTGATTCTGCCACAATTGGTGCTTGTTGAACAGTTGAATCAGCTTCACTGCTCGTCTCGCTAGTATTTTCACTCTCCTGTGAAATTTTCTTGATGATTTTTGTGGTACGTACTATGGTTGTCTTTAGAACGCCACCTTCAACTTCCTCAGGTACTGGTGGTTCCACGACCACTGGTGATACAGGCTCCACCGCATCAGCTTCTTCGATTTTGGGACTTTTAATTTTACGTATAGTGGTCGATTTAGTTGTCTTGACAACACCTTCATCGCTGATTTCACGACTATTCGTTTCCGATTTCTCTACTTTGGGTTGTTCGAAAACTTCCTCAGCCAGTTCATAGGAATCCAGTGATGGTACATCGGAATGTGTTGATGTAGACATCATTTCTTGATTATCCTGTTGACTGATTTTCTTGACAATTTTAGTGGTACGTATGACCGTCGTTTTGATCAGGCTACCATCATCACTGATAACAGATCCTTCAGTTGATGGTGTTGATATTGTAGTTTGTTGTTTCTCATCTGTAATAATTGCACTTGTTGTATTCAGGGGCTCTGTGGTTTCTAGATTTGGTTGAGGCTCGATAATTTCGGCCACCTTTTGGACTAAGGGAGTATTTTCTTCACTTAATGACTTCTGGTGTTTCTTTTTCCTATCCTTACGCGAGGGTTTTTGCGGCTTTTGAGGTGCTGCTTCTACCGTTTCTGTTACTTCTTGAACAATAGGTGGCTCTGGTTCGCTCTGAGATTTTTTGTGTTTCCTCTTGTCCTTGCGTGTTGGCTTCTGCGGTGCAGGTAAAGACGCTGTTTCTTCAGCTTGTTTTACAATTTCGTCTACCGCATTTTGGGCTGCATTCTCTATAACTTCTATGGTGGGTTGTTTTTCCCGTATATCCTGAATATTAGTGGATGTTAGCACAGTTGTTGGTAATAGGGTGACATCTCGCTCCACCTCAGGTTCATCTTCTACGACTTCCTCAATAACTTCCTCACCGTCGTCAGTGATTCGCTTTAGGATTCGCTTGGTTTTGGTTATTATTGTTTTAGTGATGGATCCACCTTGAACGACTGAACACTGAACATCAAGGGGTAAGGCTATGGTAGCATTGTTCTCGATTGTAGGTAAATCATACTGCTCTACGGATATATTTTCTTCGGGCAAGTCATCAATAACATCTTCCTCCACAATTTCCTCTTTACCATCCACAATGCGCTTTACAATGCGTTTGGTTATGTGCTTTGTTATGGTACGGGTAGTGATTGTTGTAGTGCCAGTCTCTGTTGAAATGGTATTAGTTGAGGTGCTTACTATGGGTTCACCTTCTATAAGGGTCTCAGTGACAACTTCCGGCAAGACTTGAGGGCCATTTCCTGTTCTTATATCTTCCACTGTTTCAATCTCAAAAGTTGGAGTGGGCTCCTTTATAACCTCTTCAATTTGGGGACTAGTTTGGGAAAGAGGTTTGGGGTGTGTTACCTCTGGTATAATTTCTTCGACCGTTGTGGTGTCCATTATTAGTGGAGCAGTCTCACCCTCCTCTGGTTTGGTAGGCGCCGTATTCTTGGAACGCAACACCTCTATTGTTGTTTCTGTTGAGAATTCCGGGGTCTTAGCAAATGCCTCCGGAGTGGGCTCCTTAGTTATCTCTGCAATTTCGCGACTAGCTTCTGAAATCGGTTCAGCCCCGGTTTCAATAACTTGAGAAACTACCTCTGGTAATGTCGTTTCAGTTTTAGTAATAATTTCTTCGACCGTTACTTGTGGAACAGCCTCAACTATCTCTGGATTGGTAGGCAGCGAGGTAGGATTAACCATTTTCTTGGAGCGCTTTTTATCCTTCTTAGAGTCTGCTGGCGCCTCAATTGTGGTTTCTGTTAGTGTTTCCACGGAGTGAATAACTGCCTCGGGAACGGTCTCCTTAACTATTTCGGGACTGGTTTCCACAACTTGGGAAACTACCTCTGGTACCGTTGATTCAGTTTTTGTAATTGTTTCTTCGACCGTTCCGATTACTTGAGGAGTTACATCAACTACCTCTGGTTTAGAAGGTGGCGTAGGTGTAATTGCCCTTTTCTTTGATCGTTTTCTTTCCTTTTTGGAGTCTGCCAACGTATCCACTGAGGTTTCTGTTGAGGTTTCAATATTCGTAACAATCTTCACAATTTCGGGACTAGTTTCCGAAATCGGCTTAGGCACTGTTTCAATAACTTGGGAAACTACCTCGGGTACCGTAATTATTTCTTTGACCGTTTTGTTATTATCCACTTGAGGAGCTTCCTCGAACACCTCTGGTTTAGAAGGCGGAGTGGGTGTAATAGCCCTTTTCTTGGAACGTTTTCTTTCCTTCTTGATAGGCTCGGCAATTGTAACAGGTTCAGTAGATTCCACCAACTTTTCTGAGTGTTTTCTTTCCTTTTTAGTAGGCGCTGGCTCTGAAGGCTCTGGTTCAATCGATTTCTTTGTAGTAGTCACTGATGTTTCCACCACTACCGTTTGTTTCGTTTCCTTCTTTGTTGGTTCAACTTCTTTTCTTCCCTTCTTTTCTGACACCAGGACTGCGACTGCAGTTGGTTCAACTATCTGTTCAGCTTCCGAAGATGATGCATTGTCTGTGGTCTTTTTTGGTTTCTTAGATTTTCTAGGCCTTGGCTCAGGATGTTTACTTATCTCTTCTACCACAAGAACCTTCGGCGCCTGTGCTACTTCCTGGGTTTTTATACCATTACCGTTAGTATCAGGTGACTTATGCTTTCGGCTAGTTTTCGGTTCTTTCCTGGTGCTCACCTTCATGGGCAAAGGTTCTGGTAGTGGTTCATGTCGAGCTCGTCTGGGTTTCGATTGATTTCTGCCCTCAATATTGTCTTCACGACGTTCCCAAACTGTGGTTGTGGTTTTTGTTGATACATGACGTTCAGCCTTTCGATTTACTGGCGGTGAGGACGTTAAGCGTACTGGTATCTGTTGCTTCTGACTGGATGGCTGGAAAACTGGATGTTGTTGTTCTTTATGCTGTAGACCGAAAAGAACTTCGGCGTAAGTGCTACCAGTACTGATATCCTGGGTTGGTGGCTGTTCATGTTGTTGAGGGGGCTGAGGTTGTTGCACCTGGGGACGCACGGTCACCACTGCTGGGGCAGAAACAATTTCTGGAGTCAGTTGGGTGGTTATCACAGTCGACTGTTGTTGCGAGATAGTGTTAAGGGTAGGCTGCTCCCTGGGTATGGTCTCTTCTATGGCATCTACTTCAAACTGACCAAAGGTTATATCCGGTCGCGGTTCATTGAGTTCAAACTCCTGAGGTTCTACGGGTCTCAACATGTGCACGTGTTCTTCTATGTAGATTTGCTGTGATGGTGGTACTACCTCTGTGGGCACACTAATCGGTTGAATTTGCTGAGTACTTGTGGTTAGAGGTTCGGTACTCTGTTGAACCATGGAGGCTAAGGTGGTGACCACACGATCCAATACACTGTTACCTGTTGTAGAAGTTGAGGTAGCTGAATAGGGCTCCAATAAGTAGGTAGGCTCTACCGATTCCGTTTGGTAGACAGGACCTAGTTCCTGTTGTTGCTGAGGCTGTTGGTACTCCTGCGAGGTGTACTCAGTCGCCTGTTGGGTGTAGTAAATCTGTGAAGGTTCTGTGGTGTAGACGGCAGCGGCATAAGGTTCGGCCTGAGCCACTGGCTGATAGTAACCAGCCAACAGTTGGTATTGAGTTGTGGCGGGGGACACAGCCACTGGTTGGTACTGTATGGGATACTGTTGCATTTGCATGATTTGTTCATAATAGTTTTGAGGTAAGGTCTGCTGTTGTTGTTGTGTTATCACCTGCTGATCTTGGCTAGATTCCGTAACATAGCCCCATTGTCCACTATCGGCTACATTCTCATACATTGTTTGATAGAGTTGAGGATCTGGTTGTAGATAAGTGGCTGCAATTTCCTCCGCGGTCATGGGTACCTCATAAGGTTTTTGCTCCAATTGCTGTGGCTGGGAGTATATTAGCTCGGTAGAGGACTCACTGATGTATGGTGGCTGAAGTTCCTGTGAAGGCGGTTCTGGCTGAGGCACATAAATTTGTGAGGCTGCCACCACATCCTGTATGGTAAGATCCGTATGTTCCGCCGCTAATTGGGCAGCCTTTAGGCGCTCAAGTTCTATACCACGTAAAACCTCGGCATAGGAAGTAGATCCAGGTACCCAAAGAGGGCTGCGTGAACGCGTGCGTTCTTCATCGTGAGGTATATAAAGCTGCTGCTGTTGCTGCTGCTGATGTTGTTGAGACTCCACCAGTACCTCTTGTGGTGGCGGCGGCTCTCTTCTTCTGCGGGGCGAACGTCCACGACGTTCCGGCCTAGGAGCTTGTAGCTTCTTACCCGTAGTGTTTACCTGTTGCTGTTGTTCAGTTTCTATAAATTGTGTATTCGGATTGCTGGCAATTTGTACAGCTTCGTAGGTTGAGGTAGGCGTTGAGTGCTCGTCGCTGCTGCTGTGGGGATTCAGTAGGTGTTCTCGACGTTCATAAATGGCACTAGGTATACTGCCATTTGGCTCATATTGCTCCAAGCTTAAAGCATCTTCCTCGTGCGTACTTAGTGAAGTCGTGTCTTGTCTAGTTTTGGTCGTTACAGAGGTTATGGTAGTCGTCGTCGTCGTTGTTGTAGTCGACGTCATTTCATTACTGCTTACCGGACTCGTATGTCCTGATAACACTTCGGCATAGGTTAGACCTACTGCTGCCGTTGGCTTCATAAGCAACGAGACAGTTGATGAAGTGGTTACCACAGAATGGGGATCCAGAGCATAGGATTTAGCAGCAGTTGCATCATAGGTTTGTTGCATGCCATCGATTGATTGTCGCATTGCCTGAGCATTCATTAGAAGAGAGAGAGAGATAGGGAGGAGATTTGCCAAAAAACGTTAGCTTTGATTGGTTACAAAAAAAAAATAGAGGAAAGGGTCCTAAATCAATCCCTTAATAAAAAATCTGTCTTTGGGCTTAATTAATTTTTAAAAAATATAATTTGAATATTTATTTTCCTTTCTTTTTTTCTAGATTTACTCTTAAAACATGGGTCATATTCATTTGGCAGTTTTGTTACTCTAGCGCACCCTTAAGCCACACATGTTGGGGAGACTGCGGCTCTTGGGTAGCAGGTGGCTGCTCTTTTTTTCTTGTTCTAATCCTAGTTGGTAAGATTTATACTTAATTAAGTACAGTTATAGTTTGCGGGCTTCTAAATCTCTAGCTTGGCATCGTCCGGCGTGCCGCGATGTATTAACAACTTGATGCGCTCATTACGTGCGGTTATTTTCGAATGCAAATTTTTGACACGTTCACGACATGCCTATATATATATGTATGGGAATATATATATATATTTATGGTGCATGTTTATTTTGTTTTGTTTTGGCGTGAGAGAGAGCATTTTTATAGAAGAGAGATGTATAAGAGAGATCAGCATATATTCATAATGTAGATAAATTTTATGGACAGCGAGCATAATAATTGAAGGATAAGCAAACCATATACCATAATACCAAGAAGTACGCAGTACCCATGTATTTTAATGAGTGTGTGATTTGTTGATGTTTTGGATATCGCGTTAGCATTAGATAAATATGAGTTAGTCACAGGGTTGTTTAGTATTTCAAAGCACAACAGGCAAGCAAAGCCCAAAATTACAAGTTTAGTACGAAGAATGTAATGTTTAGAAATTTTTATAGTTTTTCAGCGCAACGACACCAGGTTTTTTGTTCAAATTTACGTAGAGAAAAGATAAAAAGAAATACAAGTTTTTGTCAAAATAAAAAAAATTAAAAACCGTAACCATTTAAGATAACTGAGAGCTGAGTGTTTTGGCAGAGAGAGAGAGAGACATAAATATATATCTTTAAAACGGCTTCAAAAAGCTAACTAATAATACTAACAAATTAAAAAATTAATGTCAAAGCCAAAAGCTTAAGAAGACAAGCGTGTGATTTTGTGCCGTTTAATGTGATGACTGTACTTTTGTTTTATGCATAACTGTACTTGGTGCCTTAGAGGGAGTGGAGTAAGGTGGGATGACTGTATTGTTGAGTGAAATGTGATATCAATAAGTTCTCATAGCAAGAGTTTGCCCAAAAAAAAAATGAAGAAATTACTAAATTTAACTTTAATTCAAAATGTTCATCTTTTGACACTTACCGCCAAACATTACAATTCGCAATGTATACTTAAAATTTATTATTTAATACTAATAAAATTATTAACTAGATAGGAGATATTTTCTAAACTGTCCAAGCCAATTTTGGATACACTTGCAAATTTATGTTAAGGCTTAAATAGTGAAACCTAGTAGAAAACTTTGACCATAACTTAAGAAGGATAAAAAAACCAGAACTGGTTAAAAAGATGTCACTTTTAGACCCATAAAGTTCTCTTGAATAATGATCTATCTCTTGACCGATCGCTTATATATTTTATAACAATGGAAGTGATTAGACTGTAGTCAAGAGAGCGGACCCAAGTCTCAAATAATATAATAACCAGCTATATATCTGATCGGTCGATGAACGGGAAATAAAAGAGATAATTTGCTACTCCATCGGACCAATTTTTAAAATATATATGTAAGTGTGTTAGTTTGTAAGTTTGGAGGTTTGTCAGTTTGAAGAAGTGTCAGTTTGGAGGTGTGTCAGGTTGAAGATGTGCCAGTTTGTCGGAGTGTCAGTTTGGAGGTAAGTCAGTTTGAAGGTGTGTCAGTTTGTCGGATTGTCAGTTTGGAGGTGTGTCAGTTTGGAGGTTGTCAGTTTGGAGGTTTGTCAGTTTGGAGGTTTGTCAGTTTGGAGGTTTGTCAGTTTGGAGGTTTGTCAGTTTGGAGGTTTGTCAGTTTGGAGGTTTGTCAGTTTGGAGGTTTGTCGGTTTGTCAGTTTGGAGGTTTGTCAGTGTGAAGGTTTGTCAGCTTGAAGGTTTGTCAGTTTGGAGGTTTGTCACTTTGGTGGTTTGTCAGTTTGGAGGTTTGTCAGTTTGGAGGTTTGTCAGTTTGGAGGTTTGTCAATTTGGAGGTTTGTCAGTTTGACGGTTTGTCAGTTTGGAGGTTTGTCAGTTTGGAGGTTTGTCAGTTTGACGGTTTGTCAGTTTGGAAGTATGTCAGTTTGTCGTATTGTCAGCGTGTTAGTTTGTCAGTTTGTCAGCTCGTCAGTTTGTCAGCTCGTCAGATTGTCAGCTCGTCAGTTTGTCAGCTTGTCAGCTTGACAGCTTGTCAGTTTGTCAGTTGTCAGAACGATAGTTTGAATGTTTGCCAGCTTATCAGTTTGTCGGTTTGACAGCTTACCTGTTTAAAAGTTTGTCAGATTGTAGGTTTGAAAGTTGGTCAGTTGATAACTACCTGTATTTATATTTTTGTATAACTACAAGCTACAATCGTCATATTTCATTTGCAAGTGTATAAGAACATTTTCTTGGGCTAACCCTGACAACAAGAACTTATATTAATTTTTGATTTTTGTTTCTCTTGCAGCACGTGATGATATGGAGGCAAATGAGAGTATGAGAGATTCCCAGATCGAGAGAGAGAGAGGTAGCTGCACGGTTTGGGTATGACATGAATTTCGAAATAAAAATGAAAAGCAAAATATAAAGTAAAAACAAAAGGAAGCACAAAAATGAGTGGTTTTTGCATATGTATTATGCCTGTGTATGTTTGTGTGTGTGTGTGCAAAATTCGAAAATAAAACGTAATGAAAAAAAAATTGCTTTGCCGCAAAAATAAGGAAAAAGAAATCATAAAAATTATATATTATAAGAATAATTGCGCGTTTGTTCAAACAGAAAAAAAAGAAATGAAAAAAAAATATAGAAAATTTCTAATATAAATACGCAGCCACCGTGCAACTTTTTTTCAGACCTACCCGCACGTTTTTAATATTATTATTTAATTTGTGGTTAAAAAGAACTGGGTTGTTCTGTCAACTGTTTTTTCAAGCAATGACAAAAATGATTTCGGGACAGGGGAATACTTTCTGCTGATATTTACTTAACAGAGATCGTAGTGCCTACTCCTGATCTAGCTTTCGAACTATACTTTCTCAGAGGGTTTAGGGGGTTTTTCTTGTTGGGACTATCTACTCAAAAGTCTCTGGACTGTACGTACCTGTTGCTCGGCTAATGCCCGCTCACGATCGTGTGGCAAGTACGTGGGCGCCATGACCAGGCGCAGTTGTTGCTCTTCTTGTATGATCCGCTGGCGCAGCGTTTGCATTTGCTGCTGATAGACATCAATTTGGGCCAACGTCTGCTCGAGGCTCTGGGATTTGGTTTTCACCACCTCACCTAAGCCGTCGAGCAGGTGCACCAAATCGTCAACATTCTCGCTAAGGCGCGGATCACCGCCCATGCCGTTACGGAAGTGAACCTGCAAGAGCAAAATAGAATACGCATGTTCGGATTAGATAAAGGGCAATACTTACCTCTAGTTTCTCAATTGACAGTCTCAGTTTGGTTTTTTGCACATTAATGTCGGCCAAAGTCTTCTCACAGTAACCCAATTGATCGCGCAGGGGTTTCTTTTGTTGAGGCGACGAGTCCAGGGTTTGCTTGGTTTTTTCATGCCAGGCGCGTATATCCTTAATCTTACGTTCACATTGATCCCATTCTTCGCAGGCCTCTTGCAGCAGGGAATTCTGTAGGAAAAGGTATCAACATGGTATTCCAATTTAACAAATAAATCGCTTTTACCCTCTCCAGCAGCACCGCTTCCACGGCTATCTTCGCATCCTCCGCCTCCTGCAACTTATCCTTGAGATCGCCCACCGTTGTTACTTGTCCAATATGCTCCAATTCCTTATCCATTTCACTCAAATGCTTCACAATCGGTTTAATACTCTTCACAGCCGCCACATAGTCGTTCAGTTTAGTTCTCGCCTCGGGCAGGGTGCGCAGCTCAATGGTCTGATCCAAGAACGTACGCTTCTCGGCTACCCAGGACATGACTATTTGATATAGATTCATAAATCTAGTCCAAGCATCCAAACTATCGCCCACCGCTTGCTTCTTCTCATCCAACCAGCCTCGCACCTGGGCCAAGGAGGCAGCCAACTGATCGATTGTGGTCTGCACCAGTGTCTTCTCCTCACTGTTGCGACAATTCTCAATGATCAGCTGGCCATTGGTCTTGACCAGGGTGAAGCGTTCGTAGATGGCGGTAATTTCATGATTGATGCGCTGCAACAACTCCTTCATTTGTGTGGGAGCCAGTGTGCGTTCCTGCACCTGGACTTCCGCCTGCAGGAGCCAGCGCTGTACCTCATCCACTCCGGCCACATATTCAGTCCTTACGGTTTTGGCACGTTTGAAATCCTTCTCTTTGGTCTCCATGGCCACTTGGACACGCTCGGCGAGCAATTCAAGGGCGGTGAACTCTTGGGCAATGTCACTGGGCAATTGATTTTGTTTGGCTTGGTAAATCGCTTGGGTCTGAGCGATCAGAGCACGTGATTCCTCTGATGCCTGTTGTACCTGACTGTTAAGAGTGATCAGAGCCTGTTCGGTCTGGGCTATATGCTCGTCGTATACGTGAATCGCTTGCAATTGATCGTTCAACGAATTCAATTTGTCCTGCAACTGTGAGATGCGACGGAAGACCTGTTCGATCTCGTCGAGATCCTTGCTAACCTGTTGCTCCTTATCGCGTAGGGTGTCGTTCAATCTGCAAAATAGAATGGAGATGGTGAGTAAGTTCAATGGCAATGGGGTAGAGTGTGTAGTATATGGAGACACAGTCTGTGTTTGTGTGTGTGTTTTTTAAAAACCACGCGGTTCCGTCTAGAATAGAATTATCCACACAAATACACAAATATTTGTATATCTAGGCGAAGAAAATTTATTTGAAGTATCCACTGGGTTGGCCTCGAAAAGGCAAATGGCTCTGCGTTGGCTGCGAAGATTTCCGTGAAAATTAATGCTGCCGTTTGGCTACAAGAGAGTTTTCTAAATGAAATGATTTTCAACTGAGGCACATTTTCCGAGGGGCTCAAAATCGAAATTCGAAATATTCGTTTAACTCATCATAATTCGAGAGAGAATGAGAAAGAGAGGGAGAGAACAGCCATGACGAAAACCCAAATATATTTTTGGGTCCATTGTTCACGCACATCTTTTAAATTTGTTAATATTATTTATATATTTCTCTATTTTTTGCATATGCATTTCACAATTCCTAGACGAAGCGCTGACGTCATTTTGGGCGTTGCAGTGCATGGGATGAATCAAACGCAGAATGACGCCCATTAAGCATACGCCATGTGCACACCAAGTGTTTTCTCCATTTAACCAAGAAATCTTCAACTGCAATTTGTATATTCGTTAATGGAGCATCACGTTTGAAGGCCGCCCGTCTGGACGCGGCGATTATTGCTGCCCATTTTACATGAAGAAAATAAAAAACATTGCTCTTAAAAAGATGAGGCCAAGACAGCATACATATTGGCTGTCAGCCAAGGTACGAGAACGAACGAGAAAATGTTTTGAAAATAATACAGAAAAGTTTTCTGCAAAATTTATTGTAAAAGAAACATGAAAGTGAAAAAAATAACAAAAACAAATACAAAACCAACGGAAATGCGCGTTAGCCATATAATTTTGGCGTCATTTTTCGCCAGCCAACTAAAAGAAAAACGAACTACAGTGAAGATGACTTGGAGCAAATTAATAGCACAACAATTGACAAAAATATAGTGACCCTGGAAGAAATAGATGTACCTGACACTTGTTTTTATGTTCAAGTACAAAAATTCTATAGATTGTAAAAAAGTGACCTTGGATGAAAATGATTCTACTAACGCATTAAACATTGATGAAATTTCTTTATAACCTAAACAGATTGGGATCATTCAGGAGAAAAGCTTTACACCTAATCAATCATATAATTTTCTCTTTAAAACCTGACACTACCAGTCACCTTGTCTAGCTATTGGCGCCAGATGTGAAGTAACTAGCCAAATTTTATAATCAGCCATGCTCCCATTTTGCGATTTGAGACCGCTTTTTGAGCAAATTTGCTATCCAAATCGCAAAATTTTTTGAATGCGAAAATGGGAGCATGGCTTAACAATATTTTTAGATCATTTATACAGAGGTGTTCTCTAAATCTCTATAGATTTTCGGATAATCTTGAGCTTAGTTGCTTTTAGAACTGAAATCATATCGAAATCGGTCATCTGATCTAGTAACATTGCATATTCATTTCAATACCACTTATTTTTAGTTTATAAAAAAGTCTCTAGAGATTTCCAGGATCACTTCCATATAGGGTGTGCCCTCTTAGAGATGTATAGTGTGCAAGTGGGATTTGATGAGCCGGCTGGAGTTGAGCGTCGGTTCCTTCTAATAATAAAGGCGACGTTGTGCCTTTCTTGTCGTTGTTACTCCGTCGAATCAGATGGAATATTTTTCATTGCTCGGTCTGTTGAGAATTCATAAGAATAGGGTCGGCGGAAATGGGAGTAGAGGTACAGCAGAATTCAGTTCTGCAATGAGCGAGGTAAGAGCATTCAACCAACAAGATCAATAGACTGAAAGCCGCTTTTCTGTATGCATACAACTATTTTCTATGTTTGTTTCCATGGCAAGTTCCGCACAGACCCTGATATAAAATAACAGGCTTGTTTTCGTCGAATGAATTGGTAATGTTTATCAGAAGTTGAATGAGGGTCTGAACGATTTGTTGATGGCAAATAGTCAAATTTGTGTTTCGAGTTTTCTCAATTGCAATTTTTCGACCAATACCGAAAAATTCGATTGATTCTGATCAAGCAATATTAAATAAAAACTGTAAAAACAACAAACTATTTTCTCACTAGATAAGATCTTTACTATTAATGCTGTAAGCTACAAAAGTAAGAGCTGGTTAGTCCCGAAAAAAGCACTAACTATATGCATGGTCTTTGAAACCATAGAAGGAAATTATGATTATGTATGAAATTAGTTGACTTCACAGCCCCCCCAAAGGCCAAGCCGAGCTTTTTCTAATTCTCGCACAAGGAAAATGGACCTTCAAGTTAACGCCGAATCCGAACGGCAAAGTTTGATAAGCTTTTTCATGGCTTGTTACTTTAAAGCTAGCGCCAATAGCTAGTGAAGGTGACCAGGTGTTCAAGTTTTTAAACAATAAACTTTTTCATTAGATTTCCAGAGGCTTCTTGCACAGCAGGCACACACACTACACTCTGCTACACACCCGGAATGTTTCTACCTGTTATCAGTCAGCACTAAGCAAGCTTTGTTAAACAAAATTCCGAATACAAAAAGGTTCCTAAGCTGTAAAGTTAAAGAGCATACAAACCAAAGGAGTGCCGTGCGCTTTGCTTTGCTTTGCAGAGCGCTTTGCGCAGTGGGCTGTTAAACCATTTTACTTGTTATATCAGAGCTCTTATACGGGTGTGTCCCATTTCTAGTGGATTTCTTATAAACTCTTGATCTTCGCATTAAAACTATTTGCCTTTATGTGGTGCAGAATTACTGGATCAGATAACAAATGTTAACCTATTTCAAACCGACTGTAATAGGCCATTTTGCGTTAATATCTAACAATCTGCTTTTTTCCATAAAAAAAAACCGATTGTTGGCTATTAACGCATAACGCACTTCTAGTGTAAATGTTGCTTTTCAACAGAGGCAGGCAAAAATACATTTACATTTTTGCATTGGTTTGTGTGAGAGCAGCGCTTAAATTGCTCTCAATTTCAGTAGCAACGACTGCGGCGCAAGCCGAACACGCAACGCAGCGGCGCTTTTACAGCTTATTCTGTGTGAGTGGAAGCAGCGCTGCTTTAAGATTTGTCCTATGCACACGAGAAAGCAATGTGCCTGCCCCTGCTTTAAGAGCCAAGTAGATTTCAATCGTACGGTTTTGCTTCCTTATAAGCTAGTAACCAAACATTTTCTTTTCGTTTACATTTAAAGTCATCAAAGATAAGGCTGACATGCCATCGTTCATAAGAAAATCTCTACAGATTTCCAGGACACCACTGATAGAGACTGATTGTCTTTATACAAGGTGGGCCAAAAGAAGTCGCCCTATTGGGAGATGCTCTTATTTTTACAAATAGCCCCCAAAGTCAGATCTGTTTTGACATTTGTGGACTAGACAGATGTAGAATATATATATTTACCTCTTTATATTTTGGCGGCTATTTGTAAAAATAAGAGCATCTTCCAATAGGGTGACTTCTTTTGGCCCACCTTGTATAAGAAGTCCCACAAATTTGTTTAGTTAATATCTAGATCAGACGAAAGTTGGGCGATTTAAAACCGACTGTTTAAAGCAGAGATGCCCAGCCTTATGCTGTATGGCTACGTTTTGTTTTTGTAATTGCACCTTAGATAAGAAGTCAATGATAGCATACATATGCAGGGCGCGAGATATAGAAAACGACGCACATGCAAACGATTTCGTGTAGGGTAGAACAGAAACCGGTTTTGTTCTTTAAGTTGATTGGCGCAAGCAAACAAACCAACAACAATTTCATGTGCTTTTGTTGTTGCCTTACACAATTTCAATGAGCTTTTCTGTGTCAGTATTGGTGAGTGCTCTGTCCTATGCATTTTTTGGGCATGCCTGGTTAAGAAGATTTAGCTCATAGGGGTTTCCTTCCTTAGGATCTAGTATAACCAGACCTTTCTTCTATCTAGTTTAGTTGGAAATGCAATCGCTTCTACGAAAATCTATAGAGATTTCTAGGACGCCCCTGATGGAAACGCTTACTGGGCAAAGCTTCGAAGAGTAAATGTTCTCAAATGGGATATTTCCAATTATTTCGATTAATCCAAGACCAATCCATTCAATTCAACTTTTCTATCCTATTTGTAGCGGTGAATTTAATTTCAATTCTGAAAATACAAAAAGTTACCCCCCTTTTTTTTGGTGTTCGCATTATCGACCATTTGCTCTACTAAAATTCTCAATGTTGTCTTTTTTTGAATTCTATTTTCAGCTTCTGCCATTTTATACAAATTAACGATTTAAATTTAGTCAAATGGCAAAATATTTCAAAAATGCGGCACAAACGCATTGAGTGAAAGTGAAAAGGAAGGCGCGTGTGGCTTTGGTTGAGAAATATGTATTTTCATTTGAAAATATAAAATACTTTGATCAATTATTGGGTCACAAGGGACTCTCGGACGGATAAAGCAATGCGTTTAAAGTTATTTTTGTCACAATGACGACGTCATCGACATTTTTGCTCTCCCCTCTTTCTCGCTCAATAATAACAAACACCTGACGACCTCGCGCACTGGGGCCGGCGGGTCTGGTGCGTTTTTTTTTTTTTACTACTTTGCATATGCCAAACGATGACTTAATCGGACCCAGGTAAAATCTCTTATAATAACAAAAAAAAGAAAAAACTTCAACAATCACCTTTTGCTTTTGACGACGTTCACTAGAGAAATATAGAGTGTGGTTAGCAATTAGTCTTCCGAATGATTTGTTTTTTACCAGCAACAACAATCACACCTCCTAGGCAAGGAGGTTCGATGTGTGCTTAAAAAACAATAAGTTGGCTTTTTCTTCAATTTCCCAAAGTGAAATTTAGTAAACTGTCGTAATGAAGTATACGCCTGGTAATCCACAGGGCGGCGTTTTGTGAGCTAAGCTTGAAAAGTAGAAGAAAAGTAGTTTTAGCTGACCAGAAACTCAAGAAGTTTAAACTTCAATATTTATACTTCTCTCCGTTGCTCGACTTTTCTTTTTTTTGGTATTTTTGCTGCTTCTCTCTAGTTTAACTAATTAAAATATTTAAAATATTCTTCTATATGTAAATATATATTTGCGGTCGCTTTCTTCTCGTTCGTTTAATAGTTTCCAGCCATCCAGTTTATAAAAACACGTCCGCTTCCAACTAACTCTAAATAAAAACTGAAAAGATATTCAACCGCACGCAACAATTTGCCAAAAAGCGGACTGATGATCGTTAACAGCGCGAGCGGCGGCGTCGAGCGTTGAGCGACGAACAAGGCGAACGCGAGACGGAAATAAAAGAACGAAAACTGCCTCAACTCACCACAGAAACGAAAGACGAACAAAACTACACTTTTAATTGTGTATACAGAAGTCAATAAAAGTTTATGCCCTGAGGTAGGAATTTACAATTACTTTTTCTCTCACACATTTTCTAAAAATGTTCACAAATATTGCTAAGAACTTCCCTTTTCTTTGTATGTTCAAGAAGGCTATCTAATGTAACCATTAGAGAGGCCCAAAGAACACTCATACTTAGATGCGATATCTCATACAAAAAATGTGGAATTTAGTGATGGTTTTTCAGGATGCGAAGGAAAAGATACTGAACACAGTGTCTAACCTAGCTTTGCCAAGTGATAAATACTTGACGAATACTTTTATAAACCGCTGTGCACATATTTGGCATTGAAACTGAGAATGAGCAAAAATTGGGCGAACTTTGTTTTGCTTATTAGCAAACCTATGACTTCAGCGAAGAAAAATTTATAAATCAAAGGCTAAAATCCCCCTTATTTAGGGAAAATGCATTATAAAAATGTGGTTGCAGCGCTTGGTTACACATTTATTGTTGATAAGCTCCATAATTATTTTGCCGGTTTAGATAAGAAAAGCCGGCAATAAATTTCTCAGAGAGTGTTATATGAGAGCAACAGAGCCAAACGAATCGAATGAAACTATTCGGAGCTAACAGAGCTCTGTTAAGTCATTTAACAGTGTGAGCAGAGAATAAATTTATAATTACGCGATTACCTCATTTGGGCAACAATTTTTGATTCTCTTTTCTGTTTGTTATGACAAATTGCCAATAATGCAAATGCAAATTGTATTTATTTTTTTATTTGACCAAATTCTGGTTTTCTGCTGATAAGTTGGGGCAAGTTGGGACTGTGGCAGCTTGGCACACTTGAAATATATTTTGTTTCGATGAAGTCAGCCAAGGAATTTCAATTTCACTTGACGAGCCATTTTATTTACTTTTGCATTGGTTTGTTGTTTACTTTTTTTTTTGTTGTGCAAAGAATATGTAGTATTGTGGTAATGAAGTTAATTGTTATCTTTTATATTTATAAATAACATTATTTTAAATCCCCCCACACAACTAATGCAAAAAGGCTTACGCAACTTTTAATGTCTTTTCGTGATTAGATTGTTGCATGTGTCGGAGAAATAAGTTGCCGAAAAATACAAATTTTAAATCTCAAGTATAAAATGCATAACAAATTTTTGCGTCGTTTCTGAAAGGATATATAATATAGACGGGAGGTAATTGTATAATTATCGATGACATAAACACAGACACACATGGACTATTAGATCATTTTTGGTGATTTTGTTGATGATGGCATAATATTTTTTGGAAGGCAAACAATAAAAGGAAGAGACATTTGTATAATTGGAAACGACCTTTGGTGGGGGCAACATTTATAAGAAGTGATTGTTGTGTTGATTGTGACACAAATCACATTAGGAGGTGGACATGCATAACATTTTCATAGTAAGCAGATGTCAATATGGGTGCAAGCTTACTAGATGTTGGAACCCTGGAAGGGCAGTCAATGATGACTTACAGTTCCTTCACCAGATGTTGGAGGAATTGGCAAAAACCACACATACCAAAAGTTGATAGAATTGTCTCGATATGACAATATACATACATATATAATAAACATGTACCTTCGTTGGGGTTGATTGTTGAAAAATTATCAAAAAATTTCAATAAAAAGAGCCACCCACTTTGGGTTAGATAGGTTTCAGGCTTGCTTTGAAAAAAAAGCTTCAGCCGAAAACAAAAAACCACTAGAGCTTCCGGAGGCACCTTTACATCCATACAAAATGCAATAATCATTGATTCGTACTTCTTCCAAAATGAAGTGAGCAGTATTTTAACTACTAACGGCAAGCGCTAAAAAGCAATGATTAACAACCAATTTGTTCCCCTCTTGATGTTTATAGGAGGAAAAATAGATTGAAGGAAACGTTTGGCGAAGTTATTTTTCGAATTATAGAAGTCAATTGACCAAAAAGGTTAAGAGGCTAATGAAATCCAAGCGTTTGTAGAGAGAGTAGTCCTTGCCTCATACACTCTTTAATTTCTCTGGATTCTCATCTCATTTGGGGGTGTCCTGGATAGCTTGTCTTCGGTTGGTTTGCAAATCGCTCGAGAAATCCGTCGGTGTCCCAGAACTTTGAGAGATTTTGTTTTCTTCGAAAGTCTAGTTAAAAGGTACATATGTATAAGATTATGGTCTTACTACAAAAACATTGCTAAATTACGAAGATTCGAGAAGTCGCTTTTGGTTGGTTTGACAAAATTTCCTAACAAAATACGAGAGGTTTGAAAGATATTTCTAGGACACCGAAAATTGGTTTTGGGTTGGAATTTGGTTGGAAGAGATTTCTGGAACGCCGCCGATTATGAGCATATAGCTCCCATAGGAAAAATCGGTCGAAAAACTAGTTTTAGTGAGAAAAAATGTTTGGTTTTCAATGGAAACGTCTCCAAACGTTGCTTTTATTAGTTTTCTATGATTTTTCATAATTCTACTAAGTTTGTTAAAAAGCAATCAAATATACGATATAGCTCTCAAAAAAAAAAAGGTCTGAAAATAGTCTTAGTAAAAAAACCTTTGGTTTTTACGGTATCGACTTAAAATTTGGTATTTGTTTTATATGCTGCTTACAGCTAATTTTACTCAATTCTACAAAGTTTTGTTAGAATCGGCTGACTGCTCCATACAGCTCCAATACCAACGATCGGACTAAGTTAGAATTTTTTTTTTTTTTTTATGTCAGCGCTCCTAATCGGGGCAGTTTTGAATGTCAAATGCGTTAGACTATCAGGCCTGTTCCGGTTTTCACTTTCACAAAATTTGCTCGAATTCGATTAGCGGGCCTTTTCCAGTTTTCACTAAATTTGCTTGAATTCGACTTGGTTACCTGTTCCGGTTTTTACAATTCGATAAATTTACTCGATTTGAATTCACATTGCTTGGATACGATGATTTCAAAAGTAAATGTGATTTTGTACATAAAGGCGTCAAAATAATGGCTTAAAGTTAATTTTGTACCATTGTTTATTGTATTTAGATACTTTTTGTAATTTTACATTTCCTTAAAAATTATTTTTAATAAAATAATTAATAATTTTTATGAATAGCTTCAATATTGCAATATGCCAACCAAATCAAATTCAAATATTTTGGTGAAGCTGTTATGGTTTTCACTTGTTTATGAAACGCTGGGAAATCGTTCATAAAATGCTCTTAAAAATAGTAACGACATTTAAAACACCTATATTCAACTACTATCAACTATTTTCAGTGATTATTTATTAGATTGTTTTGATTCACCAGTTGATTAAGGTGAAATGAAACATTCGAATTGCTTGGCATATCATGGCGAATCAAATCCTCATGTTTATGTTCATAGAAAGCGAGGCTAGCTTCTATTTAAAAGTCTAGATTCTTTTGTAAGCGGTGGTGGAGATCTTTTGAATAAGACCTATAAGGAATGCGATCAATTCGGGTATTGATAAATGTTTGTAATGGCCGTGTTCAGCAGACGAGCTTCCTTCCTGATCAATTATATATTTTCAATGATCTTTCTGCTGAACTCCACTGATGAGGTATCATTTGTCGAATCATGATAGAGGAGCATGTATCAAGCAAATAGTACGCTCCCTACAAGTGATACTGCTACTTCCAGCCGAAATTGTATAGCGATAGGTTTCTTATAGATACCGACATCCATATATTTCTATGCCATTAAGGCAATTTGGCACAAAAGTGTTTTTTTTTTGTTTGATTTTTCAGGAGTGCAATTCTTAATTTTTAATAAATTTGTGAAAAAAATGTGCTTGGTGGTAAAGTGGATATGTTTTACAAATTGGAAGCGGTTAGCTTGAAGTGTATATGTTATTTTGAAAGAATCAAGCTGTCAGTTTATTATTTAGACTTATCCAAACTTAGTTGATTCGTTTTTAATTTTAAATAATCTCAAAAATGTATTAAAACTCAAATTATACTACTTTAATACTATTTCCATGATGACACTGAGCGACGTCAATGTCTTTGGCCAAAAATGTAGGGCTTCGTTTAGCAGAATGTATACTTTTCTTCTGATACCTGTTCAGCGATCAATCTTTCTGCTGATCACGTCCAAAAGCTTCAAAAATATATCTTATTTTTTACCCAAAAATGTCTTAACGATCTAAGATTCCCTGAACCAAGCTTTGAACCAAAATCTTGGGTTTTTATATGTAAAGGAACCGGTCCGGATTGATTTGGATTATTAAAGTAATAAATCTATTGGATCCAAGATTTGCTATATAATTACTTTATGCATACATGCATATAGGTAAGAACATGTTTAAAAGAGCTTAGACGTCTTAATGTCCGAAACGGTTTTTAGCCCTTTCTATATATTTTCAAATAATTGAACTGAAATTGCTATTTACTTTGCCATTATCCTTATTTTAGAGTTACAATACAAAACGATGAAACCCGAGTTTGTGAATTATGAATATAAACAAGTCAAACTAGAGCCAGGGAATGAGGGTATCGGAATGTCTCAGCATCCATGAAGTATTTGGGTTTAACATGCAAGGAAAGAACCATTGTTGTCAGAGGCAAGGTCAGCACATTCTTCTTGTGTGACAGTTACTTTCACGAGCACGTTCGCTAAAGCTCAATTTACACGACCTGATCGACCAGCTGAGTTTTTCTGACCTGAGTGTCAAAAAACTCAGCTGAGCAACTTTGTTCAGCATTTACACATGTCTGAGAAGCTTAGTTGACTTAGTTGCAAAACCAATGGTTCATTGATCGTGCTGCTGTGCGGTCAGTTTAATTCGAGCCGGTTCTATAACACCTGAGTACTCAGCTAAGTAGGCTCAGACTCCTGTTTAAACGGGCTGACAGATACTCAGAGAGATCAGGTCGTGTAAATTGGGCTTAAACTAACATTCCACCTTTTGCTTAAAAAAATGTGGTCAAAAATGTAACTTTCAAAATGCGGCATATTCGAAATCATAGTTGAATATAAATTATATAGAATAAAATTTCTAATACCAGTTTTTGGTATGAAATTAAAGAATCTCAGTATTTTAATTTAATTCAAAATTTCTGGACCCCTAAAAACACCATTTGTATATATACGTCCAGACATGACCGAGTAGTCATAACATTTTATTTTTTGTCTTCCATAAGCTTTGCGGAACTACGCATATTGTTGGTCCATGTGGACGGGAAAAATGAAAAAGAATTAAAACAGCTGCAGCTCTCGTTTTTCATAAACAAATAGCGGCATCAACGCCGGGCGTCGGCCATGTCAGGGAAAATGCCAAAAGAAACAAAATCTTTATAAAAATAAAATAAAAATTGACGACACAAGGCACATGCCTTTTGGTTAAAACAGAGAGTGGGGGAAAATCTGTGTCAGTGTTGCATTAATGCTCTCTTCTTTCTCATTGGCAACAAAATGTTTACGTGATCTTCGACCACACGACCAGCTCTTGACGGTGTGGTGAGTTTTATGGTTTTGTCAACATGTTGACACGTGAGGCCAGCAGACATCAGCAACTGTTTATTTAAATTTAAGAACAAAAAAAAATAAACAATTGGCATATTGGCACGCTTAGTGCTTGTTGTTCTCAGTTGACAAGCGCCAGCCGCAAAAGAATTTCCGCAAACAAACAAATGTGACTTTGATTTGGTTGGCTCTTATCAATGGGAAATTTATATTTATATACACATTTGCGACACGTCATGAGCTCTTTAAATTTAACTTCCTTCGGCCATAAAGCACTGCTTAGTGCATAAACAAAATGCTTTCACAGACAGCTTTTAATGTTCTATTCTCAGAACGAGATACACAACTCTTTTATGTCTTTGTGCGTGCCAATATAAAGTCTGGCTTACGTAAGGTCAAATCTTTATACAATGTATGTATGTTTGCATTCAGAAAACGACGAAGCGTAACAACAGTTGGTCTGACGTCAGTTTCTTTAGTAACAAGATGGGATTTAGAGGGCTTAGCTGCTACTGCTGCTGCTTGTCAACAAGGTGATGTCAAGTGGAAATGAGAAGGTTGAAATTAAAGAATTAAAGCATAGACTTTCTTTGCATTTTCTTGCATAATTCGTAGAACTATAATTTCTATTTGCTTGGCAAGGTCTTAAAAATTATGTATAAATAGTATTTTTCTTAAAATCAAAGTTCAGGGCGAAAACTTATTATAGTTAATAATAACCCGTTTTGATTTGTTAATTTAGAAAGTACCGCGACAAATGGCAATATCTGTGAATCTGTGTGAAAACGGTGTGGAAAATCAATATTTATTTTGTGAGATAATATACTCTGTACCTGTGAAGTGCTGGCCATCACTGTTGCGACCGGTGCAGCCAATAATTGTTCGTTTTTGTTATAACACGATTATCGTTCTTCCGATCTTTACCATTCCTTTGGCGGATCGACTAATAATCTTTATTACTAAATATCTCAAAAAGGTATGAACCTTCTATTTATAAAACTGACGGAGATATGACGTTTTTTCTAAATTGCGGGGGCGGGAGGGGGCGTGGCAAAAATTAAAAATAAACTTTATCTGCCTGCAAGTATAAGAAGTTTTAGTCCCATACACGTCGAACCTCTATCTCTTACAATATCTGAGATCTTTTTGTTCATACGGACAGACGGACGGACGGAAGGACAGACGGACATGGCTAGATCGACTCGCGTTGACGCTGATCAGGAATATATATACTTTATAGGGTCGGAAAATCTTCCTTCTGGCTGTTACATACTTTTGCACAAACTTAATATACTCTGTGTACCTTTTTGGTAAAAGTAAGTAAAATTAGCTTGTCAAGATGACACAGCCCCAAAGGGCCAAAGCCAAGCCTCTCTCAAACTCTTGGCTTGTGCGCTTCTAATTTTAGCACAAGAGAAAGGGACCTACAGCTTAACGCCGAATCCGAACGGCAATTTGAGAAGCTTTTCATGGCTAATTACTGCAAAGCTGGCGCCAACAGCTAAGAGGTGTGGCCGGGTGTAAAGTTTATTCAAAGAAAAAACTTTTCATTAGATGTTCCGAGGCGGGATCGAACCCACGACCTCATGCACAGCGGTCGCGCACACTAACCGCTGAGCCACCCGGCCAAACTGTGTACTATAATAATACAGAAATCTTGGAACAGTTTGCCTCAAAAACATAAGTTAATCCAAGAAAAATCTAGCGAATGAAGCCATTAAAAAATGCTGAAATTGATTATCAACTACACGCTTGGTTTTTACTACGAAGGGAAGTAAACGAATCTAATGAGCTCTAGAGTTAAAAAGGATTTTTAGCCAAAAAACGTCACGGCATAAGAATTTTGACGGTTTCTGGTGAAAAATTTTCCTGCAATGCTGAGAGTGATTCAACATTTACAGGGTGGTCCATCGAGTGTTTGGAAGTTTAAATGTCATTCGGGAAGCGAATAATATTTAAGCCGGGTATCCAGCAACGCAAAATCAAAAAATTTCTGCCAAAGTTCATATGAAAAAAATTTTGCCAGGAATTTTCTGTTTACGATTTCGTTTGTTTAGTATCCTGCAACTTGACCAAAATCCACACATTGTATAGATAGCGGCGTATCGATAGCGTCGTTTCTAAAGCGTGTGTGGAACGCAAAACAGCTATTGCACAGCTCAGGAATATATTGTTGACATAGATGGGGGTGCAGAACAAAGCAAATGCCAAATAATGTTTATATAAATATACTACAAGACTTTATGTAATTAAATTAATAATAGCGTTTTCTGTTTTGTAATAGTTTCCTTCTCCCTTATTGCTGCTGAGCTCTTGTTCTTATATTGTATTCAAATATAACAGACTTTATTTAATTGTCTACCAACCATTGAGTCTTATTTCTTTTCGGGCCACACTGCATCGGCCCAATAATTTAGAACGAATTGTTAGAGCAATGTGGCTGATGTCGAGATGTGATGTCAACACACCCGACCGCTCAATCAATAGAAAACCACTAGACACGTCGTACTAAAATTCCAACTTGGACAAACTATTTTACATGGGTTCCACAAACTCAAAATAAATAGTAAATTCCTATCAGGAATTTTCCGCAGTGCTGGATACAGGCCTTTAGTAAAAACTATTTCGCTTGAAGAAAGTTGGGAAATATTAAAAACATGTTTCCAAAATATTAAGTCCTCGACTCAAACTGTGCGAAATTTAGAAAAAAAAAAAAATGTCCGAAAACACAATTTGTGGATCAATTCGTGAAGCGAGTTCCTGAAACTGGAATGTTGGTGGGTAAACCAACCCGTGTACGTACTCGTCCGGTGCGGTCGACCGAAAACATTGCCGCGGTTGCTGAAAATGTGCGTGAAAACCATCGACGTCAACTCGCGCTACCGCGAAATGTTAAGTGATTGGTTCTTCGAGGAAATTGAAGCGGAAGACTTGGACGATATTTGGTTTCAACAAGACGGAGCAAATATGGAGTTGTGAATTGGCCGCCAAAAAGCTGTGATCTGACTCCGTTAGACTATTATCTTTGTTTCGGGAGCGGTCAAGGACAAATGTTATACAAACAATCCTGAAACAATTGATGAGTTGAAGAACGAGATTCGAGTTGCTATTGCTGACATACGTGCCGAAACAATGGAAAATGTTCTCAAAAATTGGGTGGATCGAATGGGCTACTTACTGTCAAGTCAGCCTGGTGGTAATTTGACCAAAATTGTTTTTCATAAATAAGTGACATAAACCAACCTTTCCAAAAAATGTTCAACCTTAGAAAAATATCGAGCCTTTTTTTTTATAAATATACCACCCTGTACATTCGAATTCAAAAGGATTAATGAAATGAAAACTCACGGAATCAAGGGTACAGGGTATTTTGCAGTCAGGGCACTCGATTACAGGGATCTTTCTTGTTATTAATAGGGCATTAAATTGGGATATTTCAAAGTACCTTTTTTCGTTGGACATAACTTTTATAAAAAGAAAAGTATTAAGATATATTACGCTGCCATTATAAAATTAAACCATTTACATGGCATTTGTCAATGCAGATATAAGAGTTGATAATTTTGTTTATTCTGGAACTACTCTTCGAAATATTATATTAACTTCTTTATGTTTGTGATTTTATTTGTTCAGAGCCTCTTTCACTGAACAGAATTGTAGATTTAAATCACAATTTTAGCCTAACCAGTTGATTCCAACCACATTAATTCTCATTAAGAACGCAAAACTTTGGGAATGCTAATGTATGCAACTTTCAGAGGCGAATTCAATTTCCGGCGTAAAACGTTTTGATAAATCGACTAAAAAAAAAAACAAAACCACAAAAATCGTCATCAAAAAGTTTCGTTTTGTTTTTTGTTATCACGTCATGCTCAGTTAAACACAGATTGTATACCCATACACACACATACTCTTACACGAGTATTTTAATAGTTTCATTTTGTACTTACTTTGCTTGCTGTTCAACTAACTTATCCACTTTGGCCTGTATGGCCTCCGCCGAGGGTTTGTGTACTTCCCCAAGGAATGTGAGGATGGATTTTGAGAGAGCCTCGATTTCTTTATGTGATGATTTAAGTTGATTTGATTCTTCACGAAGTTCCTAAATAAGGACAAAGGAATGTTATTAAGCAAAAATAGTGTCATCTTAAGCTACAAGTAAATATCCTAATCAAAGAATCATCGAGCATAAATCCAGTTTTTTTTTAATTCAATTCCAGTTTTTGTAGCCTATGCGAAGGTTGAATCCAAAAAAAAAAAAATTGAGCATAGACAAAAGCACAATAGTAGAAATAAATTTTATAAGCGCCATTTGAAAAGACAAAATGTAAACTTTTTGTTGTTGTTTTTTTTTGTTTTTACTATTATTTCTATAGTTTGGTATTGGTATTGGGCTACTTTTTGTTGTTATCTCAAACTGTATATGGTCGCAAGTATGACAACATCGTTAATAGATATGGCTAGAGGCTTGAAACTTTTATGGCTTGAAATTGCTTCAATTAGAATTGATTTGAAAAAAATATATATATAAACAACTCGAACAAAGTTACCACCAATTGAAGGATATTTTTAAATAATTTATGCACTGTCAACCTCAACAAACAATTAATTATCATATCCCAGGCAATGAGCTCATGCCAAATCAGTTACATTGTTGATAATAGCTCGTGTTGTTGTTGTTTAAACAAAGTGCCGTTGATAACTTAACTAAATAATAATAATAATAATCAACAACAATTACTACACCTTGACTATATGTATACATAATAATAAAGTATTAAAATTACATTTTGAATTGAAAGCTTTAAATGGATTTTTGCAATTAATATGACTAAAGCATCATTGAGTGTTATTTATAGCTAAGAAAATTTAAATTTATTATCTAAGAGAGTTGAAATTACAATTTCAAAGCGGTTTACACTGTGGTTGGCCAAGAAAATTGCTGAGAATATATACATTTTATTATATAAGAATAGCCATATATAATAGAAGTGCAGTGCAAGTCATTGCTATTTCTCAAATCCCTGTTTCTGAGTCTAACTGGAGTGTTGAATTCTTAAAGCCTTTGTCAAACTACTTTAAAGCTATTAAAATACTTAAAAATTATCACTGAATTTACTAAAATCTTTTATAAGAAATAAATAATGAAGATATTGAAGGGGTTGGCTTTATATTTCGATTAAGAAACTTCATCAGAAGAATTTCCCTAGAAGAATTTTTTGCGAACAAATGCTCTGGCTTGATGCTGGTTTAAGACCTATTGGACTTTTATTGAAGTTGTGTTTTTAGTTAATTCAAATAAATGTATAGAACATAATGTATTGTACATATATACTTTATAAAGACGTAAGCTGCCCAATTTTTAGGGAATAATGCTTTAAGAGCATAGTAAACCGGCTAACCGAATCTCGCGCTAAGCAGTAAAGCGATCTGGTATTCGGAGAAGATCCGAGAAGACAGATGTATTACAAAGAATAACAAAGAATTAGTAATAAAATGATCGACAAACTAATTATACCACGTACATATATTTATTTTAGTATTTAAATATGAAAAATAGGGGAAAGTTAACTTCGGCTCGGCCGAAGTTTGTATACCCTTGCAGCCTCCACTGAAAACAAAATAGTTTTTCTAACTAAAGCTAAGTTCACACAGGCAAATTATTTGGACTAATTTCGGGACAAATTTGACTAAAATGGCCCAAATAGTGCAATTTTTGGACAAATTTGAGCAAACTATTTTTAAATGGAACCATAATGGAACGTTTTAAGTCATACAACATCTGCTGTCATGGCTATTCAGCAAAAGTTTCATCGAAATTTAGGCAAATTATTTGCCTGAGTGAAATAAGCTTAAGACTTCTTTTCGGACCTTACTTTTCTATGGGAGCTATACTATATAGATGTCCGATTTCGCCCAAACTTAGTGCAATCATGGAAAAGCATAACAAACTGTTAATTACGAAATTTGGATGACTATAGCATTTTTCTCACTAGAACTTCTTTTTCGACCGATTATTTATACTGCAGCTATGTATATGCTATAGTCATCCGATTTTGACAAAACTTTGTAGAATTATGTAAAAGTATATAAAATAAGTAAATGCCACTAATAATAATACCGATCGTTTCGACCGATCGTTCCTATGACAGCTATATGCTATAGTCATCCGATCCGGCCGGTTCCGACAAATGTGTAGCGTATATGTACCTAAAGACTTCGTGCAAAGTTTGGAGAGGATAGCTTTAAATCTGACGAAGGAGATAGCATAGAAACGGACAGACGGACAAGGCTAAATCAACTCAGCTCGTCATGCTGATGGAGAATATATATCAGGGTTCCCCAAGAAGAGAGGCTCTCTGCCTCTCTCTGTCTCTCTCTAACACACTGAGGCTTTGCCCATTCGGCTTGCATCGTGCCCGGGGCATGGCTGGGGATCACTGATATATATACTTTATGTTGTCGGAGATGCTTCCTTCAATGCATTACAAACATCTATAATACCCTCTGCAAGGGTATAAAAAACTTCTGGTTTTTCTAAATATTATCTATGTAAGTTTAAAAAAAAGAAGCACTTTACTGCTACTACTTTTTCGGAAAATGCGTCCGGACGGTCGAAACTGCCAAAAAATAGAAAAGGGGAAGTCTTAGGAGTAATTATTTTCTATACTACACTAGGCTGTGAGGTTCAGTTTTAGTGGTTCTAAATGACTTTTTGTGTGTGTTAAGCACGCATCTGTTTTGGAAATGCCTGATCAGCTTTTTTTTTTTAATTTGATCAAAAAAATGACAACCAGATCCCTGCAACAAGCCTCTAATGTTCGAGCACTCTGGTGCATTTACTAGGCTTGCTTGGGCTCGCCGCCAGAACGAGCTCTTTGCTTCGCTCGAGTAATAATATGAAAAAGCTCGTTTAAGGCCCATTCTCCTCAGCTTGCTGTTTTGGACCTTTTTGAAAAAATTCTCATTTGAAAACGCAAAAGATATTTGAATTTGTTTTTTTATTGAATTAGTAATGAAGAAAGAAAATAAAAAAATTTTTCTGTTATTGCGGGCCGTCAAAGTTGGCCCTCAAAAGGCAGGTGCTGGCGGCCCGTCCGATTTTTTTGACAAAGGCGGCCCTTGAAATGACAAATCGAATTGGACCCTTTTTTGTAATGGGGGTGACAATTGTTCCATGGCCGAGTCGGTTTAGTGGTGCGGCACGGCCGGGTCTAAGGCCATTCTTCTAAGTTTCGAATTTCAAAAACCCTTTTAGGGTTATATTCAAGTCCGTTAAAAAAGCAAAATCGAGAGAAAGGGCCTTAAGCATTTCATAACGCGAGTCATAAGAAGCCTTTTGCCAGCCATGGGCGAGCCTTTTCTAGCTGCACTCGGACTTACTTGCTCTCGCAACAAAATTTACTCGCGTTTACTCGGCTTTTGGACGGTGAGACTCGACATGCCTTTAATGCAATTGTTGGAGTTGTAATATTTCGTAACCTAGTCTGTTTTTTTTTTGGTGTAAGTATTTGGCCTCCACAGCTAAAAATTCTTTCAATTGGGTTAGAGAGCTAGGCAAAATGGTATTATTCT
This sequence comes from Lordiphosa collinella, assembly GCA_018904265.1. NCBI lineage: Eukaryota > Metazoa > Arthropoda > Insecta > Diptera > Drosophilidae > Lordiphosa > Lordiphosa collinella. The sequence goes on along the minus strand of JAEIFV010000044.1, from coordinate 410,768 downwards.
TATAAAAGACAGTACAAATTTTTCAATAGAGTTGCGGCACGACTTCCATTGGCACAATTGACAACAGTTTCCAAATTTTCCATAATTTCTTCTACAGGCCAGTCTTTAAGACACTTTAAAATTTTGTTGGGTTTATTTGGAGTCCCCTTCCAACACTGCCAAACAAACGACTTTGCCTCGCTTGAAATCAAGTTTTCAATAAGAGAAAATCGATTTACATTGCTGCTTGGGAAACATTTTTTTCGATTTGTTTTTGCTTGGATATTTGGGATTATCGTCCTTAAAAGATTTTTTGAAATTCGAAATACTTTAGAAGATATAGCCCTTTTAATGACCCAAAGTGACCTAATTTGCCTAGCAACTGCAAACTTTAAACCAGAGCTCGTAAATAAAAATTGAACATTTGTGTCTTTGCGGTCTGCTCAATAGCAAAACTGAAAAACACCATGCACGCATGCTCTCGCTCTGAGAACACTTCGTTTCTCCTTGTTTTTGTTTTCAGTTGACTGTTCTCAGTTGCGCTTTTCTTTTTATGCTCTTTCAATAACAATTACTAGATAGCGATCCGACTGAGCGCTCGCAGATTAAGAGTCAGTAGATGAGCAAAAGGCCGAACGACTCACCTCAAAGGGTCTTTTTTTCTTTTATTTGTTTTGTGTGTGTGTGGCTTGTGTGAGTCGTAAGCCCAAACAGACACCTCACTCACACATACACACACACAAACGCAAATGACTTTTATCTTCTTCGCTCGCGACGATTTGCTCAGTGAATGGGCAGAGCAAAATGTAAACAAATTTATTGGTTGTTCGTTGAGCACTGAGCGATTCGTTCATGAGCCGATGTGAACGGTTCATCTCTGACTTTTTGCTCAAAGGGTCCGTAAATAACTGTTATTTTAGGACAACGAAAAACGGTCAATTGTTATTTGCTACTCTGCTTTAAACGAGTTTATCTCGAAACCACGTTTTTTCGAGCTGGCGGCACTGATTGCGCCCGATTTTGATGAAACAAAGTGCAATCGACGCAGAATTGTCACCATTATGGCCCCTATTTCAATCATAATTTTAAATATTTTTGTACTATTTTTTTTTACACTAAACTACAAAAAAATGCACGATTTTTCATTTTACAATGGCCGCCATTTTGTAAAAAAAAATCGCAAAATTATGATTGAAATAGGGGCCCGAATTACATCTGTACTGAATCTAACGCCGTTTACTTTTTAAATTTCAGATGATCCGAAGTGGAGTTATCCCAGCCGCCAGCAGCATACGTTTTTTTTGGACTTCAAAATTTGAAGGCCAACAACTTTTTGATGAAAATGAAAAATTCATAGAGAAAAACTGTAATTTTAAAAGTTCCTAAGTAGTCTGCCAAAAAAATTTGTTCAATTTTATACAGTTTCTTAAATTTTTTCCAACAATTTTTGCTTAAACAATTCAAGTGTAAACACACACCCCTTGATAGAAATGGAAAGTTAGTTAACTAATTGAGTTAGACTTTTGTTTTTTATTTTTTTTTGTTGACTTAATAGCATTCCGTGCTAATCATAACAAACACATCATTAAGATATTTTGGATCTGCCACAGCTGCTTTTTTTGCTTTTTGATTCCAAATGGTTTCAAATGGGGAGAGCCAAAACTAAGAGAGCGCAAGCTCAGAGTTGTGGTGACCATGAACTTGATGAAGGCATACAAATATACATATGTATGTATGTATGGTTGAATGTATGTAAAAATATTTGGAGAGCGTAACCAACCTAAAAATGAATGAATGGCATAACAGCAGCAAAACTAACAACAACAATTTCAATTGGCAGCGAATTAATTAAGCCTTTGAGAAAAATTAAGCCCTAACCTATGAGCTCATCTTTACTTATTTATTCTTACAACATACTCTTACTCACCTGAATGGCATTCTTTGTATCTTCCAAATGACGTCGGGATCTTACAATTGGGTCGACATTGCGGAACTTATCCTCCAAGCGACCTAATGCCTTTTCCCAGCCGTGCAAGCTGTTCTCAAAGCTATCCCAATGTTCGGCCAACTGTTGCAAGTTATCCCGGCGCTGTTCCAAGCTGCGTATCAACTCTTGCCACAAACGATTCAAGCTGGCGTTATCCTGTTCAATCAATTGACGATTGCGTGAGTCGGCCTGTCGGATCAAGGACTGAGCCTGCTGATTGACAAGCGTAAGGTCACTGGTTTGACTCTGCAAAATCGAGCGAAGAAAAGCACGGTTTTAGTTTGCGTTTCACAGGACTCGCGAGTTGAAATAAAATATATGTATGTAAGTATGTAAGAAACGTATAGTATAAAGTATATTCCTCTTTTAGAAATATGTGTATTTGTGTGTGTAATAAGTGTTGTTTTTGTCGACGACAGAGCTGTTCGTGTTCTGGTTTAAATTTTCAACTCCTGTTTCAACTTTGACATATGCACTACGAGTTTAAAAGCAAAGTCTGCTGGGTTTGCTCACATTATTTGGGTTTTTATGCCGCACTTGCTAATTGTAGTTTTTCTTTTTTTATTTTTTTTTTATTTGTCTTTTATAGATTTCTTTATCTGATGACGTTATTCGATTGCCGCTCGTCTATTCGCTGTCTGCTTCTTCTGTTTTCAATTTGCGCGTTTCAAGCACATGGCATTTTGTTTCTTTATTCGAATTGAGCGTACGAAACGAGTAATTCAAATTTAACACACAAAAAAATAACACTGTTTTCAGTTTTCTCTCAATTTGTTTAGCGAATCTCAAACACGCTGGCAACCGCACAGATAAACGTCTCAACTAGAAGTGAATTTCGAATAAAAAACCCGACATATGCTTCCAACCAACCAACCAAGCACGAGTTAGAACCGAGAGCGCAAGAGAGCGGCGCGCAGGGCAAACAAAAGAGCAAAAAAATAAAAAAATATGCAAACAATTTGCCGGTCCGAGAGTTGAAACAAACACGTTTTTCTACTGCTGGCTAGTAGTATACTTGGGTGGGCGTGGGCGTAGCAAGTTTCAGGAAAAGGATTAACTCTCTCTCTCTGACACGTTACACGAAAACCTTCGTCAATTGACTTTGAATTAAGCGCCGAACCGGCATGCCCTACAAAAACAGCTGTGTACTATGTACAATCTAGAAAAAACAAAGAGCCAAGAGCAACACTCAGGTCAGAGAGTAAGCTCTTAAAGCTCGCCGCGGAACAATAACAATAACAAACACAAAATGAGATACACTTGTGTTGGTGCTTGAAATCAGGGTTGGTGGAGCATATGTTGAACTTGAAATGGGATATTTTAGTCGCTTCAATTGTTAATTATATTTTATGAAAAGAATTGATGCCGTGCTCACTTTAATTAAGAAGGCGTTAACTGCGAAGTAGGTAAAGCTTCTTAAACATTCGGACGTTCGGATTCGACGTTAGACTGTAGTTCCCTTTCTCTTATGCAAAGAGATTAAGAGAAGCTCGACTTGGACGTTTGGCTGACAAAAAAATATATTTTATTTAAAAAGTTCAACTGAATTTGAAACAGAAATGAAAACCGATCCGAAATAAGAACTGGTTCGGTTCAGCGGTTCACATAGTTTTTAACCCGAGGTTCAGTTTATAACATGGTTTGTAAAGGTTCGGTTCAGTGGTTCACTCTCAATTTGTTAAATATTTATGAAAACAAACATACGGACAATTTTATAATACTTTCTGCAAGGGTATAAAATTTTGTACGGCAGCTACAAGAAGTGACCATCCAGTTTAGTGCATGTGTACAATATCAACAATCTCTGAAAGTTTCATAAAGATTGGATAATAAACGGCAAAGTTATAAAAATTATGAAAAATGTTGCATACTCTTTTGCGCTACAGGCTCTGTTTGCTTACATAATGTTGAAATGTTCTTATTAATGTTAATGCTCTGTTGACTAACATAAGGGAAGGCTTTAAAACATTAGTTTCCCTGAGTAACTGGTATATCGAATTCGGGCAGGACCGACTTTAACTCATGCTCTCGTTTTTTATTTTCGAAAGTAAGTCAGTCCGAAAACTTGGCAAAATCGCATTTCTGTCTAAGGATCTTCCCTTATTTCGCCTAGTCTCAAGCCTAAAAGCCCTTAATTCTGCGTAGAAAGGTGTTTTTTCCAAACTTCCGAATGGAAACGTTTAAAACTCATTTCTGTTATTTGATCGCCCTTATCTCAACTCTTAAAGCCCTTCCTTGAGTATATAGTCGAGTTACTCTAAATCTGCTCGGAAAGTCATATTTTTTAACTTTGAAAATTCCGGCAAATCCGAAATGATGTCAAACACTTCTTTCTGTATAAGGATCACCGTTATTTCCATCGAATCCTAACACTTTACGCACATTCTTAAGTCAAACGTTCATAGATGTCCCTAAATCTGATTAGAAAGCTAATTTTTTTTAAGTTTTGAAAGTGCTGAAGTTAAAAAAACCATAATTCTAGATGTACGATACTATTTAGCGTAAAGCAGGCCATCCACACACGAATTTGTTCGTCGAAATTGTTCGGTTTGACGAAATGTTCGTCGTTAGTGGAGATGTTCGGGGCAGATTTTTGTGTCTAACACCTCCACTAACGACGAACATTTCGTCGCAAATAAAATATATATTTTTCGTGTGTGGATGGCCTGCTTAACATACGAGGTGTGTTCAAAAAGTATCGCGAATTTTGAATTTTCGCGGGTTACGTACATATATTCGAATTTCGATTTTTTTGTGGCGTTATGTTGGTACTCATGTCTCTCACTTATGCCGACAAGCTCGGCCATTTTGAATGTTCACTTAATTGTTGACAGCTGCTTTGCTTGCACGTGTTTTGGATCGTCTTCGATTTTTACCTATTCAAAAAAATGGATCAAAGAACCTGTATTAAATTTTGTGTGAAAAACGAAATTAAGTGCGCGGATGCATTCCGAATGTTGACTGTGGCATACGGAGAAGCTATCTTGGACCGAAGCAACGTTTATCGGTGGTACAAAATGTTCTCAGAAGGCCGAGAAGATGTGAACGACGAAGAGCGTGCCGGACGCCCGAGCACTTCAACAACAGACGAAAAACTTAATGAAGTGGAGAAAATGGTATTGGCCAATCGTCGAATCACCGTTAGAGAAGTTGCTGAGGACCTAAACATATCGATTGGCTCGTGCCATTCGATTTTTATCAATGATTTGGGCATGAGACGGGTCGCCCAAAATTGCGACAAAAACATGAACATATGAGTGGCGCGCCCAAATTTGCTCCAGAGGTCATCTGGTGACGAATCGTGGGTTATGAAAAAAAAAAAAAAAAGGGGTGGTATCAAGTTCTTGCCACAGGGAAGAACGGTCGATAAGGAATATTACCTGCAAGTTATGCGCAATTTGCGCAAAGCAATCCGCCAGAAACGCCCGGATTTGTGGAAGAACAAAAATTGGCTTTTGCAACACGATAACGCCCCTGCTCACACATCGTTGCTTGTGCGCGACTTTTTGGCCAAAAACAACACACTAATGATGCCGCAGCCACCGTATTCCCCAGATCTGGCCCCCTGTGACTTTTTCTTGTTCCCTAAACTGAAGAGGCCCATGAAAGGACGACGTTACGCTACGCTTGACGAGATAAAGACGGCATCGAAGGAGGAGCTGAACAAGATACAAAACAATGATTTTTTGAAGTGCTTCGAAGATTGGAGAAACCGTTGGCACAAGTGTATAATATCTCATGGGGATTACTTTGAAGGGGACAAAATAGATATTCATGAATAAATAAATCATTTTTGAAAAAACACAAAATTCGCGATACTTTTTGAACACACCTCGTATATTTTGTTTTCGTTGGATTCGAACACGCTATAAGGTATTAGTTCTGGGTTTTAGTGGATTTAAACCACAGGTTTTTGTTTTAACCAACTCTATTTGGTCTAGTTAATCCTTAAGATAACGAGCATTATGTCATGGAAAGCTTTTTCATCCCAAACAGCTTTTTATAGAGTCCAATCTGAAATTAAGTGTCTTTCCCTTTTTGCAATATTTGAAATACTTCGGGTATTCAGGACCCCCAGTTGAGCTGCGAAATTGTTGAACTAACGAATTTTTAAATTTTTTACAAGTCGAAATCAAGAAAGACAAAACAAATTTTTTGTCATGTATACAAAAAATTTACAATTCCTCAATTCAACCATTCCCCAGCTCAACTGTGGATGGTACGGGATCACATGTTTTAAAATGGCTGGCAGCTACATAAGTCCGGCATCAAAAAAGACATATTAGTGACATGACTAGAATTCACAAAAATTTTGACGTCTTAAGACTCGTCAGTGAACTGAACTGAACCGAGCCGTTTGGATTTGTGGTTTTTGGTTCGGTTCAGCTTTTTAGAAGGGACGCCGGTTTGGTTTGCGGTTTGGTTAATCATCTTGAATTAGCGGTTTGGTTCGATTCTGTTCAGAACCCGTTTGCATCCCTGATTTTAAATGTCGAATTGTAACTACAAAATAATTCATCATTATACAACACATCCATCCCTGGTTGATACTGGTTGCTCTCATTCTCTCCCGTTTAGCTTTTCGCTGCCGATGATGTCATGAAGCTTAATACGTTCAACAAGAACAACAACAACAACCACAGCTGGTTTATGATTTGGAACTGAGACCATGTCTGGTGAGCTGTGCTTGGAAGCATAAAAAACAAAACTTTAATGTTTGACAGGCAGAACAGACATCAACAACAACGAGTGATAAGCTTCAATCCGGCCAGGTTAAAAGTTGAACACGACATGTTAATGGGTTTTCAAGGTAAAAGCTTACGAAAGTAAACAAATGGGCCATGAAAAGCAACAGAGAGTCAGAGCGAAAGAGAGCCGAATCAAGAAAAAGAGAGAGAGAGTGCCACGACCAATGCATCAGCATTTGCCGGCCGGCAAGTAAATTATGAAGGAGAAAAGCAAAAATGCATAACGGGTAGGCGAGGGGCGGGGTTGAATGACGATTTACGATGCGCTCTTAAGACTTCGTACATATATATATGTATGTATGTGGTTGATGTTGGTTTTATTTTTAATTCCTTGCACGATGTGTCATTTTCCAAACTGGTCTTTTGGGGAATTATGCATGTATTTATGTGCATACGCTAAAGTTGTGCGTACAATGTACATACTTATAGATATCGGAGCTGCAAACCTTAAAAATTATGGCTGAGCTTCGTTTCGCGGGTTCGAACCAATATTGCTCTGGTTCGATCCTTGGTTCGGCTTTCGTTTTTCCCACTTTAAGTGCAAAACTAAATGGTTTGTTTAATATTCAAAAAATTAATACGAATATTTTCAAATTAGGAAAAGCCTGTTTAACTTAAACTTGATACCATGATCATTAAGAAGAAATGAGCAGACTACAAAAAAAACGAGAGCGTAAGTTAAAGTCGGTCCTGACCGACTTCAATATACCCGTTACTCAGGGCAATTAGTGCTTAATAGCCTTTCCCTATGTTAATTAACAGAGCATTAACATTAATGTGACCATTTCAACATTATGTGAGCAAAAAGTGCAAGACCACGAAACGGTCTCACTCTGTAATAAAAACTTGAAACGAGAAGACGTGCACAGATCTTGCTGGTGGAAATTATTCCAAGTCCACGAAATTACGTTGCAAGTGCCTAGCTGCACAATTACCCACACAGTATGCAACGTTTTTTATAACCTTTATAACTCTGCCATTTATTATCCGATCTTAATGAAACTTTCAGAGATTGTAGATATTGGGCCCATACACTACACTGCAAAATATGATATCTTTGATATCTTTAAAATTGTTGGAGTTATTCAACATTTTTTATTGTGAGTGCGGGAGGGGGCGTGGCCAAAATTTTTAATAAACTTAATCTGCGTAGGGACAATAGGAGTCTACATAAAAAATTTGGTGGCTCTATATCGACTCGCCTGTTGATGCTGATCAAGAATATATATACTTTATGGGGTCGGAGATGGTTCCTTCTGCCTGTTGCATACATTTGAAGAACTTTAGTATACCCTCTTTACTCTACGAGTAAAGGGTATAATCACTACGAAGTAGTTTTTTTTTTTTAGGCATGTGAACCGCTCTATTACTCGAATTGGTTTAGTTTATTGGTCTACAAACATTGTAAACCCTCGGTTTGGTTCATAACACAGCTAAGCAAGCAATGGATTTGGTTTGATTCAGTGGTTCACGTTTAATATATTATCACGCCTGTTCCTTTTCCCGAATTTACACACTTTTCAGTCGCATTAGTATTTGAATTTAAGTTCAAGCAAACATTGAAGTATTCTTGAATATTAATGTGTAAATGTAAAATGGCTTGAAACAGCCCCAAAGGGCCAAAGCCAAGCCTCTGTCAATCTCTTGGCTTGTGCGCTTCTAATTTTCGCACAAGAGAAAGGGACCTACAGTTTAAAGCCGAATCCGAACGGCAGTTGGAGAAGCTTTTGCATGGCTAATTACTACAAAGCTGGCGCCAACAGTAATAAGGGTGACCGGCTGTGTAAGGTGATTTAAAGAAAAAACTTTTCATAAAATGTTTCCAGGCGGGATCGAACACACGACCTCTTGCACAGCGGTTTATTAATTAATTAATTAAAATGTAGATATTACAAACTGAGAAAGTACACAAGCTTCGGTCCAGTAACAGAACCTCTTAAAACGAAGTCATCCTCTTTGCCAGAAGTATGCCTACTCATTTCTTTACCAACGTTAAAGAGCAAACTTTTGAAGTACAGCACTGGCTAAAGTTATATTAAGGGCAAAGCACTACATTTAGAAATAGAATCAGAGAATCCCAAAAGCAACATGTAGTGTTTCAGTAATGAATGAAATGTTAAAAGCTCTAAGATTTGGAGTTTAGTGAATCCATACAAACACTTTGGTTCAATTTGACTTCCTTATTAAATATACAGCCATGTTCTCAATTCAATTTCCACAAAAATATTTCAAAAGTGGAATTGATTTTCGAATTCGAATTTTCCGGTTTCAAACCTTTTTGCCTTGTGGCTGGTGAAATGAATAGAAAATTGCAAATTTGTCATTTAAAAATATAAATTACCCCACAAAATGCAAATAAAGGATCATTCTGTGAACAATATTAGATATTTTAGTTTCTTGGAATAGTCGTCTGTAATGTTAGACTATTTAAAAATAATTAATTTGCTGAACACCTCCTATTTCTTTGCGCCAAGCAAACATGAAACGTGAAATATTCGTGTTCTTAATTCCACATCACGAAACTCCGACCAATTTGATAGGCATTCATCAATCGATAGTCGTTTATCGTTGATTAAAGGTATGCCAGACCATTAGAAAAGTGATAATTTGGTACAGAATCTTGCTAAATTCTCTTGTCACTAATTATTTCACTGTGATGGCAACTAAGGAGATACAATCTGCTCGACTGTATTGGACAATCAATTTGGTAATTTGGTAAATGCTAGTGCACGTGTTTACAGTCAGCAAAGTCTACCGTATACGTTGCAGTCTCACAAAATTTGCCCCAAGCTGAGCATTATTTCGTCCTTCTGCAGTTTTGTGTTTTTTTATAGCCTCTGGTATTGTGTTGTATTTATAATCTAACGGATGGCAACTAAAAATCTGCACAAACTTTGAGAGATCGCACACTTAGATGAGCTTTACACAAAACTTTCGGGATGAAATTTCTTTCTCTTTGTTCTCCTGTCAACACGTTTTCATGCCCCCCTGACAAAAATTTTGACAAGTAGTCGCCATCATGCCGTCCGAGCAAAAACGTTTTCATGATCGCGTTGTAAAATACTACGAAATGCGCGCTGACAAAGGCAAAGTGTTAACAGTAAACCATTTTACCCAAGAGGACAAGTCCAAACGCACTATTTGTAGTACTTTGCTACTAAAAATAAATAAAAAGAAAAGTTGGAAGTGGTCGGAAAGCAAATATTATGACCGGCCAAGCTGTCAGAAAGCTAACCCAACTTTTTAAGAACAGGGACAACATAAATCAACGAGATGCAGACAGAAAATTTAATTGCAGCCAACAACACATCAGTAAAGTGCTAAAAATAATAATATTGTTGCCAGACGTAAGCAAAGAGCCCCAAGTTACACACCTGACCAAATTCAAAATCTCAATGTCGGCAAACTCCCTTTTGTACCAAAGGAACGGAACCCAACAAACTTGCCGCAGTGTCGTCCAATCGAAGATTTTTTTGGAAGTCTGAGTGCTTTACAAAAACAACTGGAAGGCCAAAAATATCAAGGAACATACCAACAGGATTCGCTTATGTATTCGGAAATACGACACCAAGGTGCGGAGACATTTTCCGGAAGCTAAGTCGAGTAGCTGATAACGATCCTTTCGACCAAATCTATTGATGCAATTCTTTTGTATATGAATATTTCATAAAAATCCGTTTAGAATTGTGGTTATGGCGGCATTTTAAAGTTTGTGCAGATTTTTAGTTCTCACCCGTTAGAAATAAAAATCATGTCTAATTTGCTTTTGTTCAATAGCTGTATTTTTACACTATCAATCGATAAGAGGCAGGGGAATCACTAGTTCACAAAAGTAATTTCAAAGCAATTTCAAGTGGAATTCAGAACACAAAAATTAAAACGTTTCGGAATTGATGAGGAATTACTTCTGAAAAGTAAGTAGAATTGAGAACAATGCTGATAGCTTTATTATCATAGACCTAAGTGTAGTGAAAAGCTCTGCCTGGGTTAGCCCTAAACATCATACCTAAATATTATCAAACTTGTCCATAAATTGAACCGAAACGTTTTTAATTGTGGCTAACGGTCGATACTGCATTTTGGTAGGAACACAGGTTGGGTTCACCGTTTGGTTTCCTATCATAAATTAGGGGATCGGTACAGTTTGGTTCAGGTTCGATTTTCATTTTTAAACCCTATACCCACTGAAAATGGGTTAAAGGGGATCATGAAGTTGTGCAAATGTATGTAACTGGGAGAAGAAGCCTTTCCGACCCTGTCTGTAAGTTTGCCTAAGATTTTGATTATTTTAAAGCCCTCCTTTCTTTAACCTCAAAAAACTATCTATATATCTGTATGAACTCATCGATCTTAGAGAGATAGAGTTGCAAATTCTTGCATGTGGCCAGGAGTACACCTTATCCAAATCAAGTTTGATTCAGACTTGGAAATTTCACTTTTTGGCATCTTAATTTCCGACCTGCGTCTTTTAAAGTAACTTTAAACTATGGCTCAAATGTTAGATACTATGGTAGTACAAAAGACACTAGAACAACCAGACGTGTAACGGCCATACAAGTGAATGGCAAGGGGAAATTTCAATACGCAGTTTTGATTTTACATAAGTGTGCTGTCTGTGTGCAAAGTTTGTTTGGCAGACCTCTCACACGTAAAGTTCCCTTTCGTTCACTTGCATGGCCGTTACGCATCTTGTTGTTCTAGGGACTTTGGTAGTACCGTTCAGGCAGTGCGTTGATGACCTACATAGAATCAGTCACTAAGAAATCAGTCCGTCCATATTTAAATATACATCACTTTGTGTAACTCACCTGTACATTGCCAATCGCATGCGATAGCTTCTGGATATTGAAATGCAATCCAGCTAAATTCTGAACAGGCTCATCGCTGAATTTGGTTCGCTCAATGGTGGCCTTGACACGATCAATTGATTGTTGATACTCGCGCCAACGTTCCGCTTCCTTTTCCAGTTCGCTCTGCTGTGTCTTGGCATTGGCCAGTGTATTGGTCAGTTTGTTTTGGAACTGAGCCAACTCCGCGGAGAGTTCCGATTGTTCATAGTTGTTCAGAGAGGACCAAATCTTATCGGCAGCTTCTTGGATTTGTTTGTGTACCAGATTACGTATGGGCGCCTCATTGCCAAAGAACACTTTGTGTTCGTCCAGATCATGTACCAGATGTTCGTAGTCAATGCCATGCTGGCTATTTTGCAGACGCAACTCAGCCTCGTGAACCCAATCATTGAATTTGGCAACCAATTGCATATATTCCAGACGAGAGTCACGATTATTTTTCAAATACTTTTCACGATCCTCCAGTTCATGGGGCAACGAGGAGACCAGGGAGCGGCCTTCGGATAACATTTCCAACAAGGAGCTGGGCAGACCCACTTCCGTTTTGATACCATCATTGATTTTGTTGAATTTCTGCAAATGCGCATCGATATCCTGACTTAGACTGTGATGTTTCTGCAGCTCACGCTCCACCGATTCGGGATCACGATCGAGCAGAGGGCGAGATTTGGCTTGGCCCTCATGCTGATGCAACCAGTCCAGGATTTCACTTAATTCAGCCGCCATTTTCTTATGCGATTCCAATTGGAGTTGGTGCTTTTGACGCTGAGACTCGACGGCTTTACGTAGATTCTGCAATTGATTCTTCAAGGATTGTAGCTGTTCCGTAATGCTATTCTTATCCGCAGCATTACCCTCAGAGGCAATCTTCTGACCCTTGTCATTGGCCGAGGCCAACACACCCTCACATTCTTGAATCTTAACAATGACATCATCGTACTTATTGATCTTATCCTCCAGACTATCCGGGGAGTTTTCTATGTCGATGATGACATCCGTGTATTTCATGATAAAGGAAATTATCTCATTGATCAAGGCGATAAACTGTTCGCGTAGCAACAGAAGCTGACGCAGATGGGCCAACTGATCCTCGATAAGTTTAATCATATCATCCTGTTGGGTTAGTATGCTCTGCAATTCAGGCAAATCATCCATTTGCATATCACCCATTTTGGACTTGCTGTCCTTGAGTTCCTTGAGTATGCCCTCATAAGAACCCAACAGATCCTGTACGTCCTCAATTCTCGAACCAATGGGTCGATTGAGTTCACGTAGACGTTGCTGGATGTTACCCAGGAACTGACTGCAATCGTTAAGTCTACTCTTGGCATCTTTGTATTTCTTGATGTGATCACCCAACGTATTGTAGCGATCTTCAATGGTATTCTTGATTCTGCCATAACGATCTTTTAGGTTTTTAATGTCATCGTTAAGTTTCAGCTTATCCGCATTACTTAAAGTGGGTAAAATGCTTTTACCTTGTTCGCTCAGATCATTGATCAGTCCACTCTGGGTGTCGGCTTTCTCTAGCAATTTCTTGTAATGAGCTAGTTGCTCTTCTAGGACAGGCAGACTGGTAGTTCTTAGATCACCCTCGGTGGCTGTTTCCATTTCATTTAACCAATCAGACATTTTCTTCATCGAGTCCTCGAATGCTTGACGACCCTTTAGAAGATCATCCAAAGATTTGCCTCTCTTGCCGCTCTCCTCTTTGAGGGTTTGATAGTCGGCAGCAATTTCATCGAGTAAACTCTGTAGATTAGCCTTGTCAGAGTCATCACAATCCTTCATGATATTGGCCGCTTGACGCTGAACATCACTCAAAAGGCCATCATTGAATTGCTTGGCTTCATCATCGTATTTTCGATTTTCCTGGATTTTCTTTTCTATTTCCGCAGAGGTCAGGGGATGATACACAGGCAACTTACGCACCTCGGAGATTTTCGTTTTCAACCATTGACGTGCCTTATCCAGATCATTCTCCAAAGCCTTGCGCACCTTGCTAGCCTCTAAAGCGCGATCCAGTTCTGCCTTTAGCACAGCCGAAAGATTACGATTTTCTGTGTTAAGATTACGCAAACCGGACTCCAGTTGTGCGTACTCAGCTGGTTCCAATTCTGGTTGCATATTGGCAATGCGCTTCTCCAAGACATCAGCCAACGATTGTTTAGCCTCGGCGTCTTTCATCAAGCTCTTGATCTTTTGCTGTCGCGACTCTGCATCTTTGGGTGTATAGCCCAGGGCGGCGGGAGCTTGTAGTTCCTCAATTTGTTGTTTCACCCAATTTTGCAATTGATCTATCTCACCCTTGGCTCCTTCCACACCCTTATTGGTGACATCAAGTAACTGAGCCTTACGATCGATGCGCTTGCCCAGATCAGCAAATCGACGATCTAGAGACTTCATTTGCTCTTCCACCTGTTGGCCATCCAGATTGCTGATTACTTCAGCCACTTGTGAGGCCTTGCCCTTGAGGTCCTGTATCTTGGGATGTCCTTGCAGTTCGTATTCGTTTTTAATCTCATTTATGGCTGACATTTTTTGTGCACAATTGAGACCCGAACCACGGTCCAAGACATCCATGCGTTTGATGAGCGTGTCAAACCAGTTCTGCACATCTTGCATACCCTGGCGATAGCCATCGATGACATTTTGACCCGCCTGCTTTTTAGCTATGGCTTCCATGAGCTCCGATTCCAGTTTGTCAATGTTGTCATCCAAATCGGTATCCTCATCACCCACTTGAAAATATTTTTTAAGAAATAATTAAACATAAATTAATTATAGCTTAGTTTTGTTTCTCTACTTACAAGATCCAGTCATTTCGAGCATCAACTGTGATCGCTTATCCCCAATGGAATTCAATAGATCATTCATGGCCACCAATTCCTGTTGGGCCGCCTCGGGGCGTAATTTGCAAGGACGCATTAGCCAATCCGAAACAGAGCTCTGTTGTTTCTTAACCCAATCCTGAAGTTCGGCGCGCTGTTTCTGCTGTTGCTCCAGTTCGCCAACGGATGCAGTCAAACCACCCAAGTGGGATTGCACCTAGAATTTACATTTTAAGCATTTAATAAAAGACTTCAGTTTTTGGTTTTTAGCTTAATCATATCCATGCGATTAGTTAGAAGCTCAGCCGTCACCGCAGATGTGAGCAGGCTTACCTTAGCGACAAGTGCATTTAGCTTGCTCACGTGTCCGCTATTTAAGCGTACTATGCGACGATAGTTGCTTATACGCTCATGAGCAATGGGATCCAATAGCGCCTCGTTTACATCACTGAGCTCAACCTCAACCTCAGCATCTTCAGCATTAACATCGTTAGTTGAGCTCTGAGTTTTCGACGGCGGTTGCTTTTTATCAAAAAGCAAAGCCAATACAAAGCATAGCCATAACAGGCAGGGGGTAGTGCATATTACAATAACAACAACAGTTACAGGGTGTGGAGGTGGTTGTCAACATAAGTTAAGAGCATGGTGAGGGGTGTGTTAGGTGGGTTTAAATAAAAAGTAAAATAAGAACAAAATATTTGGTTAGCAAGTAAAGAAGTCAATCAAAATCAAAATTGAAAAGCAATAGACGAAACTATGGGATTGCATCAAGGCTGTAAGCTGGTTCAGCTTAAACCAGAACTAGGTACATGTATTAAATTATTAAATAATAAACTCTCAAACCAAAAGGTCTTTTTAATCCAGCGATGGTCATGCCAATCCCGCAGAGGCCGAGCACAACCCTGGCACTTCTTGTCCAACCCTGTTTTTTACCCTGCCCAGAAAACTATATATATTCTTGATCAGGGCGACGAGCTGATTCGATTGAGCTTTGTCCGTCCTTCTGTCTGTTTCACCTCAAACTAGTTTCTCAGTTCTAAAGCTACACCCTGCACCGACGGGACCGAATGTTTATGTCTTATAACTTTCATAGGAAAGATCGGTGGGAAAATGTCTTTTAGTGAGAAAAGCTTTTTTGTTTTCAAAACTTTGCCACATTCTTAATAAAATATCCATAAATTATGGCTTTCATAGCACCGATCGGTCGGAAATTAGGACTCAGTAAGAAAAACTTAATACTTTCAATTTTGCAAGGGTAGAAAAACTTATGCACTGCCGAGGTGAGCCCAACCTTCTCGTTTAAATTATACCACGACAGAAACAATTGGGTTCAGTGGTTCAAAGAGATCTTAAACAACGCTTTTGGAACCCGGTCGGGTCGTGTGATTACTCGATTATTACCAGACATCGGATTTTAAGTAGAATCATTTCGACCTATGGTATTTTGACCCATTTGGGAATATGTATATATGCTACCAAGTAGGCGACTGCACATCTAGATATGCCTTTTATGCAAGGTTCAAATCGAAAGAACCAAACATAAAAAGTCCGCTAACTTACGCAAACTAAGCGAGCTTAGCAAAGACACAAACAGGGCTGGCAAGTCTGAAACCATCAATACAGCTATGAACAAAATCTGTTATCAATTATTTGCGAGCGACTTAGCCCTGTTTTTGTAGTTGGACCATAATCTTATACACACACCTTCTAACTAGACTTTTTAATAAGAAAATGAAATCTCTCCAACTTCTGGGACACCGACGGATTTTTCGAGCGATTTGCAAACCAACCGAAGCCAAAATCTCTAGAGATTTCCAGGACACCCCCGATATTGACATATCATATAATAGCGAAATAAAACCAATGGGAATAAACAACATTAGAAACTTTTGTGCTGATCAAGTGATATGACATTTCAGATCTAGTGCATGAGCGTTATTATTAGCTGAGGATTCTTCATGGTAACTATATCGATAACTACTTATGAAACTTCTTCTCTAGACCACATTTAACGCGATAAAACACCATGGATGACCAATAGTAATAAAAATAGACCGGAGCAAAATGTTTCAAAACAATTTACTGTTACTGTATGTAAAATGGCTTGACACAGCCCCAAAGGGCCAAAGCCAAGCTCCTCTCAATCTCTTGGCTTGTGCGCTTCTAATTTTCGCACAAGAGAAAAGGACCTACAGTTTAACGGCGAACCCGAACGGCAGTTTTGAGAAGCTTTTGCATGGCTAATTACTATAAAGCTGGCGCCAACAGCAGTGAGGGGTCACCGGGTGAGTAAGTTTTATTCAAAGAAAAAAAACTTTTCATTAGATGTTCCGAGGCGGGATCGAACCCACGAACTCTTGCACAGCGGTCGCGCACACTAGCCGCTAGCCACTGTTACTGACGAATCATTAAATCCATGAGCATTCCTAATTTTGTAAAAATGCAAAAAGATTAACATCAGGTCCACCATTTTCGCTTGTAACTAGGTACAGAAACCTCCAAGAGGCATTGCATAAGCGAGATTTCCGATTAAATTCTTACGATTTTGTAAATGTAATCATTTTTCACTTCGAGTTCTTAATACAAACTTTTCAGAACGCACATGAACTGAACACAGAATCAGTACTTCCTTTTGCGTACCGTAACGTTCTGTACTCTACGAAGCACTTACCGTCCATTATGATACGAAGCAAATATAGTACTTGCATGTAAACAGTTCTTTCTTTTGCTCAGTTTTTTTTTTCGTTCCCAACATAAGTACGAAACTAAAAATGGTACTTTAAGAAAAGCATATTTTGACCTATTTCGACCTATTTTAGCATATTCGGGTGTATCCTAGAAATCTCTTGAGATTTTCGTATAAACGAAGAAGGATTTTATATGTAAAAGGGCAAGAATAATGTCGGCTACTAGATTTTAGGAAAGGAACACCGTACGCATCAAATCTTCTTTACCTTGAGCAGTCGGTTTCAAATCTCTCAACTTTTATCATTTAATCTAGTAGCCTAGCATTTTAAAGACACTTCACATATTAAGGCAAGCAGTTTTATTTCGAAATGAAGCCGTTTATACACAAATCTCTAGAGATTTCTGGGACACACCCGATGATGACCTATTTTGAACCTTTTTTAGCATATGTTTTTACCCAATAAAGGCATATTATGGATATGGTTACTTTAAAAAATTTACCAATATTTTATTAGTCTAATGCCAAAATTACGATTTTTTAGACAAAAACAAAAAAAAACTACAATGCGATGTCTAATTATTACACATAAAAAGGTTTATGCAAGGCATTGTATAACGATTCAGACATAAGTGTCAGTCTTATAGGTATATTGAAATAAAATTGTAAGTTCACACTAAATCGTTCCGATTCAAAATTTGCAAAATCTTCCGCACTTTTACAATCCATTACAAAATAGCATTTGCCTAGGATGTTTGAATTTTTAGTAAAATTTTAACAAGTGGCTCTAACCTTCTCTAGAACTCATAGTTTCGTCCATTCTTTTAGAAAAGAAATTAAATTTCAACAAACTACAAATGGAATACAGCAACAACTCCAAATGGCTTACCTGATCCAGCAGATCTTCCAGCTTGGCGCGCACAATCAATTCACGTTCGGGTATGGCCTGCATGGCAGTCTCTAGTGGAGAACTTGGACGACTTATCGATGCAGTGGCCGCTTCACAGGCCTGCACAGCTGCTGCCAAACGTGATTTCTCATTATTCAGCTTATGTTGCATATCTTGGGCACACTTCAGCTGATTCTGAGCCAATTCCAAGCTAGTGGCTGGAGCATCCAATTCGGTTTGGATAATCGGTTCATAGGCCTCCAGATTACGCATGATGCTATCCAGTGTATCTTCGTACTCTTGGAATTTCGCCAGAGATTCGAGTAAACGGTTTTTGATTTGCACTGAAGTCTGGAGAAGGGAATTGTAGCTATCCTGAATGTTTCTCAGTTGGGATTCGACGGTGGGACGTATGGACGGAGTGCTTTGCTCATAGCGTTTAATTTGGGCCTGACCCTTGGAATTCAAGTCATCCAAATTGGTTTGATATTTCTGAATCTCGGCCAACAAGGCTTCGTGTTGTTTGATTTGCTCCTGGGTCTGTTCACGATTTGATATAAAGAGCGAGTTGTGAGCCATGAGTTGGAAGGAGATTTGTAGTAACCATTTCTCAACATCCTGAAGACTTTGATGGTAGGCATTATAGTCGAGCATCTCTTGTTCGAGAGATTTGATGTGAGCGGCACAATCATTTTTGAGTTTATCGCAACGAGATTGCAAACGATTGACGGCGTCCACTTCGGTGCCCAAATCGCGAGATTCCGACTGTAATTGCTCCAAGTCATTACCCTTCTGTTTCAACTCATTGGCCAATGTCTTGTAACGTTCCAACAGAGTTTTCATTTCACTTAGTTCACCCTTGGTCTCGGGAGCTGCCTTGAGCGTCTGCTCGGTATCGCTTAGCCATTTCTCAAGCTTATCCTTATTGGCAGCAAAATCATTCCAACGATTTTGAGCCTGCTTAAGATCGCTCATCTTCTGTTTTACAGCCAGGCCCAAAGCATCCCAATCTTCACGTACTTTGGTCATCAATTCACGCAGTTTCTCTTGCTTGTCTTCGGGCGTGATATTTGAAGCCTTCGAGTAGGCGTCCTGAACCAGAGCCAGCAAATGTTGACCCTCGGGCAATCGAGAGGCCAGCGACTGTTTAAAAAGAAGAAGGAGAGAATTAGTGAGACTCGCTTGTGGCAGCAACAACCAATTGTTCTTCCTGCTATCAACTTACATTGACTGTGTCCAACTTCTGTGCTATAATCGAGGCGTCACCATCAATGCTACAATCATTCAGCACTTCCATGGCTTTCTCTATCCAGGCATCCATTTCCTTTTTGTAGTTCAAGAACTCGGTATGATCGGATAGATTCTTTTCGATCTTAGCCACCAAACCCTGGGCAGAAGTCAACAGTTTGGTGTAGTTAGCCTGAGTCTCAATGGTTTGATCACGTATGCGTGTGCAGGCACTCTGCTCCATGAGAAGTTCACAATTATCATTGAGATCCTCCACATTGTCCTTTTCAGCCAAAACCTCGTCGAGTAGTTTCTATGGGAAGGAAAAGAGACTTTAGTTTCCGCTTTAACAGTAGGGCCATTTTAAAGCACATTAAGCAGGTGTTATGCGCAAACTAAACGTGGCAGCAGCTGTGAACGAGCTTTAAAGGATTTCCGTTTCCGTTCAGAGTAAGTTGGTATTTACATAAAGTTTGCTTCATTGTGTAAATACCAACAAAATCTAGAGAGAATGCTGCTGAGCTACTGCCGCCTCGTTTAACTATTGCACTAGACCAAGTGTCTTGTGTACATGTTTAGACTGAATTATTAGCATATGTTGATTAGAGATTAGTTTTTCAATTTGATTATTTGCTTGGTGAATGAACTACATTTCGGGTGAGATTAGATTTTAGTACAATTTCGGTTAGCAGTGCGTGCGAGACAGTTGTTGGCGTAGTTGATTGTTGGGCTTACCTTGGCATTGACCAAATCTTCGGTAGTTTTGTTTTCGCCTTCTTGAGATTTGGTAACGCGCTTGCTCATTGTATCGATCCATAAATTGATTTTGTTAAACTTCTGCAAGAACGTTTGCCAGGCGGCCAGACATGATTCCAGACCGTTGCGCGCATCACGTGACATGGCCTGCAGGGTTTCCCATTCGCCAGTCAAATGCTTGATCTCTTGGCCCACATTATCTTGTCCCTCAGTGCCACTGGTGGCTATAACAGCCTGGCTGAGCTCTTCGCAGGCATCCAGCAAAGATCTGCCCTCCATCGAGGTGGCTTGTATGTCACCCAATCGATTGAGACGATCTTCCACCTGATCTTTCTCACCATGACAATCGGCGCATTGTTCCACTTCGATGCGGGTGCGACGCAACCAATCTTGTAGCTCATTATAGGCTTGCTTGTATTTCTCATGGCTATTGACTTGATTCTCCAGTGATTCAATTATTTTGTTAACCTGAGCTTGCAGTTCTTCGAACTTGCTTAGACCCGGTTGGAAGTCATTCTTGTCCAGACTGTTGTCTTCGCTTATGCGCACATTAATGCGTTCCACTATATCACTATGACCATTGATATCACGCTGTATCACACGATATTTCTCCAGAGCTGCACGCTTCTCACTCAAGTCATTCAAAAAATCATCACTGGCTTGCACACTTGGTTCTATGTCCTCTAACCATTCAAGCAATATTTTGTACAGCTTGAAGATTTCCTCAAGCTGGGCCAGACGATTGGACAACTTTTGACGCACTTCATTGAGATCCAATAAAAGTTTGTCAAAGTCTTGCTTGAGCGATTCGGTATCTTCTTGTATCTTGGCGGCACCATTTTGTTCGGTATTCATGATGACCTTCTCTTTGAGTTCCAAAAGATAGCGCAGCTTATTCTGACCCGTCTCAAAACCTTGTCTCAAGTTCTTAACGGTGTTCAACTTGATCTGTACCTCATTTAGGGTACCAGGTATTTGCTCACACTCGGCCAATTTCTCGCGTGTCTTTTCTATCCAAGACTGACACTCTTCGTACAGAGAGTGATGTTGCTGATGCTCTTGATAATGCATTTCTAGACGACGCATTACCTCCTTGGCTAGGGTAAGCAAAGCATTGTACTTCGTAGTCAGTTGCATGATGGCATTGCTTATTCTGGTATCTGAACAGGTCTCCAATAAAACCTGAGCCTTCATATTCAAATGATCCAAGGTCTTCTGCCAGTCGAACAGAGTTTGTAAATGTCCCTGGAACTCTTCTAGGACCACCTTCTTTTGGGTTAAACTATCTTGCAATTTATTGTACGATTGCACCAAAGCTTCGGTCTTGGTAAGCCATTCCAGGGCTTCGGTATATTGATCCTGATAGTCGGACCATTTAACTATACCCACTTCCAGATAATCCTTGGCCTTATTCAGAGCCTCCACGTAGGCATCAAACTCTTCTTGTAGCAGCGCCACCTCCTCTTCGATGATGGCACAATCCTCAGGTTCAGCTGTACGACAGGCAATTTCACCCTGAGCCAAAGCATTTTGTAGTTTCTTTGAACCCTCAGGTACTTCACCCTGCAGAATCTTCAATTGATGTGTTTTCTCTGCCAAAGCTTGCTTATCTCCTGTGGGTTCAGAGCACTTGCTTAGCCTCTCCTTGGCATTACGTAGCCAGGTGGCAAATTCATTACCCGCATCGATCAGGGATTGATAACTCTCAATGGTATTCTTTTGCTTCTCATACAAATCCTTCGCTTGTTTGGTAAGATTTTCATATTTATCTGAAATCTCGGTAGCTGGGGCGCCTTGTTGTAGATCGGAGGCTTTAGAGGCCACCGATTGAATCATGGGCTCAAAGGAGACAATATCCTGTACTATATTATTGGTCTGACGCAGATTAGCCTTGCGTTCGCTCAGACCACTACTGAGACCCGGTTGACCCCGCTTGGACTTGATAATCTTCTGCTCGCAGGCTTGTTGAAGCTTCGCCTCCCGATCGGTGATCCATTGTTGTAGCTGTGAGTAACTGGAACTGTAATCGGCCCATTGCAGGAGATTGGTTTCCAGCTGTACCTTTGCGGTGGACATTTTCTTAACCAAACGATCCCATTCGGTCTGTAGATCTTTCATCTCTTGATTAATCGCCTCGCGTCCATCGGAGCGCGTATTACGTATAATCTTCTCACCATTGTTGATGGCGGTATGCACTAGATTTTGTCCCACTTCGCGATTACGTATCAGATCTTGTATGTGCTCAAGACGACGTTGTAAGGCTTCCTTGGACCCAGCACCTTCGCCAGCGGATTGAATGGCTGACTTAGCATTAGCTATCCAATCCTTGGCTGATTTCATATTAGAGTCATATTCTCGATGTTGATCCCGATTGGTTTCCACTTTCTTAAGCACATCTTTGGCCAGATTAACCTGAACTTGATAGACCGAACTCAGGTGTCTTAGCTGATTGTTGACATAGGTATCCAGATGGGACTTGAGTAGGCCCGCAGCGGAAGCATTGAACTTTTCTATATCTGCTTTGCCCTTCTCCAGTTTGGACATTACCTCACGCATATCCGTCACCTGACGCTCTTTCTCTGGCAAATTGGAACATAAGTTAAGCTTGTGATTCTTAACAAGTATATCGATTTGTTGCAGCCATTCCATGAGACGCTCATACTCCTCTTTATATGCACGCCATTGTACCATGGTAACTTCCAAGTTCTCCTTCTGTTGATTGATTTCACGGAACAAACTCTCGAAGCTATCACGTAGGGCGCGTATATCATTGCGTATGATCTCTTGACCCTGTGTCGATGTACTTGCCAAAACCACTTCGCCGGTGTGCACCAAATGTTCCACCAATAGTTCACCCTGAGCCTGCTTATTGAGCAAAGCCTCGGTGGCCTGAACTGCATTCTCAATGGCCAATTTATCGCTGAGGCTGCTCTGTTTCAAGGCGGGGAATTTCTCGCGTGCGCGGCTTATCCAGCTAACCAAATCGTCGTAGGCTTCCTTGAACAAGCGATGATCTCTGTACTGATCCTGACGATCGGATAATAGTTTCTGGGTCTGGGCAAACAGTTGATCAAAGTTATCCAAGACTTTTTGGGCCTGGTAGGCGGCCTGACTCTGCTGACCACTGGCAATCATTTCCTTGGCTTGAATCTTTAAGGCATCCACATCAATCTTCTCCACTCGCACTTTTTCTTCCGTAGATTTAACACGATCCAATTGGGCACGTTTTTCAGTCATGGTAGTCTGTGGTTCCGATAACTCCTTGAGTAAGTCCACCAACCATTCATTGAATTTTCTGACATTCTGTACCTGATCCAAGAAACCAGACCATTGGGTAATAGAATCGTCTAGATTAGACTTGACATCCATGATGCGCAGGGCTAGACCAGACCAAAGTTCCTGCAAGTCGTTGAGTTCCTTATTGATAGACTCATGCCCAGCTGGAGCGGTATTGGCCAGCACATGTTGAGCCTGTTCTAGTATTTTCAGAACTCGAGCGGATCCCTCGTCTTTGAGTAGTATCACATCCTGTATGGTGGCTAGTTTTTTGTCCAACTCTTTGGGACTCATCGAAGACATGTCCGAACAATAGTCGAGTTTCTCTTTAATATCATTGATCCATGATGAACAGTCGGATAGGGAGTTATCAAAATCTTCGTGAGAGCTAACATATTGTTGCCAGCGATGATTCAGATCCTTAACCTTATGGAAGATTTGCTGATATTTGGTGACCAATTCCGGACCAGAGGCACGAACTTGCAAAGTCTGAGCCTTTTCGGTGACATTATCGACCTCAAGTTCCTTAGCTCGTACCTCTCCTTGTAGCTTCTTAAGAGCCTCCAATTGGCTACGCTTCTTGGGTAAATCTTCTTTCAAATCTATGGCATGTAGATTATTGTCGGTATCTCTAATCCAGGCCAGACACTGATCACGTAGTTGTTCATACTCTGACCAGTGTTGTAGACGTGCTTCTATGGCCTCGATGGTGGAAGTAATGGCAGCCAAAAGACCTTCCCATTCCTGTTGTGTGGTATCGATTTGTGATTTAATATTCACTTGTCCTACTTGGATAGTACCCGGTATGACCTTTTCGCCCAAGGCGCGAACTTGATCCACGCGTGGAAATTCATCGGCCAAGCTAGCCTGAAGATTCTTCAGACGATCTAGATTGGTGTGCAATGAAATCTGTTCCAAGTCTAAATCACCCCAGTAATGTACCGTATTCAGGGTGGCGTCTATAAACTCTTGAGCATCCATTACTGCCTTGGAGTATTGCTGATGTGCGCTGACAATGCTCTCGTAACGTTCTACAAAGCCCTGAGCACGCTTCTGTAGCTTGCCATATCGTTCGTTTATTTCCTTGAGGATCTGCTCCACTTGTTCAGTTTTCTCGGGTAAGTTGGCGGCTATTTCCTGTAGATTACCCAGCTCTACTTGGTGATTATGTATATCGTTCAGAATATCGCGATAACACTGCAGCTTCGTACGTTTCTCATCCAGGGTAGTCTTCAATTCTATGTCAGCGGGTAAAGCGTTTTCAGTCTCTACCAACCAATTTCTCAACTTGTCGGCTATCTCATCGAAGCCAGACCATTTGGATATCTTATCCTGAATCTTTCTAGCTGTACTGGCTATGTTATCAAACAGCTGATCGAACGTCAAGTCATCCAGCTGACTGCGTATGGCTTCTCTTCCCTCAGTGGCGGTTGAACCATAGCACTTTTCACCCAATTCTACCGTGCTATTCAACAGTTGGGTAGCCGTGGGTTGCTGGGCCAAGAGTTCCTGTATTACCAACTGTTTCTTCAGTAAATCGTCATGGGAAGCCACAGAGCTCAGGTCGCTGCAATCTTCAAAACGTAGCTGAGCATTAGCCAGCCAATCAGCGCATTGCTTGTATTTGTCATTGAAATGGCCATGATCCTGTACAGCCTGTTCACATTTCTTCAAGATTTCCTTAGCCGTGGCTTGTATAGACTGGAAACGAGAAGATACTTGTTGTACATTCACCGCTATACGTGTCTCTCCCGAACTTTGTACCAGCTCTGAGGTATCATCTTTCATTTTATCAAAGTCTGCTTCGTTTTGACGCAGATTTTGGGCCAAAGATTGGAAGCGACTTAGCTGATCTTCCTTTTCTTCAAAGCTAGATTTCAGGTTGTAGTTCTTCAGCGCGTTCTCCGCCTCACCCAACCAATTGATGAGACGATCCAAGTTAACTTCATAGTCCTGCCATTGCTGTAAACGTTGCTCCAGACCACTCTTGACATCACTCAAGGAGGCACCGAATTTCTCGAAATCAGCCTGAAGATTAGACAAATCGCGAGTCATGGCTTCCTTTGAACGTGCAGGTATATGCTGAGCCTGTTGTTCTATATGGGCTTCTAGGGACTTAAGCTTGGCCACGCCTTCGGGTAGAGCATCTTGGATTTCATTGATCTTCTGCAGACGTGCTTGTAGGGCGGCCTTATTGCCTGAGTAGTCGGAATAGCCGGTCAAACGATCCCATAGATTTTTTTGATAATCCTGCTGAGCCTTTTGCAGTTCACTGAATTGCTGATACACCTCAAAGGCTTGATCCAGCTGGGCAACCAAATTGGCACAATCCTGACTTAGTTTTTCATAGCGTTTATTTACTTCACTCACAGCCGGGCCGATATCTTCTTTAGTGCTAAACAGAGCAGCCGCCTTTTCGTTGACCGCCTCCACAATGCGCTTGTGTGAATTGATATCCTGTTGGGTGGCCTTGTACTTGTACAATTTGGAGCGGATTTCCTGAGCGCTGGTCCAGCTAGAAGGATTCTCGTTACTGATTAATTTCTCCACCTGATCTAACCAGTTGACAAGTTGAGTAAGTATATCCTGATAGCTAGAAAGCTGCACGGACTGGGCCTCTTGAAGTTTCTCCAGCTGGCGTATACCCTCATCTAGTTTATCCCAGCGATCGCGTATATCACGCAAGTCCTTGCGTATTTTCTCTCGTCCCTGCGTGGAAGTCTCGGGCAAGGCCTTTTCTCCAGCGGCATTCAAGGCAGCAAATAGACTCTCGGCCTGATCTTTTTCGGACAACAAAACTTCCAGTATGGGCGCCTTTTCCAGCTGTGCTTCGATGGGTTGCAACCACAGATCCACCTCATTGTATTTGTCCTGATAGTACTGATGATCATCCGCCAAATTGGACCAACGATTAACCACTTCTTTGCTCAAAACCTGCAGCAGTTGATAGCGGTTGGTTATTTGGGTGGTTAAAGTCTTTAGACGATCCGCACCACAATTGTTGAGTAAAGCATGGGCCGCATCACCAAAGGAATCAATCTCCTTTTCTTTTTGTAAAATCAATTCCCGCTGTATCTTGTACTTCTCTAGCTGTTCCAGCTTCTCATGCAACGTAGATTTTAGCTGTTGTTCACGGAAAACTGCCTCTGCCTGACGACACCATTTAGTTAGTTCTTCCAGCACTTGCTCGAACTTATTCCACTGAGCCAAGACCTCCTGTTGCTTGCCCTCGATACCTTCTATATCATCGAAGTGACTCTTTAGTGTAGTTTCCAGTTCATCGATTTCCTTTTCCAAGACCTCCGTTCCCTTTTCGGAAGTGGTAGGCTTTACCTGTTCAAACTGTTTACGTATGTCGCTGATAAGTTTCAAAGCCTGCGGTTTATTTTGGGCCAGTTGTCCTAGAGTTTCGATCTTGCGCTTAATGTCTGCCTTCTCGCCATAAGCATCGTCACATTCCAGCAATTTGGCCTTCTCATTGGAGATCCAAGTCTTGGCCGAGCTTAAAGCATTGTTCAAGTCATTGTGCTTCTGTACGCATTCCTCTAGATTGTTGAGAATCTCATCAGATTTTTGTACTATATTTTGGAACAATTGCTTTATCGATTGCAGATAGACATTAAGCGAGTTGTCCTTAATTTGATCTACCAAAATCTGAGCCTTATCACAAACATTATCCACCAAAACATTATGGGTGGTAATCTCTTGATGGAGCAGCTTGTGGTTCTGTAGTTGAGCTCGTTTCTCTTGTAGGGTGGTCTTCAGTTCGGTATGACTTTGCAGGGCCTTGTCCACATCCTTCAGCCATTTGGTTAGCTGATCCTGAGCAATGCTAAACTCATTGAATTGCAAGAGACACTGATCAATCTTTTGGCTGGCCGAGTTCAAGTCATCTGTGTAGTTATCCCATAGGGTACGCAATGAACGTAGTTGTTGACGTATGATCTCACGTCCCTCGGGACTGGTATGACCATATAACTTTTCACCACGATCGATGAGACCCTCAAATAGTGTGGAGTCAGTGATACGTTTATCGGACATTTCACGCAATTTATGCTGTTGATCTTGTAAAACACTCTGATCACCCACTATTTCGTTGGTTTTGAACAATTCATTTGCGGCTGCTTGTAGGCTTTGCTTAAACAATTCGTAGTCCGTGTCGAAACTCTCATGATCCTTGACATAGTTGGTGTACTTAGCTAAGGATTCTTTGCACAAATTTTTCAAAGTCTGATAACGTGTATTTAGTCGTGATAGTTTCAGGTTCAAGTCAGTTTCTCCCTCTATTTCGCGGCCCTGCTCCATGAGCTGATTAATGGACAATCCGCGCGAGTCTATCTCCTTGGTCAAGTCTTGAAGCTGCTTGAGATGAGCATTCTTGGCCTCAGCAGTGCTTTTAAGATTCTGGTTCTTGACCACTGCCTCCACCTGCTTCATCCATTTATCGAGTTCATCGATAATCGAATCAAATTCATCCCATTTCGAGCATAGTTGCTTGAGTTTTACCAAAGAATCCTCACACAAAGTCATAAAGTCTAACCAGGCGTTTTGAGGTTCTTCGAAACCCTTCAGTAAAGCAGGATGACCACTAGGATGGGTTTGTGTAAGTACAGTCTGTAAGAGTTGATGGCAGGTTTCAAAGATGGCATCACCCTCTGGTTTATGCTGTAGCAGATTCTCCACAACTGTGAGTTTTTCCTCGGCGCCCTCCTTTTCAAATGTGGTTTCATTCAGGATGTCAATGGCCTCTGATTTGATGGTGTTTAGCCAGTCCTGTGCCTTTTCCAAGACCTGATCATAGGCCTCATGCTTAATCACCTGATTGCCCACGGTTTGTAGGCGTTCATTTAACTTCTGGGAGAGCGTATTGTATTCCTGTAGGGATTCATCTGTCTTTCGCTCGGATTCATCATCACACAGGTTTACAGCCTTGTCATGCAATTGCTTAAGAGCATTCTTATGCAAAGTAATCTCCTGTAGTTGGGTTTTATAATTCTGCAAAGCCGCCTTCTTGGTGGCCAAAGTGGGATAGAGTTCGTCACCGGCTGTGATCTTAGCCTTGGATTCATTAAGATAGTGTGAAACCTGAGTGTAGCTTTCTTCGATGGAAGTCTTTTGTATGAGTACTCCTTCAACTTGTTGCATCAATGCATTAGCCTCATCTCTTAGGTAATCATACTTCTCTCTCATTTGACGCAGATCGGCACGGATACGTTCACGATTTTCAGGTGAGACGACGGGATAAAGACCTTCACCTATATCCACGGCGTTGTTTAAGCAACAACTGGCCATTGTCAAAGGTTTTAAGATAGTTCTTAATCGTCTGCAGTTGCTGAGCAGTGGCTGAACTGGATCCCGGCGAACCCATGCGTGCTAGTTCCTGGAATTCTATCTTTGAATCACCCAACCACTCATTGAATTCCTTGGAGGCCTTGTTGAAATTGTTATTCGCCAATTGAGCTCCACGTATTTTGTCCATGTGCTGAGCTAGACTCTTGGATACGGTTTGATAGCGTTGCACTAAATGAGTGACAAATTGTCCTATACGTGCCTCGGGATTCTTTTCTATCAGTTGTTGAGAAGTTTGCTCTAGATTACTGATAATGGGTTCATGGGCCAAAACATCTTGCTGTAGTATGGCTAGCTCCTGCAGTTTCTGTGGTACTTCGGGTAGATTTACCTGATTGCTGGTTTCGGCCTTCAGACGACCCTCCACATCGCGTAACCAGTTAGATATCTGCTCATTGGATTGTTCATACTGTGACCACAAGTCTACATTTTCATCTAAAACTCCACGTATCTTATCAAAACTATCCTGCAAAGCCTGCATATCCTGGTTAAGTAGTTGAGCATCCTGCATAAGTTCTGACAGATTCTGAGGGCTTTCGACTGCCTTTAACATATCCAAAGACTTGAGAGTTTCGGCATGCCTAGCCTTGCAATCATCAATGCTTTTGCTTACTTCTTGTAATGAGGATTTCTTGACATCCAGATTGTATTTATCGCTCGAGGATTCTGGCTGACACCAGTTGACCTTTTCGCGTTGAGTGGTAATCAAACGCTTTAGCATGCCCACTTTGTCGGCATGGAACTTCTTGAGGAATTGCAACAAAGAACTTTCAATCTTCTTGGCATACAAATCCACATTCTCATAACGTTTCTGTACATTGTTAAGCTCCTTGGGTATGATGGACTCATTGAAGGTAGGATACAGATTACGTAGTTCATCTACCTTCTGTTTTATATTATCAATCTCATTGCCACTTTGTTCAAGCTCAGCACGTATAGCACGACACTGAAGTAAACGTTCCATTATTTTATTATTATCACCCGACATGTCATCGCATTTAATCAGCTGTTCACGTAGCTTGCTGACTTGTTCGCCGGCTATTTTGGTACGCTTACGTAACTCCTGTTCCTGTTCATTGAAGGAAGAGGTTACGCTATTTAAACGTTCCGCATTAGAATCAACCTCTGCGAATTGTGCTTGAAGCAGCTGGTTAAGAGCTGTCAGCACTGGTATGTCTGCACCACTATTGATTTTGATCAAATCTTGAGTTTTCTCTTGAATGGTGTCCTTAAGCGCCTGATAGGATGGCAGTTCGGTGCGATATTTACTCAAACGCATGGGTCCAAATTCAATTTCAATGGAGTTATCCGCTGCATCGCACAGACCCTGATTCGTTTCACTTAGCCAAGGTAGCAGATCCTTTTTGGCATCTTCAATTTGCGACCAGATCACCGCTTCTGTCTCATAAATATGAGCATTCTTAGCCGTCTGATCGTGTAGGGTCTGCCATTGTTGCTTAGCCGAGGCTACTTCTAGAGGTATTTCCTCGGGAAGAGGTTCATTGATGGATGAAAACAATTTAGACACATTATTCCCACGACGTTCCAGTTCATCCAGATTGAGTTTAGATTTGCGCAGCTGTTCCATGGTTTTACGAGTCTTGTCCGACGCCTGTTGAAGCTCGGTTTCATCGCGTGGCTGTTGTGGTATGACATGGTACATATCTTCGGCTTTCTTAAGCTCTTTGGAGAACCTATCCTTAGACTCAGCATATTCACTCAAAGCCTGGCTGATGAGATTATATTTTTGTATGCGATCAGCTATTTCATTTTGCAACGAGTCATAATTCTTGTCAAGTACTAGCAGACTTTCCTGTATAGCCGGCATGCTGGCTATATCTTCACGCATCAACAAGGCTCCCTCATCGTGTATACGATTTTTGAGCTCACCCTGATATTTCAGAGCCTCATTCAAAGCCACCAGATCAGCTATGATTTGATCGATATTCTGCAAAGTGGGATGTCGTTTGAGTATGTCGTCTAGTTTAGCACGATTCTCCTGCAGGGCCTGACCAAAGTTATGCTCCAAAGCATGGAACTTGTCCTTACGCACGGTCATTTGCTGGATTTGCTGTTGCTGGTTCTGTGAACGTAGTTTCAGATTCTCCAGTTTATTTTCCATATCGTTGACCAATTGAGTGGCTATCAACGGACGTCGCGACAAGGCATCCCTCAGCTGTATGGCGGGATTTTCATCTATTTCCTTAGCCTGTCCCTTCCAGTAGCTTAGACCCTGACCCAGTTGATCGATTTCTTCTATCACTCGCTTGAGCTCTTCTCCAGCAGGACCTTCAGGCTTGTCTAACTGATGTTTCAGGTAATTCAAATGCGATTCCGTATCATTTTTCCAACCCAAAAGTTCGGTCCATTTCTCTAGCGCTGTCTTCTTTTGCAACATGTTGGTCTCCAGATTCTGATAGTTTACCACCAAGGCAGTATAGGCATCATTTAGGGCATTCGATTCTTCTGGGGTAGCACCCAAGGCCAACTCTTTGACCTCATCATAGATGGCATTAAAGCTGGGTTTCTTGTCCGCATGCTCTTGGAGTAGAGCATGTATGACGTGCAGACTGGTTTCCACACGTTCCGGATTGATTTCCTCCACTTGCGTTAGCTGATTACGCAGCTGTTCCATCCAGTTGGAGAAGTTTACCAGCTTGGCATTGAAATCTTGACGGGAAATGATGGCATCGGAGACCTCGTTGATATTTCCACGGGTAGCCTCAGATAACTTGTGAAGTTTAGCCTTCATTTGATTGACACGTTCCTTGAGAGCCAGAGCTCCTTCGGGTGCTAAATGCAAGCTAATCTGATCGGCATTCTGACCCAGGGTTACCAATTTGGCCTGCTGTTGAGAGATTTCGTTGTTGAAGGACTTCAACTTGACCAGCTCCTTCTCAAGTTTGTCTATATGTGGGGTAC
This sequence comes from Lordiphosa collinella, assembly GCA_018904265.1. Lineage (NCBI taxonomy): Eukaryota > Metazoa > Arthropoda > Insecta > Diptera > Drosophilidae > Lordiphosa > Lordiphosa collinella. Next base: position 379,268 of record JAEIFV010000044.1, on the reverse strand, counting down.
TCAGTACGGCAGGACGTTTACCTATTACCTGATCACCCTGACTAATCCAATCCTCTAGCTTAGTGGCGTCCTGGTCGAAAGACTTCCAATTGGCCACCAATTTCTCCAGCTTCGCGGTCGCCTGTTTGGCATTCTCATGCACCGCCGTCCAACGGGAGTGCATGGCATCTAACTCATCGGGGGCATTGGTTTTGCATAACATTTTATGACTGATATTGGATATGCCATGGAGCTTGTCCAATTGCCCCTGGCATTGTGTTTCAAATTGTTGGGCATTTTGTTGCATGGCAACGGCTTCTTCAAGGGTGATGGGTTTAGAAACTACATTATTTACCTTGACTTCGCTTTGCTCCACGGCGGGCTTGATTTGCTGCAGACCAGCCTGGTATTGCTGCCAGTTGACGAGGTCCTCCTGCACGGCCTGGGATTGATGATCCACATTGCGGTTGATGGCACTGAGTACTTCTTGAAGTTTGCTTATCTCGCCCTTGAGACGCTTCGCCTCGGCGATGTTGCCCTCCTTGGGAGCCAGCTCGGAGGCATCGGCAGCTAGTAGATCCAGTTGCTTCATGCGATCGCCTAGCATACGCTTAAAGGATTGCACCTTAACCACACGTTCCTCGGGTGTTAGGTCCTCAGACTGCAAGGCTTCGATATTCTTGGGTGCCACCTTATTGGCCCATTCCTGAAGTTCAGCGAGACGTGTCTTGTAGTTGTTCCATTTGGCACTGTAGTCTTCCAGATAGCCCACACGATCTTTGACATGCTCCATGGTATTAAAGAACATCTTCTCCACCTCGGTCACCTCCTTCTCCAGTATGGGACGTTTGTCGGCGGCCGCCAGAGGAGCCAATTCAGCTTTTAAGGCATGCAACTTGGGCAACAGTTGGTGTGAAGCCTGCTGCAGTTGTACATTCAAATCTCTCTTGGACTTCAGATCTTGACTCACATTCTTGGGATCGGTTTGGAGTGGTGTCAAAGATCTCAGCTCGGTTTCTGCTGTCTGCAGCATGGAGAAGATATCGTTCTTTTGATCCACAAACTCACTCCACACAGCCTGGGTGCCCTTGAGGGCCTGCAGTTTATCCGAGGTTTCGGTATAAGCCTGATTCCAGCCTGTCTCTAGATTTTTCACTTCATGATTGACAAAAGCTGGTGCATGTACATCCTTGCTAAGATCACGTCCACGTTGAAGCATAGACATGATATGAGGACGCTGATGATCGAGCTGATGTATGGCATATTGTTGCTCTTCTATCAAGCGGTTAACACGATCCAAACTGTCCGGAGCTGGTATATTGGCCGTCTGATCCTTGACTTTGGTTAATAGGCAAACCACCTCGTGCACCTCACGACGATAGGTGTAGCATTTGGAGAAGACCTCCGTTTTGACCATGGTAATCTCAATGGTGGGTATAAGGTTTTTATAGCGTGCTATCAAATCCTCCAGTTTCTTTTGCTCCAGATTGGCCTCATCTTCGGTGGCATAGCTGAGCAGAGAGTCAAGGGTTTTGACCAGCCATTTCATGTCCTCACGTTTGTTATCTGCATCCTGACAGATTTTCTGTGAAACGGAAACAGAGGGATTAGGAATGGTACATAAAATTGATTTAAAGGTTCAACAGTGATCAATACAAGGGCTGTTATTTCAATTTTGAAACTTTGATGGCGATCAAGTGAATTCACCCAGCTCTTATCCGATCACTTTTTCTGGCATACAAAATAATGAAATAAGATGTAAAAGCATTTTCAATTACCACTAGCTCCCTTAGCTGCATGCAATGAGGATAATGACAAAATGTTTAAGTGATAAGTTAATCTAAGCTCAATGACGATAACTCACCTGGAAAACAACCTTCTCCTTTTCAAACTCCTCCATGGTGTTAACCTCATTGACAATATTCTTCAGACTTTGATCCACGCTATTCATCCAATTGATCATCTCATTGAACTTCTGATGATATCCCTGCCATTGTGCGGGTATCTGTTGTAGCGTTTGACGCATGTCAGCCAATTTAGTGGACAACATCTGCCACTGGTTCTTGGCCTGATCGTAGGCCTGATCCAGACTAATATCCCCAGGTTGTTGTTGTCTATGTGCCTGAGCCAGACGTTGCATATTCTGCAAACATCTCTCTAAACGTGGCACACAATCTTGTTGTAGTAGAAATTGTTGATTACGTTGAAGTATCGAGTCTACATCTTCATTGCGATTCAAGGCATGTTGCTCCAGCTGCAGTTCCTTCTCCACATCTTTCAAGGACTGATAAAAGGCATTCTCATCGAGTCGGAATTCGAGTTTCAACAAATGGAGAGGAGCCTGCGATAAAACATTCTTCCAGCGGTTTTGTAACTGTTCAACGTTTTGCACCACCTGAGGTTGTTCGGTAGGTGGAAGAGTGGTTAAAAGTTGTTGTGCGGACTGCACCAAATCGTTCATCCAACGATCATTCACTTGTTCAAAGAAATATTTTTGAGTTTCTATTGTGGTCTTGGACTCGATATGTTTCTCGATAAGCATGGACTCGGCCTGGGTAAGCCATTCACTGACTACACGTTGGTTTTCCTTGAAATTACTCCAATTGTGGGCGGCATTTCCCAAACGTTGTTCCCAATCGTGAGCGTTTTGTATGACATAGTTGAAGCGGTCGTTGAGTTGTTGCATTTGCTGCGAGGCTGGTGCCGTATCAATTTTATCATCAGCTGCCACAGCTTTCAAAAGATTCTGGAACACTTTGTTTTTACTCTCCAGCATGGACCGATAGTAGACGGTACGCGAGAAGTAGGTCTTGTGTTTGTTGAGGCAATCATTGATGGTATCGCGACCTCCTTGCAGGTTATGGGTACTCATAAGCTGCTCCGCTTCACTCAACCATTGATGTATCTCCTTTTGTCCTGCCTCCAGGGATTCTTGTTGAATTTGCAATTGATGGTACAGATGCAGTTTGGCCGGTAATTGTGCACGTATGCGCACTAAGGATTCTTTTTCCTGTTTAAGTAGCTTCATCATTTTATCTACCTCATCCCGTTTCAGATCCTGTATCAGAGATTGGAAATTGCGGCTGATGGTCTTAAACAATTCCTCATTGTCATCGATTTCACTGGCCAATTGTTGCAATTGCTCGCCGTATTGTTGAATTTCTAGGCTATTACCCAAAGTCTGACGTTGATCGAGTACATTTTCGGCCTTGCGTAGCCACTGGGACAGTTGCTCTATTCCAGATTTGTACTCCTGACGTGAGCGTATGATATCGCCTGCATGCATATATTGTTTAGTATTCGCAAATAGACGTTCAAAACGTTCGGCCAGAGATCCATGCATTTGACGTAACTGCTGGGCTATGGGTTCTTCACAAGATGCAATCAGATAATTGCCCGCGTTGGCCAAGGCTTCAAATTTGTCCTTCCACAAGGGTATATCCTGGAAGAACTCCAAACGTTCGTCTTCATTTTGATTTAGTTTCTGCTCTGCCAGATTTAGCCACTCTTCACAATTCGGAGCCAATTGATTCCAATTACGCCAACAATTGACAACTTCTTCTAGAGAATTCTGACAACATTTCAGCTCCATGGAGACACGCTTCCAACGCTCTTCTGTTTCGTACATGAAGCGATCTATTTCCGTAATATCCTTGCGTAAGACATTACCCTCTCTTTTATATTCGTCCACCACCTGTTGCATGTCCACAAAAGCCTTTTGGAACTCTTGGAATATCTTGTTGCGTGACACAAAGTTTTTGTATTGCTCCAGCTGTTGAGCCACCTTGTCCTCATGACCATATTTGCCCGTCCAGCCCCGCATCTTATTCTCCACCAAATTCAAGAAAGCAATCAAACAACATTTGTGCTCCAAGAATTTCAGGCGTATTCTACGCTCTGCGGCTTTGGGTCCCACCTCCTGTAAGCGTCTTTCCATATTCCTCAATTGCTCTAGCGGTATTTTTTGGGCCAAGGGCGTGCGCTTGGCGTTCTCAAACATGGCCACAATTCTGGGTAGGTCCGCAAAGAACAGTTTATGCTCTTCCAGTTTTCGACTAATCACAGCTGCTGTCTCTTCATTCATGGCATTGGGTATCTCATTGTCCATTAATAATTTCTCGGCTTCGGCCAACCATTTGCCTACGGTTCCAAATTCACCCGGCAGCTCTGCATCCAATAGCCAAAGCCAGTACATCAATTGGTATTGCAGACGTTGCCAGAGTTCATTGATCTCTTCCCAGGATTGTCGTGAGACTTGTAGGAAACCGCTTTGGGTCTCAATCAATTGTTTTAGACGATTGTAGGCCGACAAATGGGCATCGACTTCAGAACGTGCCAAAAGATATTCACTAAAATCACGTGGAAATGAATTCATCATGACCATGGGTTGATATTCGGTGGTCTTCTCCACCAGGAAGCGACGCAATTCGTCTAGCTCTTGCTGGACATGCGACTGATCGCGTGAGGCACCCTGAAAAAGGAGAAATAAGCAGAAGTTAAATTAGTTAAGTAAGCGCAGATGATTGGTCGCATTAAAAACCCAATGATAAAAGTGATCTCACCAGTTCAGAGTTACTTTGGTTCTTAAATACTACAGAAGATTAATTTAAACTTAAGTCCACAGCAAATTATGTGGGTATAGCATTCTTAATTTGGTTCTCCCGAGGGTCGCATTGCGCAAGTTCAGTATTCTCAGTCGGTCTTGCTTTGATTATTCAAGTTTGAAACACGTAGTATGGAATTGATATGGTCGCTTTCAATTTTCTGATTCTGTCAAAAATGTAAATTACGACTCTATGACCCTGGTTTATGTGTGTTTTCAGCCCTGGGGTTCGATCATTTCTCGCACATGCGAAAAGGTAATTCTTCATCGCTTTTCGAAGAAGTGGCTCTTTTTCCGGTAGAATCAAAAAAGGAGCAAATTCTTCGCAACTCGCATGGAAATTAAATTCAGAAGCTCTGCCTTCACCAGTTCGACTCTCATTCGATTCCTCTAATCGGTCCAAACATTCTTTATCACTGAAAAAACTTTTTCCACGTGATGGGTATCGATAAAGATTTTTCAACAATTAAGGGCAATTGGAAAAATTTGTATCCATTTTATATCGACAGGGAGGTCAATTTGTTGATTTGGCGGATAATCTTCACCAAAAAGAGAGTATTTTGTCGTAAAGAGAGTCTTCGTCAACATCAAGATTAACCGCTTGAGGCGCTTAAAAAAATTGTTTTCGGTCTACTATATCGTCTTCAAGGTTCAACACTGAAAACTGTTTTAATGGAGATTTTTCAAAATTGTACCATTTTCACAAATATGTAAGAGCTCGATGGTGAACTAATAATGCCCTCCTCTCAAATTACGATCGTTGATGCTGTGTCAAATAAGGAAAATTTTGTTAACTTTAGATCCAAAGTACTTGTCATATATTCTTGTTAGCAACCCGTCTTTCAATTCCGTCATTACCTTGTAAATGTGTGTACTCATCACTGTTCACTTTTGGTCAAGTGGTGCATAAGATAACGAACGAAGTATAAATAGCATTCTGGGAACGTTAAATTATCGTTAAGATCGTCGTTCAGTTCATTCTTTTGATTTTTCACAAAGGTCCAAATCTTTTTGTCTACTTCATCTTCTCCTCCATTGATAAAATATTGCTTTAATCCCGGACATTTTTTGATAGTCCGCTCGATTGCTGGAAAAAGGGACAACCATTTGGACACCACAAGTCGCAAAACGTGCTTCAGAAATTCAACGGAATTGGCACTCATTAAAATTCAGCGAAGATTTTCAACACCAGAGTTTCCACGTCGAATGATAAAGCTTTATAGGCATTTATACCAGCATTCTGGGTAACGTGTGCATTACAATTGCTTTTAATTATTTTCGAATTTCGCGAGGTCAGCTTCAGATAAACGGAGTTATGCTTTCCATAGTTCACGGGTGCCATATCTGGTGAGTAGGAACTACATTTTTCGACTTGGAGGTGGCAAACTTTCGAGCTTATCATTAGCTGATCGAATATCGCTTGTGAAGATTCTTTACTATCTTCGTAAAAATCGATCATACTGTCTTTGGCCCCACATTTGATGTCAAAATATCTGACTGCAATTGGATACAGTTTCCTGGTTCCCTTGTTTGAAGCATCAGTAATTTTAATTGTAACGTCCTTGAAAAAATTATACAGAGAACCCGATATATGAGTAATCTGAACTATGAAGTTTAAAGTTCAATATTAAATATGAACGGGATGGATGTTACCGTTTTGTTCTTGAATTTTCGAGTCAGCTTAAGTTATTAGGGAGTACTCAGTTTAGTTTAAATTGTAATTGGAACTTTTGAAACAAGAATTTTTCATACCTATAGTAAGTCAATTTAAATGGATCATAAATCATAAATCCCAGCTGTTTCTATCACTTTGTCTTAGGATTGAACGTAGAATTCTAACATATATCTTCTTGAACGTTGGTTTAGTTTTAATCTTTGAGTCTTTTAATCCAAAAATTATTCAATAAAATGACCTTGTTTCAAAAAGAAATCGGAATTCAATTTAAAATTTCAAGAATTTAAAATTTGATAAATGTTTTGTATCTTTTAAAAGGATGCAAATTTCTGTTTACAGAGTAAGCCGAGAAAGATTTTTTTATATTAAAATAGTCGTAAATGTACCTAATACATTCCGAAACAGTTCTTGATGAGAATAGGAATATGTGCAATAGAGCTGCAAATCTATCGATAGTACTATCGAGGTATTGAATATTTGGTTTCGGTAATTTTCACTATCGATAGTGTCCTTCCATTATGTCATTCTTTGGCATTCTTTGCTAACGTTGAGAAAGCAGGTTGTTAGAATTTCTCAAGAAAACCAGATATATTATACAAATTAATAGTTAACATTGCATCTAGTTAGATGAGGATTCACTGGTGTTGGCGGCTCTGAAATCCAACTGATACCTCTTTAAAATCGTGTGCTTTCTTTAAGGCTACCTACACTACTGTAAACGTTGTTTTTGTGTGCCTGCCACATCAACAGAATTTGAAAGAATGTTCAGCAAAGTTGGAAGCATTATAAGCAATAGACGGTGTTAATTCAAAACCAAAATTGTGGACATGCTCCTTATTCTAAACAAAAAAAACACTGGGAAACAAAGAACTGTTTAGAATTGATGGTGATTCTAGATCATTTTCGTGTGCTGAACACGAATCTGTTTTCGGAAATGGTCCATCACGTCTAGATTTTTGGTAATTTGAGCTTAAAGTTGCATAAAATGCCTATTTTGACAATTTTAAGGAACGTTTTATGAGAAACCTGTACTATTGTCATAACTCTCTTTAATATAATCGTAAAGTTATATTTCTTAGAATCAAAATAGGTTATCCCAAATATTTGTTAGATTTTTTTAAACAAAGATATACCATTTTTAATACATGTCCTTAAAATGACTTTATTTTATTCCTCCTATAGGAATGGCATCAATGTACCTGAACATTTTCATGGGAATTCAAAACAAATGACTAGCCAAATAAAGTGATTTTGCGTAGCATATTTTTGGGCAGCAGACGGTTTGAAAGCATGAACACATATATTCAAAATAATAAATCTTCCCTTAAAAAGTCGCAGAAATGCTTGGGGTAGTTTATTTAAAACCTAAGAAGTAAGAAAACTCAAAGAGAGTTAAAACAATAGTAGAGGTTCCACACAAAACGTGGCAAAACAGAGTAAAAAAAACATTTTAAGCCACTTTAAGCTCAAATTACCATTTAAATCAGTCTCAAAATATGCAAAATTTGCTGTCTAGACATTAACTATTAATTATAAAATAAAAATTTAAGTTATATTTTACGCTTTTATGTTTTTAATTAAACAAATGGACTTCCCATTTTTATTTTCTGTTATTCATTCATTTAATTGAAATTAGAGAAAACAATACTATCGATAAGTGTCAACTTTTTGTCAAAAAACTATCGAAAATGTCGAAAGGCGTCACAACCGATAGTTTTGTAGCTTTAATGTGCAACCCACTTCCAAAAAATTTTGTGACTAAAACCAGTTTTATGTATCAGGAATCTGGTTAACAAAAATATCACTATCCCTAAAAAACTACACTCACCTTTGGTTCAGGATACTTGTGCAAAAATTGCGCCACATATGTCATTATACTCTTCTCATCCGGTTTCGGTACATCCACATCCTCAGCGTCCAACAGTTTGGCAATACCCAATTTGCTTTCGGCCACATCGAAAGCAGTCTCCAAACGCTGACGATTGCTGGCCTTCTTTAGCTCAGCTAAATTGACCAGATTCGCTTTAATAGCATCGATAAGTGCAAGGAAAGCGACACCATCTCTCCAGCTGGCGCCGAAATCTTTCACCTCCACACCAATGTCTCTGTAAAATGTAAATGATTTTATAATTTTGTAATTAAAAATTTGTAATTTGATACTCACTTTGGCAAGGCATTTGTTACCCAGTTGAGTAGCGTTTTCTTAGCGCCTTGCTTCCACTTCTCAGCCTTAAGATCGCCATGCTTTTGATTGCCAACGCTGTCGAGTGAGCTAACCGAACCGCCAATACCATGACCCAAATATTCTAGGTTGCGGCTATTCTCCTCGATCTATATTAATAACGATAAGACAATGATAAGCAACATAGACATAAGTATTGCAATATAGAAATCAAAATGTTAATATGGTTAACTAAAGATATGGGGGGGTGCCTCAAAAGTACTACAAAATCAAAGAGTTTGCTACGAAAAATGAAAGAAACACATACAATCGACAACATTTGCAGGGGCGTACGCAGAGAGGGATCTATTAACTGTTTAGGAATTGTTCGATTTTCTTATTTTTCATTCGATGAGTAAGTAAACAAATTAGATTTCTCGATCTAAAAAGTTTAAGTATTGGGTAAATGCTTCTTTTGAATCTATAAGTAAACGAATGTGCAGAGAACTACAATGAATAGCAAAATCTTCAAATCCATTGGACAATTTAGCCTAAAAAATCACCGAAGAAACTTTAATCAAGGAAAACAGTCTAGACTTGTGGCAGCTGAAAAATCGATCCTTATTAACCTTTCTAGAAGAATAGATCTTCTTGAATTTAAGTAGGATCTTTTCTCAATAGTTCAAATTTTTTGCAAACGCTCGCCTCGCATAGAAACTCGAAATCCAAATCCAATGACGTCTTGTCTCCAACACTTTTCGGACTTTAGAATTAAGAAGAAGAAAATTAAAAATTTAAAACGTTTTTAGTCTTACATTAACGAGCTAGATTTCTCTGGGTGTAATAAAACCGAAACCGAAGTACAGGAACACAAAAGGTATATAAGCTTCGGCCTGGTTGTTCACTAATTATATCTACTCTGCTATTCAATACGTTTATGACTGGCACTGGCACTTTAACATTAGCGCTGTGAAACACTCAATGGATCTATAAAAAGTATCGATTTTCAAGAGAGGATAAAAATTGGTACGGCAATTGCATTAGAAATAAATAATTTAGATGCCTTTCAGGTAATGCGATTTTAATTTCCTCTATGAACTGTTTTAACTAGATATTTGCTAATCGGTTATCGCAGCAATAATCAAAACCGACATTCATTAAGATAGTCGGAGCAGGTTTAGGTATTCAACATAAATTAATGTGAAGACAAAATCTAACATTTCCCTTTTTCATTTATATTCATTAATATAGAATAACACCGGGCAACAAAAATGCAAAGTTGTTATATGGGAACAAAATGGAACGAAACAAAACATTCTTGGAGCACGTTTTCAAATCAGTTCTCGACACATTCTCGATAGCGAAAACGTTTTGGAAATGCTTCAGTTTTCGTTCCGTTTTCGGTATCGAGAGTCTCGAGTACAGACTCAAAAACGTGTGTCAAGAATGTACGTTTTGCTGACAGATAAACTGAGCGACAGATAATACTCGGATCTTTTTTTCGGACCGAAAACGGAACACACTCTCGATAGTTTCCAAGAAATAACGAAAAAAAATCCGTTCTCGTTAACGATAGTCGGGTGGAAAACTTAAAATGGCATCTATCGTGATGGTTTTTGTGTATAAGCAGGATAAGTGAATAACTTTTTTTGTAATTGGATTTTCTGATGATCCATAATCTTTAAGTTAGGACAGAATTTTCTCGCATTTTAAGAGTCGCCATTGCTTTGGGACACGTATTGAACACGCTCGTTCTCGAGAACCATTGAACGCATCCACTTCAACTGCATCAAAAATTTTTGGGGTCAGTGATTTGCAATCATGGAATGGGGCTCACTCGAAAATCGTGTTGTCGTAATTCGCCTGCATAAATGCCGCTACGAAAAATGTAAGCTCTTTCGGATATAGCGCTCACTGGAAATCGGCCGAAACTTTGTGTATCGAACCGTGAAGTTATTTGAGGATACTGATGGAATAAAAGACCGCACGAAATCCGGACGTCTGCGCGCCCTGAGAAAGCCACAATCCATTGTAACCGTGAAGGATCGAATTCTTCGAAATCCACTCCGCAAGCAAAAAATCATGAATCGGGAGATAAATATCAGCAAGTACTGCTGGTCGCGTATCATAAAACGTGACTTGGGACTAAGTGCATACAAGAGACACACCGGCCACTTGCTCACACAGCATTGAAACCAAAACGCAAGGCAAAAACGAAAGCATTGCGTCGCCAGTGCGCGAATAATACCCACAGACGAATTCTGTTTACTGACGAGAAAATTTTCACCATAGAGGAATCGTTCAACCAACAGAACGATAAAGTGTATGCTGTTTCATCAAAACAAGCGTCGGAACTCATTCCGAGAGTTCAGAGAGGTGACCATCTGGTTTATGTGATGGTTTGGTGGGTAGTCGCCTATGATGGAGTCACCAAGTTTCAAAGCTCCAATTTTGTGAAAAAGGTGACAAAACAGCGACGAAAGTGTATTAATCCGACGTTTTGGAAAAGGTTGTGAAACCTTTCAACATGACATTATTTGCAATCAAGCCGGGGACCTTTCAACAAGACTCCGCTCCAGCTCACAAGGCAAAAACGACTTAAAAATGGCTATAAAAACCATGTACCGAACTTAATTTCTATGGATGATTGGTCTGCTGGTAGCCCAGACCTGAATCCATTGGACTACAAACTGTCGTCCGTTCTCGAGGCTTGCTCTACTCGACACCCAAATATTGAGTCTTTGAAGCGCGCCCTTGTCCGAGCAGTGCTCCCTGCGATCGATGAGTGGCCAGAGAGAATTCGGCGTTGCTGGAAGGCACAAGCCGGCTATTTCGAAGAAGTTGTTCACGATTTGTAGCCATTGAGTGGCCAAATAAAATGAAAAAAAAAAAAAATTTTAAAAACTATTCATTCGTTTTCATTTTATGACAAAAAAAAACCGAGTACAAGGTATTTAAAGCTGTATTTTCATTGTCGAGATCTCTTACGAGATGGGTGAAAAACATCTCAGTTTACTATGAGTTGGCTGTCAAAAAACTCATTTGAGAAATCGAAATTAGAGAATAGCCCACTGCTCATTCAGTTTTTTCATGCTTTTTATAAATTTTCGTGTTTTTCAGATTGACTATTACACTTTTCTGATATCTCTTTTGAGAAACTTTTATGAGATATCAGACAAGTGAAAATACAGCTTAAGGAAGCCTACTATAGTCTGAGAATAAGATAATCTACTAACCGAGCTGCGTACTTGATGAATAACATATGGTTCAAGCATACAAATTTTCGACATATTCTTATTCCTTAGAGGAAAACAATTAAAAAGTGCCTTAACATATTGCAAAATACCTTGATCGGATCATCAGATTGATGTATTAATATATCAAACGGTTTCTGTAATTTATTAAGTTGAGTACAAGACTTTGTTAAAATAGAAGTCCGACTCTTCCTTTATTTCCATTTATTTGTAAAAAAGAGTACTTTAGATTCTTGCAGTTAAAGCAGTCACAGTCCCTTTCATTCCCTGCGTACGCCTCTGAACATAGGTACAACAAAAATTACATCGACCTCTTCAACCTACCTGTGGCGCATAATTTATAACTACAACTAAGTTTTTCCGCCTCTTTTTACGAAGCTTGTGTTATTTTTATTCGTTTTTGTTTAATTCGAATTAAATATAAATAAAGTATAGAAAAGAAGGTATAGAGAGTTAATTAAGTTTAAGGTTAGCATTATGTGGGTATCTGGGCTTTTTGGGGGTGCACCAGAAACTGATAGACACGTGATAAAGTGTTCACAGCTAGCAACCATATTTTTTTGTTTGTGCAATATTGTGCTCTGTGTATTTTATAAGCATTTTATTCGATGTAAGACTAGTATGCAACTCACCTGGAAGTACAATATGATCGTCCATATCAGACCCAACACAACTGGTGGTCTCCCATCCACCAGATCTGCCGGGTTAATATTGACCAATTTGATGCGTTTGCTGGCTAAAAATTGTAAGGCTGTATTGGCATTGCTAAGGAAATGTGGACGTCGCAGTACACGGCCCTTCTCCACGGGCAAACGTTCACCGGATAGAACTTCGAGCAATGCAATAAGTTTCGTACCATCGCGTAAATCATTGATTAAATCATCAATACGAAGCGGTGGAACACGCTAAAAGAGAAAGGGGAAAAGTTCAGATTAGTTTTGGAATAAAAAATAACAACTTAGAAAACACTATTGATATGGAATCGAACGTTTAATTTTAACTTTCAGGTGATGAAATGCCTTTTTAAGGAACGTCATGTTGGTACCAAGCTGATTATATCGCCGAGCTGTGTCCGAGACCTTTTAGTTCCACATTTAGCTCCTAATGACTTCCTTGTTTCTAATGGCTTCCTTGAGCGTTTTTATACGACGTACGAAGCTGTTGATGCGTTTAAAACCCATGTTTTGGAGGTGCCTCAATTGGAGTGGAAAAAGTGCATCGAAAATCGGTTTGAGCGAGTTCAAAAAGGAATACATTTTCGTGGAGAATATTTTGGAAAACAATAAAGACATTTTCTTTAAAAATGTTTGTTATTATTAGCTATTCCCGAAATATAGATAGTGAAACACGTATTGTGTTTTATTGTGTCTGTGGAATTGTTGGTATTGTTTTTATATCGGAAATCTTACATCTGTAGAATCGTGAAGTACAACTATCTTTCTGCCGATTCCTGCACACAACTAAAAACTGCATTTCAAAAAAGTTTTAAGTAAATACTGCTTCAAAAGCAAACAATGGGCACATTCAGCAGATGAATAAAGTGTTTGTCGATAGCGATTGGAAATTTTAACAATCATGATTATTGAAAAGTACTCGAAAAAAGTACGATTGGTAACCGATTGCTGGGTCAGCCAACCTTTGTGCAAACATTTGAATAAACTTGTCTATTGCTTGTCCGCGTAAATATTGGAAGTTTATTTGTGTAAGAGTTCTTTTAAGATAAAAAGTTCAAAACACACATGATATCAATTAATGTCATTCAGCAGAGATCCATCGACAATCGATTGGGTTAGTGATAGAAAGAAGAAAACGCGTTGGTATAAAGCACAAATCGAATGTATGTAATATACTTTATGCTTATTTTCTGAAATTAAACCTGCGCATGTCCTCCTGACTTTTCTTTTCGGACTTGGACTTAGCCTAAACCTACTTCTCACATCTACCTCGCTTGCCATACCTGTTTGTCAGGAACAACTACAACAACTCCTTGGAAATTTTCAATGACATGATTGGACAAATACCGTTTTAGCTCTGCTTCACCTGACTGGCACCCCACACAACTCCCACTTCTACACATAATATGATCAAGTAATTAAGTTAATAATTCCGGTTAGTTAAGCTCAAGATGCTATTAAATACATGCATTATTTAATGAGCAATATTAAAGTCAGCAAGTACCAGCTACCCACGCGTCGGCTATCACTTTGAAGTGCCTTCTATTGCAGTTTTTAATGGTATTTTTATGGCTACTTTTCAAATGAATCCTCTATGCGAATATAAATATGTACAAAGGGGAATGCATTGGGGCAGGCCTTTTTGCATAAGTTAATTTGATTAATCAATCAAATGCAACTCACGAATTCGCCTGCACATCTCACCGCACATTAAATTAATTAAAATAGTTTAAATAGTTTTTGACATTCTGATAATTTGTCTTTGCCTCAAGACAAATTGGCCACTAGCACGAGGAGGCATTTAGTCCGGAATTTACCGCAAAAGATTACGTTTACGAGTTTGGGGCCAATTGCACACACCGGAAGTGGCACCGCCGTCCTGAGCCCACTAGAAACAGTCACTGTAATTGAGTGCAGCATTTAATTGAGCTTTCGTTTGTGGGTAAAGAAAACTTTGCCTCAACTGTTGCGGACATGCAAAAGGATGACGCGACGGGGCGTCGCGTCGGCAAAGTTTTGTCTTTTGCCAAGTTGTTTGTGTTAATGCTACTCCAAAAAACTATGCTACACACAAAGGTGAAATCAATTTCCTATGCTTCCGTTTCCTTGGTCGTCCCTTGGCACAGCCTTAAAATTTATGGTGTCAAACTTTTTGTAACAAACTTATTTTTTTGTGTCCTTTTTTGTTGTTTATTTTGGACTGGCATATGTCATTATGAATAGTCGTTGCCAGGGTACCACTTAATATTGTCTACACATGAAATTTAGTTGGGTAATCGGATGACAAATGCCACTAAATTGGACAAAATCTATGCATTCTAGAAGGGGTGATTAGTTGAAATATTGTAGTAGGGAGAGGATTTAACCACAGGATATTCTACTTACGGCAGATTTTATATTTTATACTATCTATCACATAGACTAACAAGTAAAAGAGTAATTTCCAAGTTTATCGTAAAATCATGGGAAAGGATAGTAAACTAAGAAATACGTACTTTGGAGGCGTTTCCATTAAAAAAAAAAGTTTTTCTCACTAAGACTAGTTTTTCGACCGATCGTTCCTATGGCAGCTTTATGCTATAGTCATCCGATCCGGCCGGTTCCGACAAATGTGCAGCGTATATGTACCAAAAGACTTCGTGCAAAGTTTGGTGAGGATAGCTTTAAAACTGACGGAGGAGATAGCATAGAAACAGACAGACGGACAGGGCTAAATCTACTCAGCTCGTCATGCTGATCAAGAATTTATATACTTTATGTGTTCGGAGATGCTTCTTTCAATGCGTTACAAACATCCGGACAATTTAATACCCTCTGCAAGGGTATAAAAAACGGTTCGGTTCAGCTCTCCGACGAGTTTTAAGACATGAATCGCTTTCCTCTAGCCAATGATACTTATATGTTTGGGGATTTGTATCGTTTCGCTGGGATAATTTTTATACGACATTTCTTTCGACCCTCACCTTCATTAGCGATGCCGGTTTGATATAACCTTTAAGGAGATTTTGACACAAATTGAACAACATGTAATCCCGTAAGTCTTCTGCAATTTCCCGCCGATCTCTTAATATATGTACGTGTCATCAATCTGCATGCTTTTCTTGAAAGTTGGTAATTGATTTTTCGTCCTTTGGGAGACAATATTTTAAATTTTCTGCCGTACTTCTTTACCTTAATTCTATACTAGCTAGGAGAGTTTTTTTATGGTGAGTAAGATACATAGTACGTTATCTTTTCTAGCCGACATTTTCTGCTTTTGAAGGGCATTCCTCTAGGAACTTTTAGACGAATCGTGCAAATCCGACATTATAAATTTTGGACATTCTTTTAAGGATTTTAAAGATTTACAAATGGTTTATAGGAATTCAATTTCCAAAGTGTGCGAATTGTTACATTAGACAGAAATCATAGTATTTCATAAAGTGCCTCATTTATAATCGTCATATCTTCGTCAGTTTTATAAATTCGAACCTTCTGGGCATATTTTGAAATCAAAAATATTTATCGATCCGCTAGAGGAATGGTAAAGATCGAAGAAGGGTTGTCGAGTTAAAAGGACGGTCGCAACGGTTATGGGCAGCACTTCACAGGTTCAGAGTATATTATAGTCGGGCTTAACCGACTTTCTTCTTTGTTTATTCAATCTTAATGATTGTAGGCAAAAAAATTTTGTAATTAAACCGTCTATCGTGCCAAAATACAATTTTTAAGACATTTTGTGAAGACTAATACTGAAATGCTAAACCAAAAAATTTAAAAAACACTGAAATGTTCATGAAATTGTAACTTTCACCTTTAATTACTCCACCAAATTTCAATCAATTTTAACAAACAACCTCTTTTTTGAAAGTTTATTAAATTTTCTTTAAATCTATTCATAGTTTTTACAAATCGGTGCTCTACAGCCGAAGATAACCGCAACATAATGCACTTTACTTTTTTTAAAACCGAAAAATGGGTTTTATTAAAACTTTTAAAGCAATATGTCGATAACCGCTCTATTTTCGGTATAAGTTGATACCATTTCCGAAATCAGCGGCCAATTTTACATGGGGATCAACTGTCAATTAGGGTGGGTCAAAATTTTGATTCGTAGTGTTAGTAATGAGTTTAGCTGGCTCGACGTCAAGAAAGTTGCGTATTTTAAGAAAAATTTTAAGAATTTTCTGAAGAAATCATATCATATCAAACATATTTAAGGACCTGAGGGGCTTCGACACCCAAATATTGAGTCTTTGAAGCGCGTCCTTGTCCGAGCAGTGGACAATTTCCCAATGCTTGATGTGCGCACTGCGATCGAGACTTCGGCGTTGCTGGCCGGCATTTTGAATAAGTTGTTCTACGATTTGTAGCCATTGCGTGACCGAATAAAAAGAAGAAAATGTTTTGAAAAAAAAATTCATTTGTTTTCTTTTTATGATTAAAAACCGTGTACCAAAATTGTGACTAGCGCTTTAAATTATAAGTATTATGTGCTTGAAGCGTAAGGATGATTATACATTAAAGAAACAAGAAACTCTCATTTGCCCATTTATTAGTTTAACTGCCAGATAATAGCATATTTAATAGGTGTGAATGCCTTGCTGTATTTTTTTTTTTTTTGGAAGCTTGGAATTTCGAATTTATTTTTGCGCAATGCTGCAGTTGGCGTTTCTGATTATATTCGATCTCTCTGTCCTTAAATGCATATATTTTCTTACAATCCCTGATAATATTATTTGAAAGTTTGTTTAGACATCACCAGCCAATTCAATTAGATTTGCTGAACTCACATGCCATATAACTCTTACATGTATAGCCCACTTTCACAGACAACCGAATCCTTTCTAATTTAAGCGCGACAACATAAAGCATTTATCCTTTCACTTAAATATAATTGCAATTTGCCATCAGCATTCTCATGGAGATGCACCGGGCGCCCGTAGCTCGTGTCGAGGCGTTGCCGTCAATTATGTCATAAAAAATGTATAAAATAACGTTGAATGTAGCTTCATGCGAGTATACAGGCACACACCCACAGATAATACAAAAAAAAAAAAAGACCGAGTCATGTTTTTTGGGCTAGAAAGCAATAGAGCTGTCAGCCAACGGGGCATCCGAAAAGATACACAAACAAAATTGACCGTCCGACATGTGTTGAGCATGAAAATGACGTCTATGGTTGCTCTGATGTTGATTTTGAAGCGTATAAATTAGTTAATAAATTTTAATCAAATTCTGTAAGCGAGTTTTTTTATGGTCCAGCTGATTGAGGGAACCTCGTTCACCTTGAACTGAACCACCGTATGTATGTCTGTATGTGTTGTATAACTTTTGCTTTTTGGTTGGGTTTTTTTTTTGTCTGCCCATTTAGTATGTCGACTATTTGCATTATACAGAATGAGTTAGGGGCAATTGAAGATGAGAGATGGGAGCGTGACTCAGCTTAGACATAGCAAAAGTGTTTTTGATAAGAGTTTTTTAAGAAAGTTTCTCAATTTATTGACTACTGTAACATTCTGATAAACCGAATAAAGAATAACGATAAGTTTTTCATCGACAAGTTCTGTTTAATCACGCCTCCATCTCTGCTTGCCATTTTCATATCCAGGCGCAAATTGACAAACCTAACAAAAGTTCAATAGGCAACAGTGTAATTTAAATAAATTTGTTTTTATTTAGCACGTTCATAGCAATTTGTTTTCAAGTTGCCCACAAACAAATTGCTTTGCCATTATGTTTATTAAATGACTCATTTTGCATATTGCATAACCATAAAGTCAATTCCTCTTGCAGTTTGAAATATGTCTTCAATCAGTGAGAACCCACGCATGTTGCTTGCTCCTTTCCAACTGAAAGCCTTATCCGAGGTGCAGCTTGAAAAACTGGTTCCCTGACCGGCCGGCAAAATTGTATATGTACGAGTGGCTACAAGCATACAAGAAATTTACCGGCTCATGTCTGGCCAGATTGCCGTTGGTATTAAAAGATAAGACATTAGACACAAACGAACAATGTTCGAGAGTGCATTTTAAATCAACTTCTTTTTGGGGTAAAAGTAAGTCAGTAGGCGTTTGTGTGGGTTAATGGCAACAGCAGCAGCAGCTGACTTCAATTGAGGCCCCTGCCATCGACAAAGAGTCAGATCTAGAGACATAGCCAGGCCACACATGAAACGGAACTTAATGCAGCTTTGTTGTTTGGCTTTCTTTCTTACTGTCAGACAACTTTTGCAGGCCAACTTCTGCCGAGTAGTTAAGGTCTGCTTGCCTCTCTTACTTCTATTTTGCTTTAGCTTGGCAATTGTTAATGCGTTTGTGGAATTTCTCGCATTGGCAAATTCCATGAACGTCTTTGGGTGCGTGCCTTTGCAGTTAAAGTTGTCTTAAAGTTATTCCTAGAAATATGTAAAGAGGTTCAATATGAAGAGACGAGAAAATATTCTAGCTAAGATGGACAATGAAGGAAAAATGTTATATACAATTCAGCTTGATTTAATATTCAATTTCGCAAAAAGAATTCGATTAAAAATCGCAAAACAGCCAAATGGGTGCGAAACAAGGTCTAGTATATTGAAGGATTGTTGATGATTCTAAATGATTTTCGTGAATGGCCCGTTAAGTTTAGATTTTTGGTAATTTGAGCTTATTAAAGTTGCTTCTTCTTGTCGTAAAGTTATATTTCTTATCTTTAAAATAAACTGTCCGTTATATTTCTAAGATTTTTGATGTGAAACATCTTTAATTTCGGTACGGAGGATTTCAGTAGGGGTAAAATTGGAATTTAGCGTCACGCATCACGCTGACTTGCATATTTTGTGGCTTTGCATATACAGTAGCCGTTGGGTGGCCAGGCTCACCCTCACACACATACACGAAGGTGCTTAGAATCGATTGCTGAGTATCAAACACAGAGTATCGAGTTCTTAGAATCGAGTTCTTTGAATCGAGTACTGTGTATCAAATACGGAGTATCGAGTACTTGGTATCGAGAATTTGGTGTCGAGTACTTGTTATCGAGTACTTGGTATCGTGTACTTGGTATCGAGTACTTGGTATCGAGTACTTGGTTTCAAAAACAGAGTACCTAGTACTTGGTATCGAGTTCTTAGAACCGAGTATCAAATAGTAGTACTTAGTATCGAGTACTTAGTATCGAGTACTGAGTATCAAAAACAGAGTATCTAGTACTTGGTATCGAGTTCTTAGTATGGAGAAATTAGTAACGAGTACTTAGTATCGAGAGACTTAATGCTGAGTACTGAGTATCAAACAGAGTATCGAGTACTTGAGTGATTAGAATCGAATTCAGAGTATCGAGCACTTAGTATCAAATACTTACAATCAAGTACTGAGTATCAAATACATAGAATTGAGTACTTGGTATCGATTTTTTAGTATCGCGTACCTAGAATCGATTGCTGAGTATCGAATACAGGGTATTGCGTTCTTAGTATCGTGTACTTAGAATCAAGTACTGAGTATCGAACTCTGAGTATCGAGTACTTGGCATCGAATCAGGTACTTATCATGGAGTACTATTATTGATTACTGAGTATCGAGTTTCGAGTATATAGTAACATACATCCAGAAGAATGTAAAAGGCGGAGCATTTAGTATACAACATGTTTCACATCAAGGCCCCGTGAGTGCTAGCCACACCTTTTTTTTTAAGCAAAGATGTATCATTTTGAATGCACTTGTTTAAAATTGCCATATTTTGTACCGTCCATAGCCTATAGTGATTTACATAGCATATTTTTCGGCAGTTGAAAATTTAATCATTTTGAACGCATGTATTCATAATGGTATATCTTTGTTGAAAAAATTCGCAGAATTTGTTGGGATAGTTTACTTTTAAAGTCAAGGAGTAATACTTTATAATAAAATGAAACGAAGATAATACAATTGTAAAGGTTTCCCATAAATCGTGTTTAGAAAGGGTCAAAATTACCATTTTAAGCAACTTTAAGCTCAGAATACTATAAATCCTGACGTGATGGAACATTTCCGAATAAGAATCGTGTTAAGCATACGAAAATCATTTAGAATCAGTACCAACCCTTCATACAGAATCGAGAAAGCACAGCTAACTTCGTTTGTGCCGTTGTTTTAGTCCATTTTAGTCCTATGGCAGCTATAAAAAGTAGTCATCCGATCCGCGCGGTTCTGACAAATTACACAGGGGAACAAAATGACAACTTTTGTATATTGCATCCACTTTGATAAAAAATCTGGTCCAGTTTGGTCCACTGATTACAAAACTGCTCTCGGTTTGGCTCCATCAGCTTTTGTTTTAAAGATATGGCGGAAATTATGGAGGTCACACTGAGCAAAAATATCTGCGTTTATGAGTCTTATGCGACAGAATACATATAAACTTGCTGATGCTGCTCGCTTGATTTTTTGGATTGCATTGATATGTGTTTTGTCGCAGACTCGTTAACCCAGATATTTTTTTTCAGCCATATCTTTAAAACAAAAGCTGATCGGCCAAACCGAGACCACTTTTGTAATCAGTGGACAAAACTGGACCAGAATTTTTCATCAAAGTGGATGCAATAAAATGGCTGTCCCCAGGTGCAAATATTTCGTGCAAAGTTTCAGCGTTTGCGTAAAAGACAGACGGAGGAGGAAAGCTCAATAGACTCAGCTCGTCATGCTCGTCAATTTATGAGGTCAAACCCATTGTAAAGTTTATAGTTTCCTGTACTTGTCGAACCTAAAGTTTTTGCACTTGGCCTGGGTTCATAGTTTATTAGATAGTTGACAGATTCTTGCCTGTGTCATCGGTCAAAATTTTGACATATTTTTCTTCAAAAGACTGCGACCAGTTTACCAAACTCTAATGGATCGAATAGTCGAATGGATCACTTTCCCTATATTCATCATTCATTGGTCCTCTACAAAGGCTTCCGAAAGTGCGACACTTGCTTCCTCTTTTTCGACTTAACTTATGCTTTATTTCCTTCACGAAATGGCATTATACCGTATATGGACTATATTTCTTAAACGCATTTTTATACCCTTTACTCGTAGAGTAAAAAGGGTATACAAAAGTCGTGCAAATGTATGTAACAGGCAGAAGGAAGCATCTCCGACCCCATAAAGCATATATATTCTTGATCAGCATCAACAGCCGATTCAATATAGCCATGTCCGTCTGTCTGCATGAACACCTAGATCTCGGAGACTAGAAGAGCTAGAGCAACCAAATTTTGTATGTAGACTCCTTTTGTCCGTCGCAGATCAAGATTATTTCAAATTTTGGCCATGCCCCCTCCTGCCCCCACAATAAAAAATGTTGAATAGCACCAACAATTTTGAAGTTATCAATATTAAGTTATTAAAAACGTTGCATACTTTTTGTCTCATGCGCTGTTTGCTTAAATAATGTTGAAATGTTTACATTAATGTTAATGCTCTGTTAACTAACATAAGGTAAGGCTCTACAAGATTAATTCCCCTGAGTAACGGGTATATCGAAGTCGGGCTGGACCGACTCTAACTTACGCTTTCTTTAATTATAAAATTAAGCGATTCAGTAGTACAAAACTATATTTTGTTGAGAAAATTATAAAAGATTGGTACGAGCCGAAACTTTTTCTGGGAGGTTAATCATTTGAAAGGCTCGGTTAATGGTCCGGACTCAAAAAACTCAAACCGAACGGGTTCTTTGGGGTACGGCACCGGTTTGCGACATTTCTTAGTTTCAACTACTCTTAGTATATCTGAATTTCACTTTTTGATCCATTAAAAGGAAATGGGAAATTAACAGAACTTTACGATTAGCTTTAAAATTCCCAAGTCTTCATTCTAATCATTGACTGGCTAAATAGTGTTAATCGACTGGCACTTAAGGTTCTTAAAAGAGAATAATAATTTCTCAACAATATTTGTTTGTACTCTTTTGGCTTTTGTGCATTTCATTAAGGAAAACATTTCAATTATATTTTCATCTTAGCTCTAATAAAATTTATATTCTCTGATAATAATCAACTGCTGTGAATTTGCCTTAGTCATATATGGATTTAAGATTCATCTACACTTACAAAACTGTGCAAGAAAACATCGCAAAATACTTTATTGAAAAGTCAGACTTCATTTGATTGTTGACAAGTGGCGGTGCATTTGATATAGGCAAAATTTGTCTGTCCATTTCTATGAAAATACCCAGTTCCACAGCTATCTCATCCAACTATCATTTTATGAATACAGCCAGTCACTTTTGGAAAGGGTTCGTTTTGAGAAGCACTTAATATAAAAATTGTTTAGTTCAAGATCTTCTTATAAAACAGAAATCTAATAACTACACCCAATGAAAATCTCTCAGGTGTCAGCTTATGTATAATCCTAAATAAAAAATTGTTGAATTGATCAAAAAAAGTTGAGCTGATAAACCAATTTTGAACCAACTTTTAAAATCACGTCATCAGCTTTCAACATAAATTTAGTTTGTTATCAATTTCATAATTTTATGATCAACAATTTGTACACATTTTACTGCAATTATTTATATTTCACGCTAATTACAAATATTTTCACGGTCAAGTCACACACCACAGAAATTTGATTCCACAAAAAAAAAACCTTCTCTTAGCGTTTGATGTGGATATAAAACCTTGCACGTTTTCGATGCAAATCAATATGCAAATTTCAATGACACAAATGTTGTAGACGAAATTTATTTGCACACTATTAGCCAATCGATTCTCAAGATAAACTCACCTTCAATAGGTATGAATTAATCCAATTAGTGAATGTCTTCTTCTGTACACGTTCTTGCTCCTCTGCAAAAATAAGAAAAGAAGAAAAACGTAAGACAATGGGAAAAACAATTCGTGCATTTGTAATTAATTGTTAAGTCAAGTGCAGCGAAAGATATAAAAGGTATGACGCTATAAACAAGATATCAGGTTAAAGACAACCGATAGATAAGATAGAATACATTTCCTCGAACAAGTTTGTATACCAGTTTTATTTTGTTTCTTTACGTAGATGCCGCTAATGAGTGTAGCTAATGTTTGCTTTAATTGAATTATCAGTTAAGTCGGTGCATGAATTGTACCATAAAATGACATCATGTTTGCCAAAATGTAGGGAGAGATATTATCGCAATTTTCTAGGCGTTATCTATACAAAATTTTTAACTTTGAGGGCGAGAATTATTCTCTTAAAATAGTTACCATTTAATTGCAATGCAAGTGGCAGAGTTAATGATTTTTTTTTTTATTCTAATATTTATTTCTGGACGCAATAATAGGGATCTTTAAGAAAACGGAATAGCATAGAATCGACACAAATGAGCCCAGACTCGGTAATCTTTAAATATTTGCAATAAATAGCCGCCGAAAGCCCCGAAAGTTAGCGGACAGCGTCCTTTTTGATAAAAAAAAGCATACAAGGAACGCTGAACACTTGCTTATCAAACATTCCGAATAATGCGATTTTAAGATAAATTTTATATAGCCTAAATACTCCTCCCAAGAATATGGAAGTTTATCCGAATAGTAGCTAAATCAATCAGGCCAAAGAAGAAGATCCGATTGATCTTTATGGCACGAGAAGAGTTTTTGTGACTGTATTAAAAATTACTGACTGCCTTCTATGCAAGTGGCAGGAAAAACAAGGTGCTATTCACTTTATCGGAAAAAGCCAAATTTTTCGGGGCATAGAACAATGCCGTTAGGCAAGGAATATTTTTCGCCTCATGAGGTCTTAGGTATGGTCAATGGCGAAGATTGGATAATATTCGTCACTTTCTTCAGAAATAGAATAATAAATGGTTTGTTCTAGAAATAAAGGGTAACATGTTAGGCCACTGCGCAACGCTGATAATGCTTAATCGAATGATCTGATATCTGGTGAGGACCCGGGCAGTGTTGCCATTTTAGCTATTTAGTTGCTGGATCTAGCAACTTTAAAATTATGTTTAGCTATTTCTAGCTATTTTTATATTTTTAAGACGAAGTGCGAAATAACGCATACTTATTAAACTGGTTTGAAACCTTTTCTATCTAGCTTCCCCTGATTAAAAAGTTTTCGAAGTGAATTTCGGCATTTTCATACGAAATTGCTTTGGTTCATGAGTGATTTCAGTAGAGTTTCACTACTCATGAGACTTAGTAGTTCAATTTATGCCTAAAGAGCGAACCTCTTGAAAGATCGAATTGCCTGTATTAGATTCATGACTAAAGAGCAAGTAAGGGAAGCCACGGTTTTAGTACCAACTTTTCCAAATCAGCGGTAAATTCAGTACTAATTCGGTACTGAGCACACAGTAGTCCAATGAAAATATTCAGCGTGTCATCTGTCTTTATATTCTTTCGAACAAATTGGCCCAAAATACACAGATATTGCTGATATGGACAAATTCACTAAATTCCGGTACATAATTCTCAGTACTGAGATCAGCAGTTTTGGCCTTTCGGCTTTCGTTGCACTTAAATTCTTGTGTCGGCTCGGACTCCAAAAAAAAGGGAGATTGTGAATTCATTGCGGGATTCTGTTCTTTTTGATTTGATAAACTTAGCACCTTGAAAAGTAATTTTGGTAATTGTCAAGTATGGAAAACTGTGCTCAAAAAATTTCTAAATAATGCTTCGCTTTCCAGAGCGGTTTGCAGACCTCATTGAAAGTATTTAAGTATTCGTACCTCATTACAAATTAATTTCTTACAAGTATCTGTTGGGTTTTAATCCGAAAACAGCAGTTTATTTAGTTTTCATTTTTAGCTTTTTATTTTAGCTATTTTTTTTTTTTTTTTTCAATTTCTAGGAACCTATTTGTTTGAAAATTAGCAACTTTTGAACCTCATGTTCTGGCAACACTGGAACAACCACAAGAAAACGAAAGAGAAACCCGGTTAGTGCCTAATGCTGGGTGTGTGTGTGCTTGGTTGTCTGAAGCGCCTGACAAAAACAAAATCAGCACTGCAGCTGACTGCAGCGCATATGTACGTATTACTGTTTTCTTTAATTTCGCAAGAGCATAGGAGAAAAAATGAAAGAGAGACCCATACGAAGTTGTTTTTGCAAATTTATTATGCGTGAGTCCTATACGCGCGAGAAAGGCTTTGCGCGAAAAGACATCACATGCGACTAAAGCGTATAGTCCGCGGGCCCCCTGCTCTAGACTGCTAGAAGACAGTTTTGTTTTCTGTTCCTTATCTTTTTTGTGTTTTGTTTTATTTAATGAAACGCAGCTTTATAGCTTCGCCTCTTCGTTTTGATTAAAATACTAAAGCGATCGGGTTCCTAGTTTCTAATAATTTCTTTAAATATAATTGCTTAACTTACGGTTTAGAAAAAAACATAAATGCTTGGCATTAAAAAGCCCCCCGGAGAAATCCAGTAAAACACTTTCCCACAAAAAGTTTTGTTAACCCTTTGCATACGTCAGAAACGCCCACAATTTGGTAAACATTTCACTTTTTGAATTGCCAAACAAAATATTTACTCATTTTTTGTTTTACAAATTTTGTTGTTTAATTGCCTCAATTTAATTTCTGAACACACACAAAAAATTAAAAAAATAAAAATAAACAATGTGTTAAACAAAATTCAGCTATTTGTAAACAATTAACAACAGAACAAAAAACATATTAAGCAGAGTCATTATGGCAAAGTGCAGCCAAAATAAAACTTAAAAAAACAGCCGCAGCTAGCAGCTGTCTGGCCATTCCCCAAAGACATGGACATGGCCCAGTGCGTGGTCTCCTTTTGGGTAAGCTGGCACTGGCATTTGGCCAAACGCATGCCAAGAATATGGAAAAACGAAAATAGATTTCCCCTAATAAATAACAAATTTTTTAAAATGGAAAATTTCTACAGACGGACAAGTAGTATGCGTGGAATAAGATTTATTACATAAAATAAATAATGCACCTCGTATACATATGTCAAATTTGTATTTAACATTAACAATGTTACAACAAACTCAATACTATTATTGCTTGCATTTTCTAGAATTCAATTTTTAATACATTTAACTTTACGCTCGTGTGACAGAATTTTTGGTTTCAAGATTTGACAAAAGATTATTTAAATAGAAATTTTAAGTAGTTCAAGGTGGCGCAATTTGCCAAAGTCTGAAAGTCATATAATCATATATATTTTGTGTGCTTTAAAATCTCTTAAATATAAATTATAATTACATCAATGCTGTCTTGCACAAATTAGACAGACTTTCGCAATCTAATGAACTTGGTACAAGGTAAAGTGTCAACTTTTATGTTGTCTTAATGGCTTGTAAGAATTTTTATTATGGCAAAGTCATTTCATAAACGAACCCAAATAGTATTCAATGTGGCGTGGCGTATAATAAATGATGAATATTCTTGAAATCAAAATTTTATGATTTCAGTCTAAAATTGTGAGCATTTCATCAAAATTGTTGATCTCTAACTGGGCGGAATTTTGAGTGAATTAATGGTTTGCAGTTTTAATTGAACATTAAAATAAGACATGAAGAAATGTAGCAATAGAAGAATACTCAATAAATAAACACAGTCCAGCTAACGTTTGTATGCTTAAAGGCGCGTATCAAACCATTTCGACTTTTTAGTGTATAATTAGAGGAAAATTTGAGCACGGTACAGCTCTTTGCAAACTCATTTCATTATCTCAATTACATTTTTCTCCATATACACATGTGTGCCTGTATAGCAAACCAGAATTTTAAAATAGGTATAAAAATTTCTACAATCTTTAACGCCTCAAGCATAAATTAAGCTAAACAAAACTACTACCCCATTTGGTCTAAACTAGTTGAAAACTAGTTAACATTAATGTTTCGTCTATATTTTAGACTTGAAATTGCCAAAAATAAAATTCTACTATTTTCGTCACATGGGCGCCGCCACGCCGTTATTGATATTTGATTAGTTAACATTCCCTTTTTTGTAGTCAGCCATAAATCATTTGTATTTTTAATTTAGTTTGCCATTTTCGTAGCGAACACAATTTTCTAATCAGCAAATATTTTCGCTAATTGTTGCAAAGATAAGAACGAAATGCGAAATGCCAAACTTGACCAAAAAAAGTGATAATATTTGTTCGAGGGTGGATCAACAAGTAACGCTTCTGATAACCTGGTAATCGTTCAAAATACAACAAACTTACGACTGTTTCAACGGGATTTGCAGGGCTTTCTGTCAATTATGATTCGCATTTATCGATAAAGTAGAAAAGTCCCTTTTAAATGCAAAGTTGGACTGGGTGTATGGGCACCCATTGCCATCTTTACCTACCCCCATTGGTCCCATAGCCGATTGTTTTTGTCATAGATTCGAGAATTTATAAAAGTTGGGTTGCAAAAAGAACAAATGCTTTAAGGCCCTATTCTCTTTACGCAAAAAATTTTTTTCGACTTTTTTTTTTTGCATTTTTTTATAGCTTGGACATTTAAGAATATAACCCTAAAAGGGTTTTTTTGAAATTCGAAATACTTTAGAAAATATAGCCCCTTCCATTACCCAAAGTGACCCGATTTGCCTAGCAACTGAAAACTTTAAGCGCGTTTATCTCGAAACCACGTTTTTCGAGCTGGCGGCCACGATTCCGCCAGTTCTACTGAACCGATTTGGATGAAACAAAGTTTAATCGACGTAGAATTGTCACCATTCTGGCCCGTAGTAAAATAAAAATTTTGCGATTTTTTTTTACTATTTTTTTTTACACTAAACTACAAAAAAATGGGTCCAAATTCGATTTGTCAATTTCAAGTGGCCGCCATTTTGTCAAAAAAATCGCAAAATTTTTATTTTACTACGGGCCAGAATTACATCTATGCTGATCATAACCCTATATTTTTTTTTTCAGACGCTCCTGAGGGCCGGAATCGTGGCCGCCAGCACCATGCCTTTTTTTGAGGGCCAACTTTGACGGTGCCATCATCTATGGCATCTATGGCTTATCGCGGCGAAAAAATTTTTTTTATTTTCTTTCATTCATTACTAATTCAATAAAAAAACAAAATTCAAATATCTTTTTGCGTTTTCAAATGAGAATTTTTTCAAAAAAGGTCCAAAAACAGCAAGCTGAAGGAGAATAGGGCCTTAAAAGTAGATATTCCAAACAGGCGTTTGAGTAGCCATATGGCCTACTCAGCTGAGCGGTCAGGTGTAATAGAACCGCTTGAAATTGAACGGACTGCACAGCAGAGAGATCAATGAACCATTGGTTTTGTAACTGACTCAACTGAGTTTCTCATGCATGTAAGGGGTGATTTTTTAGCTATTATCTTTTTGGCAACACTGGTTTAAACAGCTCAAACATCTTTAGTTTGGTCTATAATTTAACCATGAATCGTCTTACAAACGAACAACGCTTGCAAATTATTGAATTTTATTATCAAAATGCGTGCTCTGTTTCCATTTTATGGTCAGTTCAATCGACCCACTGAAGCGGCTATTCGGGCTATTGTGACTAAATTTCGCACCAAATTTACATTGTTGGACATTAAACCACCAACACGCTTACGTAGAGTGCGAACTGAAGAAAATATCGCAGCTGACCTACCGCAACGTAGAATTTTTGGTGAATGGGCTCTTGGAAAGTTGGCCGAAGATCCACTTTTTTACCGAAAAATTGTGTTCAGCGACGAAGCTCATTTTTGGCTCAATGGGTACGTAAATAAGCAGAATTGTCAATTTTGGAGTGAATATCAGCCAGAAGCATTGCAAGAGCTACCAATGCATTCAGAAAAAGTCACAGTTTGGTGCGGTTTATGGGCTGGTGGCATCATTGGACCGTACTTCTTCAAAGATGATGCGAATCGTAACGTAACTGTGAATGGTGAGCGCTACCGTGAGATGATATCCAACTTTTTTTTGCCCAAAATGCAAGAGCTTCACTTGCATGACATGTGGTTTCAACAAGACGGTGCCACATGCCACACAGCACGCGCAACAATGGACTTATTGAGAGGCGAGTTCGGTGAACATTTTATTTCACGTTTGGGACCGGTCAATTGGCCGCCTAGATCGTGCGATTTAACGCCTTTAGACTATTTTTTGTGGGGCTATGTTAAAGCTCATGTCTATACAGACAAGCCCGCTTCAATTGACGCATTGGAAGACAACATTGAAGCATTTATTCGTGAGATACCGGCCGAAATGTTGGAAAGAGTATGCCAAAATTGGACTAAGCGGATGGCCCATTTAAGGCGCAGTCACGGTCAACATTTGCATGAAATAATCTTCAACCATTAAATATATGGACCGTACTATCGATTGAAATAAAGATTTCATGCATTTTTCTGAATTTTATGAGTTTTTTTTTTAAAAACTTTCCTATAGCTCTTAAAAAATCACCCTTTTGTTGCTCTGGGCACCTCAGATTTATAATAAAGAATGACCCGACACAAAATCAAATCCATATGGGGAATACTTTTTGCTTCGTCGTCGGGTCGCACCTGAACCGGTACTGGAACCGAAATTCGTTTCGGGATTAATCCCAGGTACGAACCGAATCATATATTTTTTATCTTAGGTATATAGTGTGCAAATCAAACCAAATGTTGTAAGTCACCTAAGAAGATAAAAAATGAATGTCGCTTTTGCTCTAATCAAGATAGTTGTATCTTTCGGTAGCAAGCAGTCGTAGTGATTCGTTGATGAAGCTACAACCCAAAGTCTGCGACTACAAATACTTATAAAAAAACAGTGATGCAGCTCGTACACGTTTACTTTGTATGCCCTTGAGGCGAATTTTTAGCAAGGGTGATCGAGCTTATTCAGACTTTAATAAGGTTTTTAAGCAAATAAACCATTAATTTGTATAAAGGAAATGGCCACCCACATATTTTTACATTTTATTCGAAGCATTTCCTTTGGTTAGCCACAACATGTGTTTAATATCGCCCGAGTGCAGTCTGTCCTGCCTTAGCCCATACATACAGTTCTCTTCCTCTCATTTCAAACACAAACAAAAGTTCGACGGCTGCGTTTTTTTTTTTGTTTATGCAAATGTTCAAATACACGCAGCAATAAGAACATTTACAATTTTGGTGTTTTTTGGGGGAAACCCAAACAATTAGATATGCATGAAAGTAAATAAACTATTTTTACTGCACACTTTTTGTTTTCTTCTATTTTTGTGGTGTAACTAGGCCAACACACACATGGGGCTCCTCCTAACTCATTACCATTTAACTGACTGAGTTTTAACAATTGTTGATGGAAATTAAAATTGAATTTTTCACGCTTAATATAATTGTAAGAGGCAGTTTTATACATCATAATTTCTTAGATTTCTTAAAAATACTTTGTTTTTAAGTATAAAACGTTTTCGCTCGTTAGAGAAAAATATAAACATAAATAATAACCGGCAGGCAGCATCATTAAAACCATCATCATCATCATCATTAACTTGCTGACTGACTGATTCATTGAAAGAAACCGCTTGTTTACGTTATTTTTTTTGTCAGAATTTTGAGCATTCCCAGCTTTTTTCTAGTAATCATTTATTGAAATTGAAATTTACCATAACGAAACCCTAAAGTCATTCAACTTGAACGCTTGCGTCTGACCTGCTTTTGTCTGGTTAATTGTTCCTTGGCATTGGTTACGCATTGTGAGGTTCGATCGTGTGTAAAAATTAAAAATTGGTGTTTTGTAAGCTTTTACTTTTTATATGTAGTTGTTAAGTTGGTTGTTGCAAAAGCTTAACAATTATAATTAACTTTGACTTTAATTGTAGCCTGCTGGCTTGTCACGCACTTTTGACCTATTTTGTGGTATAGCGTTAGTTAAGGCGAGCCAAAACTTGCAGAACACACAGAACATGCATTGGTTTTCCGCTCACGTAAGGTGTGTTTAGCTGGTGTTATACAGAAATATGTCTTCAACAAAAAGAACGAGGCAAAACTCATCCGTCTTCACCAAAAACTGTTCATATGTAGAGCACAGTTAACTGTTTTACTGCTTAACCCAATTTTTTGAATATGTTCGAACACCTTCTCGAATTTGAAGTAACTGCAGCTTCCTAAGTGGTTTGCTTTTCAAACTTAAAAATTTGGCAACCCTCTAAACGAATGTATCAAAAACTTACATGAGCATTGTAATGTTTAAGGTTTTTATAGGTATACGTGCTCGGTACATGTTGTCATAAACGTGCTGTTTCTGATGATTTCAGTGACTTGAATAATTTATTACGGCTCTAAAATAATTTTACTTATGATTTTCGAAGTTCATTAACTAAACAGCAGTGAGTCGATCAACTCACTTCCTCAATGGATAATACACACCCAATCTGGGCAAGCATTTTCGATTTGTTTTTGAAACTCATCGTGAATTTCCTGGATTTTTGTATTTAGAAACAAAAATGCCGCCTTAAACTGATACTGTAAGTTCGGTATCTAATATACCGTCGATTTGTGATGATATCTTATTAGTAGGACCCATACCCCAGGACTGTACAACATTTTTGTTAAAAAAGTTGCATCTCGATATTCAAAGTGGTTGAAAATAAACCCGACTTCCCCCTTTTTTTTGGTGAGAAAATGTTTGGAACTTTCAAAATTATACAACTGAAAGAGTTAAGATTTTTCTGAAATTTTCTTTACTTTTACTCCCAATATATACTATGGAATATGCTACATTTTGAGGAATCATTAGAAAAAATAATATTGATGTCGAATCAGTTCTGCTTTGGGGATAATTTTAAGGATTTCAAATGCTAAATGCTACATTTAGAAAATCTACACGGAACGTGTATCGTTGCTTCCCTTTATAACTGTGATTTGCGGCAATGCCGCGCGAGCTGCCGGCAATTGTGTGTAAGTTTCCGAGCAAGGTAAGTAAGTGGAGTCGAATCCCAGACAAGGTAAGTAAAAAAAAAAAAAAAAAAAAAATGGTAAGTTTTTCGGAAGGAAGACCCTCTTCCTCCCCCCCTTGCGAGTTTGTGCGATTTTGTGCCACTTCCTCCCATAAAGTCTATATATTCTTGATCCATGACCAGCTGAGTTCTTAGCCTTGTGTAAATAGTATTTGATGAAAGTGGGATAATTCTTAGTTTTTATTTTTTCATATTTATCGGATGGCGAGTAGCATATAGCGCCTAAGGATCGGTGAACTAGTTCTGGTAAGAAAAACTTTTTGTTTTTAATGAAAACGTCTTTATCATTGGCATACACTCATTTTATATACTTTTACACAATTCTACAAGAATGGTCAAACGGATGACTATAACATATAGCTCCCATAGGAACGATCGGTGAACTAGTTGTAGTGAGAAAAACTTTTTAATAAAAACGTCCTTTTTATTGGCACATTCTTATTTTATATACTTTAACACATTTCTACGTTTTATCAAAACGGATGACTATGCTATAGCTGCAGTTGAATGGTCGGTCGAAAAAGAGTTCTAGTGAGAAAAACTTTTAGTTTTAAATGGAATCGCCTCCAAATTAACCCTCGTAATTAAAGTGTATTATGTTTTTCACGATTTCCAAGTATGGTCGAAATCGGACATCTATATGTTAGATCTCATAAAAGTTAGGTCCGAAAAGTAGTCTTAGTTAGAAAAACTCTTTTGTGTTTTCAATGGGCGCAAGGGTGTACAAAACTCGCGGCCGAAGTAACTCCCTTTTTTTTTTTTTTTAATGTTCTAACTAAATGTGGCGAGAAAAAGCTACATGCCGCATTTAGAAATAAAAATCCTAAACGTTCATGTAGCTAAAAAAAGCTGTTAGAAATGAGAAAAAGCTAAACGTGGCGTGCAGAAAAGCTACACAAACGTAGGCCGCATGTAGAAATGGAGACCTGCAGTCCCATACTAATATTGTAAGTTGATATATGCTGTGGCCTTGAACTTGGATTTCTTTTTGTTTGAATCAAAAATAGCCCAAAAGGATTTTTCGAAATTCGGAATACTTACGGATATATAGCCATTTGAGTGACCCAAGGAGACCCAAATTTCTTAGCAACTGAAAATTTTAAACGCGATTTTCTACAAACCACGTTCTTCTAACTGGTTCGCAGCGTTTCTCAAGTTCTACTAAACCGATTTTGATGATGTAGGACTGAATGGTCGCAGAATAAACGTGACTATGGCCGGAACCTCGATGATTGGAAACAAAATTTTTTTACTATTTTTTTGTTCGGTGGACTGCAAAAAAAAAATGACAAAAATGGATTTCTCATTTTCATATCGCCGCCATTCTCACAAATTCAATTTTTTTTTATGATTCTGCTCGGGCCATTAGGGCATTCATTCCAAACAACTTTCCATCTTTCGTTTTGCTTTCCGATTATGGTGACTTTCGGAAAGCTGCGAACCATCAACACAGTTACATGCCTTGAAGCTGGGCTGAAGTTACAGGCTATTAATTGAATCGAATGGATAATTAGGTTCATTCAAATTCTCAAGTCCGAATTCACCCAAATGCTTATATAAATAGGATTTGTGAATGGCTTCTTGGCATCAGCGCTTGAAACTCATTGATGAAAGCTGCCCAATATGCATAATATCTTTGTTGATTTTCAATAATTATTGAAATAAAATCAATCCTTGACCTTAAGACGGCAAAACAAGCACTTTGACTAAAATCAAAAACAGGTCACCAAAAACACATAACATATATTTATTAAACATAACTTTATTGTTACACCATTTATAACTCAAGAACGGTTGGACCGATTTTAATAATCTCTGACTTGTTGGAGTCGTCTTCGCCTCGAATACCTATTAGAAAATCAGAAAGATTCAGGTAAAAACCGCGAAATTTTGCATTATTTTCAAATGAATGCGCTCGATGCTTAGATTACAATGCAGGTGTAGATTGAACGGTCTTAAGATTTACGAAATTTTCACAATTTTTCAGAAGAGATTAAGAATTTCATAAAGATTTGATGGAGAACAAGTGTGAACTGGTAAATTGGAGGTGTAGACCAAAAGATCTAAAAAAAATCGATAAATTTGCAAAATTTTAATGTGCGTTTAGAACAGAGGTGGCCAAAGCCAGCTTACTGCAGCGCAGACACCAAAGAAGATGAAAAAAATATTTCTGAAGCAACAACAACCAAAGAAAAAGAAAAGCCAAGCGACTATGCTCGTGGCCGTCGCCAACAACAAAATCTAAGTTGAAGACAAGCCCCAACATATTTGTTTTTGAGTATAATTTTAAAACTGTCATAGGAGAAAAAGAGCAGAGAGAAAACTTAGGAAGTCGTTGTTGCAATTGTGCTAGGCTTGAGTCTCTATGCGCACTGCAATGTCTATGCGTAAAACACTATCAAATGCGGACCGTGCTCTCAGGCTGTGGACACCCTTGGTTCAGTTTATCATGTAGATTAAATAGATGAAAATTGCAGAAGTGTAAATAGGATGTGTACATCTAACGGAGCATCAGCAGTAGACCTGGCTACCTTGGGAGGCCCTTAGGTTAAATTGGGGAAACATATCATTCTGAAGTTAGTTTCGCGTCTTTTCTTCTTTTCTAGACCCTCTTGGTCAGCACGCAGATCAACTCAACCACCTAGTTGAAGTGTTCTAAATTTTTTTAAATATAAAGCTATAATTTTACACACAAAAGTATCTAAAGTCTAATTAATTAATATGAAATGCTCGTTTAATTGATGTAAGTATATTTTAAAGGGTATTTCAAAGTAAAGCAGGGCCGGCCACCGGTGCCAAAAGTCACTCGTGTTTTCACACAAACGCGAGCCGAAGTTATGGCTGTGTGAATCGGCAAGCACAGAAAATCAATGGAGTCGGCTGTCAACTTTCAGGTGCACCAACACATGCTCATTTCATTGTTCCTTTCAGTCAAACTTAAGATATCGTTTTTTAAAAATTCACTGATTAATTTTTTAAACAAACGTTTTCGCCTAACTTTAAATTGAAGAAACAGAACGAATTTTAAATTATGAATTACGAAGTCACATAATGTGACAATTAGAAAAAGTTTGCGTGCTTTTTGTGGGGCTCGTCAACGTCAACGTTCTCTTCTGTCAATTCGTTTAGATGTTGCGTGTTTAGAGCAATTTCTTTTCCACTTTGATAAATTTGCTTCGAAAAGACTGACAAAAAATAAAACACTTACAAAAATATGCCAACAAAATGCTCAGTGATTGAGTGATATGTTTAAAGAACGAGGCAATGTTTATATTTATTAAAAACTACTAAAGCTACGAGTATGTCAAGTTGTCAAATATTGACATAATTGATTACATACAGTAGAGAAAATATTGATTGTTTAAGCTTGTTCAACCATCCATTCTCTAACCAATTAAACTAAAGCCCTTTTAATGGGGTTTTTTTATGTGATATTCAAAATATCGGTTACGGTGTCAACATTGAATAAAGCCACATTTCAAAACCAAACAGAATTCGGTTAGACTTTCGTCATTTGAATGTGATCATGATTTATGCGCTGACAGACATATTCAATGCAAATCTCAATGAAAACGAAAACACAAAAAAACAAACGTTATCTCGTTAGATCCGACTGTCCATGCGTCTCTAATCCACACAAACGGAACAATCCCATCTCAGAGCAATCAGCAGCCGTACAACTGAGATCATCATTGAATAATTTATTCATTTATTGTTGGTTGTTTGTTGTTGTTTTTGACTGTCAGTGTCAATATTTATAGTGTACGTACATTAAGCGGCTTTTAATTGATGCTTAAAATGCGGTTGACAGAGAGAAGTTTGGCGCCTCCATTGTGTTATTGAAATTCAAACTGAGTTTTGGGTAAATTAAGAAGCAAACTAAGTGCTCTTCAAGTACAAGTATAGTGTTTGCACACCGTTGGAGATGATTTTTTTTATTCGCCAGAAATAACTTAACCTATAAATATAATTGTATATTTCTATGAAGATGATGATGATGATGGTCATGTAGCCCACTTTTTGGATACTTCAAAAGCCATGAAGACACCCACATTAAAGAAGACTGATAGAAAATCTGGCAGCTGTTGAGCATGTGGGATAGAATTTTGCCAAAGAAGCAATCGAATCTTCGAGATGAGCGCGTGAGAGAAAACTAGAAGAGACTACGAGATGCCTGGGATCGAAAACGACCAGTTAGGCGAGACTATCGGCCCTGTTCTCAATTCCGAGTCGGTTTTCGTATAAACGTTTGCATTTTGAGTTTAAATTTTACAATGTTATATGGAAGGTGACAAGCATATCAACGGTTACTAGATCAGATTTGAGGAAACTCGAAATTGCTCAAGCAGCCGAAACCAATTGCTAAATGCTAAGTGGATTCAATTCGTCGAAAAGAGACGACTTGATCTAGTAGCCACAGACATTCTTCTTACTTTTTATATGAATCTGTGAACTTTAAACTAGAACAAGCAACGTTTACACGAAAACCGACTCGGAATTCGGAACAGACCCGTATGTTTCCGAAATAATTGTTAGATATGGTCGCTTAAATTCAGTTAGCGAAGCTAATCAAAGACTGAAAGACAAATAAAACGAATATCTTGACAAATTTTGTAAGCAATGGGTACGAAAAAAATCGAAAGATTATGGCGAAATTAAAAATCCAGCATTGAAAATTTGAGTTCAATATTTCTTCATGTTT
This sequence comes from Lordiphosa collinella, assembly GCA_018904265.1. NCBI lineage: Eukaryota > Metazoa > Arthropoda > Insecta > Diptera > Drosophilidae > Lordiphosa > Lordiphosa collinella. Next base: position 342,404 of record JAEIFV010000044.1, on the reverse strand, counting down.
TCTCCAGCAAATTTCCAACTAAGTTTTAGAACAGTGGCAAAAAAATCATTTACATTTTTGCATTAGTGTGTGTGAGAGCAGCGTAAAAATTGCTCTCAATTTCAGTAGCAACGACTGCGTCGCGGCGCAAGCCAAACACGCAACTCAGCGGCGCTTTTACAGCTTTGAGATTTTTCCTATGCACACGAGATAGCAATGTGCCTGCCCCTGTTTTAGATACACGGTTGGCCTACTGTCAACACTATAACTTTTGACAGCAATGCCAAATCAACTAATTACATAACGCGTTTAAAGAGTCAGTCCAAGTAGATTTTTACCATAGAACAGTACACGCCACGCGAACGCTCACAGATTGTTCAAATTTACATTCAACAAAACAAGTCAATTGTGAAAACTCAACGTACATTTAAAAGAAGCTCATTTCACGTTAAACGGAACGGTAAACAAACAAATGCCGTATTAATGCCACTGAAAACCCTCAAGAGATTCAAGAGGAACCTCTTCACGATGAAAAAGTCACTGGTTGGTGCGGCGTTTGTGCTAAAATGCTTATTGGGCCTTTCTTTTTCGAAGATGGAGATGGCCAAACAGTTACCGTCAATCAGAAGCGTTATCGCGATATGATAACCAATTTTTTGATGCCAATTGATCGTCAAAAACGTATGGTGCACTACTGGTTTCAGCAAGATGGCGCTCTACCACACCTGCTGCGCTACAATCGATTTTTTTTTTGGTCATTCTTCCCTGGCTGTTTGATTTCGAAAAATATTGCTCTGATTGGCCGCCGCGTTCACCAGATTTGACGCCTCCAGACTTCTTTTCATGGGACTATTTGAAATCAAAGGTTCACATCAACAAGACAAAGACCCTGGAAGACCTAAGAAACAATATCCTCCAAGAAATAGCCGCCATTCCGGCGGAAATGCTGGCCTAAACCATGGAAAATGCTACAAAACGGGCTCAATACGCTGTAGCCGCTCAAGGCTTCTCAAGCGACAGTTATTTGCCTTTATTTCTAATCTCGCCATCTGTTAAATGAACTTTATACGATTGATGTTGGGAAACACATTTTTTGGCCTCGCAGACTAGCGCTGCTTGTATTGTGTTGCTGGCTCGCTGAGGCGCCTAATAATATTATTAACGGGCAGGGCTTCGGAGCCAGGTGGGCTATGCGTTGCCCATCGCTGTTTTAAACAATAAACCATAAAGAACTCTAAATTTTGTATACCGACAATTTTCAGCAAAGTCGTGAAAATATTCATTTATGATCACTAAAGTGTCTTCCTTTTCACTTTGTAGTTTTTGCTTGTGGGCAGTCTTTTGAAGTCTTTTTATGGTAAGTTGGTCTTTCAGTTTTTGCGGTTTCTCAAAAGTCAACAAATAATGAAAACTTTTTGGAGTTTGTTTTTGGAATTTTTGGTGCTCAATCATTTATTTGCTTATGTTAACGCTATCTTTTTGGTTAAGTGAATGGTATTAATAACTTAAATAAACTTATATATAAAGTACAAATATGGCCATGACGCCATACACTTGACTATGAATATGTATGTGAACATATCTATTTACATACAACATTTTCAAGTAGCTGTGATATACATATATTATTTATGACATGTTGCGGGTGTACAACCTGTTGAACCCAATGAAGCGTTAAGTAATTCCATTTCAAAGACTCTTCAGAGCATATTGGCTACAAGCAATTTATGCATTATTTGCTTATTTGTTTATCAACTTTGACGCCGCGGGTGACAACAACAATAGCAAGTGTTGAGATCATTTTGATACACTTCAATGGGTTTTGACGAATAAAATTTAAACAGGTGATATACAAATTATGTAAGAATTTTTAAAAGTGTTTTAATAAATAATTCAGAAAAAACTATTAATTGTTAATGAAAACTATTGATTGTCAAGCGTCAAGTGTAGGCAATAAAAAAAACCCAGCCAGACACTTAATTGGTTGTTGTGCTTAACATAATAACTGAAGCCTAGGAGGTCACATAATAGACATAGGCTAGTCAGCAGGGGTTGATTTGAGGTCTTTTGGCTGCCAATAAATTGTTGTCGATATGCAAAAAGAGGTAACAAACGAACCGCTGCTTGCCAACACGAACGCATTGTTGTACACAGTGCGAGTATATAAATAATATAAACAAAATTCAGCCAAGTAGAAGTTCAGGGAACGGGCTCGACCAACCGACCGACTTCTGCCCGTGCTAAACAAGTTGAAGTTGAAACGACAAATCGTCGTCGCTGTCGTCTAACTACGAATGAGGCGCAGCAGCAGTAAATGATGTCATTTCGGCAAGTTGTTGTATCGATTGTATTTTTGTATAATAATTAATTTAGAAAATAAATGTCGTTGCGAGTTTGCCTACTGACCACCCAAAGTACCGCCAACTGACCTTGACATTCTATAGTCAACAGAAATGCCGATAGAATAACTCAGTAGCCATTTCCGTTATCTTAAGATTATATAAATTTGGGAGAAAAAACTATTTTTATGATAGTAGTGAGTATACAAGGCGTCGCAAAAGTTATCAACCGGCATATAAGTTACTTTAATTTTATCAAATGGAGGAAAAGTTCAAAATCTGATTTGAGAAAATCGTTTGTGGCTTGGAAATTTATGTGGGTCGAACGATTTGTTCTTATATTTTCAAGGGCTAAACCATATATTAAAAGGCCCAGAGTTTCTTTCATTTTTTAAGATACTCTAAACAATTTTTCCAAACCCTAGAAATAATTTTTCTAGTTTGGTGGTAATCTTTCACTAGCGATCCATTTCTTGCGACCAAAAAAATAAGTGAAGGCCACATATGTATGATAAAGTCTTTGGATATGAAAATATTTTATACCGAAAATCATGACCTATCGCCATTGAAACTGCTCATAAGCCAAACTTTTTTATCTCAGAGTTGTTTTTTTTATATTTAATGAGCACAATATCCACACATACAGAATTTCAAAACGAAACCAAGAATGTTTGACTTAGAAGTACGTTGAGATAGAATATTATTAATCTCAATTATTAGAAGACTAAAAATTTGGGAGAGTTTCTCATTGATGGTAATCAAGTATTTAAATTTGGTGCTGAATCGCGCAGAAAATGCTTTGTCATGCCCTTTCATATAAATTTCATAGTACTTTGTCATGGAATAAAATAGAAATAATCGTTTTCTACTAGATTGCTTTGTTTAATAAAAATATCTTTTGAAAATCATATCCAACTTTGGAATAGAACAAGAAGGTGTAAAAAGCAGGGATTAATACCGAAACGATTATCGGTTCCGGTACAGGTACCGGTCCTACCCGAAATGAATGTTTCGGTAAAAGGTTCTAATTCGGTTTTTAATTTTTTTCGGTTTTCGGTTTCGATACGGTACGCAGTTTTGTCTGATTTGAACTTATCAAATCATTTTAATCCTTTGTAATATAAAGAAACAATATTCAACATAAAACTTTCAGTCGTCTTACATTTAAAGTAAAATTATAATCGATTGTTACATTTCGTATTATTTTACAGAAAGTAAAACAATTTTTGGGACTTAGTTGAGGACGCTGACCACTACTTTAGAATTTTTTCATGGTTTCGAATATGTTTTTGTGCAAGAAAAATGTTAATATAATTCAGCAGCTTTTTTGATGGCAATGCCTATGTGTTTTTATCACCAAATTTCTTTTCTTGTATCTTCGTAGGCGCTTTCAGATAATCTAGTGTTAAAACATTCATAATTAAGCAAATTGATCAGCAACCGACGAAATTTGACCAAATATATTTGTCAAAAGAGTAATAAAAGATTTTTTTGGGTCCAAAAATATGCCACAAAGAAAAGTATTGTTTTCAAAAAGGGATTTCTCACGCTTCTCTATTTCCTGAACGAGGGATTTCGCTAGAGAGGACGTATTTTTGGATATTTACGATTTGCAGTGTATCCAAAACACCCAAAACTAGACTTTCGTCTTGAAATTTAGCTGTGTTCACCTCAGCTGGCTCTAATATCGCGTACTATTTCGCGAGCTTAGTCCCACACTTTCCGATGTAGAAGAATGTCGTTATCTGCGTAAGCAAAATTTAAGAAATGTTGAAAATGTCTTCTGCCAGACGTTTTACGCCTTCTTAGAAAAGTGACAAGAAAACTTGACACCTAATAAAAGATTTTTCGTCTCGCTACAAACATCTGACTAATATTACGATGGGCTCTGCAAAGGTAAGAAAACCGAAACAGTGCCGGTACCAACGTTTCGGTTTTGTTCCGGTTCTATCGGTTCCAATAATAACGGTAAACGGTTCTCAAAAAAAAAAATGTATCGGTTACGGTACGCGATTTGAAACGGTTTATTTCGGTTAACGGTTCCGGTACCGGTATTAATCCCTGGTAAAAAGTAAAAGTTTAGTTATAAAATGGCTATACGTCTGTTTCTTATAAGAGGTTCTCGGATAAAACTATTAAAAACAAGTCCGAAAACAAGTGGAAAGGAATCAAGCATATAGAAATTGTAAGTTCACTAATAGTACCATAAAATCTCGTTTTTAATGACGTTGGCGAATATTTACAGAATCTTTAATCGTAGTTCGATTTTTTGATCTCAAAAGTTCCGTTGAGTGGTACAGCTTGTCTTTAAACTCTTTTGTCAATGTTTATCAAATACCAGGCCCTTTTCGGCATCGTCTATTGATTGACGTATCAAATAGATTGGTAGTTTTGTCTGACAACCTGAAGATAATCAAAAATAGAGGGAAAACAATCTAAGAATCTATGAAACATAGCACCCTGGGTGAGATAGGTTAGGGAACAGGTCCTCAAGCTGAACCTTAGACCTTACGGCGTTTTCGAAGATCCGGACCGAACCTTCTGCAGAATTTAAGAGGTTTGCAGCCTGGTTTTAAAACACCTTTTTTAAGACCTTAAATAGTTATATTAATAACACTATAATAACAATAACAGTGGCGATTCTAGTGGTGGTGCTGAAAGCGAAACTGTTTTCGGATTTGATTTACTTTGATATTATCGTAAAGTAGTCTCTCTTAGATTTAAAATTAACTAATCCATATTTTAATAGAATTTTTTAAAGCGAAGATAAGCCATTTTAAATTTATGAGATCAAAATTACCATATTTTGTACAGTTGGTCGGGTTTGCTGCAGCGGGTTGTGTGTGTGCCTGCTGTGAAAAAGGTCTAGGGTTGTATAATGATTTTAGATCTAATAATGTCGACTGGTACCCTAGCCGAGACTCCTCTTGAGGATTCGTTTTTAACCCCTTATTTTGAGAAATTTCGGCTCATTGTTGAGTCAATTGCGAGTCTTTTTCAATTAGTATTTAAATAAATGACATTTTCGAGTCTTCTTATAATAGTTATCTCCTTTTAATCATCAAAAAGGCTCAAAAAAGACTCAAGGTGATTTTGGTTAAAACGTTGGGAGAAAGTAATTTTGCAAAATTTTTAACACATGAAAAGATTTAAAAAGATAACAGCATTGTTTTAAAGAGAATGAGTAACAAAGAGAGTTAGAACAATAGTATAGGTTCCCCATAAAAAGAGTCCAAAGAGGCATTTAAAACTTTAAGCGAAAATTACTTAATGTCTAGACTTGAGGTACTATTTCCGAAAACAGTTTAGTGTTCAGCACACGGAAATCATTTCGAATCATCAATATACTGAAAAAAGCCTTGTATAATTATATCAAAAAACGCACGCCAGAAATTATATTTTTATACCCTATACTCGTAGAGTAAAAATGGTCAAAACTCAAGGCATATACTTGATCCAACTGTTCCAAGGAAAACTTACATATTCATACATATGCCAGAAAAATATCGGTTCGCTATGAAAAAGAAAAATCCAGTTTTATAAACCAAACTCCAAAAATAGTTATGAGTTTAGACTCGAAACTAAACATTCGTGATAATTTTAGAAGCATAAAGCATTGATTAGAGAACGTGTTTTGTACTTTCTAAAAAAATTCCATCTATATCAAACTTATATTTTACAAAAAAAATAACCCAAGTCACAAATGTTTTCTTGTGAACTTTAAAACGCTTAACTCAAAAATTCACCTGTTGTTTTTTTTAGAATGTATAAATTTTTCAGATTTTTAACTTGATTTATGAGTTTTTGAGATTTTTAACTTGATTTAGGAGTTTAGGGTTAATAAATACATAAGAAAAAACAAGAAACTTAAGAAATTGGCCCACAATCAGTGATCGGTATATCTACTTCAAGAGCCTACAGGTTTCTCTCAACAGCAGACTTTGCTCTTCTGCATTCCAGGCAAGGTGCAAAAATAATTGATGCATTATTTACCTCGTTTTTCCTTGATATGACTATCGTACTGGGAATTGCTGCGTGCGAAATTGATCGACGCCATGGTGGATTGGAACTCCTGGTATTCGTTTTCGTTGCTGCGGCTACTTTGCGGTACTTGAGTCTGATAATCCTGACGCAGACTCTTGTTGAAAGTGCCAATGCCGCTGAGGGCGTGCGGTGTGTGTGGTGTGTGCGGTGTGCTGGGCGAGGCTGTCGAGGGTGTGGTGGAGCGCGCGGGTGACGGTACAATCACAAGACTGCTAGCCGAAACTCCCTCCGTATCGGAATCGTTATCAATAATATCGGCGTCGGACTCTTGGCCGATATGTACTTGCGAGGCGGTAAACGAAATTTGGCCTGTACCGGCGTTAGATTTGCGCGACGTGGACGTGGACGAGGATGATTTCGTGGTGGTGGTCGTTATCGTTTTGTGGCTTACAATTTTCCGGGATTCTTCCGTTGAAGAACCGCGCAATTGGCACGTTGCTGGTGAACTGATTGTTTGCGGTTGCTCCTTCGTGCCAATTGGTGTGGAAGTAAGTAGCATTGTCTTCGTTACCAATTCCCGGGGACGTTCCCGTTGTTGTTGTTGTGGTGGTGGCGTTGACGTTGTTGTCGTCTCGTTGCCACCCATTTGCAGTGTTGTTTGTTGGTATAAACGCCGGCGAGGGTTGCTACCCACTGTAATGTCAATGTTGGCACCCGATGTTGCCATGACTTCGTCCTGACCACCAAATTGTCGTATCCGTGAGCGTACCGTTGAGTTATCAGTCTCATCGCGTAGCTCCTCTAGTTCAGGTTCGTCCTCCAGTTTGATGAGTATACGCCGTCCGCCCGCTGTCATATCCACACTACGAGGTGGTGTCACACTTGATCTCTCACTGGAGTAGCTGGAACGTGACCAAGAGGGTGAATCTCTGGGTGAAACATAACCCTCGCCATGACGATAGATCTTCTCTTCGGCGTAGTTACCATCGCTGGTCATGGAGGAGGTAATAATAGTGCGTACACCATCTGCAGCTGGTACCTCTCGTACGGTACGTTCGCCGTCCAGAAAACGCTCTAGTTCTACCTGCCGGGCTAGATCCTTTTTCACGGTGCGCCTAGTGGTACGCAAGGTGACATTAAAAGGCGACAGTTGTTCCTCCACATTACCCATTTCAGCTCCCGGACTCATTCTACTGGTCGTTTTCAAGGTGACATTGAAGGGACTGGCGGTTTCTTCACTCTTAACCTCCACACGGAAAGCCGATTGGCTTGGTGCTGGTGGGGGAGTGGTATGGCGTAGGTGCACCTGCTGGAAGGCTAATTTGGCAGCCTCCGCTTCGGCCAAACCACGTTGCCTCTCCTGACGCAAACGTCGCTCAATCTCATGTACATCAATATCAAAGGGATTTTCGGCATCGTAGTCTTCATCATGACGCAGTTCATCCGCACTCTGCTCGGCCGGACGTTTACTGGCCGAACCATCGGACCACACCTTCTCATATTGTGCCACCTTTTGACGTAAACGTTGAGCAGGCGGCGGCGAGGTCTCCATCTCAACTACCTGCTCCTGCTCTTCTAGATTGCTGCTTGAAGTGGTCAAGGAAGTGGTAATGGTTTTCATATATGTACGCGTCACAGTGGAGGTCTCCAGCTGTTTAGTCTCAGACTGGTGCCGCAGTTCCTCAACATTTTCCGTTGAGGATTTTTGCTCATGCGCACGTCGACGACGAACAGCTGGCACTGGAGGTGCGTCGCCTCCGCCGGCATCGTCTACGGTTGGATCCTTATGCCTGCCTGGATCTGTGCTATCAGCCATGATAGCACTGACTTTGTATTTGGATTCTTGTTAGAAGAAATTGTCATTTGATTTTATTATTTTGTTGGCACTGCCAAGCCTTTTTTCGTCCTGTTTTCCTTAGTTGCGCCGCAAAAGGCAAAATTGATTTTTCTCACGCAACCAACCGAATTTTCTAACAATGAACCACCCTTGGGTGGCCTTCACTTTAGCGGCTTTAATTTGTTTAAAAAAAGCTCACACACACATTAATTTTTAATTTGCTTAACACATGGGTTTTATGGTACTCCACCACAACACATCACATCGAGATTGTCTCGCTTTAATCACACGCCCAATTTGAATTAGTTTAAAGATTCCGCTTTACTCCGCTCAGTTTTTCTTTTTTAATACTTCATGTATTTGCCTTCGTCGGGCAGGCAAAAGATTTCACATTATAGCCGCCGCGCTTCAATTTTATTTCCAATCCGTTGTTGAAGAAAGCCGGTTCGATACTGAATCGCTGTCGTGCTACGTTCAATGTGCTACGCCTTGTCCAGAGTGTATAGTAGTAATCATCGTAGTAAAGCTCACATTTCAAGAGTCTGCGGCGTGTCTGTGCTGGTATTTTGGCTAAGGCCAGAGAGCAATTGAGAGCAGCTTTTGGAAGCGAATGTTGTGGGTTGTTTTTTTTTAAGAGCGTGAATAAAGAGACTCTCTTATAAATGTTATTTACGCATTTTGATGAATGTTGTCTACCGCTCCCCCTGAATTGAAGCTTGTACTTGCGCTGCCTTTGAACTGGCATCGTGTTGTGTGGTCAGTGGCGCCATTAGCCGGCTTTTTTCAAAGGGGTTGGTAAGACAACCCCAACTAAAAGTAGCTCGATAAAGGTATTATGTAAATTCGAAAGGGAAAGACGGGTAGTGCAATAATTTAACACTCATACAAAAATATTCCATTAATTTGAGGGATTTACCCTATTTTAAATTAAAATTTGTTCGACAAATATGGTGCAATATATGAAGTAAATTCAAAATAATTATAATTTTAAAATTGATCAATAAACATTTTTTTTCAATTTTTTTGTCACTTGATCCAGGATGCCAACCGATCGGAAATAAGAACTGATTCGGTTCAGTGGTTTATTGCATGGTTTATGAAGACAACTGAAACGCTGTTTCGGTTTGGTTCTGTGGTTCACTCTTAATGTATTAGATATTTATTGATGCCCTGTTTCACAGAAACAGAGCTGACACAACGAAGAGAGGAAGCTAAAAGACCCTTTCAGTTCTGCTTTTGCTCAACTCCGTTGCTTTTTCACTGACCGTTTTGCCGAGAGCAAACTTCCAAAGTGTCTTTTGGGTAAGTATGGGTGGTTGTCAGAGTATATTAAGTTTGAGCAAAAGTATGTAATAGGCAGAAGGAAGCATCACCGACCCTACAAAAAATTTATTTTCTTGATAAGCATCAACAGCCGAGTCGTTATAGCCATGTCCGTCTGTCTGTCTGTTCGTATGAGCGCACAGATCTCAGAGATGGCTAGAAATAGAGGTTCGACGTGTATGGGACAAAAAATTTCTTATACTTGCAGGCAGATCCAGTTTATTTTCAATTTTTGCCACGCCCCTACCGCCCCCGCAATTTAGAAAAAACTTCACATCTTCGTCATTTTTATAGATAGAAGGTTCGAACCTTCTGGACATATTTTAAAATCAAGATTAATTAGCGATCCGCCAGAGGAAAGGTAAAGATTGGATGAACGGTTGTCTAGGTTTAAAGAAAACAAAGAATTATGGGCAGCACCGGTCGCAACGGTGATGGGCAGCACTTCTCACGTACAGAGTATGATATAGTCTGGGGGCTACGCAAAAAAAATTATGGGTACGGTATTCAGGTGCCATTTTTAATGGTTTACAAAATTAAATTACAAAAAACAAAGTGTATTTAGCTGCGATTCCAAATATTTTGTACCGACCAGAATGGTGACTATTAGAAGTAATTTAAAAAATGAAATACAGTTACTCTTTTATTTGAAAAATAAATTTGAAAAAGAAAGAAAAATATAAAATCAGTTTACTAGCTCCTGAGAAATATGGGCAACGTAAAAGCGTGGTAAAAAAATCGTAAGAACACGTAAGAAAAGTATAGTTTGTTTACAAAATTTTCATATTTTTAGATAAAAACTAATTTATAAATTTTTTTGTTTTTTAATGATTTTTCGGCAACAACAAAAAATATGGACAACAAATTTTTTCGAAATACAACAAGTTAACCTACCTCCACAAAAAAAGTTTTCAAAAAAAACCATATTTTTTTTGACTTGAAATTTACAGAGGATGTCTTTAACACCCTAACACATAATAAAGGCCAAGAAAAAGAAAATTGAAAAAAAATTTTGCTGAAGGTATACAGTACCCTAAATTATGTACATCAGGGCGCATTTCTTTTGTATGGAAAATTTAAGGTCAGACTGGCGCCCCCATACTCGCTTGTTTATGGTGTATATTTACCGAGAAAAGAGAAAAAAGTTCAAAAAGTTGTTTTTTAATAGACACTACGAGGTTCCAAAGTTTTTTATATCTCTCATACGCAGCGTTGCCTTTAAGCTTTGTCAGCCTTGTTCTCCATTCCACTTCCACAAAAAACTTTTGTGATTTAAAACCGGTTTTTGTAATAGATTTGGTCTCTAAATCACAAAAATTTTGCGGAAGTGGAATTAAGAACAAGGCTGTCAGGCATGTTCACGAAAGTCGGCATCTTAATGACAAAACTGGGAAATTTTGTTTAACAAAATCGAATACCATCGTAGCACATGTAGCACAAATCTTATTGTGAAATTCGATGTATCAGATTTGGCATTTGCTGGAAAGAAAAGTTCGGAAACATCATATAACATCCAAGGAGTCTCTGAAACAAGCTCTACTGACAGAATAGGCAAATATAACCTCAAACGAGGCTGCCAACTTGGTAGCAAGTATGCGTAGACGCTTGAAAGGCGTAAATAAGGCCTGAGGAGGCTTTACCAAACATTAAAAGATCCAAAATCCGGCATAAAAAATTATATATGATATTTGTGCCCATACTTTTTTGATGTAAAAATCTAGCTTTTTTTTTAGTTTTTATCCATTTGCAGCCAAACCATAAATGATATCAATTTAATTTTTTTTGTAAAATGAAGTCAAATGTTGAATAAAATATGTTGCATCTTTATATTTTCTTTAAGTAAAGTATAAACAAATATATTTAGCGACAAACTTTGAAAATGAAGCTGTGCCAATACTTTATTGATTCACTGCACATTAACCCATCGCCTCCCACACGAACAAAACAACAAAAAATAAACACTTTTTTTTGCAAACAGTTGTTTCATGAGCGCTCGCTCAAAAGTGTTTCTGTCAGTGGTTGTTGGCAGACCGACTCGTTTGTTATGCTCAACCGAAAACACAAGAGGTGAGAAAAAAGTCTTCCGCTCTGTGAGAGACCGTTTGTGCTGCGTTTTTTTCTGTTTTTCACTGAGGCAAACAATACCCTTAAAATAAATGCACACAAGAAAAAATGGCACTTTTAAGCATACTCTGTGAAGAAGTTCTTAGTAATTAAATAGCCGCCATAACAACGAAGATACACTGAAAACCCTTCAAGCACCACTTTGGCATACCTTTTGGCTGTCCTTCAAATGGAGCTTGAAAGCAATTAGGAAAATTGCATTATCCTAAAGTTGTTATTCTCCGGGTTTACTGTATAAATAGGAATTCGCAAATGGCTTGATGGTGTGACAGAATTGAAGCTTACTTATGAGAAGAGGCCTTCGAAACAGTTCTGTCTAAGCAACCACTGCTGCTGTTTATATGTAATCTTTGTTGATTTCGATTAATTACTGACTTATAATCAATCCTTGACCTTGAGCCGAATAACAGACTAAAATCTTTTTGGAAAATTTTTATTTTTCGGACTTTGGAAGGTAAGGCAGTCCGAAAAGTAGGCAAAAGCCCAATTCTGTTCAAGAATCGTCCTTAATTTCAAGCCTTAAAGCCCTTCTTATGTATAGAGTCCCGATTTGCTGTTAAATCTGCCCGAAAAGGTATTTTTTCCAAACTTTCAAAAGGCAAGGCAGTCTGCGAATCATTTTAAAACTCAGTTTTGTTCTTGGTTCGCCTTTAATTTCACATTATGTAAACTTTTAAAGCCCTTCCTTGAGCATATAGTCAAAATGAAATGAATTCAATAATTTCTTTCTGTTTAAGAATCGCCCTTAAATAATATTTTTTTGAACTTTTGAAGGTGCTGAAGTTTGAAAAACCACTAAATCCAGGTATCCAATATTTTTCGATGTAACGTAAAGTTGGGTTCACATCAAAAAGTTCTGCTTTTTAGAGGTATTTGAAATCAAATTTTTGTTTGAACCAACTATTTGGTCTAGCTAAATCTTAAAATATTAAATATTCTGTCAAAGAAAGCTTTTCCATGCCAAAAAAAATTTTGATATGTCAAAGTGTCTTTTCCTCTAACTTTTACCTGCAGATTCTTAGCCGGCTCTACTTCCATATTTGAAACATTATGATTTTTAAAGTGAATATGAGACTTTTCAACTATTTCGAAATTGAATTCCTAGAGAGCATTTGATTGGTCCATATTGATTTCACATTGAAACCCATGCTCCCGGATAATGTTGGATTTAGGAAATGGGATACGCACACAAATTAATTAGCAACTTTCAAAGAAGGAATGTAAAGTGATGACAACCATATTAAGAGGTCGGTGGACCATAAAATCTTACGTCCTAAAACTCGTCAGTCAACTAACCCGCACCGAACCGTTTCGAATTTGTGATTTTCGATTAGGTTCGGCATTTCGAAGAAAAACCGGTTCGGTCTGCGGTTCGAATTATCAGCTTGAATCGGCAAAAAATTAATTTTAGGCTTAGTACAAGCTAACTTTATTTTTGAGACATAGTGTTCAGAACACGTGTATGGTACCCAATTTTTTTTTTAAATTGTATCCCCCTTTCTGAGACTGTCCCTGACCCTGTGCGACCGTCAAAATAAAGCCGAAACGCAAAAAAGCTTCTTTTTATGAGGTGGTAAAACGTTGAATGATAAACGCAACGCAGCTTTACACTCGCACTCTAGCTCTCTTTCGTGCCTAAAGAGAATACCATTTTCTTTCTCCCGCTCTTGTCTCTTCTGCATGAATGGATGACACTTACATTTTACTTCTTATTGCAATCGCTTAAACACTTTCGGTTTGGTTCTTGTTGTTTCTTTACACCTTTTGGCATTTGTGTGACATCATAAGCGTGAGAAAATAACCATTAACCATTACATTTGTTATTGGGTGGTGGAATACGCATATGTTTGTACTTGCACCCTTGGAGAATGCTTACATTGATTCAATTGTGCAACGTTTCAGAGGGGTTACTTTTCACTGTATGTAGGTCAGTGCTTGGGTAAAGCTTAAGTTGCAGCTTCCAATTAATGAAAATCATTCATGAAAGCAAAACGAAGTGCGTACAAATGTTTGTTGTGTACTTACATAATCGCTTTGGTCTGTGTGAGTTTTTTCCCCCGTTTTTAAAACAAGTTTTTGTGCTATTTTTGGAACTAAGCATAATGACGTCACGCTTTGGTGAATGCATTGCGTTTTGTTATTTGTTTGCTGTTTGCTGTCAATGTAAGAAGTTGACCTTAATATATAAAGTTGGACTGGAACTGGGTAAAGCAATTTGCTTAAAAATTCTAACATGCATAAAGGTCGCCGAGAGTGGTAATTAAAAATTATTTATGATTTTTGAAAGCGAAGTCCGAGTTTCAACCAAAACTGCAAGCGGATTTGAATTATAAGCGATATATTCTTGAATTTTTTTTGCAGGTTAGAATTCTGTCCGAAATATTCCTGTGTTTTTTTTTGGAAATGCAGTATCAATATTTGAAAACTGTAAAATTCCCAAAAAGATTTGGTTCCAAATCTTAAACCTTTCGAAAAGATTAAGTTGAGGTTTATTTTCCAGCTTTAAATTGGTGAAAAAATTTTCCTCGCAAAATTTTTGATGAATGTAGAAGATTTACCCTCCAATATTTTAAGCGTTAAGATTGAAACTTTATAGCCCATCTCGCAGTCATACAAAAAATGCCGAATTTAATAGATCGCTTAACATCAATTTAATAAGATTAAAAATAAGAGAAGAATCTGACTGCAGCTTTATCTTGAAACTTAATGTTCTGAGCCAGAGCCTGTCTCCACAGGCATTCACCTTTTCGGTTTTTAGACATACATTTTTCGAGTCAATTGGTCTAGAAATAGTTCGAATAATCTCTTTTCCTGACTTTTATTGACACTATTTGTCGACTCTATAGAAAATAATTCAAGAAATTATTAATTCTGAAAAAAAGTTTTTGAATGAAATAAATTTCGAAAGAAAATTTAGGATCGATCCTTGGTTCTGCCCAAGGACCGTCTTAAATATTCAAAAAAACATTCAAATTTAAAAATACATGGTTTATGGTGGTTCAAGCCTGTTCAACTGAGTCAATGTTCTTACCAATGTTTCTTTTAGCTTCATACAATTGTGTATCATTCAATCAAATTTGGAATCAAGAATCTAACGTATTTTTCAAATCTATATACATATTTAAATGAAAGTAGGGTAGTTATACCACTTATAACTCATAATCTTTGATTTGTTGAAATTGTATCCGCCCCGCATAACAGAATACCTATGAAAATATAGTTAAATGGTAAAAAAAAACGCAAAATTTGGCAAATTTTTCATGAGTTTATATTGTTATGATAGATTGATGGCAATTGTCGATGGGTAAATGGGATATGTAGACCAACTGGTCTCCTTCCCATTGCATATAAGGTTTTATCATGCAACCTATGTGAACCGAGCCTATGTGAAGCCGAGAATGAGTGAACTGATTGAACCTTATAAGTGTGGCTTTAGGCTTTAGACCGAGCAGATATTCACACTGCGACAAATTCTCGAGAAGAACCTAGAGAGACAGACCGACACCCACCACCTTTTTGTTGACTATAAAACCGCCTTTGACACGCCGATAAAAACAAAGTTCTTTGAAGCCCTGCCTACTTTTGCTATACCAGCAAAGTACATTCGACTTTGCATGATGACTTTGAGAAGCACACAAAGCTCCGTCAAAAAACCTCTCCGAGCCTTTCGATACCAAAAGAGGTTTTAGGCAGGGTGACATCTTATCGTGTGACTTCTTTAATCTGCTGATGGAGTACATACTGCGCCAGTGCCCAAATGCTAACAGAACGGGCACCATTTTACCAGAGATAACATGATACTAGCATATGCCCATGATATTGATATCATCGGCAATAGTGAATCTGTAGTAAGACGGGCGCTCTCAGAGATAGAGAAGCAGTAAAAACTTATGGGCTTAGCGGTAAATGAGGATAAGACGAAGTACATACTATCAACGCGCAAGGAGTCTAAGCTTGGACAATCTGTTGCAATGGGATAATACAACTTCAAGGTTGTTAAGGAATTTGTCTACCTCGGAACGACGATAACCAGCCACAACAACACCAGTCTGGACGGTTCCCACGGCAATCGGGTCTTCGTCCCTGAACCGACGCAGTGTCCAGTACACTGCCCAAGGATTGCCAATCCCAATCAATGGGAAGTCCACACTTGCAACTTCAACAAGAAACTTCCCAACTGTTACAACAACAACAACACCAGTCTGGAAGTCCGGAGAAGAATTACTCTTGCAAACCGATGTTACTACGGGCTCAGTAAGGAGTTCAAGAGCAGAGCCATATCCCGAAAAACGAAAATTGCTCTTTACAAGTCGCTTATCATTCCAGTCCTGCTATACGGCGCAGAAGTATGGACAACAACAACAACGGATGAGGCGGCAATTGGCGTGTTCGAGAGAAAAGTTCTTCGGAGGATTTATTGACCTTTAAAAGTTGGCGACGAATTTCGCATCCGAATGGATCACGAACTGTACTGTGGGGACACTAAGCTTGCCCAGCACATAAAACAACAGCGGCTGCGCTGGATAGGACATGTTACCCATATGGATGATAACGCTCCAGCAAAACGGGTGTACAGTCGGCATGCGAACGAGGAGGCACGCCCGGGCTGGGTCGACCGAAGAGGAGATGGCGCGACCAGGTGCAGGGAGATATTGCGGAGCTGGGTGTGCCTTTCTGGTGGGACGTCGCTGGGGACAGAGGCGAGTGGCGGGCATTAGTTGAAATTTATTAATTTATTATAGTCCACGGCAGCTTCAAGAGTAGGGTATTAACATTGACTAGTGAAGGTTTTTTAGTGGGAAGAAATCTTTGTCAGCGAGGCTAGGCTACGATGCTTAGGGTAGTACCAGGAATGCACGAACAGTTGTAATGCAAAATATTTGAGTTCCAGTGCAGCCGCCTGCTCTGACGCTGCTTCTTAGCGATCACAAAGTTTATGAACTGATCAAAGGATCCACTTAAGTTTTGAACCACTCGGCCAGCTTATCCCTTAGGCTATCAGTGCTTGTTGAGAAATACTTGCCATCCTCGAAATCTTTCCTGATTGGATGGCCACTGCCGACTTTGGGCTTCAGATTTTCCTGGAGGTGCTGATCGTTGGCCGGTGGTTTTTCGGTTGGCATTGTGATGTCCATCTGTTGTCCTGGCTGCGTATTTACATAAAATTTCACAATTCCATTCGTCACGCATCTATTCGTTTGGCCCTCCAATTGTCAACTCCTTGATTCGCACACTTTGTACGCGTGCCAAAAACTTGCTGATTGTCGGCATCTCTTTCTGTCTCGCTCTGTTTCAAGCATTCTAGCGAACAGTGTGCCCGTACACTGAACAGTTGTAATGAGTTAGTTCGTTGGAACCAGTTGTCTGAACCGAAAACTCACGAAATGGGCAATTCCATGATGTCAATCGTGACCAGTGATTGGAAAAGTACTCATTTTTAAATTTCAGAACACCCCATCTTGCCCTACTTATTAAGAATTTTTCAATTTGTTTTATAAAATTACATAGTAGAAAGTATACATTACCAAATTCGGGTTAATAAATTAGGTACCCATGAACCACTGAACCGAATAAAAATCGTGATTCGATAAGCTAATAAAACCTTGATATGAACCAAACCAAATTTTATTCCCACTACAAGTACTAGCTATCAAAATTAGAATACTGAACCGCTGCACTTTCAAAGCCAAAAAATAATCTGACTGAAACTTGCATCAATATTGATGTGTTGTCTATTAATTTGTATAAATGCATCTGTCATGTTATACGTATAATAAATGTAATCCGTATAATTCTTTAATTACTTATTCAGCACATTTCTCAAATATTCAACCAGGTTGACCAAAATCCTCTACCTTGAATATTTAGAGAACATTTTGATAATTTCAATTTCTTTCTGTTCCCAAAATTTATGATACAAAGTTGCCCGCCCCCTCAGCAAATGGGAAACATACGAAATATATCTAAATGCCTATAAATAAAGTATTCAGAAAACTAATTTTAACATTTTTCGCACGTAGAAATCGGGCATGGACACGGATGACTATGATGACGATGATGTGGATATATGTAGACATATGCAAATACCGCAATTCAAACAAATCAAAAATGTTGGCAGTTCCCAAGCCGATTTTTAATTGCCTTTTCGCTTATGTGTGGACAAAATATTTAAGGCAAATATGTAGTTTTTATTCTTGATGGTTTACATAGCTTAATTTCTGGGCAAATATTTCTGTTGGTCGCCGCAGTCGCTTTTAAAGGCATCGATATATTTCTTTAATTGACTACGTGAGTTGTTTTAATTGATGTACTATGTATATGCATTGGCCTTTGAAATTAGATGAATGTCTGTTTATATAGAAACGCTTTTAGCACTAAAGTCAATATTTGAAAAAATGCAACAAAAAAGCAACTTTATGGCTAGGTGTGAAATAAATAGAATAACAGCGAATTTATTTTTGGGTGTAAAAGAAATATTGAAAATCGTTGAAAGCGGAAATATTTGTTTATGCAGAAAAGAAAAATGTTTGCTCAAAAGCCATATTGAGTGCTGGATGAATGATAAAGAAGATCTATGATTAGAAAAATTCGAATGAATAACTGAAAAAAAGTTATTAATACGCTTCAATGTTTCACAGAGTGATTCAACTTTTTGAGAATTGTTTGAGAAACCGAAAATGTGTATTGCATTGCAGAATCTATTGTGTTCTCAAGCAGTTTTGTAATTTTCAAACCTTTTAGGAAACAATGTTGAAAGTGCAAGATACTCGTTTTTTAATCTTGTAATAATTTTAGTGTTCTCTTCCAAACTACTTTCCAAATTACAAGTGCGTTTTACCTCTGTCAAGTGTTTGCCACTTAACATTTTACAATCCCACAGTGGCTTCCATACAGCAGCAGCAGCTCGTAAACAAAAATTGTGCTATAAAACTGAAACATATGAAGTCTTTCAAGAGTTTTTGTTGTTTGGGGCCAGCTGTTATAGCCATACTATTGTTTACTTTGTGATAAACGCATCTATCTTTTGTTTTCGTTTTATATATATACAAGTACATAAATAGATGAGTGCTTATTTTTAATAGGATTTTACATGACTAGTTCTAAGTGTATTTTAAGTGGGCGGGATATTTTGGACAGACAACAATTAAAATTTGTTTAACAATACAATGAATCATGTGGGGATGTAAATGTTTAGGGGATATATACATGTGTTGACATAGCTGTTAATGTTGTCACTAACATTGGATTGTCAACTAAATCAATTGAACGTTGCAGTTTTTAAAAATATTATTTCATTTGTGTAATATTCTTTAATATTCTTTAAATTCTTTAAATATTCTCTTAAACATACACATTTCTAAAGTCACAAAAACTATAGAAAGAGCATCATTTTGACAATATGTTCCGATGCTTTTTACCATAAACATCGTCAATCTTTTGAATGCTAATATCGGATGTTTTTGATTCGAAAATTTGGCAGCACAAAACCTCATTGGTACCAAAATGGAACACTAGGTTAGGTTTAAACAAATTTTCTGATCTGATATAATTGTTATGGATCAGTGTCCACAGGATAAGCGAGCCACAATTTTTCCTTGGTAATAAATTAAGGACTAGCATAAATAAGGCATAAGACGAATTTCCTAACACATGTGCGCATTTCCAACGAAAGGTCCATCTAGACCAGAGGCCGGCGAGTCGCTATTTACTGGGCATAGGCTTATACGCACAAATTAGGGGACACAATTGCACAACATTCTAAAACTAGTCTCTTTGAAATATTGACTCAGGATTCGCTGAAATCGGAGTTTGAATTGTTGTCCGCTAAAACCAATTCTGTTTTTGTCCCGTGCGAATGCCTCTGTTTTTGGCAGTACAAAAAATTCCCCAAAATCAACCTTAACACCAAATATAGGGATAATCAAGAGTTATAAGTTACGGCTATTGTCAAAATAAAAATCCGATTTATTTTAACGGTCACGATCAGTGTTTGCAAGTACCTAGGTATTTGTACCTAAGTACATACCTAGGTAATAAAAATTCTGGATACCTTTTACATTACTTAGGTATATTTTTTAAACATTTAAATAAAACAAATAGGGGAAAGTTAACTTCGGCTCGGCCGAAGTTTTGTATACCCTTGCAGCTTCCATTGAAAACAAAAAAGTTTTTTAACGAAGACTACTTTTTGGACCTTATTTTCTATAGGATCAACTATAAGTGTCTGATTTCGACCAAACTTGGTGAAATCATGGAAAAGCATAATACACTTAATTACGAAATTTGGTGGCGATCCCATTTAAAACAAAAAAGTTTTTCTCACTAGAACTTCTTTTTCGACCGATCATTCATACTGCAGCTATATGCTATAGTCATCCGATTTTGATAAAAACTTTGTAGAAATGTGTCCAAAGTATATACAATAAGTGTATGCCAATAAATAGGACGTTTTCATTAAAAACAAAAAAGTTAGAAGTTTCGACCGATCGTCCAGCTATAAGTCAGATTGACCAAATATTGAGAATGTGAAAAAAATAAAAAAAGGTAGCCAATAAAACGACGTTTTCATTAAAAACGAAAAGTTTTTCTACTAGAAAGTTTTCGACCGATCGTTCCTATGGACATATGCTAAGTCATCCGATTTCGACCAAACTTGGTGAAATTATGGGAAAGGGTAGTAAACTAAGAAATACGTACTTTGGAGGCGTTTCCATTAAAAACAAAAAAGTTTTTTTCACTAAGACAAGTTTTTCGACCGATCGTTCCTATGGCAGCTATATGCTATAGTCATCCGATCCGGCCGGTTCCGACAAATGTCACTTTTCCAAAAGACTCGAAAGTTGGGAGATAGCTTTAAAACTGACGGAGGAGATAGCTAGCTGCATCCGCACCAAACTTGCACGAAGTCGTTTGGTATAAATACGCTGCAGAGAAAAACTTTTTTGTTTTCAATGGAAACGCACAAGTACGTATTTCTAGTTTAATCGTTTCCCATGATTTCACTAAGTTTGGTCGAAATCAGATGACTATAGCATATAGCTCCCTTAGGAACGATCGGTCGAAAACCTAGTTCGAGTGAGGAAAACTTTTTTGTTTTTTAAGAAAACGTCCTTTTTATTGGTGTATTCTTATTTTATATAATTTAACACATTTCTACAAAGTTTTATCAAAATCGGATGACTATAGCATATAGCTGCAGTATGAATGATCGGTCGAAAAAGAAGTTCTAGTGAGAAAAACTTTTTTGTTTTAAATGGAAGCTGCAAGGGTTTACAAAACTTCGGCCGAGCCGAAGTTAATTTCTCCCTATTTTTTTTAGTTTATTTTCCTACTTTACGGTAAAACATTTATCATCTCTGTTCCGAAATATGATATACAAGCCAATATGGAAAATATTGCAGCAGTGCAGTGCCACAACACCGAGACTCCAAATCTTAGCAATTGACAACCGAACAAAACTGTTTTAAAAATTTTGCATTATGCAAATCAAAAGCAGTTGACGGAACGACCCTGATTTCACTTTGATTTGGTTTCGTTTGCAGAACAATTTAAACAATGGGGCGAAACCAAAAAATTTCGAATGAAATTATGAAAACTAGTTAAACTAGCTAAGTAATACCAATCATATTTGACTACGTCAAGCACACGTTTCAAAAAATTCGAACATTTACTCTAGGCCGCTGGTCTATTTATACAATAGGATCGTATGCATACTAAAATGTAAACAATTAATACATAATTCATTTAATTACCCAAATCTGAAATGAGACAAAACTTACAACTTTTTTCACATTTAAGTAACAGCAGAATTTTAACAACCGCCAAGCGCGGGGTGCAAAAAATGGTCACACTTCAATGAAATCAAATTGAAACCAGCCTCAAAGTTGATTTCGGTAAATCAACT
Organism: Lordiphosa collinella; assembly: GCA_018904265.1. NCBI lineage: Eukaryota > Metazoa > Arthropoda > Insecta > Diptera > Drosophilidae > Lordiphosa > Lordiphosa collinella. The sequence goes on along the minus strand of JAEIFV010000044.1, from coordinate 320,914 downwards.
ACTTTTCTTACTTTTTCTGGGCACACTGCACATTTTGTATGGAGCAGTCGTGTGCAGCTGATGCACGAAATCCAAAGCAAATCGAAAGAAGATCACTTTCTGGAATACCACTAGTATCAGTCTGGTGCATTCAGTGCCGATGTTTCATCGAATAAGAATGGAAATTTCATTTGTAAATCATCTTATTTCGGAACGGAGTAATATTGGAACATTCGGTTCATGTTTTGAGGTACATGTTTTTCGGAGTTCGGCTTTAAACTTGTTTGCAGTCTTTTTTATGATAATATCGGTAATGGAGTTCTTTAATGACTTCGGATATATATTACGGTCTGCTCAGAATCCACTTCAAATAAAATAAATGTATGAACACAATAAAAAAATACACTGCTTTCGTATTTAATTATATTTGTTCGTTGAAGTGATTACAGAAATTGTATTATTGTAAAAAACAAGTTTGTAATTTTTCAAAACAAGACGAACTAAATAAACTTACAAACAACAAAATAAATACATATACGTATTCACCAAAAATCCCAGAGAAACCAAACAAAACTCTATTTTTAATCACTTGACTGAATCGCTCTCTGTGTGTGACAAGACAAGTTCGAAGTAGAGCAAAATCGTATACAAATTCTTAGCTAAATTTGAAAATAGCCCAAAAAGCAGGGCGAGAAAAGGGAACCAAAAATAGTCTCGCATCCCTTACGACAATTTGAAATCAAAAATAAACTAAAAACAAGAACAAAATGCAGTAAACTTTTAACTTAACAAGACAATTGGGAAACAAGGCAACTGCAATTTATAAATAACAAACTAAAGCCATTTCCACAGTGACATCAGCTAAACTCAACACCAACATCATTCGAACATGAAAAGGCATTTTCACAAACGCTTTTGGAAACGGCCAGACAAGTTTAATAGTATAAAAAAGTGATATCATTGCCTGTTTTCAGCTCTGTATGTGATGAGTGCATGAAACAAAAAGATTTTTTTTGTAGAATTAAGTCTAGTGGTCAAGTGCGATGCGGTATGATTAATTAAAATTGACCTGTGCCAACACAATTGGAGTGAAAAGGAAATTGTTTTCCATTTCATTGAAAATTAAATTAACGCTTAAAATTTTACCTTGCAAGTTAATTTTGCTAAGTGATTTGGAAATCTCTAGTTGATGCACAATTGAGAAACTTATAGAGTCATGTTATGATTAGAATTTACAATTTTTACAATTAGTAGATTGATTGATTAATTGGGTGTTTTTCTCTGCGAGAACCATGAAACAAAAAACATGAGAGAAGCAAAAACAAGTGTTCTATTCAAAGAGTAAGCGAGCTTGTACCTGTCATTTGGGTGAGCAGACAGCACAGAAAAAATTGGTTGCTCTCAGACTACTAGGAAAAATCAACAGTGGAGTCTTAGTAAAGAGGTATTTACTTTTCAAATAAAAATTTCCTAAATAATCTATATCGGACCCAGACGCTTGGCGGACAATAACAAGAGTTAGGGATGCTTTTTGCTATGTAAACGAAAATTTTAATGACATTAAACTAAAAGAATGACAAGGTTCAATAAAAAAGGTTCTCGGAAACTAGTTAAAAAAATTAAAACTATCAGTTCTTCTTTGTTTAAGAAGTTATATTTTCAGCTCAGCTGGTGTCAAGGCACTACCAGGCCTAACGACCTGATGCATCACTGAGCGTCAGTCTTTAACGACAGGTAATGCACCACAGCGTTAGTCTAGTACTTGAACTGTAGTGTACACCCATCACCACTAACGACTGGTAATGCAGGATCGTACCGATCGGTACGATTTACGGACATTCCCTTACCAAATTCGTTAGGCAAATACTTGACTGGTGTTTGGTCTGGTGGCGAGTGCTCACTACGAAGAGTTAGGGAATTCGTTAATGCCGCACCGGTGCAGCTGAACTACAGGGATCCGATTCGGGTTAGGCATTAATTCACTTCCCACAATTCACGGATTAATTGATTTTTGGTTAAAATTAAAGTTTGCAGAAGAACACGAATCAACGATGTTTTGTTAAATTAAATTATAACACCCAAGCTAATCATCCTTGACTAAACAACAATTATTATCTCACCTCAAAAAAATACCACTTCCAAACCCAAACACATACATACAGAAAAATATGTATAGGAACAACGATTCATCAATTCATTTGGCATTCGATGGGTTTGCTCTATTGGCGATTGCAATTTGCGCTATTGCCAAAAAGAACAAACAAAAAAAAAACCAAACAAATTTATATTCAGCTTCCATTTTGGCCGCGCAATACAACATTATGTCATTGCCTAGGTATAGGACTATTATAAAAATAGCCAAAATAATGTCAGCAAATAGACAAAACAACCCATCGAAAGGTGAACAAGATCCAACAAATTGTGCCATAGTCTACTTTCGGATGGTGATGCTTGCCTTCTGCCTTGCAAGAACGATGATGATGGACGTGGGCGTCTGGGTCAAGTTCAGTTGACATTTACAATTCAAAGTTCAATGCTTTGCCAAGAAACAAAAAATAGAAAGAAAAAAAACAATCAAATGTGTAACACTTTTGGGTTTGTTAACAAAAGGTGGCATCGGCAAAAAATTGACTGTCAGCTGTCCCAAATTTCTAGTGATTCTCGCGAACGCCAAAACTGAGTCATCGGTGCAGCATTTCACCACTGAAAGAAAATTTTGTATTTTGAATTTCACGAAACGGATGAAAAGGTTTCCACATTGTTGAAGTTGCCTGAGCTAAAGTTAGACTTACTCGTTACCCCTTATAGTGGGTTTTTGTCTTTGTAAGAATAACACAGGTCAAGTTCTGGTTTTTAAAGATTAATAACCATGTTAAATGCATTCTTACATTTTTTCCCTTTAAGGGTTTTTAAAAAAATTTTTTATCAAACCCCACTCGTAATATAAACCCAGCATCTTTTCAGTGTTTTTTTCCTCAAACCCCACCAAGAACCCAACCCTCCAAACTAAAACCCCCCAAAACTGAACCCGAACCGGATCTAATCAGTTTGAAAAAGGGCTTAGCTTAAAAAATGACTTCAGTCTCTTTAACAAGAACTTATATAATTTTCTGAGCATTATTTCTTAATTTTTAACCACTGGTACTTTGTAAGAATTCATACGAAAATAATATTTATGTCATCTAAGAGCAGGCCTTTAAAACCAAACCAAGTGTGAGAAAATAATTGAACCTGTTCCGAACCCAAGATTTTGGTTCGGTTCAATAAAATTTTTAAGGTTACTACTAAATTCGGTACCCATAACAGCCTATGTTTTTAGATCCTTGATTGCAAACCAAGAATCTGATCGACTTATTTGTAATAGACTTCTTAAATAAGCTTTAATCGCTTTTAAAATCTTCTAAATGATCATTGACTCAAGTCTAAGTTGGACAGGCTTATCAAAATATGAAGAAATTCGAAAAAATAATTTAGTGAATTTACCAATTTTTTGACTTTTTATTTAAATTGGAAAAAACTAAGGTTCAAACCAAAACCTTCACTCAAAAACCTTGAACCACAAAGTTTTTTTAACATTTACCATTGGTAAATTCTGGTTCGAACCCGCAAGTCGGAGTCCCGGATAAAATTTTAAGATTTGAAATTTCTATACTAAACGTACACAAAACGCAGAGGCAACCTACCAATTTTGAAAGAGGCACTCTTGGAAGCAGTGGAAGAGATCGGTAAAAATGAAAACAATAATTAATATAATCCATTCGACCTCAACAAAATTAAAGATGAGCATTTTTACCGATTTATTTTAATTCACCGAATATAAAGGGCAAATTCTTAAGGGACCTATAGAACTATACATTAAGATTCGCTAAGCTTAGGAACCGGCTCGGAGCGAACCTTCTGCACAATTTTAGAGGTTTGCAACCTAACTATCTTAAGTTTACTTCACTAATTCAAGGGTGAATTTTTCGTGTTAGTCTATTTGAATTTGTATATAAAATGGCTTGACATAGCCCCAAAGGGCCAAAGCCGAGCCCCTCTCAATCTCTAGGCTTGTGCGTTTCTAATTTTTGCTCAAGACAAAGGGACCTACAGTTTAACGCCGAATCCGAACGGCAGTTTGAGAAGCTTTTGCATGGCTAATTACTACAAAGCTGGCGCCAACAGCAGAGAGGGATGACCGGGTGAGTAAGTTTATTCAAAGAAAAAACTTTTCATTAAATGTTCCGAGGCGGGATCGAACCCACGACCTCTTGCACAGCGGTCGCGCACACTAGCCGCTGAGCCACCCGGCCATCCAATTTGTATAATACGTAATATTTACTTAAAAGGTTAATTCGTTTTATGACAAGTGTTTGAAAACTGTAATTGGAAAAGTTAAATCTTCTAAAAGTTATTATTTTTTTATTATTATTTCGTTGAATGCTTTGCAACGGGAGGAGAAAAAACGGATCCGAATATAGAGCAAAATATTTAGGTAAATCCTATTATCGCGAACAAGATGATAAAGATCGATTTCCCAGAGATGTTAGGTATTCATTTACATCAAATTAAAACAAGGGGGCCCACAGCCTATGCGCGTTCTTTCATTTCATTTCCATTTTGAACTATGCTAGCTGAGTGATTTCCAAAGCTGACCAATGGCGCCTCTTCTGTGACTAGTTTTTTATACGATAGCTATTCGATATACTCATCCGATTTTCATAAAAGTCGGCAAAATTGTGCTGGACAGTTTAAAGTCGCTACCATTGAAAACCAAAAAGTCATACTCCAATTAGACTTCAAATAAATTTTTTATAAAAACCAAAAATTTCTCGGTCCAACCCTGCTCATTTTTCTCCTTTTCTCAAAAACTTCATTTTACAGAACAGTTCTGAGTTGAGCCGGCAAGAGCTCTTAGATGATTGGAGTAGCAATGGACGTCAGTCAGATGTAGTGTTTTCATAAATTTTGAAAGAAATTGACGAAACTGATTGTAGAGAGTCACAAATAAATGAAATAAAAGAAAAAATATAATCACAAAATTTTGTCTTAGAACGGGTATGGGTCCTAAAAACAAAGGGTTGGGACACCCAAAATGCAATATAAGGGGTCTGCAAACTTGGCAAAAACAGAAATAAATTGTATACCCTTACAGAGGGTATTATAAAATTGTGCGGATGTTTGTAACGCATTGAAGGAACCATCTCCGACCACATAAAGTATATATATTCTTGATCAGCACGACGAGCTGAGTTGATTTAGCGTCCGTCTGTCCGTCCGTCCGTCTGTCTGTCTGTTTCTATGCTATCTCCTCCGTCAGTTTTAAAGCTATCCTCACCAAACTTTGCACGAAGTCTTTTGGTACAAATACGCTGCACATTTGTCGGAACCGGCCGGATCGGATGACTATAGCATATAGCTGCCATAGGGGAACGATCGACCGGTCGAAAAACTAGTTCTAGTGAGAAAAACTTTTTTGTTTTTAATGAAAACGTCCTTATCATTGGCATACACTTATTTTATATACTTTTACACATTTCTACAAAGTTTGGTCAAAATCGGATGACTATAGCATATAGCTCCCATAGGAACGATCGGTCGAAAAACTAGTTCTAGTGAGAAAAACTTTTTTGTTTTTAATGAAAACGTCCTTTTTATTGGCATATTCTTATTTCATATACTTTAACATATTTCTACAAGGTTTTATCAAAATCGGATAACTATAGCATATAGCTGCAGTATGAATGATCGGTCAAAAAGAAGTTCTAGTGAGAAAAACTTTTTAGTTTTAAATGGGATCGCCTCCAAATTAACGCCTCGTAATTAACAGTGTATTATGCTTTTCCAAGATTTCACCAAGTTTGGTCGAAATCAGACATCTATATAGTATAGATCCGATAGAAAAGTAAGGTCCAAAAAGTAGTCTTAGTTAGAAAAACTTTTTTGTTTTTAATGGAAGCTGAAGGGTATACAAAACTTCGGCCGAGCCGAAGTTAACTCCCCCTATTTTTTCTATGCCATCTCCTCCGTCAGTTTTAAAGCTATCTTAACCAAACTTTGCACGAAGTCTTTTGGTACATATACGCTGCACATTTGTCGGAACCTGCCGGATTGGATTACTAAAGCGTACAGCTGTCATAGGAACGATCCGTCGAAAAAGTAGTTTACTATGCTTTTCCATAGTCTTAGTTAGATAAACTTTTTGTTAAAAAAAAAAATTATCAAAGGTCAATCGGATGACTATAGCATATAGCTGCCATAGGAAGGATCGGTCGAAAAACTAGTTCTTGTGAGAAAAACCGCGAGATAAATTTGATCTTTTCCCACTTGCAGTTGCAATATCGTCATTTGATATTCGGCTAGCTTCTCATCGATGTAGTCCTGCGATTGATTTGCAATAATTTCGGCTGTCGATGGACCAAATTCCTCTTCATCATCATAAATCACATAGGATTTAGGTTGCGGAGGCTCCAACGGTACGCCTACGAAATCGACGTGATCCTGTCCGTGTTGTCTCGGTTGCGGTGGGATAGCTGGTGGTGCCTGTTGCATATATTGTGGCGGTGGTGCCGGCTGTGGATAGTGATGGGATTGTTGCGAGAGCGGTGTCTGTCGATTGCTGTACATAAAGTCCGAGCTAGGTGTCTGGCAGACAATGGGCGATGGTGTGGGTGATAGCTGAAAGGAGCTGGTGGGTGCTCCATAAGAGTTCTGATGCTGCAATGGCGCTGGTCGAAAAGGCCTTGGAGCAGGAGAAGCGCCACCATAGTAGGATCCAGGTTGAAACGGTGCCGGTGATTGATTACCACCCGGCCATTGTGGACGTGGATGTGGCATTTGATTGCCGCCACGTTGACCACGCATTTGGTGCTGAGCCAGCGGTGCCGGCGACATGGCATGCCGCGGTCCAGAGATAATGGGCGGTGGACTTGGAGCCGTTGTCCAAGGCGAAGGTGGACGATACAGAAAGGAAGAAGGCGATGGTGAGGCGGGATTATGCGCACGTGGATTCCAGCCACGCGGCCCCTGGCCATACGGCGGCTGCCCGGACATTATTTAAACACACACAAAGACACAGCTTGTTTTTTAGACGGAGATTTTTTGATATTTTTCGGATGGTTTGGGTTCAATTAAAGACTTTGGCACAAGGTATGAGATTTTTCTATTTTGTTGGTTGAATTAATTTAACATATTACACTGTGGAAAATAATTAATAAGAAAGATGGGTACTTGTACAGTTACACTGTTTTATATGTTGAAACATTGGAAGAGTTTGTCTTTTGTACTGTGCATTGAAAAACTTTTCACCGCAATTAATCATCATTTGCTCATTAGCAAAAACGATCACCTGAGCGTCCAACCCAATTATGTCAAACTGAGGGGAAAACAGAAATAAATCATGACCTATTCAAAACTATTGTACAATTTCACCAGCCACAGACACTTTACGCACGAATTCAAAGCTATTTTCAAACGGAAGTGGCATAAACATTCATTTCGCTGTCTTTATTTTCCGTTCCTTCTTTAAATATGGCGCTGACGCCATCGACAATAATGCTTGCCTGCTTTCTAGTTCCAAAATGTTTGCAGGCGTTGAAAACATTTATTTGGTTTAAGTAGCGCATATATTTGAAGAAATATATTTTTTAGTGGCAGATAATTTACAATGCATAATAATATTAACATAGGAGAGAAAGAGAGCAGGATTGCTCGCGATTAGCTGCTGTCAAAATTTTGAAGGTCTCCGTAGGAAATGAGATATGATATACGATTTGTTGGGGATTTATACTAGACGGAAATTATGCGAACAAAAAAGAGGGAAAGCAAAGACCTTCGTGATTTTGACATTGCTGAAAAAGCATTAAAAGTGTGTGCACTTTAAGAGAATTTACTAAAAAACAAAATATTTTTCTTAATTTTCTATTATCAAAAATGCACTGCAAAAAATCTTGCAAAAGCTATACCATTCCCATTACGACTTTTGGGTAATAACAAATTTCATTTATAAATAATTTTAATCAAATCTTAAATAATTTTACCAAAAAACATAATTTTTTGGTTATTAAAAAAATTCTTGTAATATCCGTAGAAAATTTTCATTACCTAAAAAAAGTTTTGAATATCAAAACTATACAAAAAATGATGGTTCCTATTCAAATTTGACAAAAGTGATTTTCGAGCTTTGATAGTGATTATTTTATTTGAAGGTTTATTTTGACCTTTGGTTAAGTGTTCGTTGTTTTGGCGCTTCCCCCAAGAATCCATTTTTGTTTTAAATAAATTTTCATATTTATAGTTTTTGTAATATGAACTAAATGGAATCAAATTAGAAAGATAGGAAAGCCTGACTGTAATATACCCTGTAATTTCAAACGGCTGTAAATAGCTGATAACTTTTTATTGTGACTTTACCAAAGACTCTGCAAAGACAAAGATAAGTAACAGCAATACCTGTCAAGGAAATTAGCTAATTCTGTTTCACAGACTTGCACACACATGTAAAATCGAAGGTAAGTCCCTTGTCATTCACTTGAATGGCCGTTACTCATATACGAGTATATGGGTTCTAGAGAATTTCGCTCTTAAACCAAATACTCGACTTATTCGTATTCAATGTTCTGCCTCAAAGTAATGCGGAAAAAATTACTCGACGGTCTCGGTGCGCCAACAACAAAATGTCAGCACCTGAAGTGTTCAACGCAATAAAATTGGTGTTTCCTAATAAGAACAGTTTGTATAAATTACACAATTACTACTATTTGTTTCCTATTAAGTAATAAAAAGTCTTTAGGTACACAGAGAGTAAAAATCTGGTAAAAAATGAATTGCCTTAAAGTCAAAATCAGAAACAAACTTTCTTAAGGTGCTTGAAATGAGCACAGCTCAACTAAACTCCACTCACCACCGCGGTCGTTCAGAGCAAAAGGTCCTTGGTTCGATTCCCAGACAAACTGACATACAAATTTTTCTTTGTTTTTCAGAATGAATAAAGTGAACCAAATGCGATGGTGTGGGTCATTTAAGTTGTTCTATAGAGATGTCTATGATCCCATGGAACATTGCGAAGCTGCATTTCAGCGCTTGTAAAGATATCATTCCGAATCCAAAGAAGGGGTGTGTCTATTCCGAGCCCCACAATGTAAAATTCGCATATAACCCGAGGGAAAAATCATATTCAAAAAATCAACTAATTTTTTCCAAGATGAGCATAAAATGTTCTTGCAAGATTTTGCATTCTCAATGTAAAACGTGTTCGCAAAATAAGATTTCTTCATCTTAAAATATGAACACAATATTCTCTCCAATTTTTGAGCACAAATGTTCATGAAATGAGCACAATTCAGCTCACCTCAACCGACGTACCGAAAAATATAACTTGCTATTCAGACGTGCTGTAACAGCACTGGACAATAGTTTAGGACGGCCGCCGCGTTGCGCTCGACAAAGTTCTTGGAACGGTCAAAACCGGAACATATCAACTCGCATTAAGATTTTTAGTTCTCAAAAAAAGTGAGAAATTGTTCTCGATGTGAGAAAATCCGTTCATGATTAGTTTTTCTGACCGAATGTGCTCATTTTGAGTCCAATATGTGTGATAACCTTGTGCTACAAATGAGAAATACTCATCCTGAGTCAATGCTCTCGGTGTTTCCCCTCTGTGAACCTGATTTTTATACCCTTGCAGAGGGTATTATAAAATTGTCCGGATGTTTGTACCGCATTGAAGGAAGCATCTCCGACCACATAAAGTATATATATTCTTGATCAGCACGTCGAGCTGAGTTGACTTAACCCTGTCCGTCCACCCATCTGTACGTCTGTCTGTTTCTTAAACAAGGATGCAAACCACTCGAAAATAAGTACTGGTTCGGTTCAATGGCTCACACAGTTTCTGTACCGCCGGCTCGGTTCATTACATGGTTTTTGGAGCTAACTGATCCGCGGTTTCGGTTCGGTTCAGTTGTTCATTAAGGCATATTATGAAATACAGTCGAACTTCTGTATAGCGAAGCTTAAGGGGACAAAAATTAACTGCGTTATATAGAAAATTCGTATTATAGAATTGTCTGAATATTGAACGAAATTGCAGTGTTCTGGAAGTTAATTCGCTATAAAGAAAACTTCATTGTACAGAAGTTCGTAATAGAGAAGTTCGACTGTATTATGATTTCTGATGTTATGTGACGAACTAAAATTATCTTAGGAAATAGAAGTTTATAAGTTTATTAACAGCCAGACAGACAGACAGACGGACATGGCTTTAACCAATTTTTTGTTGTTGTTTTTTACAATTTTTTGACTTTGGTGATGTTTTTGAACACTATTTAGTTAGAAGCCCCTTAAATTTGTTTCAATTTTAAAAAAGAACACACTTTCTCGATTTAAACGTGTGTCTTTTTTCTAAAATTGGTCAATAATTAGAAAATAAATTAAATCTTTTTGAATAACGGAATTTCCGAAATAAGTTGTGGAGTCGCGCCATTATAGTTTGTTTAGAGTAAATTCTTTATTAATTTTTTTTAGAATAAGTACTGTATAGCCATGACCGTCTGTTCGTTAGTCTGTCCGTGTGTCCGTATGAGTAACTGATCTAAGAGATGGTAAATGATAGAGATGGTAAAGATCGGAATAGTCAAGATATAAGCAAAAGAAACTTCTCTGCTGCAGCGCAGTAGCAGCGCTGCTTTCAGCTGCTACTGCAGCTTCTAAATATACACTGTGCATATACTTTTGTTGGTACAGAGAATATTATAGTCGGGTTTAGATGGATTTTTTAAGGCTAAAAAGTTGAATAGCCCAATCAAATACTTGATTTGAATAAACTAAGGTGCGCAAGACGCCAAATTAAAGGTTATTTGAAACTGCATACCAAGATCAAATAGTTTTATACAAATTTGACTTAATAATTTTTGTTTAAAGTACGGTAAAGTCGAAATAAACTGTAAAAAAATAGATATGTTTTTACTTGTATCTCACTCAATTTTTATCCGAAATTGAAATGTAATACACAGTTGGAAAAGTGTTACATTTTGCTTTCCAACGACGTATAATTATATTATAGGATGCATAGTGTTAGACATATAATTGTTTAACTATATCTACCTCGAAAAGTCGGTTTTTTAAACGTTATCCAGAATTTTGAAGTGCAGGAAAAATTTGTGGTATGCCACCATGTTACATTTACCTATATCGCAGTTTTTTTGACTGTAATCTACGTTTACTAGATCTTAATTTCAGAGAAGATACCTACAGATCTTCGTAGAGTTCCTGTAAAGACAATGCTGGCATTAGGAAACACCGGTCACGGCTATTTAACAGTGCTATGCGAATCGTTTCTTCAGTTATACTGCTATCTTAGTTAAATTTTTCACAGAAGTGGTATTCCTGAAATACATTGAGATTTCATTTAGATTTCGTAAAAGCAAATCTAAATCAGTTGACGGAGCTCTCCTTTTTGATTTGATTTAGATTTCGTGAACTACTGGCAGTGTCAACTAAATGCGCGAAAGCAAAACTTGCCTAAAAAAGTGTAAAAACTATTTTTCTAAGCTTCTCAAATAATAGCTAGTTCGAATTTGTGAAAGAACTTCTTAAGTAAAACATTTTCTAGAAGAACTGTGAAGATTTGGAATCTCGAATATATTTGACCAAGTCAAGCAGAAGCTGACAAACTGGAGCACTCATGACTACATCCACTTTAGGCCACTGATTTTTCTTTCCTTCAAAGAGTTTCGCAAGCATTCTGAAATGCATTTAATAAATATTGATTTAATTATTAAAACTTGAAATGCAAAAAGTTTGCTACGTTCTCCATGATTTAATCCAGCAATGGACAATGATCAGCCCATCTGTCCCTTGCAACCCAAACCGTTTCTCTGCTTAAAAGCAAATACGGCCACAAAAATCTGCTGCGTAGTTAATGCTGCCCTGCCGCTTGATTTTGGCTCACATTTTCGCTTTCGAAAAAGTTTTGCGATTTAGAGAGCAAATTTGTACTAAAAACCGGTTTCAAATCGCCAAACTTTTGCGAATGCGAAAATGGGAGCATGGCTGTTAAGCATAGTAAAATTCAAACGAAATCAAATCTAAACCAAATCTAAGTCCGGCTCAATCCCTCACTTACTCTGGGCACACTAGTCATTTTGAATGGAGCAGCTGTGAACAGCTGATCGACAAAATCTAAAACTAATCTAAATCGCTTTCAGGAATACCACTAGAGTTATTCTTTTAATGCTTGCTATACGTTGCTCTAAACCAGGCGGTTCCTACAAATATGGTTTATTGGGAGCGCTTTAAACACAGTCTCATCTACTTCAAATAATTTTCCAAATTCTGATTAAAATTGTACGTCAGTATCTTATAAACGTTATAGGCAAGATCGGTCTAAAATCTAGTTGTAAGAAGTAAAGTTTTTTTATTTTGTAAACAGCTACAAGCTTAAGTTTAAGCTTTATAAATGAGAATCAACCTGAAGTTCTAACTGTATTAACTTATTTTTTAAAACAATACTATATACCGCTGCTCTAGAGTGATTAAATGCCTGAAGTTCTTCTCACTAAGAATCGATATTTGACCTAATACTTTAGTGTACTAGTCATTAGTTCAAACTCTTTCAAATACAATTTCTTCCAATTCCAATGTTTCACATAGTCAATGTTAACTGTAGATTTTATTTTTGCACAAAATTTCCACAATTTTTTCCATTTGTCATCAGTTTTGGCACTTTATTAGATTTTCCAGTTCGACACAAAGAAATTTGCACAGTGTAGGCGTTGTGTTTTAGATCAGATCACAGAGTTTCGTCCCACCCCACATTAAATAGCGCACGTCCCGCGCGCACAGCGGTAGCATCAGCATCATCATCACCATGCAGACTTTTCACTTTTGTGGCGGCGATGGCAGTGGTGAGTGCGCCGGGGCTTTCTCGAATTATTCAAAAATAGAAATGAACTCAGTTCGTTAAACTTTTGCTCGAAGAAAAGATGATGCAGCATGCTTCACTTTGTGCCCCATCCTCCGGGACTCTCCATATATTAATTGTTGTAAATTTTAAGAACCAAAATTGATGGCACACGATTTGTCAAATGGAAAACGTGGTTTTCCACGTTTTTCCGAGCACACGACGACGATTACATAATCCATGAAAATTTTTGGCACAAAATTGAAAGCTTATTTTGTATTTTAAATTGGAAACCAACCATAATTTATTAAGTAAATTTTGAATTTATTTGAAATTGGAATTCTATAACTGAACAATTCCAATTTCAATTTCTATATATTGCTTGATATATATGTAAATATATATATATGTATATATGTATAGCTATGGCAGAAGACTTTGAAAAACTTTGTAGAGGAAAAACCGAGAACAACACTCGACGAGCACGAAACACTAACTGAATGGCCAGGAGACGGAATATTTTCAATGCGTCTGCGGCTGATCTTGGGGGAAATTTGTTGGGTGCGCACGACGCACTCAACGTACTTTCCCCCAAACATCTCCTCTCATTTTCTCCGACCGTTGCCGGTAAAAGACTTTTCTTTGTGCGGCGCATGCTCCAAGGGAAGAACTATGCTCTTCCGCGGTTTTGTTTATATTCTTCACATTCTAAATAAAATGTAGCAGCAAAACAAAATGTGCAAAAACAAGCAAATGAAACGAACAGATGAGAGGAACTAGAATAAGCAATACGAAATAAGCATAATCGACAGAGGGCGATTTGGAAAACAATTCTCTTGGGTGATTTCTAGTGAGATCTTTAATCAATTGTAAGTATTGAGAGAGATTAATTTTTAAGACAATTTTACTGAAGCATTACTTACAGAAAGAATCGTTCAGATAATCCTAATGGGGCTTTAAACAGTTAATTAAGATTGAATATAACAGATCGATATAAATAAGCATTTTGCCTGCAATGGCCAAGCCTTTATCCCTCTACGTGTTTACTTGAACTCGCAACAGGATTTACTCGTACTTACTCTGCTGGTTGACGGCGTGCTTCGACAAGCCTCTTATGCAATTGTTGTTGTGTTTTGAAAACTTCAAACAACAACATGCCACAAGAAGGAAAGTGAAAGCGTACACTTAGAAAAAAACCGTTAATTTTGTACTTGACGGTGTCGATAGTACGGTAAGTACGAAAATACTTGATCCTAGTACAAAATTCTTGGATTAAGTACGATTTTTTCAATCCCAAAATACTTGATTTAAGACTATTTCGGGATATATTAAGTACATTTCGAATTATTTTAAAATAATACTTTTAGGTTGTAATGGCCTTAAGTCAAGCCCAAATAACTCTCAAAAAAGTACAAAATATTCTTACTCAAATTCCAGTAATTTCTAATGTCAGCCAAAAACATTATAGAAAGAAAAAATGAAAATTTCAAACAAGTACAAAATGTTCTTGGTTTGAGCCCATTCCCAAGTTCTCCTAAGACGAGTTCTCTGTAATGAACCAAAGAAGGCTGGCCAATAAATAAACCTCGTTGATAGAACTAATGTAGGTCTGAAATTAACCATCACTCCATAACAAAAGAGTTAGAATCAGTTGGAAATTTCAAGAACAGACTCCCTTAAAAATAATTTACATTTTACGTTGCACACTGTTCGGAGCTAGCATTATAAGTCAATTTTGTACTCAATCTAGCATATTTTGAACTTGAACTTTCTGTAAGTACAAAATGCTCTTGATTCAAGAACATTTGCTCTCATTTCAATAATAATAGCACTTGTTTTTCGATTTTAGTATGTTTCTTTCTCAATTTAAGTAAACCTAATAACGAATCATACTGGAAATTTTAAGTACAAAACGGATTAAATTCAATCCCGTTTCATTTAGAACGCTGTCAGCCGTTTTTTTCTGCAAAAATAGGCCATCATGCCATCTCTTTCGCTCTCACAAATTATTGTTTTTTGTGTGCTTGTGACGATTGTGCACAAGATCTTTGACTTCCGCAACAAGTACTCGAGGTTACTCGCGAGTCGCGAGTATTTGTACTGAACGAAATTTACTCATGACGGCTCGCAGCAAAACTTCGATTTTAACAAGGGTCTTGCGTCGACTCGCGGCCGAAGCGCTGAGTCAACTTGAGTATCAGTAACTACGCGCAATACTCGAGTTTGACAAGCCTTGAGCGCTAAGCGATTGTACTCGTGGCGGCTTGTTGCAGTTCTCTGTATGAACCAACAGATCTCAGAGATGGTAAGGATAAAGGTTTGACATGTATGGGACAAAAAGCTTGATATAATTACTTGCAGGCAGATCCGCTATTTAGAAAAAGCGTTACCTCCAGCTATAGTACAAAAAAGTTTTTAATTTTTTTGCATAAATGAAAAATTATTTGTCAGCCTTGTTCTCAATTCCACTTCCAAAAAAATTTTGTGATTTTAAACCGGTTTTTGGTCTAAATTTGCTCCCCTAAATCACAAAACTTTTGCGGAAGTGGAATTGAGAACAAGGCTGTATGTTTTTTTTATTGCAATCTAGTCCTTAGTCGAAAATATAAAATTACAGCTCTTGCATTTCTATTTTCGACTATCAGTTTTCTATCTTTTGCAGCAATTTTTTTTTTAAATTCAACTTTGAAAGGCTGCCATTTTGTAAAAGGGTCACAATTAGGCATTAAATAGCATTAAGTATTTACTTTAGAATTATTTTACTTCGCATTAACAAAAGCCTTTTAGAAATCGATGGCCAAAAGGAGGAATAAAGTCGCTTAACGATTTCCTCTTCATCAGAAAATGAACATGGTAAAGAATCATTTATGCTTTCATTCATTTATTCCTTTTGACGATTACACAATCCTCTAATATGTTTATTTGCAAACTGTTTTTGGGACTAAATTTAAAATGTGAGGACGTTTTTTTAAATACGACAAGTGTACCAAGTTGATTAAAATTCGCAGGGTAATTCTTAAACGAAATCACACTTTGATGACTTTAAGTGTAACCCTTTCATATCTGCAAAACTTTCAATACAGGATTATTTCAATGTTAGTAATCCCTCGCACATTTTGTAATTCGAATTTCAACGCGTTACGCAGTCAAGCACTGCTTTACTAAGATCTTTGAATCGAAGGAGAGTTCGCAAATTCTTACAAAGAGTGCGAATCAGTGATGTATCTTTGAAAAATCATTGTCAACCAAATTTAAGGTGTGCGCAGCACAATTTTTTTTGGATCCTAACCCCTTTTAAATTTTTTTGGCTCCGGTTCGGGTTCATGTTCGGCCGGTTAAAAATTGTTTGCTCCGGTTCGGGTACGGTTCCGACTTGCCAAAGCTCCCGAAGCGGTTCGACTCCGAACCGGTTCTAAAATTTTAAAATCTCCGATATCGGATTCGTAAATCTCCGACCCCGGATATAAAATCTCCGTAACGACGGCTGCATGCGACGAAGAGGTCGCAGGTACCCCAAAACTCGGCGTGACTAAGCAGCCGCGTCTACTGAAGTGCCAAGGAGAGCCCTTCACATAACTACAAGGTGGGCCAAAAGAAGTCACCCTATTGGAAGATGCTCTTCTTTTTACAAATAGCCGCCAAAGTCAGATCTGTTTTGACATTTGTGGACTAGACAGATGTAGAATACAAGTGAACAAGCCATGGATCGATATACTCCCCAAGAACGCGAAATAATCGTGAATAATCGATTTTTCGACCAAAATCATAATGAGCGATGAGGCTCATTTCCACCTCAGCGGGTACGTGAACAAGCAAAACTATCGCTTTTGGGGCACCGAAAATCCAAGAGTGATGCACGAGGAGCCATTACACCCGCTCAAAGTGACTGCATGGTGCGCTGTTCACGCTGGAGGAGTCATCGGGCAATTTTTTTTCGAGAACGCCGCTGGTCAAACGACAACAGTGGACGGTGCGCGTTATAGGGACATGTTAACCGGGTTTTTCTGCCGCAATTGGACGAATTAGGAATGAAGGACATGTGGTTCCAACAGGACGGAGCAACGGCACACACGCGAGCCACCACCGTAGAAGCGCGTTCCCGGTCGCCCCCCGGGCGTCCGCCCGTTACGTGTTTTTGTGGGGTTTTTTTGAAATCCCTGTTTAACGTAAAACCAAGCACGAGACCTTGGAAGCCCTTCGACACGAGTGCGAGAATCTGCAGCCCGAAGTTCTTGCCGAAGTGATGAAAAATGCCATAAAACGAGCCCGTATGGCAATCAATTGTAACGGCGCCCATTTGGCCGATATCATCTTCTAGAAATGACCAATAAAATTCTAAGGGTTCAAATAAATATAATCAAAAAACAGAATATACGTTTTTTATTAAAAAAAAAAAAATGAAAGCGAAACAACATCGGATGACTTCTTTTGGCCCACCTTGTGTGAATATGATTATGGTCCAGCTACAAAAGCAGTGCTAAATCGCGCAGGTTCTTGAAGTCGCTTTTGGTTGGTTTGTGTAGGTTTGAGTATTCTGTGGCACCTAAGAATAGGTTGTCGGTTGGAATGTGGTTGAAAGATGTTTCTGTGTCACCCCCCAACAAAATACGAGAGGTTTCTGTGGCACCTTAGAATTGGTTTTGGAATAGGTTTCTGTGTCACCCCCGAATATAAAATTATGTTATTTCCAACACATGTACAATGTACATACTAAAAAATGTTTGGGACATTTTATTTTAAAGCTAAGATATAGTACTTTTCGAAAATATCAAAGAGTGTAAAAACCAAAGAATAGATTCCCCACAACGCGCACGCCTACAAATGGACAAAACAAGCATTTTAAGCAAATTTAGCTCAAATTCTTAAAAAACATTCTATTTCCGAGAACCGACTCGGGTTCAGCAGACGAAAATCAATATAGAATCGTCACCAACAGTTTAATATACTGAAACTTGTTGCCTAGTGTTATTGATCAAATAAATTAAAGTCTGTCTGTGATTTTTGAAGATACCAAACTATTTCAAAATGACCATAGAATGAATTATTTACATGGTTTGAAATGCCAAATTTTTAATTTTTCCAGCCAAAATAAAACAATTTCACATTAATTACCTAAATCGTTAAATTCAGTTGTAGTTTATCTGGTAAGGACTGATAAAAAATATGATTAAGCAAAAAAAAAATAAAAGCGATTGCCCTTTTTATTTTATTTATTGATTATACTTTAATTCATTTTTAATTTCATTCAAAAATAAAAATTCACTTCTATAATGCTCTTAAAACTTGGCGCCGACACGCCTTATCTATCGGTCATCGCACCAAATGTATCGCTTATTATTGCTATCGACTACTCGATATATTACAGCGTTGCCACTTGCTTGTATTTTTTTAGGTACTTGACAGCCCTGACTGTCAAACAGCTGTTTTGTTAAAATAGCCACAAAAAAAATTGTATAAAAATGGCCAGCCAACAATTGGTAAACAATTTAAGCAAAATTGGACGTTGTGGCCAGAACTGGTTAAGACCACTCGCCCATGTGCGCAACTCCAGCTCTCGCAGCGACATAGAGAAGGTCACACACACTGGCCAGGTGCGGTAGAATCTCACACAAAAGACGCTTGGTCCTCCGATTACGCAAACATTTGGTTTTTCTATTCGCAGATCTTCGACAAGGATGACTACCGCAATGTGCGATTCACCAATGCCAAACGTTATGTGAACGAGAATTGGGGCATCAAATTGATTGACGAAATAGCTCCCATTGAAACCACAGAGCGAGTGGTACACTGTGATGGCGGCAATGGCCCACTGGGACATCCCAAAGTGTACATCAATTTGGTAGGAGAGCATGGAAAAGTATCACTCTAATTCAATTGACTTTGGCTTTTTTTCATAGGATAAACCCGGCAATCACATCTGCGGCTATTGTGGCCTGCGTTTTGTCAAAAAGGAGGGACACCATCATTAGCATTGCATGGAGATGCTAAGAGAAAAACTGTCACAGTTGTTGCTATAGTTTAAATTGTCAGCTAAATACACGAAATTATAACTGGAAAAAGGCTGTCCAAATTGATGTCAAAAATTGAACAAGATTCTGAAGCAGATTTAGCATTAATTTACCTGAATCCCAGATATGCCCCAATTAGTTCTTGGCGCCGAGGTCTTCGTTCTGAATTCTCTTTTGATGATAAACGCTCAATTTGCTTAAAAACCGACCACATAAACTATCAAATATCACTGTAAAATAGAAGATTATCTGACACGTAGCAGCTGACTAGATTCTAGAAGAACGGAAATCGGCCCTTATAGGCTATTCACCCTAAGCACATCTGACATCCAACATCATGAGTCATAAAAATTTGCCCGGCCGAAACTTGTCATGATTATAGCATGTTTCTATTAGACTCTGCCCTCCTTAATAATTCTGCAAAACAAATGTTGGTAATTGTCTATTATATGTCCTTCCTCGTTGTTTGAGTTGTAGGCTGTTTTGTTGGATCTGTGGTGTTCCATTATATGGACGTTGACGTACAATGCACTGTACGTTCAAGTGGCCCTTACGACACCAAGCCGAAGCCTGTTACGCGCGAACCCCAGGCAGTCCATCTCCCGCCCAACCGACCGAGAGGAGCAGCCGCCAACGTGCGACAAGAAAACCTGATCGAAAAGTACAAAATAATGTTAAGTACGGGACAAATGATTTAAAATAGAGGTTTTTAAAGCAGGAAGAGAAAGTTCCGAATTGATTAAGCGGTAGAGTAATCAGCACAGAGGACACGAAACGGATCATGCAAGGCATAGTTAGTTGTACAATGTTTCAGAGATAAGGGGACAAAGTTACGGGACATTCTACAAGGAACATTAAGATTGATTTGGCTAACCAACTCCGATAAGTCGATTTCGCCATTAATTAGTCTATGTATGAAGATTACACCAAGCATAACTCTACGGTTAAAAAAGGAAGGAAGATTAATTAAAAGTAGTCTACTAGAGTAAGCTGGTAAACGGACCTCAGAATTCCAGTTCAAGCTCCGAAGGGCAAACAATAAGAATTGCTTTTGCACAGATTCCATTCTATCTTGATGGGTCGAATATTGCGGAGACCACACACATGAACCATACTCAAGTGTGGGACGGACAAGAGAAGTGTAAAGAATCTTGGTAGTATAGGGATCGTCAAATTCTTTCGACCACCGCTTAATAAACCCAAGAACACTTCTGGCCTTATTAACAGTAGCAGTTACATGAGAGTTAAATTTAAGTTGATGGTCCGGAATAACCCCAAGATCATTTACTTCATTTAGGCGCTGCAATGCCACATTATCAAGCATGTAAGTGACTAATTGTGGTAAGCTTCTGTAAAATGTCATAACCTTACACTTCAAACTGTTAAGGTTTAGAAAATTATCTTGACACCAAGAGTGAAATGCATCCAAGTCTGCTTGCAAATTATAGCGGGAAGCCAAATCATTATATGTTAAATAAATTTTCACATCATCGCCGTACATAAGCACCCGAGAGTGAGCCAAGACTGAAGGAAGATCATTGATAAAGATTAGGGTTGTACTATGCCGTCTTCTTTGCTTCGGCCGA
Organism: Lordiphosa collinella; assembly: GCA_018904265.1. Classification (NCBI taxonomy): domain Eukaryota; kingdom Metazoa; phylum Arthropoda; class Insecta; order Diptera; family Drosophilidae; genus Lordiphosa; species Lordiphosa collinella. The sequence goes on along the minus strand of JAEIFV010000044.1, from coordinate 300,461 downwards.
GCCGAAGTCAACTTCACCTATTTTTAAAATTTATTTATTTGAGAGGATTGTGGATGATACTCTTAATCGCATTTCTACATCCGCCGTATTGTTTATTTGACATTTGTGCACGTAAATTCTTTATAATTCGCGGTCCACCGAGGAAAAATATTTCCCGAATTTTTGCAGAGGAAGAACATATCGAGCCCTAACCGCGACAATAACGTAAGCGCCAAAAAGCAAATTTTTCAGGAGAGAGTTTTTTTACTTTGTCTCGAATCATGCATGGTGGATTTTGTTAAAACATTAACTGTAGTCTATATTAGATCTCATATAAATAATAGATACATTTTGAAGTTGCTTTTGTGCCAATTTCGCTTTTTTATGGCGCATACGTTATTTTCGCTGTCACTCTTGGTGAAGGCTGAACTTGAAATGTGGCGCATACGTTTTTTTAAGTCATATTGTTTTACTTTTGGAAAATATATTTGTTTCATTTACTTATAGTATTTTAGTAGAATATTATATAGTAGAATATTTTAAGTGAACTTTCTTAATCTTCTTCATCTGTTTCATTGAGCGAATCCTTTAAATTTGCGGAAGATCGAATGCTGAGGTATTCATGACGAATCTGGTTGGGAATACTGTTCTTATCGCAAAGAGCTTTTAAATCATTAAATTTTTTCGAAGTGATTTCTAGCTCTGAATAATATAAAGATTCCGGTATAACGGAATAGCTAAAACTAATTTTTATAGTTTTTTCTTGGCTGGTTTCGAAATAGACGTACTTCAGTTTTAAGCCATCTTTATCGAAATTGGCAAAGCGGAGCAAGCTCAAATTCAATTTGTTCCTTTTTGGTGAAGTTAAATTAGAAAAAATTTCCAATTTAAAAAATCTGAATATTTTAGTTCTATGCATTCATAGGTGAAAGGGTTGGTTCTCGAACTTCGAATAATCGTAAGCCACTCGCTAGGTGCCCATACTGTTCGACTTCGAGTAAATGATTCTATCGTACTATGAATAGAATCGACAGGCATCATGGTATGACATGGTAACAAATACGAAATTTGTATACATTTAATAAATGTGGACCATGACATAAATTACGCAATCATGATCAACTTGGCTTTGTTAGGATTTTGTCCTGCACAACTATTACAATATAAGCTCAAATTCTTTACAGTTTTACTTTTATCTAGAATAAGAAGGTATGTATAGATGGCAGTGCAAATCTCATTACATCCACGTTTGCCATTTTCGTGAATACTCAAATTGTAATGTGCGTATTTTCTCGCATAAAATAATGTAATGTTCTTACTGTGGGGAGTATTTAAAACTTTTTGAAGATCGAAGCTTGCACATAGAAACAAATTATTATCTCGCTCGCTTAAAAAAATATTTTTAATTTTGTCTCTGTCTCTTAAATGTGACTCTAACTCTTCAGGTTTGAAGCCTTCGCTGCTCAAATTTTTTCCTTGATCACATTTACTATACCTATCTTTTTTGGCATATGAAAACCAATGTGAAAATCATTTTTAAAAATTTTCCAAAATACTCTTAATGACAATGAAGAGTTTGAGAGTTCCTTTTCTTGCAAGTATTTAAGATAACACTTATACAATGTTGAAATATTGAAAAATATTGTCAAAAAGAACAAAAAAATGAAAGACCAAATCAATGATATGCAAGACAACGCAAACAAAATGCTAACACCTTCCTAACTATTCAGTTAATCTGTGTTTCTCTTTAACAGTTTGTTGTTATTCCTAATTCTAAAGCTATCCTTAGTTTCCGTTATTCTGCTAATGGTTTTTGAGGCGCTTACGTTATTTTCGCGGTCAAGAAAAAACATATGTGGCGCTTACGTTATAATTGAAAGTGCGATATCTCTGTAAATATATATAATTAATGTTTAATATTTGACGTATAGATGTAAATGACATTGAAGAACATATTTGCATTAAAAAAAATTTTTCGAAGAATTGGCGGTTACGTTATTGTCGCAGTTAGGGCTCGATATGATTGACATTTACCCAAATGTTTAAAAATGTTGACATTGCAAAACTCCGAACCACCCGAATGAATGAGATCATTCTATCTATGCTATCCGTAATGAAACTTTGAACGAAGTCTTTTAGTACAAATACGCTGCACATTTATCGATGCCGGCCAGATCGGATGACTAAAGCAAATAAATAAGTGCTTTAGGAACGATCGGTAGAAAAGTTAGTTTAAGCGAGAAAAACTTTTTTTCAGTTGAAACTTCTCTAAACCTTGTACTTATTAGTTTTCTATGCTTTTCTATGATTCCACACAATTTAGTCAAAATCGGACATCTATTTATTATCTGCTTCAGCACTATTTTGTCGACTTTGATGAAAATCGGATGTCATATAGAAAACTGTTCACAGAAGACGCCATTTATTGGACATCTTTGGAAATCACTCAGATATTTTTGTTTAAAGCGAAAATATAATTATTATAAAGGGTTTAAAAAATCACCCTTTATAAAAACATTTTGTACGTGCTGCAAGGGTATACAAACCTCGGCAGAGCCGAAGTTAACTATCCTCTATTTTTTCTTTGCGTTCTTTGTTCACTACTTATTTTTTAGGCAATCCGTGAAATTAATTGTGCCTAGAATCCTACATTTTTGTGTACAACAATATCTAATTGTTTTTTACTCCTTTGTTCCATACCAAGAAGACAGCTTTCAATATCTGATTTTATAATATTTTTGAAATTTCACCAAATATTGTTTAAATGTTGCTCTTTCCAATGCTTAAAAAGGTTTCCACTTTTTGTTAACATTTTTATTAATAAATATCTGAAGGAATTTTTCTAGCATTTTTATTCAAATTTGATGAGTTATCGACATTCTTTGGTTCGAACTCTATCGTCAATATGTTGTCCAAGAAATCACTTACATCTTCGAAGGAAACTTCTAAATTGGTAGACTACAAAAACGAAATATTTGATTTAAAATATATACAACAACTATATTGTGTAGACTCACCCAGTCAATCTGCCAAGCCCAACCAATAAAATGCAAACTTATAGGGTTAATACGTTATTTCAGAGCCCTCTCCATCGACATTCTTTGGTTCGAACTCTATCGTCAATAATACGCTGTCCGGCAAAAAATCACTTTCATGTTCGAAGGAAACTTCTAAATTGGGAGGCAGAGAGTCTTTTGTAGCCTACAAAAACGAAATAGTTGATTTAAAATATATACAACAACTATATTGTGTAAACTTACCCAGTCAATCTGCCAATTCCAACCAATAAAATGCAAACTTATAGGGTTAATATGTTCTCTCAGAGCCCTCTCCATGTACTCCTTGTCGATTTCCGGTTCGTCGCAATCAACAATCACCTTGAAAACTTTAAGTTGTGGCACCTTGGCAATGATGTCCCAGATTAAGTCGAGATGATAACAACCGCGGAGCAGTTGAAGATGTAGATTCTCAAGGCGAGGCAAAGACGCAAGAGTGGATGCCAAACTCCCAGCTAGTTCATAATAGTTGTTGGAAAAGATTTTGAGTGTTCGCAGATTTCGTAGTTGAGTCAACGTAACAATTCTAGCTGACATATAATTGGGAAATGAAGCGGTGACCACATCTTGGCCCCGCATTGTCGTAATTTCTTCTATATACCAATAGTCAAATACAAAAGGCATTTGCAATTTTTGCAATTTGGGTAAACCAACTAGTACTTCTCTTATAGGAAAATCGTGACTTAAGCCATGTGCCCAATATAAATCAGTCAGATGCTTAAGCTTGAGAATATGTGGCGTGACCCAATCTGGATAGCATAAAGCCGCGAACAGGCGCAGTTTCTTCAGATTTTTAAGCGTATCACATATGTATTTAAGGTTACAATCCGATTCAAGACGAAACAAAGCCATGTCAAGTTCTTCCAAATGAGTCAAATCGCCAATTAAAAAGCCTGTAGATTTGCCAATCAGGGTGAGCTTCTTTAAGCATGGAAAATTATTGATCAATATTTTTTCGCCATCTTCCGACATAACAGTACATTTCAATTCCAGGCAATTGAGAAATTTGTAAGAGCGACATATTTCTATTGAAGAGTAATCGCTAAAAATCAGCACTTTGCAAGTGGCACTGATGCACTGGATATAGTCTTTTAATACAGTAGGACAGCGCCACCACTGATTTCTGTCATTCAAATTGTGTACGGTTGAATGCCCCCAGACAACGCCAACAGCTGAATGCAGACGAGTTCCATGTTCTGTTGCCCAACGCAATTCAACTTGATCCTTGATTGCTAGATACTCGACAATTTTGCTAAGTGTGATTAAAGAGTGATAAATATGTACAAGCAGGATAAACAAGCAGCACATGCAAGCAGAAGGTGAGCAAAGAGCATCTGCCGTCAGTAGCTTTTGCAACCATCTCCTTTATTTTAATTTGCATTTTTACATCAGACTTACATCAGACAATCGTCGTTGAGATTACAAATGGTGGCCATCGTTGATATATAATTTAAGTGCAAGATTCTGTGCAGCCAATTCAGGTCGGTGATGATTATTACGTTCTGGCGCTGCCGAAAAATTTCAGTAATGACACTATCAAGACCTGTGCACTCGTTCCGTGCTGAACTTGTTCGATTCAAGCAGTTTTGATAAGTGGTTCATAGAGTGACCATCACTACGTACAAAAAAAAAGCTGAGAATATAGCCCCTCAGTATAATGGGGGCATTTTGTGTAGCGCTGAAGCAAGGATGCAGAGTTCTTTTTTTTTGGCTGCAGCAACACAACTTCCCTTACCATCAGAATTTAATTAATTTCTGACCAATGATGTGCGTCAATGTAGCGACGAATTTGGAACGGTGGAAAGTGGAACACAAAGGAAATTTTTTTTTTTTTTAATTTTCTCTTGATTGCAATGATTAATCCAAAAATGCTGAAATGTTAAGAATTGCGTAAACTATTGTTTTAATTGGGTTGGGGTTGGTTTCAAGCATTGTGGTCATTGAAGTGTTGAAAAATCCACTAAATTGAAAATATCTCAACTTCAAGCTTGCGTAGGGCTATGCACGAAATACCCGCGAATTCGCCATGATTTTGGCTGTTTTTCAGTAAAAGTTGAATAAAAATCATGAGAATCGTTTTCGAGATATCTTCAAATTTGTGGGACCACCTACCTTGACGGCCCATACAAATTGCACCCGATAAGCAAAGGCTTGCAAATGCTCGACTTACAGCTCGCGTCGCGCATTGCACGATACAGCGGGCGTTTGGGAGAAAAGTGATGATTTGTAGGAGGTCTAAATGTAGTAATTCAAAAATAGTTCAGACCGCACCAGAAATGGAACTATCTCAGTATCGGAACCAGTACAAATACTTATCTATATACGGAATTTTTAAACCAAACTGTTTTAATATTGAGCTCGGTAGCCACACGGTATGGCGATTAAACTACAAATCCGCATCGTTCCTAACCATATCAAAATCGGGAGGGTTTTTGAGAAAAATTAACTTTTCCTACCCGCCAATTTTGCCGCTTTGGCGGCTGGCTGCCCTTTGATTTCCGCAATGGTCATCCTAATCATCGCTGGCTAAATAGCTCGATTCAAGTTCCGACTAAGCTCGTATGCGATTAAACAACGAATTAATCCGCATCTTTCCTCCATTAAAAAATCCAAAACTACTGTGCATTCAAATATACTAGCGTCTGATTAAAAAGCGAACAATTTTAAATAAAGTAAATTCATTTTGATTCTGAATGATCCATCAAATGGATCATTCTAGATTTTTCTTCTTGTTCCCTTGAGCATTCTGATTATTCATTACTACTTTGACATTCGCCGGGCACTTTAGCTTTTTCCGCCAAAAGGCTAGATTTTTTCGTTAAGTCCAAGTGTCATCAAGAATGCTGATTGTGAGTGGGCAAGGTAATAGGCAACACTTGAATTCTTTTTATACCCTTGCAGAGGGTATTATAAAATTGTCCGGATGTTTGTAACGCATAGAAGGAAGCATCTCCGACCACATAAAGTATATATATTCTTAATCAGCATGACGAGCTGAGTTGATTTAGCCCTGTCCGTCTGTCAGTTTTAAAGCTATCCTCACCAAACTTTGCACAAAGTTTTTTGGTACGAATACGCTGCACATTTGTCGGAACCGGCCTGATCGGATGACTATAGCATATAGCTGCCTTAGGAACGATCGGTCGAAAAACTAGTTTTAGTGAGAAAAACTTTTTTGTTTTTAATGGAAACGCCTCCAAAGTACGTATTTCTTAGTTTACTCTCCGTTCCCATGATCGGATGACTTTAGCATATAGCTGCCATAGGAACGATCGGTCGAAAAACTAGTTCTAGTGAGAAAAACTTTTTTTTTTTAATGAAAACGTCCTTATCATTGGCATACACTTATTTTATATACTTTTACACAATTCTACAAAGTTTTATCAAAATCGGATGATTACAGCATATAGCAGCAGTATGAATGATCGGTCGAAAAAAAAGTTCTAGTGAGAAAAACTTTTTTGTTTTAAATGGGATCGCCTCTAAATTTCGTAATTAACAGGGTGTTATGCTTTTCCATGATTTCGCCAAGTTTGGTCGAAATCAGACGTCTATATAAATAGTATAGATCCCATAGAAAAGTAAGGTCCAAAAAGTAATCTTAGTTAGAAAAGCTTTTTTTGTTTTCAATGGAAGCTGCAAGGGTATACAAAATCTCGGCCGAGCCGAAGTTAACTTTCTCCTATTTTTAAACATTAAAACAATATTATAAATTTGTTTATCGATGAAGACCCGAAACGCTATCTAGGAAGCCCCCGTGTTGTATCGAGAGTTTAAGCAGTGTTGTCCGTCGCGGCTAAAAACGTGGTTAAAGCACTCGCCAAAACAGGCCATCTTTACAATGTATAGTATAAAACAATAATATGATAGAGCAGGTTCGGACACGGCTGCTATCGCAAACGCGTACGCGTACCGTTTCGGTGAATAGGGCATCTTCATTTGTATTGCAAACGCTAAATCGTACAAAAAAGAGAGGGAAAAATTTTCTCAAAACCCTGGGTGTGGGGTCGGATTATTGTTTATTCTACGTTTGGCACGGCTTTTATTTTTATTTTCTAGGAACTACAACTTTTTCAACAAATTAAATCAAAATGTTAGTAACTATGTATTTAACGGGTTTGGGTGGGTTGGATTACGGTAGAAATGTGCAATAAAAATCGGCTCGCACCCAGTGCATATATCACGTATCGCACATCTATATGCTACAAAATTTCAGAGCAATCGACTGTACAGTTGTGGAAAAACGGATAACAGTGGACCAACCTCTTTAAATTCCCAAAAAACCTTCAAAAATTTACTTCTCTAAATAAAAATAAATATGCGTCAACTGCTAAGTTCCAAGAAAATTGCAGTATATTAGTTTATAAAAGCGCTTTACAGTGGGGGTGGCTCGGCTTCATATTTTCCACTGTGCCAACAACAGTGGCAGCGACAGTGGCGCCGTGATCAATCTGCAGCAAAGGTCACACTGGCCAAATTCAAATTAGACGCTTATTTATATCTTAGCTCTGAGACAATGGAACGTTTTGCACGGTATTGTCAATCAATGGCAATCATTTAACAATGATTTTGATGCATAAATCATACAGTCTTGGAGAAAATTAAATTTTCCTACCTGTAAATAAATGGCTAACGCGATAACAGAATAGAATGGAGTGTATACATGATTTCCGTACAGTTTTTAAGAAAATTCAATTTTCAAGTTGCTGGTACAAAACGAAACGAAAAAATTTTTTCTTCTGGGGTTTTTGTTTGTTGCGTACCCGGTTTAATCTGTTGTCACAATAAAAAAAACAGAATTAAAAACTCTGCGTTTTCAAATGAGATTTTGTTTTTAAAAAATAGGGAAAAGGTTACTTCGGCTCGGCCGAAGTTTTTACCTTGCAGCTTCCATTGAAAACAAAAATTTCAAACTAACACTTTTTGGACCTTTCTTTTCTATGGGATCTAACTTTGTGTCTGTTTCGACCAAACTTGGTAAAATCTGGAAAAGCTATACACTGTCGTTACGAAATTTGGGGCGGATCCCATTTAAAAAAAATTTCACTAGAACTTTTTTTCGACCGATTCATACTGCGCTATTGTTTGTTCCGATTTTGATAAGACTTTGTAGAAATGTGTTAAAGTAATAAAATAAGAATATGCCAATAAAAAGGACTTTTCATTAAAAACAAAACAGTTTTTCTCACTAGAACTAGTTTTTCGACCGATCGTCCTTGGGGCTATATGCTATAGTCTCTCATTTCGACCCAACTTTGTAGAATTGTGTAAAAGTATATAAGGTATGCCAATGTAAGGACGTTTTCATTAAAAACAAAAAGTTTTCTCATAGAACTAGTTTTTGACCGCGAGGGGTATATTGTATCCGTTTCGGACTTTGTAGAATTGTGTAAAAGTATATAAAATAAGTGTATGTGAATTAGTGAAAGTGAAATTAAGAACGTGTATACAAGCCTGGTTCTCAGCTTTAGTTCCATAAAATTTTCGAAGCTTAAAATTAGTCTTCAAGTCACAAAACCTTTGCCCAAGAGACCAAAAATTGGATTTCATAGAAGTCTATTTTTTTGTTTACCTTTTTAAAGACATTTGAAATAAATCTAAATATTTTTTTATTTAAGTCTTTTTGTTTGTGAAACAAAATCGTTGGAATAGTTAATTTACACAACTAGATTATATCTAGCAAAATGTTTTGGTCAACTTAGAAATAATTGCAAATGACGAGGCTTATTCAAAATTTAGCATTGAATTTATGGTTAGGGCCTTCTTAGCACGTCGCTTATATTTCTTGGCCGTATCGGCACACTTGGTCGTAATGGTGGCTCTAACATCACGCTCCTTGCCACCCGTTCGACTGCGAACACAAATCATGATGTCATCAACCTTTTGCTGATCCAACTGGAGCTTGGGAGGCCGCTCTCTGCCATAGAAAGCCGGCGAGGGTTTGCCTGTCAGAGTGTGAGTGGCCAATTCATCGCTGGTAAAGACGGCAGACAACAGACAGCGAGTGGCCACTGGAGCATTGGTCCAGAAGACATGAGCATATTGTTGTGCAGAAATTTGTGTGCCATTTGGTCCTAGGATATAGACGAAAGTGCCGTCCGGTTGTAGCAGACGCTGTGGATATGCGCTCAGCTGGGAGGGCAGGTGAGATTCATTGGAGCTGGTGGACGCGTCGTGACGTGATGGCTTGGCTGGTGGTGGTGGTGCCTCATAACGTTGATTGAGCGTCGTTAGCATGGTGGTCAGGCGGCCAAAGAGTACGCTATAGTTGTCCTGGCTCTTCTGTATTTTGGTTACTTGATCCCTGAAAGCAGCCTCTACAGGTGGTAGAGGCTCCAGAGGCAAGGGCTGTTCTGTGGACTTGCTAAATGTGGAGGCCATCGCCACCAATGTGGCATTGACAATGCGACGGTGCGTGCGAACTGGAGCAACTGCAGCAACCACTGGTTTCACAACTGCCTCCCTGGGTTTCATATTAATCAGCGGCGGCGGCGGTTTCTGGGGCAGCGGCTGGAGTTGTCCCAGTGGCCGGCGCACTTCTTCTTGCTTTCGCATCAATCTCTGCTGGGCGGCCACTTCATAGTTGATATAATTTTCAATGTCCATCTCCTCTCGTTTCATGATGGGACGTGTCAGCAGGCGATAATAGTAGGGCACAAATATCGGTGCGAATTGACTCAGATATTGATGGTAAGGGTGGAGATGCGTCTGCGGCTGTGGCTCTGGGTGAACTGATATGCAAATGCCAGCAGGCTGGCTATTTGTATACTCGTCTTCTCGCTCGTTCGCCCACAAATGATGGAAATTGTCGGCCATTATGGAATGTGGACAACAGGTAGCAAAAAGGATTACTGGCAGCTGCAAATATTTCGATTTTGTGTGTTTTATGGCGAATATTTTTGGGTTTTACTTTGAGCTGGGATTAACGGTTATTCCGTTTTCGCTTTTGCACCCAAATTGCAGTTATACCTGCTTTACAGGGTTGCCAGCTGGCGTACATTTTGCGGCAGAGAACTTTATGACCTGCTTACACTAAGCAACTGTTTTTAAACCATATGTATGTTCTACAAAGCGCTTTCGACACAAATCGTATGAAAATTAGGTCGTTTTTGGGTGCAGGAAAAACTTTGCGTGTACTGAAAACATAAATTCTGGCTTTAGTTTTATCATAAGGTTATCAAAAAACAGCAAATTTCAAAATTTATTAAAAAAGAAACAATGGTAGACCGCAGCGAGTTTTTCGCATGATAATTCTTTATAATTCGCGAATTCCATCGAAGCCTTTTTTATTGAAGTTTTTTGAGTACAGGTCCCTGTTCTAGACAATTTCCCAATTTTTTATTAAAATAAGTTGATAAATAGAAAAGTTTGTTAGTTTGTTGTCTCCGCGAAGATATACAAGGTGGGCCAAAAGAAGTCACCCGGGCCAAAAGAAGTCACCCTATTGGAAGATGTTCTTATTTTTACAAATTGATGAGGTTCTCGAATCTGCCTCCACGTTTGAGGTAGGTTTAAAAACAACAGAGCTGTAGGACTGCAAAGTCAAAATTTCGAGAATCGACCGAGTAAAACAAAAACGAGAGCGTAAGTTAAAGTCGGTCCTGCCCGACTTCGATATACCCGTTACTCAGGGCAATTAGTGTTTAATAGCCTTTCCCTATGTTAATTAACAAAGCTATGCAACGATTTTTATAACCTTTATAACTCTCTGGGCTTCTTTGGAAGGCCGGAACTCTCCTGGGGTATTGGGGGCGTTTGTAGTAAGGTAAAATGGCTGACCGGTTTAACATGGTAAACCCAGCGCTATCCTGGCTTACTGCGTCTCAAGTCGACTCACACCTCCCCGTGGTAACCCCTGCTAACAGAACGATGCATCCGCAAAGCTGCTGGCTAACGTGAGCGGCGATCCTTTCCCTGGGACAAATAGGGGGCGTTACTTCGGACTTGGCATCCGATTAGCGTCTAATTTACCCGCCAATGAAAACTAAAAAAAAACTCTGCCTATTGTTAACTTTTAGAGATTGTAGATATTGGGCACATACACTACACTGCAAAATATGAGCTTGATATCTTCAAAATTGTAGGAGATATTCAACTTTTTTTTTATTGTGGAGGCGGGAGGGGGCGTGGCCAAATTTTGAAATAAACTACATACAAAATTTGGTGGCTCAAGCTCTTCTAGTCTCCGAGATCTAGGTGTTCATACAGACAGACGGTCAGACGGACATGGCTATATCGACTCGGCTGTTGATGCTAATCAAGAATATATATACTTTATGGGGTCGGAGAAGTTTCCTTCTGCCTGTTACATACATTTGCACGACTTCAGTATACCCTTTTTACTCCACGAGTAGCGGGTATAAAAACTGGTCACGTTAAGAACCAACTAGGAACTGCTATAACCGGAAATACAACGGTCAAGGGCAATTATTATAACCAATTCAAGTCAGGAAATAATAAGAAGTTGCTAAAATAATTGCATGTCTTTTACATATCCATTCTTAGGAAAATGGTCCCAAAATTTAGGCTTATCAGAGCCTAAAAATTGTTGCCTAAAGACTTATTAATTTCCGTTCAAAGCACGTCAAAGTCGAAAAAACAATAAAAATCTATGTTTTTATATGTAGCTCCCTCAATTTTTATTCGAGATTGCAAAATAATACACTGTTGGGAAGGTGTTAATTTTCTCTTTCTAATGACGTATTATAAACTTCTATAGGATGCATATTTTAAGACAAAGGATTTTTTAACTCTATCTACCTCGAAAAAACGTGTTTTTAACCGTTATTTAAAATTTTGATGTGCTCGAAAAATTTGTGATATGCCACAATATGTTACATATCTACAACCTACACTATGTCGCATCCCAGAAGTTTGTTGACAGTCACACCGTGTTATTTAAGAAATACTATGGGCCAACTGCGACATTTATCGTTGATTGCAATCGAAACCAAAGCCGTAACAAAGCCGATTGGGAAAACCAGAGCAAGGAAGTTATTTTGATATCCCCCTTATTTATCCAGACTAAAGCTTCTAGACTTACAGACTCTTGAACATAGACGTACTATGATGGGTATAATGTTTCTGCACAAGCTTATAAAGGGTACTTGGGAGTGTGAACTTTAATGTCCCTTCAAGACAAACACAGAACTTTATAGCCTTGGGGCTTCCTTTGGCTCTTCTTTATATGCCGCCAATTGTACGTTTCGCATTCTGTGCAGGGATTATAATAAGGTCTTTCCTCTTCTCAGTGATATCATTTCCGATGAAGGCTTTCGCTCATTTATTCTTTACAATCTTGCACTTACTTAGCTTTAAGTACTTTTTTGAAAATCCTTCTGATCAACAACGCTGCGAGCAGGGGCGTAGCTGGTCATTGTGACTAATAAAGTACCCCCAACGGAACAGAAGGCGTTTAATTTAATCTTTGTTTTCCTTCTCATCCCTTTTCATTGTAATATATATAACTGTGTCTAGAAGACGTTGTTGCAATTAAAGTAATCAGTGTACTTATAAAGGGTGATTTTTTAGCTATTATCTTTTTGGCAACACTGGTTTAAACAGCTCAGGCACGTTTCGTGTTTTTTTTCACTGTCAAACATCTTCAGTTTGGTCTATAATTTAACCATGAATCGTCTTACAAACGAACAACGCTTGCAAATTATTGAATTTTATTATCAAAATGCGTGCTCTGTTAAGAAAGTTCATAGCGCGCTTCTTCCATTTTATGGTCAGTTTAATCGACCCACTGAAGCGGCTATTCGGGCTATTGTGACTAAATTTCGCACCAAATTTACATTGTTGGACATTAAACCACCAACACGCTTACGTAGAGTGCGAACTGAAGAAAATATCGCAGCTGTATCGGCCAGTGTTAATGATGACCATCAATTATCGATTCGTCGCCGTTCGCAGCAATTGGGCCCGTGGAAAATTTTGCGGAAGGGTTTAGGTGTGAAGCCTTTCAAAATACAGCTGGTGCAAGAATTGAAGCCGAACGACCTACCGCAACGTAGAATTTTTGGTGAATGGGCTCTTGGAAAGTTGGCCGAAGATCCACTTTTTACCGAAAAATTGTGTTCAGCGACGAAGCTCATTTTTAGCTTAATGGGTACGTAAATAAGCAGAATTTTCGATTTTGGAGTGAATATCAGCCAGAAGCATTGCAAGAGCTACCAATGCATCCAGAAAAAGTCACAGTTTGGTGCGGTTTATGGGCTGGTGGCATCATTGGACCGTACTTCTTCAAAGATGATGCGAATCGTAACGTAACGAAGTAGCGACCGTGAGATGATATCCAACTTATTTTTGCCCAAAATGCAAGAGCTTGACTTGCATGACATGTGGTTTCAACAAGACGGTGCCACATGCCACACAGCACGCGCAACAATGGACTAATTGAGAGGCGAGTTCGGTGAACATTTTATTTCACGTTCGGGACCGGTCAATTGGCCGCCTAGATCGTGCGATTTAACGCCTTTAGACTATTTTTTGTGGGTCTATGTTAAAGCTCATGTCTATAAAGACAAGCCCGCTTCAATTGACGCATTGGAAGACAACATTGAAGCATTTATTCGTGAGATACCGGCCGAAATGTTGGAAAGAATATGCCAAAATTGGCGCAGTCAGGGTCAACATTTGCATGAAATAATCTTCAAACATTAAATTATATGGACCGTACTATCGATTCAAATAAAGATTTCATGCATTTTTCTGAATTTTATGTGTTTTTTTTTTAAAACTTTCCTATAGCTCTTAAAAAATCACCCTTTACATTACCTACACTACACTGCAAAATATGAGATTGATATCTTTAGTATTGTAGGATTTGTTCAACATTTTTTATTGCGGGGGCGGCAAGGGGCGTGGCAAAAATTTGAAACAAGACATGTCGATTTACAAAATTTGGATAGTACCTTAACTTTATGGCATAAAGTGTATAAATTTAGAATCCTGTGGCCTTGTCTTGGCTTCTTTTTAAGGTAATTCTCCTTAAATTTTTAGGCTATCTATTTTTTAGGTGTAGTTGTAACGTTTTAAAATTATTAAATTTTCAAAAAAGGCGCCGCAATTTAATTTCGATTTAAATTCAATTGCCTATCGTTTTGCTATCGAATTTGCAGCACTCCAGATGGCGCCACCCACCCCAATTTGAAAACAACAGATGGCGGCACCTAATCCCATTTTTGAACCAACAGATGGCGCTCACAGCGTATATCCAAGACACAAACCAACGTCCAGCAATTTGCATAATTTCAAAAAACTTGTAACTTTTTATTCAAACAGTGGGGCGCGTTTTGTTTTTCCATCATTCTCATGCACAATTTTAGTGTCGTTTTTTATGTACAAAGAAAATGCCAATGCCTTACGTCTAATAATCATAATAATAATTAATAATATTAGGTAAAATAAAGTTGCCAATTCGAATTGTTTACATTTTTACACACATATAGAACATTAAAGTACATACATATATTTACAGCTAGACATTTTGTAAGACATAGTTTAGGGTTTTTACATGTTTGTTCTCTAGGAAGTTGTATAGAAACTGGGATTAGGGTTCCTCCGCTGTAGTTGCTGCAGTGGGAATGCCGGGAAATAGCTTGGAGACCAGCGTCTTCTTTAGCTCTAGAATGGGCTTGGAGTCGTCTTCCTCCTCCTCCTCCTCCTCGTGGGGTGGTGCCTCATTGCTCTCTTCCTTTATGCGCCGCACGGGTGAAGCTGATTGCGTGGGCGTATGCGAGGAGGTGGGCGTGTGCGAGGAGGAGGAGCCCGAAACGCTGGAGGTGGCCGAACTGCGTGGCGTGTTCACTGACTGAAAAGGTGGCTGTTGTTCTTGCTGCTGCTGCTGCTGCTGTTGTTGTTGCTGCTGCTGCTGCTGTTGGGTGACCTTGCCCATGAAGGTGCGTATCTCCTCGAAATAGGACTCCTCCGTGGGATTCTCACAGAACCGGCGTATACAGTGCATCCGATCGCTCACCCCACTCAATGCACTCAGCGACACCGCGTCCGATTCGTGCTTCTTCAGGTGCCGGTCCAGATTCGTTTGCTGGCCAAAGCAACGCTCGCAGATCTCGCACTTGAAGGGTCGCTCTTTGTTGTGTATGTTGCGCACATGACGCTGCAAATTCGATGAGATGCTAAAGGAACGTTCGCAATACTTGCATTTGTAGGGTTGTTCACCCGTGTGGGTGCGCAGGTGGCGCGTCAGATTGGCGGAACGGGGAAACACTTTGCCGCAGAACTTGCAGGTGTAGCGATCCTTGTTCCGCTGCGGCAAGGTGGAGCCGGAGCCCGTTGCTGGCACAGTGGCCGGTGGTGCACCACCGCGGGGTTTGGTGGCCTTTCGCAGTTGAGTTGTATTAGGTTTGGCAGTGTGGGAGGGTTGCAGTTGCTCAGTGGGTGGCGGCCAAGTAAGTTCGCACTTCTTCAACGGATGCCGAAAGGGGTACTCCCCTCCGCCGGCCGTTGTGGCCGCCGGTGTTGTAGTGGTAGCCGCAAACACATTTCGATATTGCAGTGGCAACGATTTGGTCATGGCCTCCAGCAGTGTGGGATGCACCGTGGGATGCACTGCAGGAGCGGGAGCCGTCACACCCTCTCTCAGGGCTCTCAGCATTTTGCGACTCATATCGAAACCCAAATCGGCCAGAGAGGCGGCTATATGATTGTTGTTCAGCTCCTTTTCCTTCTTCTGTTGGGCCGCAAACATAATCAAGTTGCTGTTCTCATCCTCCAGCGGACTGCCCGCCGCCTCCGCCTCCTCCTCCGTCGCCATATCGGGTTTTCTCTTATGGGCCAAACGGAGGTCCAAGGGCTGATCAAAGCTGCACCTTCTCTTGGCCTTGTTGCCATGGTGAAGGTGTTGTTGCTGCTGCTGTTGCTGCTGCAGATGTCGCGCCGCTGCTGCTGTGGTAATGTGGCCGCCGCTGCTGCTGCCGCTGGCCGTCGACGAGGTGGTGGAGGCTGCAGACAAATCATAAGGTACATGTGATATATACGATGTGGGTATTAATCCTAAGGCAGGGTAAACACAGCCCTGTTTCGGGCTAGGAAGCATCTTTCTTGGTGAGTGGTCTTTCTCTCTCATAACTGTTGCTCGTGCTCCGTTGCCAAGAGTTGTCGTTGTGGCTCTTCCGGTCGCGTTTTGGGTTTAGAAGTTGAATGAACTTAATGCTGCCTTCTAGATTTCGAATAGTTGTAGACAGGATTTATATACCTGAAAGAAAGAGAGAGTAAAGAATTTCGATATTAGCTTAGAGTTCAAAGTGAAAAATACAACTAAATAAACTAAAAGTGAACAATAAAGAGCAATTTTAAAGGAAAGAAACAGTTTACTTGTTCACTTTTGCAAGCAAATTTCTTTCCAAGAACTAAAAATGAATTTTACAGGCATGCAAACTGCTAGGTTTAGTGGTTCATGCAAACCACTATGATTTCCAGCTAAATAGAGAAAGAATGTTCGATTTCATGTGATCGAAGGACTTCACACACGCACAGCACACTCATGTAAAATCGAAGGTACGCAGTGAAATTTCTCCTTCACTTGTATGACCGTTACTTATCTTATTGTTCTAGGGTCGTTGGTTAATGGTACTTTTAAGCCACCGCACTATGGGTTTTTTTCGTTTTTTTGGCATCAACTTCAAATTGAAAGATAGAAAGCTAAGTTTTTGCACATAAATTATTCAAATTAAAGTAGAATTTCGGTTTTTGTTTATTTTATGATTCGACCACGCCTACATCCCCTTCCCCCAACACGGTACCTAAAATTATTTGGAAAATTCAAAATAAATATGTTTTTCGATAGATTTCATCTGTTGTGTGCATTTGTACTTACTGAAACAATTAGACATAAATAAAAACATCTAAAACAACCAATTTGGGCCAAACTTATTAAGAAATTTGGTCCTTGTAACAAATTTTTTAATGTTAACCAGTTTTTAACTGTTGTGCCTTAACAACTGTGCCTTAGTTCCAAAGTTTTTAGTATTTAAAAAATCGATTTTTAAGTTAGTGTTGTGTTACTGAAAATAAAAAACAAAAAATATTAAATTATTTAAATTTATTTATGTTTAAACAGCTTACTTAGGCTACTTACAACGTATGAGAACTTAATTTTCTCTTCTCTTCAAAATATTCTTCGTCTGAAGCAATCACTTCGAGTTCTTCATTAAGTTCTTCGTCATCCTCTAACTCATCTTCTTCAGTTTCATCAGTATCTGGTAAAACTTCAAAGCGTGTTGACTGCAGCAGCGAGAAAACTTCATTTGGTATTTTTTTTTTATTTTTAATTTGTCTTTCTTTTATGTAGATACTAGATAGCAATGGGTCCGAAGTATCTAAGGCTCTGTTAAAAATATCGGTCATGTTGTCCAGTCTGCTGCATTTCCTTGCATGTCCCCTCCTATCACTCTTATATATTTTATTTCGGGACTCGGAAGCATGTTCCGCAAGACAGCCAACAGGAACTAAGGAACTCTCTATTATTTGTTGACCATGTACTAGCACCTTGTGTACAGTAGGCGACATTGGATACCAAGAATAATTATTTTGGTAAACTTCAAAAACCTTTTCGCAGAAAGTTTTAAACTTATTTGAGCTTATTTCATGCTCACAGGAAATGGTTATTAAAATGATGTAAAATTGTTTCAATAATTGTTCATCAACATTTAAAATTGATGATAATAGGGCTGAGTTAGAAAATGCCCTCATGGCTGTGTTGCCATCATTGGAGTTTCCGCTGCCATTTGGTCTCGGCTTGTCCACATTGAGTCCCATTTCCTTTAAAATTGTCTGTTGTATTAATTGTTTTCGCACCATTAATTGGGGTTTGTCGCAGTCCTTAATGTGCCACTTCTTTATTTCGACTCTATACGAAAGTTTTAAAACGAACTCGAAAAAGCGGATCCAAGCATGCAAAGGGCTGATTCCATACTGAAGAGCATCAATCTTAGGCTTGAAAACATCAGACTTAAAATCTTTAATATATAGCAATTGCGTTGGTTTTGCTCCACAAATAGGGCAACACTGACATGAGTTGCATCCTGTCAAAATATTTAAGACTTTCCCATCAATTAGGGTCATTTGACCTAAATATTCCACAACTATTTTTTTTACCATTATACTCGTACACGTATGTTTTCAGATTTCGAATTTCGGTATCCAAGTTCTCTTTTTCCTTAAGGATGAGGGCACGACTTTCATTAATGAATTCAATTTTCAAAGGCCTACAGAATCGAACCGAATGGGGTATTTTATTGATCCAAATAATTTGTTGGGCCTTGTTTATCAGTTTTAATGGAATAATTGATGTTACAAACAATGCATTATCAGGGGGCAGCAAGGTCTTGAAAAGGTTGTTTGTACATACTGTGTCCTGTGGAGCCATCAAATCCATAGCTATATATTAATTTTAAACGTATCACATTTGGAAGTATATCCAACACTTCATGTTGCATTTCCAGTATGCGCGAGGCCGTATGGTCCAAAAGTTTTTGTAGAGGAACTTGTGCTTTATTTTCAAAATATTGAATGTCGTCTGGTCTAAGTTTTATTTTAGCACTAGTTAGATCCATATATGGCGGGTATATATCGCAACCGTGCTTTTTTGCATTTTGCTTTAAATTAATATATTGTTCTTTTGTAAATCCATTTTCCAATAAAAATGATAAGGCACTGTCAGCTGACATTTGTACGGGCTCAGTCGAAAAAAGTTTCCTTTTCAGTTTACTTAGATCCTCGCTTGATCCTGCTGCTTTTAAAACAGCAACCATGTCCTTATCTGCTGATTTGGTAGCTGAAACTCTAGCAGCATGAACTAGCATAGGCAATGAGTTATTATTAACTTCTGAAAGCTCTGTCGCCAACTTTCGTTTTTGCCGGGAGCTAGCGTTCTCATAGTCCACTTTTGGACGTCCACCTCTATTTCTCGAGCCACAACTTACGTCGATGTCAATTTTGATCTTTTTATTAAGCCATTCAGAATGCTTACTTTTAAATCTTTGAATTTGTCGCCCGCACTTTGGCCCGCACTTTGTCGGTGACTTATTCCACCCGTCGTGAAACCGGGAGTATTCTTGCACGGTTAGCTTATGGAGCATAAAGCAGCCCATAAATACCTTGGGGTGACACTGGACAGAAGACTGACCTTTGGACACCATGTCAGGCAGTGGCCGCCAAAGCACGGAGCATGGGGTGGCTCCTGAACTCCAACAACAAGCAGTCACTCAGGAACAAAGTGCTAATCTACAAAGCTATTCTGGCTCCGGTATGGAGATATGGCCTACAAATTTATTGAGTCGCGTCGAAATCTCACCTGAGAAAGATAAGAGTGGTCCAGGAGAAAATTCTTAGACGCATTACGGGAGCTGAATGGTACCTGAGAACCATGGATATTGAAAAGGACCTTGGAGTTCCCAAGGTTAGAGATGTTATCAACAAGCAGGCCGCCATATACCTTGACAAGCTGTCTTACCACCCCAACAAACTGGCTAAAAACTAGTTAAGAAGACGGAGAATCCAAGGAGTACGTCAAAGGAGAAGGTCAAAGAGAGTCTTACCCAAGGACCTTAACTCACGGCGACTCTATCAGGTCATCATATACACCAAATTCTTACACTTTCTCACTAAATACCTACATTAAAACACTTATACATTATCGGAAAGCCCCAATGGACACTGCCAAGTACTGTTAAAACCCAATATCACACTAGCATAAGCGGCCAAAAAAGGGTAGCAGAAGGCTAGTTATTGAAGGATACTTTACCAAAAAAAAAAAGTTGTAAAATAAAAAAAAAAAAATACTTTGCACTGACAAACTTATCAAACATTAAATCTAAAATCTTGATAAATTGCGACACAAAATAGTTCTAAAGAATTAATAAATCAAAACTCTATTCAATTCATTACCATAATTTGCCTTAAGGGGGTCTTCTCATTGAGCAACTTTTTTTTGCATTTATTTTTAGCTTGGATATTCAAAAATATCCCCCCAAAAGGATTTTCGAAAACTCGAATTAGTTTAGGAGATATAGTCCTTTTAGTGACCCAATGTGACCTAAATTCCCAAGCAACTGCAAACTTAAAGCGCGTTTATCTCGAAACCACGTTTTTCGAACTGGCGGCCATGATATCTCCAGTTCAACTGAACCGATTTTCATGAAACAAAGTGGAATCGACGCAGAATTGTCACCATTCTCGGGTGAACCTCGACCATAATTTTAAAAAATTTTTTACTATTTTTTTTTACACTAAACTACAAAAAAAGCCCGAAATTGAAATTTTTTTTTGAATGGCCGCCATTTTGTCAAAAAAATCACAAAATTAAGTTTGAGGTTCACCCGAGAATTACATCTATACTGATTATAACCCCGTTTTTTTTTTCATTTCGGACGCTCCGGAGACCCGGAATCGTGGCCGCCGTGACGATACCTTTTTTTTCACCACCAACTTTGAAGTCTCATTACTTTTTGAACAGCCCTCGTATCGAGGCAAAAAAAAATTTTTTATTTACTCTGAATCTTTTGTAATACAATAAATAAAAAAAGTTTTCAATTATTCTTTGCGTTTTCAAATAAGAATTTTTTTAAAAAGGGTTCAAAAACGGGTTTTGAATGAGAAGACCCCCTTAATTTTTTAAAATAATTAATTTGTAAATCAACTATTTAAGTAAAAATTTGGCTATAAGTACACTGCCCAAAGGGCCAAGCCAAGCTTTTCTCTTGTCTGCTTGTAATTTCGCACCAGATAAGAAGATAAAGGGCAACATGCTAGAATCCAATATACTTAAAAACAAAGTAACAAATGAAAAGTTTTTAATGTCTACCCTAAAGTTGAAGTAAATATAAGACATCTTTTACTAATTTTTGTTACCAACATCTTTTTCTCTCTTGTTTTGGCGCAATGCCAAAAGCGTCAGCAGCGGCACAAAAGTTTAAACAATTGTTCTATTGTCTGTTATTTTTGGGACGGAAAAATACTTGAAAAATTGTTAACTGTATCTAGAATGACGATTATGTAAGACAAATAGACGAAAAACATCTAAGCACACACACAGACACACATATGTATACATGTGGCAGCAGATGGGTGACAGTGCCATCTTATGGGAGGTCGAATCCGACCAACCACCAACAAACGCTTAAAGGTGCGTGCAAAGCAACCCATAAACCTGCGTAGGCTGCAGTTAGAAAACGAAGTTAACTCTTGGCAGATGGCGCGTCAGGCCCATCATCATGTCATGTGAACCAAGTACAAAGTAAAATATTTGCCAACTTCAACTCCAGCAACAACAACGCCAAGTGGGCGAGTTGATCTATGGAGCTGTTTCTGCTATCTAGAACAGAATTTTTCATGAGACATTTTCGTGGGTTGCTGTCGTCGTTGTTGTCGACGTACCATTGCAGTTGCAGCATTTAGCGAGATGTGGCGACAACAAATTGCCTTTTGTTGTTGCTGCTGCTGCGGTTGTTGCCAAAAAGTTAATTAGCCGCATTTGCGGTCTTTTGATTTAATGTTGAAAAAAAAAAATTGTTACAGACTTTGATTTTTCGATAAAGCTTGAGAATTTGTTGTGTGATGCGATTGATCGCAGAGATCGGAGTGCGGTATTATACGAAAACGAATTTTGGTTTTTAAAAGTCAACTTCAACACTTATTCGTTTGTGAATTAAGATATTGCCGTAAATATGTTTTACCAAACACATCACTTAGAGTATTTGATGCTTCCGTGACATTCTCGTACTCCTACATTTTATGGACCGCCTTGGTCTTCATAATCTACTTCATAATCAAGGTTTAAAAACAAGGTTATTTTAGGTTATTTCAAGGTTATTTTAGAAATTTAAGGGGGTCTTCTCATTGAGCAACTTTTTTTTTCGACTTTTTTTTGCATTTATTTATAGCTTGGATATTCAAAAATATCCCCCCAAAAGGATTTTCGAAAACTCGAATTAGTTTAGGAGATATAGTCCTTTTAGTGACCCAATGTGACCTAAATTCCCAAGCAACTGCAAACTTAAAGCGCGTTTATCTCGAAACCACGTTTTTTGAACTGGCGGCCATGATATCTCCAGTTCAACTGAACCGATTTTCATGAAACAAAGTGGAATCGACGCAGAATTGTCACCATTCTCGGGTGAACCTCGACCATAATTTTAAAAAATTTTTACTATTTTTTTTACACTAAACTACAAAAAAAGGCCGAAATTGAAATTTTTTTTTGAATGGCCGCCATTTTGTCAAAAAAAATCACAAAATTAAGTTTGAGGTTCACCCGAGAATTACATCTATACTGATTATAACCCCCGTTTTTTTTTTCATTTCGGACGCTCCGGAGACCCGGAATCGTGGCCGCCGTGACGACACCTTTTTTTTCACCACCAACTTTGAAGTCTCATTACTTTTTGAACAGCCCTCGTATCGAGGCAAAAAAAATTTTTTATTTACTTTGAACCTTTTGTAATACAATAAATAAAAAAAGTTTTCAATTATTCTTTGCGTTTTCAAATAAGAATTTTTTTAAAAAGGGTCCAAAAAAGGGTTTTGAATGAGAAGACCCCCTTAAGTCATTTGGCTCTCAACAAGATCGTTCGTTGCACTTTCTAAATATATAATCCTGTAAGTAATTCCCAATCCAGAAACTGCATAGCATGCAAACGTCCCTTCTAATGGCACGCATTCAGCATGAAGCACAGAGAGCCGAGCGTTTTTACGAAGTTGAACTAACAACAACAACCCATGCAAACGTCGCTTCTAATATAACAGTTCCTGCTGCGTTTCGCCCCTATACAAAAGCGAAAGGAAGATTGCAGGTTTTTGCAACTATTTCAAAAGTTGTATACGGGATGTGCTTCTGGCACGCAGTCAAGTCCGACTGGGAACCTCTGAAAAAGGCTACTTTATATAAAATTGGTCTCACTAAATGTTTATTGAAATGGAGAATAACAATATTCATCGAATGCTAAGTTAAAGTTTGCGGGTAGTAGAAGTATCTATTCTCAGTACTCACCTTAAAGCAAGAATTTATTTCTTAAACTTTAAAATATTGAACTTAATTACTTGATTTTTCCAATTCGAACTACAATAATTTTTTCCGCGAAAACGAAAAACTTGCAATAATACAAAGTCTCCTGGCAAAGGCTAATCTAACTTTGTGTTCATTAACCAAAATGAATGATTTCATGTGTTTATCTTACCCCTGCTTAATTTTCATTAACTATCCTAGACTTGCGCTTGACTGGAGATCTCTTTTTGGTTTACGAGTATGTGAAAATGTGCGAGTGAGAGTGTGTATGTGTGTGTGTGTGTGTGCGTGTTGTTTGTTGTCGTTGTTGCAAGTTGGAAGTTTGCTGTGACGATTTTGGTATCAGGTTGCTGCTGCTGCCTCGTTTGAGAGCAAAGACTTGGAAGTGGGGATCCTGCCAGTTAACTGCATAGTCGCCGCATAGTTGGCGCTGTTGCAAAACTGATGTAACAAGGTTTAATTTTCCATTTCAGTGCGCGGCTTGCTTTGGAGATTTTTACTCTCGTTTTTCATTGTGTGTCGCCAAAGCCGGCTTTGGCTTTTGGTTTAGAGTTTTTGGTTTAGTTGCGGTTGATTATGCTCCTCAGCGACGACACTCAAGCGAGACCAAAGCCAATGATTATGATGATTACAACGATAATTATGCAGCTGCCGGTGCCGCTGCTGCTGCCACTTTGGCCTGTCAATGATGATGATGATGGGTTTGCACGGGAGACGCTTTGGGATCATTTAAAACATGACAAAGTTAATTTGCAACTTTGCAATTTTACTCTGCCATAACCATGCTCGCCCGGTGTCCACTCTCCACTTCGTGAAGATTATGCCTTCAGTTACAGCTTCAGTGCTTGGCAACATTGTCAACATCTTCCACTGGACATTTTCCAATCTGGAGCGATCGTTGTTGCTGTTATGTGTCGGTCTGTCTGTCTGCCTGACTGCGTTTTTCGCGGTTTTACAACTTTGATTTCACTTTTCTTTGCAACATGCGACGACGCTCAACGATGTTGTCGCTGGATTTGTATTTTGTACCTTCACCGTCCGTTTTTTGAACTGTTTGCTTCATTGCTCTGGTTGTGTCGGTTCACTTAAACTTTGTTAGTCTTTAATTGGTTTTTTTTTTTTTTGGTTCACTCCACCATCATCTTCTTTAGGCATCCGTTTTTTAGCAGCGTTGTTGATGTTGATGATCATGATGATGCAGCAGCGTCCAGCCTTAGCGTTGGCTATAATTGTCAACCGCTTTGGCACGTTTGCTACAAATTTGAAAACACATTTGGGAGCCACTTTCTGTGTGAAAATTGAAAAATCAAAAGTGATATGATTCAGTTGGGTGTTTCAGGTGCTATTTGAACAAATTAAGACTTTCTAAAGAATTTAAAAGACAATATTGTCATTATGGTCAACGTACCCCACAAATTCCCACAGCTGTTCTAGCTTTTGAGTTGCTTATTATGGGGAAATACCATCTATGTCATATTCCTGTTGACTGAACTCGAAGATTGAACTAAATGAATGTTGTCAGAATAAAAATAGCTGGAGAACACACTTAATATAAAGTTTAACTAAAGTTAAAGTAGCATGAATTAGAATCATGTGGCCCAAGCGATATCAAAGCAACGCTCAACTCTTAGAAAGCAATATTTTATTTTGCCATTCACACGGTATTTTTTGAGGAAGACGCACTATGGTTTTGTAGAGATTGTTTGGAGCTGCTATTTCGCGAACTGATTTATTTTGCAATTATTTTTCAATTTCCAGTTATGGTCAATATATAACTTAAGGGGGTCTTCTCATTGAGCAACTTTTTTTTCGACTTTTTTTTTGCATTTATTTATAGCTTGGATATTCAAAAATATCCCCCCAAAAGGATTTTCGAAAACTGGAATTAGTTTAGGAGATATAGTACTTTTAGTGACCCAATGTGACCTAAATTCCCAAGCAACTGCAAACTTAAAGCGCGTTTATCTCGAAACCACGTTTTTCGAACTGGCGGCCATGATATCTCCAGTTCAACTGAACCGATTTTCATGAAACAAAGTGGAATCGACGCAGAATTGTCACCATTCTCGGGTGAACCTCGACCATAATTTTAAAAAATTTTTTACTATTTTTTTTTTTACACTAAACTACAAAAAAAAAGCCCGAAATTGAAATTTTTTTTTGAATGGCCGCCATTTTGTCAAAAAAAATCACAAAATTAAGTTTGAGGTTCACCCGAGAATTACATCTATACTGATTATAACCCCGTTTTTTTTCATTTCGGACGCTCCGGAGACCCGGAATCGTGGCCGCCGTGACGACACCTTTTTTTTTCACCACCAACTTTGAAGTCTCATTACTTTTTGAACAGCCCTCGTATCGAGGCAAAAAAATTTTTTTATTTACTTTGAACCTTTTGTAATACAATAAATAAAAAAAGTTTTCAATTATTCTTTGCGTTTTCAAATAAGAATTTTTTTTAAAAAGGGTCCAAAAAACGGGTTTTGAATGAGAAGACCCCCTTAAATAACTTAAAACCAAAAATGTTGCGGAGCTTCGTTACCAATATGCGAAAATTTGACGATCGAAGTTGTTGGTTAAAGGTGTTGGTTCAAACCTTAATCCGTTATGATATCATTGATTGATTTATTATCATCTATCATACCCTGTAGGGGCGAGAATTATGGACACTGTATAATGCCCGAGCATAAGCTAGATATTCTAGTACAGAGAATTTCCTTCTTTTAAATGCTAAAAACATGCCCGTCCTGGTTAGCCCATAGTTTCCCGTCGCCGATGTTACTTGTGCTTTTCGCACATACGCGAGCCAAATGAATTCTAACTTTTGATTGTGTGAATCGGAGATCATTGAAACGCAAGTATATCTCTTTCGCTCGCCAAAACAAGCTAATTTTTCTGTCCTCTACATTTGGCAGGGTCTATCTTAAATGTCTTTGACATGCGCCTGAAAATGCCTTGCATGGAAGCTGGCATGAGAAACTTGTTAATAACTTCCGAGAAAATCATCCCGACATGATGCAGATCAGTCCACCTTCTTCGCAACTGACCCAATTGTCTTTGTAATACCAATCACCAATTGGTTATCAGATCTTGTGTGTGTTGGCTTGTGACACACACAAAATCTGATAACCAAAAAGTGCTGGTTAATTTATCAAGAAAGATACAGGAACAGTAGAATTCACGAAAGTTGTCCCCAAAGACCCAAAAAGTCTTACTTTATAAGGAGGACCATGCATGGCGGCCTTTCAATAACCCCAATATGTTTTGTAAAGGTGATATTGTTGAGCAAATGTTAAATAAATTTCATGTCAATTTATTTTTTTTAAATATTTTTTTTATACTAAGCTCATTTTAAATAGCATTATCCGACAGATGTAAGATGTTACCAGTGGAAATTTCCATTTCACATCATCATCGAATTCAATGCGTTCCTCTAAAATGTACTCAGTGTGCATAGACCATAAGTGTATTTCCAATAAGTTCTCTGGAACATCGTGAAGGCTACAGGAAATCATTTCAAAAGGAAACAGAATCAATTAAATAAAACTGAATGGGTATAGCTATATATATATATATATCCCCAACTAAGAAGAAGAAGAAATAGTTCCGTTATATTCTACTATCCGCAAATGTTAACGTTCCATGAATGTTGTTATTATACATTTCAGTTAACATTTAGTGACGCCAATGTTATATCAAGTAGCCTTTTTATACCCTTGCAGAGGGTATTATAAAATTGTCCGGATGTTTGTAACGCATAGAAGGAAGCATCTCCGACCACATAAAGTATATATGTTCTTGATCAGCACGACGAGCTGAGTTGATTTAGCCTTGTCCGTCTGTCCGTCTGTTTCTATGCTATCTCCTCCGTCAGTTTTAAAGCTATCCTCACCAAACTTTGCACAAAGTCTTTTGGTACAAATACGCTGCACATTTGTCGGAACCGGCCGGATCGGATGACTATAGCATATAGCTGCCATAGGAACGATCGGTTGAAAAACTAGTCTTAAAGAGAAAAACCTTTTTTGTTTTTAATGGAAACGCCTCCAAAGTACGTATTTCTTAGTTTACTATCCCTTCCCATGATTTCACTAAGTTTGGTCGAAATCGGATGACTATAGCATATAGCTGCCATAGGAACGATCGGTCGAAAAACTAGTTCTAGTGAGAAAAACTTTTTTGTTTTTAGTGGAAACGTCCTTATCATTGGCATACACTTAATCTATATACTTTTACACAATTCTACAAAGATTGGTTGAAATCGGATGACTATAGCATATAGCTCCCATAGGAACGATCGGTCGAAAAACTAGTTCTAGTGAGAAAAACTTTTTTGTTTTTAATGAAAACGTCCTTATCATTGGCATACACTTAATCTATATACTTTTACACAATTCTACAAAGATTGGTCGAAATCGGATGACTATAGCATATAGCTCCCATAGGAACGATCGGTCGATTTTTTTTAAAAAACTAGTTCTAGTGAGAAAAACTTTTTTGTTTTTAATGAAAACGTCCTTTTTATTGGCATATTCTTATTTTATATTCTTTAGACATATTTCTACAAGGTTTTATCAAAATCGGATAACTATAGCATATAGCTGCAGTATGAATGATCGGTCGAAAAAGAAGTTCTAGTGAGAAAAACTTTTTGTTTTAAATGGGATCGCCTCCAAATTAACGCCTCGTAATTAACAGTGTATTATGCTTTTCCAAGATTTCACCAAGTTTGGTCGAAATCAGACATCTATATAGTATAGATCCGATAGAAAAGTAATGTCCAAAAAGTAGTCTTAGTTAGAAAAGCTTTTTTGTTTTCAATGGAAGCTGCAAGGGTATACAAAACTTCGGCCGAGCCGAAGTTAACTTTCCCCTATTTTTTAAAACTCATATACAAATTTTTGGTGGTTCTTTACAAAAATTGCAAAAAAAATTCCATAATTAGTGCATTTGTATTTTAATCATATAGATTCATCAGATGGTTTTTATATGTTGACTATAGTAGAGGCTTTATAAAATCACAAATTAATGCTTGGTGTGACCTTCTAAAAAATTCTAAAACGGTCCAAAGTCCGTAAAATGGTTTTCCGCGAATATCTCCGAAACGGAAACTAAGTTATGACTTTGACCTTCCCACTCGTATTCAGGATGGGCTTGTCTACAGGAAAGTTAAAGATTCTAGGGATACTTTTTACTGTACAACAGTGTAGTTAGAAAGTACTTGTTCATATTCATCTTTTAGATTCTTAGGTCCCTCCAGACCTGAGCTCCAAACGGAGCTCCCGCCGTTTCGATAGTTCTAAACAAAATTTGGTTTGGGGTAACTCTAGGTTTTTGAACAAAATCCTTCGGTTCGAGCCTTGGTTCAGTCGACTTCTTAAGCATTAACACCGTAAATTATCCTTTGGACATTACCATTTTTTGGAAGTAATATTCACAAAGTGATGAAATAGTTATAAATTTCTTTTTGGAAATCTGATTTATAGCTTTTAAATCAAGTATCTAAAAAAGAAGTAAGAACCTTTAATAGCAGAGCAAAGTGCTAGGTTTAGTGCTGTTCTCAACTGTAATCATTACTGAGTGTCAGAGAGAGACCGACATATTTAAGGGTAAGAGTTGTTTTCTTCTGTTGTTGTTGTTGGACTGCTCCCAAACTAAAAATTCCCACCCACCGCTGATTCAAATGATCGTCCCAAGATAATGTGTTGTTGAAAGTAAATTTAAGATTTTCGGCATATTCTGCATAATTAATTATCAATTCGGAGTCGGAGAGGCCAATCATTTTATCTTTTTAGGGTTGATCAACAAGTGGTTTTTCCAGGCCCATTCACTCACCAGGTTTAGCATATTATTAAATATACTCATACATTCAGACATTTGATTAATTGGAAGACTAACATACATTTGAAGATGATCAGCATGAATATGGACTTCACAATTAGACAGGGCACTTGGAAGATCACTTCAGTAAATATAGAAAAGCTGTGGTCCAAAAAAAGTTGTGGTATATCGTATCAAAAGCCTTGCTACAGTCCAAAAAGGGCAAGAAATGTTAAGGAACTGTTGTCAAGTTTCCTGCGTATATCTTCTGTTATTTTCAGTAGAGCTGTTCTGCAACTAAGCTGTTTTCTAAAACCAGATTAATTATTACTTAAAAGGTTTTCTTCTAAGAATAATTCATTTGATAATCCATCAATGCTCGGGAGTTTTTGAAATTTACGGAAGAATGGAAATGGGACAATATTAATTTTTGTTTTTTGGACTGGCCATTTTCCAACTGTTAGAAAAGGTCAAAGTCATCTTAAAATTTCTACACAGAGAAAAAAAGGATATTAAAAATATCCATTGGATAATTTCCCGTATCCATTTGAACTGCATGTGTCTTTATTTGAATCATCCAACGGAGCTGAAAATCATCCAAAGGATATGAAAAATGATAATTTTCCGAATGACTTTCTGCTCCGTTGGATGATCAAAATGATATTGAAGACATATCCAGTTCAAATGGAGCTTACTTGGATCAGTATAAGAACAAGGCAAGAATTGTTCTTGGGTCTTATACGATACTTTTATTATCAGTTGAATTCTTAAGAATTTGGCATGTTCGACCCATGAAGATAGAATTGTATCTGTGCAAAAGTAATTCTTATTCGTGGTTTCAACGGCAGTTTGAGGTCGTTGATGCATCCCTTTATTAGGAGAACCCTGACTTATGATTTGAAAAAACTAATTAATAATAATAATGGTGATTAGCCAAATTAACTACATTAATCTCTTAAGTCCTTTCATAACCTTTTCGTCTGCTCATTGATGACTACAATAAACCAAGTTGTCAGCTCGGGAATTTTCTTATTGCTTTAAAAAATATTTTTAAACTATGTTTTCCCTTGTGATTCCGTGTCGCTGCGAAAAACTATCGCTTGGGCGGGAGGTGGACTGCTATTACTTGAACGTACGGCGCATTATACTTGAACTCTCTAAATGGGTTAAGCAAAAGATGTGAATGATTCCACAAATAGTGATACAATGTACATAGATCAAATGTGGTAAGTGGCAGCACATCAACAAGAGCAACTTTTTGCGGCATCTGTTGATGCTTGGCCAAACAGGCAACCAACTTGGATGCGTTTGGGGAGTCAGTTGATGATGCTGCTGCTGCTGTTGCTGGAGTGCAATCTGTACCACTTTTTCCTTCACTGGACACCACAACAAGTGCAACAACAGTAGTTGCCGTTTACAGTTGCCACAGTGCAAACACATCTCCAAATCACGTCTTGCTGGAGCGTTGTTGCTGTTTGCTTGCGTTACATATCTCGTCGTCTAGATTGGCTGGACGGCCGTCAAGTGAAATAAAAAGTGAGAGTGACATCGGAAATTGTTTCAATTTTCCCAAACGAAACCAACAAACTAACAAACTGCCAGCCAAGTTGCCGCAATCGCCGCAATTGCCATCGTCGTCATCATCACCAGGCGGCAAAAAGAGATCCCCTTGGTCGGTCGTTCGTTCGGTCGGTCGTTGGTCGCTGAATGAATGAATGTCGAAAATTGTATTGAAAACAATTTTTCTACGTATGCCAGCAAGTGCTTTCCAAATGCTCCAAAAAGCGAATCGTTAGGTAGACCAGTTGCCTGCCTCGCCGCTGGCTGCACTGCATCCTGTTGTTTGTTATAGTTTTCCAAGTTTTATTTCTTATTTTATCATTTTACATAACTAGCACACAGCACCCAGCTCCAGCTCCTCAACTTCGACTAAATGCTCAGCTGGAATAATTGAAATTTTTTTGGTTTATTTTTTTTTTATTTTACTTTTTTAAGGTGCAAAATTGGTTTAGTTACAGTCTTGTTTTTTACTTCAGCGTTGAGCAATTTTCGTGGGGTATTCGACTGATGCTGATCATTTTTGAATAATGACAGGACCCATAAATAAGACTCAAGTTTTCGGAGGCTGATGTGGAATTTATTGAGCGAGCAAATGTGTGGAGTGCGCGAAAAGTACAACTCAATTGGCCATCTTGATACGTGATCATTGATTTCGAAGTTAACTTAAGGATGTCCAAATTTATTTTAATTGTGGCATAAACTACACAGTTCCAGACACTTGGATAGAGTTGTGGCCAAGCCACCGGCTCTTAGCATCTACCTGCAAGTGAAACTGGATTTTTGAGATTCGCAGTAGCATTTAAAGCTAATTGAGCCATCACCATAATTTTGTTGTATAAAATAAAGTTTTACCCATTTATTCAATAAATGTCATAATTAAACTAAAATTGCACTTGCAGTTTGAGGAGTTTGACTGAGATTTTAAACTCAATTCCTTTATACACTGAAGTTTATGTTCCTTGCTTTAGATATACAAATTTTATTCCAGTAGCATTTTATGCTCAAGCACTTAGAATTGTGGTGCGCGATGGGTTTCTTTAATGTGATCAAGTAACCTAGTTTTTTCTTATTGCAGTCGTTTATACAAAGATTTCCAGGACACCCCTGAATATACAGACTTATATATTATAAGTCTGCTGAACTGGAACCATGTTTAGAAGAAGTTTGATTGGTTAACAAATTTGGCCATTTTTGATTGTCTTTTTTAATGTTTTTGCTGTCCTTGTTGTACACTAGCTAAATACGTTGCTATTTCGTTGCCTATATAATTTGTTGTTCACTTGCTGAACACGCTGCTACTTTGTAGACGACTTAATAAAACAATAAAATAAATTAGAAAAGACAAAGTAAACAAACTGTGGCACATAGCTGCAAATCTCTTAAGTTCGAGTCCGTTGGAAGTCTAAGGTTCAGATCGCGGACCGGTTCCTTTACTTATCAAATCCGCGGTTACGGTTCGAGTTTTGGTTCATAGATTTATACACTTCTCGGTAAAAAATGAGACATTTTTCTATCAGTACAAAATATTGTGAAAGTTCTTTGTACCGAACATTTATCCAAACAGAGGTGGTTCGGTTCGCGTTCAGGTGCTGGAGCTTAGAAACTTAGAATGCTCGTTTCATGGACGAGGTTCGCGAAACGCAGAACACACGAACCGAACCCGCTCTGTGGGGTTAAGCATGGAAAGTGCAATGTCCTTGTATTAGATATTGACGTGGGCAAAATGAAATTGGATCCCATCCCAAAAATAAAATTACTATACGGAACATCCCACAAAACCCAAGGAAATTTTTAGAAAACACGAGATAAAAAATGTATCCCGGTTCTCCTTATTAAATTAAGTCATATAATACTATATTGCTATTTTTTCCAACTTCGAATCATAATCATATATTCGGGTGTGTTCCAGAAATCTCTAGAGATTTTCGTATAAACGATTGGATTTTGAACTAAACTATCAGGTCTTTATATATAAAGTGTCAAGAATAATGTGGCCTACTAGATTATAGGATAGGAAAACTTTACGCTTGAAATGTACTTGGTGCAGAGCAGTCAGTTTCAAATCTCTCAACTTTAGTCATCTAATCTAGTAGTCTGGCATTTTGGAGATGATTTTAAGCTGAGTTTCAAGGAAATCTGATGAATCGAAAAAATAGCTTTTCCTATAAATAATTTTATGAGCATCCACCCTGGAATAGTATTTGTCAAAATGGGTAAAGCATATGACTAATTATTTCGCTAACTATGAAAACAGGTGAAAAACTGATTTTCCCATTAAAAATCACCGGCCATTTTCCTTGTGTGAGGATTTTCTGAAATCTTTGCTTAGAAACTGGAATTTAATTGATATCGACTCCTTTGCTTTGCTGGAATTAAAGTATTTAAAAAATCGAAGATCTTTCGAAAAGGAAAGGATATTTTGTTGTAAAAAGATCGATATTTGCGATATTTTCAAAAAAACAGCCACTTCTTTAGAATACTACGAAATTTCAAGGCAGCAAACCTCTGAATGGAGAAGGTTTAGTCAGGTAGCTCAAACATTCATCAGTGTCTGGTGTCTGGATATTAAAATGTAGCGCTAGTCTCACATTCTATATGTTTAAATGTTAGAATTTGTTTTGCCATAAATTGACGTATGCTTTATTTCCCCTTTGAAGTCGTAATAAGTCTAGTTTGGATATGATTTTGAAGTGATTATGCTCCGATAAAGTTGGAGAGACGGGGTGTTGTGAACATACTTAGTTTGGTGTTTCGCTTTAACATGGCCAAAACTCAATATTTTTCATTCTGTAAATTTTGCATGTATGTACATTAGTTTTTGAAAGAAAAATGTGGTTTTTTCATTTCGTTTTGAAATCGTGGTCTTTTGACATTTCGAAAATTTGTGGGGTGTTGAAAAGCTTAAAGACGAGTTTTTCAGCAACTATTTTGCTCGATTGCTCGACCACAATTAGTAGAATCATGGAAAAACATAACAAACTGTTGATAACGAAATTTGGAGGCGATCCCATTGAAAACAAAAAAATTTTTCTCACTAGAACTTCTTTTTTGACCGATCATTCCTACTACAGCTATATGCTATAGTCATCCGATTTTGACATAACTTTGTAGAATTGTGTAAATGTATAGAAAATAAGTATATGCTAATGACAAGAACGTTTCCATTTAAAACAAAACAAGTTTTTCTCACTACAACCAGTTTTTTGACCGATCGTTCCTATGGAAGCTATATGCTATAGTCATCCGATTTTGACAAAACTGTGTAGAATTGTGTGAAAGCATAACAAATAAATAAATGCAGATTTTTAGGTCATTTCCATGGAAAACAAACAGTTTTTCTAACTAAGACTACTTTTCAGACTATACTTTTCTATGTCAGCTATACTATATAGATGTCCGATTTCGACCATACTTAGTGGAACCATGGGAAAACATAGCAAACTAAGAAATACGAAGTTTGAAAGCGTTTCCATTGAAAACATAAAAGTTTTTCTCACTAAGACTAGTTTTTCGACCGATCGTTTCTATGACAGCTATATGTTATAGTCATCCGATCCGGCCGGTTCGGACAAATGTGCAGCGTATTTGTACCAAACGACTTCGTGGAAAGCTTGGTGAAGATAGCTTTCAAACTGACGGAGGAGATTGCATAGAAACAGACAGACGGACAGGGCTAAATCAACTCACGCTGATCAAGAATGTATATACCTTAAGTGGTCGGAGATGCTTCCTCCTATGCGATACAAACATCCGAACAATTTTATAGTACCGTCTGTAAGGGTATAAAAATGTGTGCATGCGTGGGCTGTCAAAAAAGTTCTTGGCTTTCAAAGTAGGATCTACTAAAAAATGTGTGTTAATGGTTCGCAGATTTCCGGAACGCAAAACAATATCGACAAAAAAATAGTAAACAATTTTCGTCAAAGTGAATGTTAGCAGGCTCAATGTATCAATGTACATATATCTGTTGTTTGTGGCCACTAACTTTAATTACTGAGAAATTCGTCTCAGAGTGTGCTTAAAGTGTGCCACGATTTTCTTGTGTGCATTTATTTAAAGGGGTATGCTTCCCATTTGTATAAATACCAAGGTATTTTTATTGTTAGTTTAATAGGGAACCGTTAACGTTTTATAACAAACGTCACGGCGCGCCAATTCCGTTCGGATTGTATCTGAATATGGGTTTAACGACCTGCTTTGATTTTAGTCAAAGTGAATGTTAGCAGGCTCAAGGTCGAGGTTTGATTATATTTCAATAATTAACCAGAAAATTCAACAAAGAATACATATGAACATGAACAGTAGCTGCCATGGCGTCAGCCGAAACGGCCGTCTACACAGCCACAGCTTCTGTTCTTGTTCATATGTATTCTCTGTTGAAATTTCTGTTTGATTATTGAACTATAATCAAACCTCGACCTTGAGCCTGCTAACATTCACTTTGACTAACATCAAAACAGGTCGATAAACCCATATTCGTAAACAATATTCTTTCAACGATTGACGTTCGACCACGTTAAAACTGCACATATCAAAATCTGATCAGTAGAACTTGATTAAAGTTACGAACCAGCTTTAAAAACGTGGTTTCGAGATAAAAGCGCTTAAAGTTTTGGATATTTTGAGAATGCCTCATATTGGCAAAAACATCGCTTCTATAAATTGAAAGTGTTCCGAATTTTGGAAAATGCTTTTGGGATAAAGTTCTTGAATATCTAAGCTACAAAAATATAATATTAAAAAATCGAAAAAAATCTAAAAATTTAAATTTTTTAGAAAAATTCATATTTTTGTTTGATGTTTGAATTAAGATAATGGTATCTTAAAAGCCAGAACCAAACTTTGGTTTAGCATATGTAGAAACAAATTTGGCTTGAAAAGGTTAAATAATGTGGCTACAGGCAACCTAAAAATGTGAACAAGCCTCGTTCAACTCACGTTTATTGAAATATCGCTTAAACCTGACGTGCTAGGGAAACCGGACAGTTTATCTGAATTTAGCGCTCGAAAATACATCAGGAACGATTTGCTATCTTCTATGGTGCAAAAGTTGCCTTTTTTTGTATACAAGAGAAATTTGTTCTACTGTATGTTGTTGCTACGACGAAAAATCGCAATATTGTTGAACCGATTCTCATTCATAGTTGATCTTACAGTAATCTTCAGTAAGCAAAGTGTACAAAGTTTAGAGCACAAGAACCGATTGTTCCTATAGCATAGTTTGTATATGGAATTTGATATGATCCGATTCGAGAAATCAAGGCTGAACCACTGAGACTCCTTTAAAATCCTAAAAAATCGCCATTCGATATATTTATTTATTGATACGATAAAATTGCCAATCGATATATCTATTTATCGATACGATATTGACAGCCATATCTGATTGAAGGTCTATGCAAAACCATTGATCTTTAAGAAGCGGTTTAGGCTGTGGGCTGATATGTCGGTCGGACTAAGAGACTTAAATACATAAATACAAATATAACCGATCGAAGGGTATCATTCTAAGACTCAGTATAGAATTAAGTAAAAATTATTTATATTTATTTAGCATAATAATATAAAATCCAAGCCTAAAAGAAGTGTTAAGATCTTGACAAAAAGCATGTAAGCCAAGACTTCAATATCAGCCCTTCTAAATCAAGGCTAATTCTGTACTTAATCAGTACAGATTAGAGCTGAAGAGTGATCCAAGTAATAGTTTCCATTACCAGCATTCAAATTATGCTTTCAATGAGGATGACTTGAGAAAATAGACAAATCCACGAAATGTGTTTTCCTTTCTTCCCATTGTTGTTATTTTCCAAGCTTCGATGGTCTCTGCCTCTGCTAAATCTAATACCACCCAAGATGGACTAATTGAAAGGCAAGCTCCTTTGGCCATCTGTTGTCCCGCATCCATATCCGTGTATCACCCACCAACTTAGCCCAGAGTGAATGGCGAAATTTGAAAGTACATACAAACAGACACACATATGTTCAAACATATAGGTAGGTAAATGACAATTATAGCAGCGCCATGAAATGGCACTCATCGCCGAATGGCAGCTATCAAATGTATTCAAATATTTAATTGAAAAAATACAAAATCCAAAAAGAAAATCACAGAAATAACTCACATTTCACGACTTCATCACACAGAGAGCTGCAGCAGCTAAGCAGTTCACAAATCAGGCAAAAAAAACTACTCCGCTTGATTGCCTAAACGTTTCAACAGCTCAGCATTTTTGATGCAATTAATTAGATTTTTATTTCTTCATTGAGCGAATCGAGAGACTCTTTGTATGTGCAGGTGTATGCGTGTGAGTGTGTGTGTGTGTTAGTGGAAGCAACCCATTTGATTTCGATTTATTACCACACACTCCAGCAAATGATACAATTATTTATATGCGCGACGTCAGCCGGAGGAGATCGAAGCGACAGGCAGGCGAGAGCCAGTTAAGCTTGTTCTAGTTGAAAGCGATAGCCAAGCCTGGTTTTGTTTTTTTGGTCTCGATCTCGACTACCTCCTGGCCTGGCGGCCAGTTTTGTCGCCAGATCGCATATATAAACTCTATTAAAAATAACGAAATAGAAGCAACTCTGTCGAGAGAGCAAAAAAAAAAAGAAACCATATCAACATTCACATCATAAGTAAACCAGTTTGCACCTGAGAGAGGAAGAAGAAAGTTGTCTTGGCCATTTTGGTGTGTTTGTGCAGTGCCTGGCCAAGACTTTTTTCTACTTACTCACATATATACAATATATAAGTTTATTGCAATTTATATATATGAATTTGAAGGAGCCCCCGACTAGCGGGCGTTGAACAATGGCCAAAAACTAACTGTAACATGGCAGGCAACGAGCGTTTTTTCTGTTTTTGTTTTGGTCATAAGCATGAAATATTGCGCACATCCAAGTGTCCCCCTCCATGTCCAAAATGTCCGCTGCAGGCCGCCTAATTATATTGCCTCGTTGGAGTTGGAACCTCCAACCTATCATTGCCTGACACATGCTACCGTTCGAACACGTGCGGCCTAACTAACAAAAACAGCAGCACAAAAAATAGCAGGAGGATAACTATTGAAGAGGGGGATCGAACATTTGAATACCCTTAAAAACGTAACATATAATAATTTTAGAAAATTGTCATTTCTTTTCAATTAACAAAGTGCAACGCACACACAGAATCTAAATTAATTTTGTAAATAGTACGGTAGGTACGAAAATCCTTAATTCAGGTACGATATTTACCATACCGAAATATATGATTTAACACTGTTCCTTGATATTTTTAGTGCATTTCGAACTGTTTCAAAATCTCTTTGATCAAAAGTACTCTTAGGTTGAAATAGTCCAGTTGCTGTGCAGCGGGTAGTGTGTGTGTCAGCTATGCGTGTTATCTTCGATCCCGCCTCTGGACATCTAACGTAAAAGTTGTGCCTTTAAAATCTAACAGAACCTGTCACCTTCGCCAGCTATTGGCGCCAGCTGCCAAGTAACTTAGCCATGAAAAAACTTCTCAAGCTTTGCCATTTGGATTCGTAGGTCCTGTAAAGCCAAATATTTATTGTAATAGCTCAAACCCGAAAAATATTCTTCGTTAAAGTCTAATAAATTCTAAAGACAACACCCATACGTCCTTTTAACAAAAGAAGGGTACTTAAAAAGTGAACCAAATCATCTTGATTTAAGAACATAAAATGCTTAAGCTATTCCCAATTTGTTCTTAATATTGATTTAAGTAAGAGCCATAAAATATCCAAATTCTAAGAAGGTATTACATTATGTCAGAAGTCTACCAACACTTCATAGGCAACGTCTTAGAACCTGTTGGGACTTTTAAGGTCATGTTCTTTTATGTAGCACACTTTTTGGAACTTGCATTGTAAATGCATGAGGTAGTTAATCCAATTTATTTTATACTCGAATTAAGAATGCGTTTTCTAGTTTTTTGGGTTTTTGCTAAATACAAGAATTTGTTAATTTATTTTCAGTCGCTGTTCGATTTCAGAGTGATTTGTACCAGAGATCTGCAGAAGTGCACTGTAGCTACCAGTGCACTGCACAAGTACTTGATAGTTTTACCACCCGAGTGTCTCAATCACTGTAATAAAATGTATGCAGTCTTTACTCTACTCGTACCACCGAGCTTTTACGCCACAGAAGGGAACACATATTGCTTCTGGTGGGAACCTTAACGGGTCACTGTATTATCGGCGGACACGCTGCACGCCTAGGCGTCAATCTCCATGATTTCTGCAGAAGCTGCAGGTACGAAGAAGTGGAAGAAACAGTACAACATCTCCTCTGCCACTGCCCTGCCCTGAGTAGAAGGAGACGTAGCACATTAGGTCAACCTCTCCTTCTCAACCTCTCGGAGATATCCGAGCTAGAGATCTC
Organism: Lordiphosa collinella; assembly: GCA_018904265.1. Taxonomy (NCBI): domain Eukaryota; kingdom Metazoa; phylum Arthropoda; class Insecta; order Diptera; family Drosophilidae; genus Lordiphosa; species Lordiphosa collinella. Next base: position 261,635 of record JAEIFV010000044.1, on the reverse strand, counting down.
AACTCTAATAAAATTCATTCTGTCCGATGGTTCAGTAACAAAGAACAAATATGGCATCGCAATGGGCCCGAAGAGGTCTTAGTGAGAGGGCGACTTGTCGCTCTCAGCCATCGCAACTTAACCTAACCTTATTCTAGTCGTGGCATATTTGTGCATCGCTATTGTACTGCATTGTGTATTCTGTGCAACTGACAGACGAACAGAACAGCTGACACCGTTGTCGAAGCTAACACAACAAATTAGGCATTCTATCAAACATGACACCACCCATTCGGATTTGTCGGAACGTGGTTCCCAAAAGAATGCCTTCTGGCACACTTCTTTTTACTAGGAAGAAAGCACTACCAACTTTTGCAGTATGATAGAAGGCAAATAATGTGTATGAAAACTGATGCACGTTTCATTTGGCAGTAGGTTAGAAGAGAAGAAACCTGCACAACATGCAAATGGCACGCTTGCATCCCGTGCTATTGGAAACCAACATGCAAAGTGAGGTCGAAGATTGACACCATTTTTATTTCAAACATGTTCTTTTTGCCGTATGTTGGAAGGCATAAAATCAGCATAGCATGCAAACGTCCCTTCTAAAGGCACGCGTCCAGCGTAAGGCAGAGACAGCCGAGTGTTTTTACGAAGTTGAACCAACAACAACAACCCATCCAAACGTCGCTTCTAATAGAACAGTTCCTGCTGCGTTTCGCCCCTATACAAAAACAAAAGGAAGATTGCAGGTTTTTGCAACTACTTCTGAGTGGTAAAAGTTGTATACGGGATGTGCTTCTGGCACGCTGTCAAGTCTGACTGGGCAGTCGTTTCTGTCAGAAACTAGTACCACAACGAATAAGTGTTACATTTGACTGTATGTGTTAGGTGTCAGGTCACACCGCATACAGCTAGTGCACTCGTAGTCAAGAAATTAGTTTTTCTTGCAGATCTCTGATTCGTACTTAATTTAAGTACATCCAAAAACAAAATATGTCAGAAATTTTAACTACAAAGTGGAATAAATTCTATTCCGATCGCTCAAAGAACTCTGCCTATGGTTTATTTCAGACTGTAAAGTTAAAGACTTAATTTTTTTCCCACTAAAGCCTAGTACGGAGAACGCAAAAAATGACACTGTAAAATCGGTCGGAAAATTTTTGCTGGCTGGCGTCATACGACTAGTATGCTGACAAGCAAACAGGGGGGTAGTAAAATCCACACGGGCGTCGTAGCGTTGCCAACATTTCTGAGCATGTGGATTTTATTGAACAGCTGTTCGAGTTTTGTTTGTGCGCCCTAACTAATAATATTTATTTATTTCGACGGTCGGTAGAGCAAAAATATGTAAAAAAAAAAAAGAAAATTCGATTGAAGCGCTTTTATGAGGAAGAAAAAAAGTTGAATTTTTTTGGGGCCTTTTCAATATTTTGAGTATTTTGATTCAGTTGTAATAGACAGCCTCGAAGTCCAGAAAGAGAAGCAACAAATTTCTTTGACTGCACCGGCCAATGCCGATGAAGAGAAACCACAGTAATTTATACTAACTTTTATGAAATAAAAACAAATAAATAATGAAAATGTGTAACATTTCTTATTGATCTCGCAGACGTATCGCGTCTGCACCGGGTGCTTTGTTTTGGAGCCAATTAAAACTGTTGGCGCTCATTTGAAAGTTTTGAATGAAAACTTCTGTTACTCGAACTATTGGGTAAAATCGCATTAGATTTTATAATCTCTCTTAGCTTTATCGATATACTCATATCGTTAGAAAATCTTTCAAATATGGCAACTGAGACGCTGAGAGCGTCTGCTTCTTGTATGCTCTGACTTCTTCGTCCAAGGCAATTTGTGCGGCATAAATGAAAACTTAAGTTTTTAGATACAAATTCTGTAATATAGGTGGACAACTGCCTCCTGGCTTCGCCATAGGACATTACCGATTTGCATTTCATATACTAAATTTTTTTGTTGTTGCGATTTGAAATTCTCATGAAATTGTTTGTAAGCCGGGAAAAGTGTGACCGTATACTTGGTATTTGCATTCTTGGTATTTTTTGGCTATCTCAGCACACTAATTTGTTGTTACGATTCACTTTCAAAAAAGCAATAAATGGCACAAACAGCTTGGCGTGTGTATTGTGTGTTTTTGTGTGTTTTGCAAAATAATTGACTTCTATTTCAATTGAAGAAACTTGAACCGAACCAAGGAGCGAACTTAAAAAACCTTGGACCTTAAATCTTCGAGCATCATCCATTTATCAATATTGGTTTTATCCCGCAAAAAACTTGTAGATTTGCAGTCAGAGAGTTGTACAATTTTTTTTACGATTTTTGACTTTAAATACTCGGGAAAATTCGAATAATTTTAAGAAAAGTTTGGACCCGAGTTGAATTACTTCAATCCAGTTCACAAGTGGAAACCACTACCAAAACGATTAATACTAAATCGGAAGTGCTTGCGCACTAAAGTAGGCAATATAATGCTTTGAACTTATAATTAACTAATCAACCGAAAATTCCCAACTACTTTTAGCCTTTTACTTTAGGAGTAGCGTTCGCCATTTAGTCGACACTAAAATATTATACACTTATTAACAACTTCATAAAAGACTTTAACTGTTTTAAATAACTATTCGTTGATTGCGTTTTAAGCCTGCGGTAGTTTTCAATTTTAATATCCAATGAACAAGCCTGAAAATACCCTTTTCCAAAGATTAAACCAACGGATGGCAGCTAACAACACACATTGCGCCAACAATCAACGTACAAATTCCGATCTGGCTTAAAGTGAAAGTGCTCCAATTGCTAACGCGCTGGCCAAAGCAGCATCCGCGGATGCGGCCAAGTGCTTTGACTCCTCCTCAACAGCAGAGCAGAGCAGAGTCATCCCATTGCATTTGCGCACTTGCTGACAAGTGGTTTTTTTCCGTTGCACCCCATGCCATGCCACGCCTCCTATTTCTCGCCCGTGTTCACATTGCAGAATAATTGCCTTGACTTGGCTACCAAGCGTTTTCAAGTTGGTTAAGAGAGGAGAAGCGGGGTGTTTTATTAGCGTGTTGGCAATTACAATTGACGGCTGTGCACATGTTTCCAATGTTGGTAAATTACCTAAAGAGCATCAAGAGAGCTGGCATACAGTGCACATAAATGGGATTTCCTTCCGGTCGACACTAAAAAGGAGATTGCAAACTAGTGCTTCACTTTGAAGTGTGAAACCAAATACCAAAGGATGCGATTTCTAATGCTTACTTTAAGTGTCTAGACTAATGAATGAATGCTAGACATACCAAAATTCCACTCTTTATTACAAAAATAAAGAGTAAATTATATGATGCTAAATAAGTTGAAAAATATCTTGGTTGTTTGTTTCATAATACTCATACTACTTCGTCTTTTTTTTCCAACAAACCAAGACTCATAAATCAACTATTAATTTCACCAACTCATCATCTCTCCACAAAACCCATCTTAATTCAGCTCAGCCAAAACTCCACCTCTTTTACACCTCCACTCTTTACCACGGCCTACCAAATACCGCAAATGAGGCACTTTCATGTCAACCCACCATTTAACCCACACGAAACTCATAATATGGGCAAATTCTTTCAAATTGCCCACAAACTAGCCCACTTTGGTTTTGACAATGGAGCCGGCCGCTGGCATCAAAGTGATCTTTCACAGCCAAGTGGAAGTGGAGTACGAGTAATACCACCTGCTCTCTGTTTCGAATGGGTTCCCATATATCAACGCATACTAAACAATATGCCAAAGCTAAATTGCGATACAATTATAAAAGGCCGAGACATTTTTCGTATCAAAAATGCGCGCAAAAAACGACAAGAAAAAAAATACAAAATCTACAATTTCACACACATGCGAGGAGTACGAGTTTAAGATTCAATGCGATGATTACATATTATTTGTTGTTGTTGTTTTTGTTGTCTGCAGAGTTTTATGGTCCAAGGTTAAAAGCTTCGACTTGAAAACTGAAGAAAAACGAAAAATAAAACTGAAAAACTTTGCGACTTTTGTGTCGCTTTTGTGGCGGTACAACTTCATTTGATTTGCAGTGAATATTAAAGCAATTTGTGGGATTATTTCCTATTGTAATCAACGGTTGTGTTTACTCATCGGAGTCAACCGGCAAGGGATTGATACACTGATAAAAAGCAAATATATAAAATGCTGTTGTTCATTTAAGCATCAATAAAAATATTATTTTCTGGTTAAGACATTACAACTAACCACTATAAAGCTTCTTAGAGTTGAACCATAAACCAAAAAAAAAATTATTGAGGTTAATATTAAAATTGATCTAGTACAGAAGATAGGAAAGAAGACATTCAAGCCTGTTCCCGTTTTCGATTCCGACAAAATCCTGCGGAACCGGAATTGTTTAAAGTCCCTGCTTCCAAAAACCGACTTTGGTTTTTGGCTTTTAACTTGAAATTTGCATCGGTTTTTATTTGACATTTTTGATGGCAAATCGTTTCAACCAAACACTTCAATCGAAACTTGGAAATCGCAACTCTTAGCAATTCCGATCAATCGAATTCGGAAACGGGAACAGGCCTGATTAATATATAAGTATGTTTCAAAAAACACTTTTATTTATTTAATTGTTGATTAAATGATAACAATATTGTGAAAATAGTGCATGTTCAAAACCAAAAAAAATTTTGAATTTAAGCCTTTTAAAAGGTGGTATGGATAGCAAGGTAAAAACTATTTGGATTGTTGACCAAAAGGTCCTTGAAAGCAGAGCTCAACCCGAATGGACATCAGCAATTTTTAAGAACAAAAAGTATGATTTGATCCCGAAAGTAGGATTTAAAATTTGTAGTACGACTTATTCTGTATTCATCCGAATCGGATTGTCTTAAGTAAGTATCTTACTTAAAAAACGAATGAGAGTTTGAAAGAGCGAAAAAACTGAGATCAAAAGCAAATTCGATCTTCTTTGCGTCTATCCAAGGCCACTTTGTTGGTTGACCATTCTTTCTTAAAAAATTTGAAAAGTGAATATATAAAATGTTATATACATAAATGGTTGATGACAATTAATAAAGTGAAGTTAGGATTATGAACATTAATATGCTGTGGAAAATTTAGCCGGTATACCGATTCTCAAAAATATACCATACGTTCTAAATCTATGAACAAATTAAGAAAACTCGTTTTGAAATTGTGTCCTTAAAAATTTTCGCCGAGTCCGTCACGTTGACAACCGCTTAAAAAAAATATAGTCAACGTTTAGTATCAATTATGTTATATTATTACCAAAAAATGGCTAAAGGTATATTTTTAGTATTTAAATAAAAATATTAATCAGTGAAAAATACACAGATAACAATATACAAAGAGGAGGGCTTATAAATGTAAGTAAATTGTATTTTGACTTATAAACAGGGATTATTACCGAAACTATTTTCGGTTCCGGTACAGGTACCGGTACGAACCGAAATTAATGTTTCTGTAAAAGGTTCTATTTCGGGTTTTAATTTATTTCGGTTTTCGGTATCGATACGGTACCCAGTTTTTTATTTCGGTATACCGGAAAGTAAAAATTTTAATTAATCGTTTTATTCCTTTGTAATATATAGAAACAATATTCAACACAAAAGTTCCAGTCGATTGACATTTAACGTAAAATTAAAATCGATTTTCACTTTTCGCATTATTTTACAGAAATTGCAACTTTTGAAATCTCATACAATTCTGGGAACATTGTGGAGGACTCTGACCACCATTTTAGAATGTTTTCATGCTTTCGAATACGTTTATTTGCAAGAAAAATGTTAATGAAATCCAGCAGCTTTTTTGTTGACAAAACTAATGTGATTTTATTATCAAATTTCTTTTCTTGCAACATCACATGTGCATCAACTTCGTCGCGAAAATATTTGTTGAATGAGTAATACAAAATTTTTTTGCTCAAGATTTGGCATTACGTTATACCTTGGGTACAAAAACATGCCACCTAGAAAAGCATTGTTTTCAAAAAAGGATTCTCTCGCTTTTATATTTCCTGAACGAGTGGTGACTTGCAGTGTAACCAAATGGAATAAAAATCACCCAAAACTAGATTTTCGGCTTGAAATTTAGTTGTGGCCACCTTAGTTGGTACTAATATGCTTACAATTTCGCGAGCTGAGTCTCACACTTTTCAAAAATCTTAACAAATAAACGATGAAAGACAACTGAATTTCTTATGTATGTACGTATGTATGTACAGGGTGGGTCAAAAGAAGTCACCCTATTGGAAGATGCTCTTATTTTTACAATTACCAAAGTCAGATCTGTTTTGACATTTGTGGACTAGACAGATGTAGAATACAAGGAACAAGCCATGGATCGATATACTTCCAAGAACGCGGAATAATCGTGAATAATCGATTTTTCGACCAAAATCATAATGACCGATGACGCTCATTTCACCTCATTCCGCCGATTTAACAGTTCCAGATTTTTTTGGGGGTTTTGAAACCCGGTTTACGTACAAGCCCGAGACCGGAAGCCCAAGGACGACACGGTGCGAGAATCTCAGCCCGGTTCTGCCAAAGTGATGAAAATGCCATAAAACGAGCCCGTAGGGCAATCAATTTTACGGCGCCCATTGGCCGATATCATCTCCGAAATGACCAATAAAATTCAAAAGTTCAAATAAATATAATCAAAAAACAGAACATACTATTTTATTTAGGAAAAAAATGAAAGCCAAAGAACATCGGATGACTTCTTTTGACGCACCCTGTACATGTGTTGGTATTTTAGTAAGGGATACTCTACTAATATTGCGTTAAGAGTACTCGTCTAACAAAGAAAGGATCGATAATTTGAACATATGTATGTATTTATGTACATATGTGGCGTTGGCCCGTGTTGAAGTTCTCAGCATATGTAAAACTGACGTCCTAGTGACTGGTTTTAATACATGCACACGTACAATGTACATGTTCAATACATGCACATACATATTTTATTTTATTGCCAATGTAAATACATATGTATGTATGTATGTATGTAAAACAAATCAATCAATGTACGAACATTCGTTATGCACCATATAGAAGCTGCGAGATTTTTGTGCAAGTTATTTAACAGAGGGGTGCTTGAATTTAGCGCCATCTCAGAAAAGTGGCAAGAATATCTAACATTGTGTAAAGGACGTCTTAGTATTCCTTCTTTGCGTTACAAACATCTGACCAAAATTACACTACAAAATTTAAAAAAAAACAAGGCAGGGCGAAAGAGAGAAATAAAACAAAAAAAAAAACAAGTAAGGGAGCTGTAGTCGAGTGCCCCGACTACAAAACGGACAAACCGACTTTTACCTAACACAGCTACTGACTGGACATGGATGCTTCAAATCCTATCTCTATAGGTTTAGGCATGAGACAGATCCGTTTTGCACACACTGTGCGCGGACCATAGAAGACGCAGAACATATTTTCTTTGTCTGTCCGAGATTCGCTGCCGAACGGGAAGAGCTATGCCTAGGTATTGGGAGGCCATTTACAGTCCCTGACTTTATGGACATCCTACTTAGCTCGCAAAACAATTGGAATGCTATTTGCACCATGGCTGCCGAGATTCTCAAATCCTTGCGTCGCGTTGAACGACAGCGCAATTCGAGTTCAAACCCTAGATAGGAATCTGGTGGAGGCCTTCGTGCCATCTCCCCCCCTTGTGAAGTAATACTTAGCGGTAGTTCCGCAAGAGGGAAACGGAGAGTAGGGTTGGTTTTAGTGGGTGAGGAATTCCCACACTTCATGGCTTTCAATGCTTTCCCCCATATAAAAAAAAAAAAAAACACATACACACACTCTAACATACGCACACACGCACGCGCAAACGCGGTAACTGACAATGCAAGGCCCCCGCCTCTCTCCCACAATCAAAATTGATTCGTATATAACTTCGGTATTTTTCGTCCGATCTTATTGATCTTTTCAGAATAGATAGATATTGGGCCTTACTTGATATATGTAGTTTTGGAAGTTTGGAAGGTCTATCTTAAAAATTGTGGCTGTGACAGTTTTTTGCGCTTAAAGGGGGGAGGGGGAGGAATTTTCCAAATCTGAAACAAACTCGTATTGAATCGGGTATACACCTACCTACATTCAAAATTTGTGGCTCTAGCTCCTATAGTCTCTGAGAAACACGCGTTCATACGGACAGACGGACATTGCTAAATCGACTCGGCTGTTGATGCGGATCAAGAATATATTTACTTTATAGGGTCGCAAAAGCTTCCTTCTACCTGTTACATACTTTTGCACAACTTCATGATCCCCCTTTTCCCATTTTCAATGGGAACAGGGTATACAAAACGGAAACAGTACCGGTACCAACGATTCGGTTTTAGTAAAAAAAACTTTTTGGTTTTCAGTGAAAACGTTTCCAAACTTCGTAATTATAGGTTTTCTACGCTTTTCCCAAATTCTTCTAAGTTTGATGAAAATCGGGCAACTTTATGGCATTGCTCCTATACAAAAGATGGGTCTGAAAAGAGGTTTAGTAAAAAAAAGTTTTTTGTTTTTAATGGTAGCGTCCTGAAATTTGGCATCTAATTATTTTATATGCCTTCAACTAATTCTACAAGGATTTGTCAAATTCGGATGACTATAGCATACAGCTCCCATATGATATGAATCGGTCAAAAAATGGGTCAAAGTAAAAAAATTTTTTTTTTTAAGTTACAGTTCTTTAACTTGGACATCATAGTTTTAAGTCTTCGGCAATGCAGAAATACAGAGGTTTGCTATAAATAATAAGTATACATTCTGAGGAGCGAATTCAACTTCAAAACATTTAAAACAGCGTTCATATATCTTATTTCAATGCTGGTTACTACTACAGTTTTCCGTACTCCCCCGACATAAGTCGTACGAAGTATCAAATCTGTTATAGGATCAGAATCAAAAACAAAATTTTTTTTTGACATTTAATGGTCAAACTTACGCTCTTAATTGATAAAATGATTAAATTAGATTAGCTACCCAGCTGGTCTTATCACGAGCCAGTGTAGAATCATTCAATAATCTCATTGAACGTAATGCGCCTAAATAGGTACTTTTTGACAAGGTAAATTAAAACTTTGACCCAGGTTAGGTAAAATGTTCTTGAATATTTCAATAAAGTTAAAGGTTCACAAAATTTGTGCCTAGGTGTACTTAGGTACAAGTGCCTAGGTATGTCCTAAAACTAACATGAAAATGCGTAATTCTATAATTTTATAAAGTTTTGCGAAATTCGTTTCTTTGTTTTAATGCTTTTTAAAAAGAAACGTATTCAGAATTGAAAAAGTAAATAAAAACTTTAAGAACACAATTTCCCTTTGTAATTAAGAAAAATTTGCTTTATTTCATTTTTAAAACTACAAATTTAAAGCCCTTTTTGAATGAATTATGGCTCCTTTTTTTCTGAGTGTAACTGCTCCGCATCTGTGTCTCTTGAGTGTGTCATTTTTGGACAACTCATTTATTTTCAAGTACAAACCTCGAGGTGGAGCTGAAGATGACGTATTGATATTTACTTTTCATCTAGTGAGCGTGAAAATTGCTCCAGTTTCAACTGATAGAAGTTACGCACTTAAATTTTTAATCAATCGACAGAATTGCTGATGTCAATGATGAGTTGCTCTTCCCTTGGTGCACTCCCCTTCGGTGGGGATTTTCAGTTGTTGTTTTTTACACCTTTTTAATTGTGAGCACACAATTAATTAAAGCTCTCATTGCATTCAAGGTTAACTTTGGTTTGAAGCGCTCTGTCTTTTGTTATTGTTGTTTAGTTGGTTAATTTACAGCTTTAAATTAGTGTAGTTTACTTTCAAAACACTTTACTTTTGCTTTCAAAATACGCGTACGTGGTTATTGTTGTTGCTGCGGCTGCTGCTGCTATAAATGGGTGGGGCAATCATTAAGCTGTTTAAGTAGATTTTCAATTTTTGTTATGGTTTTTGGGTCTTAAGTGATGGAGAGTGTCTAATTGATGAATGGATTAAGGAAGAGAATAGAACAGAAGGTTTCAAATGGCTGCAAAAACAGAGGATGATGATTATAATGATGATGCTGATAATGATTTTGCACCATTGGAATCAAGGTGTGGCATCTGGAATGCCTGATCTTTAGATAGTGCAATTGATTAGTTGTCGTTAATTAAGCTTAAGTAGAATTCTAAAATGAGGATAATTCTACATAATCATAGTAAAACATGTTTTTAAGTGCTCGAAGGCCAAGTTAATTTCGACTGAGGGATTTTTTGCATCGTTTTGTGGCTCTAAAGGAGACTAGAGACCAAGAAACAGATTTCTTTTGGTTGGGCGGGAGATGCGCTGCTAAAATAATGTACATTTACAAGTAAGGAACAAAGGAAGATAGAAATCAAAGTACCTTATTCATACTAATTCATCTAAATTTTGACCTTAATTTCCATCCCACATCAAGAAATCAACGCACCTTTTAAGGGAAATCGCTTTGGACATTACCACCTTCATCTTCCAAGAAAAATGTACACAAATTTGCAATTACTTTAAAAATCTCTCATTCCATTGTTAAGCTTAGAAAAAATCACCCAAAAATTCAAGTACGAAACTTTCATATAAATTCCCAGGCCAGCGAGAAAATTATGACATTTCATCATTTCAACTACCGAAAAATTTGTTTACAACATTAAAATGCCAATTACGGCAAGTTGGGTAGGAAATAAGTGAAATGCTGCGGATAATCTGCGAAATGATGACCATGACTCTATATAAGTATATACACAATGATCGCATAGAGAGATGCTGGTACTACAAAGTCTAACAGCCGACGGGCGCCAATTGCAATGCAGTCGCTGAAGGTGAGCTGAGATGAGGTGAGTGGTAGAGCCGATGCCCACTGGCAAACGTAATCCAAGGCAGTTAATTGCGCCTTAAACCGGAAGCGATGGCTTTGATTGCGTTACACATTTTGTGTGCTGGAATGTGCGCTGATTTTTTTCAATTTCAACTTTATTTTCGTTGTACTTGTGTTTGTGTTGTTGTACAGACGACGATGACTCCAATTCCCCATTTCGACTCCAGCTTCAGCGATAACCGCAATCGCTTTGAAAATCTAAAAAACAAATCACTTTGGGCTATGCAGCAGCCTCAACTCAAATGCTGCAAATCAACAAAGGCTTTATGCCTTGGCATACACTTAATCCACATTCATCAGCAGAGGCGGGGCGAGCTGAGCAGGCGACGCGTCGCGGCGAAAGATGGAACGGCCTCGCTATGAAAGTTGGGCCCCGAGTTCGTCGTCGAGCAATTACCGCTGCCCGAAATACGCAAATCGATTAAATGAAAAGCACTTTTTTTTTGCCGTGAAGGAAAAGCGGGCAGAGACACACAGCTCTATTAAATGCTGTTTTATATAGATCTCTAAACCCAAGCCGATGCCTCGCCCCCCTCCTGAGGCTTATGTAAGCTGCAATTTGCAATGCAATGTCGTTGTTTTGCTTTTATATATATATATTTTTTTTTTAGTTTTAGTTTTGCAAATGCAGCACAGGAGATGAGTTGTATTTTAATTGGAGCGACAGTCGGGGACGCGACCACAATGGAAAGCGATCTCAAATGGATCATGAAAAATGTATATCGAGAGAACTTTCGACTTTGTCGTAGAAAAAAGGTCGGCGAAATGATAGTATTAGGTTTTTTGTTCTTTGATAGGGAACCTACATTTGGTCTAGTTTGCAACTCAAATTTTTAAGGCCTGCATCCTATACAGTAGAAACAATTAACATTTCTAGCATATTCAAACAAAATGGTAAATCTTCGTACAAAAAATTATAAACAGTCATGTTCTCAATTCCACTTCCACTGCAATTTTTCGGAAACGGAATTGATTCAGTTTCTCGCAACACAAAAACGAAAACGTTTTACGTTTTAAAAAGTAATGCTTGTCGGCCGGTGAAATGAAAAGTAATTGGCAAATTACGCACACATACAGTTGCCAAATGTACATTAAGTTAATTTTCCTGAATTCTGTGATCAATTTAGTATTTGTTTATGTAATTTGAATTGCATTTAAGTCTTTAAACGAAACGAAACGTAAAACGTAAAAGTCAGCCTGTCTCAGTTCCGCATGTTTCATTTTCGACCGTTTCGCTTGATTCTCTCATGCCGATTTCGTTTGGCCCGTGGTTTGCCATAAGAAAAACGTAAGCAAATTCATTCGGAATTGAGAACAGCAAATCTAAACCGAAAGAGAATTGCTTTCGGTTTACTTTTCAAAACGTAGAGGAATTGGAAACATGCCTGAAAATTTATGTTTAAACTAAGAAATAATAGGTATAATCAGGCATGTTCTTAATTCCTCTACGTTTTGAAATAACTTTTTGTTAAGTGTCTCAATTGATGCTAGCTATATAATATAGTAGTCCGATTTTCATCAAACAAAAGTAGAATTATAAAAAAGCATCGAAAACCAATAAAAACAAAGTTTGGAGATGGTTCCATTGAAAACAAAAAAGTTTTTCTTACAAAAACTAGTTTTTCGAGCTATATGCGTAGAAACAGACAGACGAGCAGACAGACGGGCGGCCAGTCAGACAACAGACGGACAAAGTTCAATCGACTCAGCTCGTCGACCTGATCATAGTTTATGAGTTCGGAAATAAATATTTCTATGCGTTGCAAGGATTAAAAAAAAACATTTTGTTCTGTTGAATGTTCTCATTATCTTCTTCTTATTTGGCCTGATATTTCTATCACAACCGTTTGACGGTCTCGGCCGCTGCTATGTTCTCATTATAGTTCAGTCAAATTTGAATTTTTCCATGCATGAAATATTGACCATCCGGATTTTTTACATGTTGTAGGAGACTGCCTATAAGGCTTAAGTTTAAATTTGTGTCAATTTGTCTCATTGGGAACGGCCGCCATATTGGACAATTGACTTTGACTGTTATAGATAATGTAAATTCTGTGCGGGCAATAGTTTTCAGGTTATGTACCATGAAAAGTTCGTTTTTAACTTTTCCCAATTTTTCTTGTTTCCGGTGAGACCTAGGTATAATTTTCTCATAACATAATTTAAAGAGCAACAATTTGTAACAACTTTTATGAATAACATTTGGCTGTGCGACAAAGCATTACAAAATCATAGCCTCACAAACTTTGAGTCGTACCCGAACTTAAGCATATAAAACCAAGCAGTGGTATAAATCAAATAAAAAATGACGTCTCCATTACAAACAAAAAAGTTTTTCTCACAAGAACTAGTTTTCGACCGATCGTTCCTATAGCAGCTATATTCTATAGTCATCCGATTTTGACCAAACTTTGTAGAATCGTGTGGGAGCATATAAAACAAATACATGCCAATTTTGAGGGTCTTATAAAAGTGTCCGGATGTTTGTAACGCAAAAAAGGAAGCATCTCCGACCACATAAAGTATATATATTCTTGATCAGCATGACGAGCTGAGTTGTTTTAGCCTTGTCCGTCTGTCCTTCTGTCCGTCTGTTTCTATGCTATATCCTCCGTCAGTTTTTAGCCTATCCTCACCACACTTTGCACGAAGTCTTTTGGTACAAATACGCTGCACATTTGTCGGAACCGGCCGGATCGGATGACTATAGCTACTTCTTAAGTGTTTTTAGGAACGATCGGTGACAGCGAAAACTAGTTTTAGTGAGAAAAACTTTTTTTTTCAATTAAAAAGCCTCCAAACATCGTATTTCTTAGTTAACTATGCTTTTCCATGATTCCATCAAATTTGGTCTAAATCGGACATCTATATAGTATAGCAGTCATAGAAAAGTAGTCAGGAAAGTAGTCTTAGTTAGAAAAACTTTTTTGTTTTTAATGGAAATGTCCTCAGAATTGGCAGGTGTTTGTTTTATATGCTCTTACACGATTCTGCGAAGTTTGGTCAAAATCGGATGACTATAGCATATAGCTGCCATAGGAACGATCGGTGGAAAAATTAGTTCGAGTGAGAAAACTTTTTTGTTTTTAATGGAAACGTCCCTTACGTTGGCATATATTTATTTTATATACTTTTACACAATTCTACAAAGTTTTGTCAAAATCGGATGACTATAGCATATAGCTGCAGTAGAAATGATCGGTCGAAAAAGAAGTTCTAGAGAGAAAAACTTTTTTGTTTTAATTGGGATCGCCTCCAAATTTCGAAATTATCAGTTCGTTATGCTTTTCCATGATTGCACTAAGTTTGGTCGAAATCGGATAGCTATATAGTATAGCCCCCATAGAAAAGTAAGGTCCGAAAAGTAGTCTTATTTTAAACAAAGAGCAAGGGTATACAAAACTTCGGCCGAGCCAAAGTTAACTTTCCCCGTGCAGCGTATTTGTACCAAAAGACTTCGTGCAAAGTTTGGTGAGGATAGCTTTAAAACTGACTTGGGAGATAGCATAGAAACACACGGACAGACGGACAGGGCTAAATCAACTCAGCTCGTCATGCTGATCAATAATATATATACTTTATGTGGTCGGATATGCTTCCTTCTATGCGTTACAAACATCCGGACAATTTTATAATACCTTCTGCAAGGGTATAAAAACTTTTTTATGCCCTTTACTTACCTAACTTGACTGGACTATTAGTGTTAGCATGATACTTTAGTAACAACAAACTAGCTGCTAATATAAGCGAAATTGGCTGCCAAACTGCTCGTCGTTAAACATGAACAAATATATTTCTGAACTAAAATGAAAAAATGTTTGTCCCTTTAAAGCTTTTAGAAAACTCGGTACACAGAACTCTTCTACTGATTCCCAAAAATCTTCTCATCTTTTTCCATAAACCCAGCTAACCAATCTGTAGAAATTTCAAGGAAACTTTAAAGTTTTAGTTGGGTAGTTCACGTCCTTAGGTACTGGAAAATTCAACCTTTTACCTTACCTAAGAATATTTTGTATCTTACCTAGGCAAAAAAATTGGTACCTTTTCAATCACTGCTTGTTAATTTGAAGTAGTTTTGTAAGTTTGGAGCCGATTGGATGAAAAACAAAATTTTATACAAAAGATTTAGCCCTATTTTGGGAGTTTGGGGGTAGACTTTTCCAATTTGGAAAATCAGGTTTAAATATGATTTATGTGTAGCTTTGAAGATGTTTTCGCTTGGAAACTAAACTTTCAGGTTAAGCTCTTTTATATATAGGAATTACTATACTTTTTGTGACTGTTTTTACGACCTTAGTACAAACTAAGCAAACCTGCAGTTTATAGCCGGCTCTAGGTCATGTTATGCTTAAGCATAACTTTAAAAGTTTAAACAGAGGCACACAGCACCACAAAGGAGGCTAGTAGATCGTACAGCTGTTTCATGAGTCACCACACTCAATCATCAGCGATCAAAGCCTACTGAAAGTGGTCGAAAACAGCAGTCTCTCCATGCCTGCGTTGTCCAAGCTTTCTGGGAATTCCAAAGCAAAACACTCGAAAGACAGCCTGAACAGAACAGGCCTGGGTGTGTGTCCTCCTTGGTCTTCGCTTTCGTAGCCTTTAATCTCGAGCCGGTAAAACTGCAGGTTTGTATAGGAATTTTTTAAATCAATCGACGATGATTCGAATAAAAAAACCATTTAAAATGTGTACTTATTAAGCTAACCAAATTCAACTGGTCTTACTTCTTTTTAATTTAGAAGCTTTTTTGAATTCTTAAGTGAATTATTTCAAGACTTTAGATCTTCATCGCACCTTTACCAGATAAATCAACCTTGTGGAGTTCTCCCATATCTAAATATTTGTATACCCATCAAATTTTTTAGTAAAGCCCATATCAAACTGGTCCCGAAAGTAAATTCAATTCTTGTCTTCGTCTATTTATTTCCGTTGCTCGCCTAATGATGTACAAGTACACACTTCAAGCTTCATTTACTAAGCTCTATTAACCTGTCTGCCGGGCCACCACTCACTAACCTCCAAACGTTTAATTAATGATCTATTTTTTTTTCTTGTTTCTGGCGCTTCTTTTACGCCCATCTGCCACTGCCAAGACAACCATCAACTTCTATTTAAAATTAAATTAACCTGCTTAATTTACCTTCAGCTCCTCCTCATCCTCCTCCCGTGCCGACTGGGTGACGCGCCCAAAACATTCACTCACAAGTGGAAACACAAAATCGAAAGGCGCTACTAATCGTTTCAATGCCTATAGATAATTTTTCTGCATCAAACATTCCAAAACGCATAAATGGACAGTTTTTTTTTTGATGGGGGGAATTATTGGAAGTGACCCTTTCACCCTTCACCATGAAGGCTGCTGTGATGGCCAGCTGCTGGCTGCCACATTTAGCAAAATTCGATTTGATTTTGATCGCTCAATTAGCGTAAAAGTAACATGTCAAAGCTATTAATCACTTTCGAAAAAAACCAAAAACCAAATGACTTTAGAAGAGCCTCAAAAATGATAGTAATAATATTTTTGCTCGTGCTGTTATTTTTGTGCGTGAATTTAGGCGTAACCAAAAAATTATATAATTTATTTTTTCTTTTGATTGCTAAATTAAAAAGTATCGTGTACATATGTATGTGTATGTATGGACAACTCTATTTTGCGTTCGGGTCTTAATGTGGCTGCCGAAATTGCTGCGTCATTACTCGAACTTCAATTTCATTCATTCATCAATTACAATACACAAGAAGAAAAAAAATATAGCGTCTCGAACAAGATGAAAGCCTTGAATCTCTTGAAGAGCGTTAATCTACTAAAATAAAATTGGCAAAATGTTATAATTGAAAAAAAGGGTTTGTCCTGCGAATTGATGGGGTCGCCATGATTAAAGGAACAGCGTAGCATATATCACAATTGATAGATAGACACCAGTCGTTTATAGAACAAAAAATAATCTTTGTTACTAAAACTATCAAATCCGTTCATAAAACATGAACGCAGTGTGCATTTGACTTAATTATCCCTTATTTGCTATTTTTTGGTTACACTTCATTACGCACAACAAAACGAACAGTTTTTCGGAATTCATGAATCAATTTGTGTTGATGGTGTTGGTTTTTGCACTTATGCTGCTTTGGAATTCCCAAGCAGTTATAGCAATGCTGGCATGAGGAAACCTCTGTTTCTGCTTTGATGATAGAACCGTGTGGTTCTTAAAACAACTGTGCAGTTATGTGAAAACCTAACATGACCTCAAGACGGCTAAACATTGCTAGGTTGAATATCATATATGTCTTTAAATCAGTCACAAAGTATACCAGAATGTGTTCAAAAATGCCCCAATAATGTTCAAAAACTGAGCACATTGTGTTCCCAAAATGAGATTGCAAAGTTCCCAAGATGAGCCCGAGATGTTATTCCTAAAACATTTCCATAATGTGCCCAAAATGTTCCTAAAACTTTACCAAAATGAGAAGCCCAAAAGTTTGCAAAATGACCCCAAAATTGAGCACAATATGTTACTAACGCAACACCTAAACGTTGATGAATATCGAACGACGGGTTTTAAAATTCCGTTCCTTCAATGGCACCGCGGTTCATATTTAAAACAAAAAACGGGACTACTCAACTTTTGTCAACGATTGATCTTCATTTCTGTTTAGGAATAGAAATAATATTTAAATTAAGTGTTCCAAATTCCACATTCCTAATGAGGCGAAAACTCAGCAGAAATAAGAAGGGGCTGCTGAAGCTGGCCATAGTTTTTGTTGGACAGCAAGTTGTAAGCCGACTCAACTTTGTATGTAATTTTAATCTAAAACAAGAAGCGAGATCGAAAAAACACGTAGTGCCGAATAAACATTAGAATTGAAAACTAAATCAAAGAAAAAATTGTGTACTTCTTTTGCGAGCCACCCCCTACTAAGCATTTTGGTCCTTCGAGCCGGTTAGATTTTTTTCTGAGTAGAATACTTATTAATGTAGCATACTTTGAAGTATATTTAATAGAAAGCAATGGAAAGAGTATCGATAATGTGTGCGATTTTTTTCTTGCACTCCCTAAGCACGAGCAGGTTTCTTTAACAATTGACTCCAAATAGGATCGAGATGAACTAGTATACAAATGGCCATGAATGTGGACCATTTGATCTGATATCGGAAGAGTACCTAATTGACTCTCAATCCATGAGCGATTTTCTTGAGCTTTGTATTCTTTTTATTTGAAAAATTTGGCAAAAACTAAAGTTTGCTGGTTCTAAAAATCCGTTCTGTTAATCAGGGATGCAAAACCATTGGAAATAAGGACTGGTTCGGTTTAGTGGTTCACTTAGTTTTTGAACATGTTTTTTGAAGCCAACTGAACCGCGGTTTCGGTTCGGTTCAGTGGTTAAGTCCTTATTTATTATAAATTTAATGAAAGCCAGTTTCTGTTTTTGCAAATAACCCCGCTCTTCCCTAAAATCTGCGCGGAAAGGAACTCGCAACGCACTTTATGTCCTTGGTGGCCGAAAATCTGTAAAATCTGAACCCTTAAAGCCCAACCTTAAGCTTAACGACCAGATATTTTCATATTTATATTTAAAAAATGACAAAAACTTATTCTGGGATCGCCCTAATTCCTGCCGAACATGAGCCCTTAAAGATAACGTCCCGAATTTTGCTTAAATCTGTTCGAAAATCTATTTCTTTCCAGACTTTCGATGGCAGTCCAAAAGTTGTCAAAAACGCATTTCTGTTCAAGGATCGTTATTAATTTTGCCGAGTCTCAATCCCAAAGCCATTTCTTAAGTATAAAGTCCCAGTTTGCTCTAAAGTCTGCACGAAAAGATATTTTTCCGAAGTTTCTAAGTAAAAGCAGTCCGATAACGTATTAGAAACTCCATTATTTTCTTGGAATGCCCGTAATTTCACCCTATGTCAACTTTTGAAGTCTTTTATTGAGTTTAACGTCGCAAATTACCCAGAAATCTGCTCGGAAAATCATTTCTTAGACTTTTGAAGTTGCTCCAGAGAACTTCTTTTTGTTTTAAGATTACCCTCATTCCACCAAACCTTAACCCTTTAAGCCCATTCTAAAGTCTAACATTCACAAATATCCTTAAATTTGTTCCGAAAGTAATTGTTTTGGACTTTTAAGGCTGCAGAAGTTTTAAAAACTATAAACCTGTGTGGGACATACTATTTGATGAAAAATAAAGTTGGATCTAAAACATTATAAAGTACTAGTTCTGTTTTTAAGAGGTATTACGCCCCGGGTTTTTTTGAACCAACTCTATTTGGTCTAGCTAGTTCTTTAAATATTGACCATTTGCTCAGAGAAAGCTACTTTATACCGAAAAACTTTTTAAAATATTAAAGTTCACCTATAATGTCTTTTCCCCGAACTTTTGCTTCAATATTCGAAATATAATGATTCTAAAGTGATATGTGACTTCTCGACCATTTGGATACTGAATTACTAGAGAATTAAAAAGTTTGTGTTTGCTTCGTCCATAATGATATCACTTTAATAGCTGTACTCCTGGCTAAAGTTGGATTAAGGTGAAGAAGCTCGACAAATAAATCCATTAGCAACATCCAAAGAAGGAATGTTAACTTATGACAGGTATATTCAGAGGTCGGTAGACAATTGCACGTTTCAAAATGGTTGGTTGCTACATAAATTTGAAATCAATAAGGATTTATCCTAGCAATTCGATTAAAAAGTCCCAAAAGGCGTCATCATTTAAGATTATATTATTCCTAAAAAAATAGAGGAAAGTTACCTTCGGTTCGGCCGAAGATTTTATACACTTTTGGATCATATCAGTTTTTTCATATCAATGGGGTACGAAAAAATTTCTTTCTGATCCAAAATAATGTTACTTTTTCGATTTAATATTAAAACGTTTCAGAATGATACCAAAAAGGTAATAGTGATTGACTTTAATATCAATTTGAACACACACCGCCTTGTGGCAGCACTGCTTTAAAACAAGGCCGATTAAGTTTCACGTTTTTACAACGAACACCATAGACTCCTGGTGCTAATACCAATTTTTTATTTTACCATCGTTTTTGTGAAAAAATAGAAAAATATTGATATCTTCGAACAAATTTATTTTTGATCTTTGTCATATCGGATTAAAATTGATATGAAAAATTGTGCAAATAACTGCCATTTCATATCATTTTTTTCTCAGTGCATACATAATTTATATATAATTTTATTTTCGCTTTGAACAATGCTAGCTGAGTAATTTCCAAAGCTGACCCATAGATGCCGCTTCTTCTGTGACCAGTTTTCATTCGATATACGACTTTCATTAAATTCGGCAATATTGTGCTGGAGCAGATAATGTTTATATCTGGCCAGTTTAAAGGAGCTGCCATTAAAAACAAAAAAGTTTTTTCACCACAATTTTTTATCGATCGATCGTTCGTACTGCAGCTCAATATGTGCTATAGTCATCCGATTTTTACAAAATGTTGTAAAATTGTGCCTTTGAAATAAATATATGCCAATGTTAAGGAAGTGTCCATTGAAAACAAAATAGTTTTTCTCATTTGGCTTACTTTTCAGACCTTCATTTTCTATGAGTGCTATGCTATATAGATGTCCGACTTCGACCATGCTGTTGAAGAATATATAGACTTTATGTGGTCGGAGATGTTTCCTTCTATGCGTTACAATCATCTGGACAATTTTAAAATACACTGTGCGAGGATATACAAATTGGAGTTTGAAGATCGCATTTATTTTTGACAAGGATTCGTAATTTATAGGCTAAAAGCCTATTTTCACTATAATCACATATTTTGAAAAGTACATGTGCACATTTTTATTTTACCTATTCAATAAAGTACCTTTTGAAATGCCAAATTTTTTTTAGGAATTTAGTATTATTTATTTCAAAGAAAAGTTGAGCAGCATTGTAGCCTAGTGGGAAGACTATTTTTTACATACGCTTAGGCTATGGGTTCCAATCCCCGCGGTGGCATACTTTTTTTTTATTATTAATTTTTATTTAAAATGCTTTTAGCATTGTCTGCATTTTTAAAATGCTGTGTGGTACAAAAATCCCTTGAAGTACATCGGTTAAATTTGCTCAGCCTTTTAATGTACCTATTATATAGGGGACGCTTAGTCAATTTGACACATATAGTATAAATATGTACATTTTTCTATGGAAAAAATGTTACATATTTTTTGATATGTGATAAAATGTCTATTACTCATAAATTTAAAGCTCTGAATTATTTTTGTTATGTTTTCTGGTTTTATGTTTTTTTTATTCATTTAATAGCATGCAGAGAAACCAATACTATAGATAGTATTGACTTTTTAACTAAAAACTATCGAAAATGGCTATAGATTTGCAGCTCTACCCCAAAATGGAATCTTTTCCAAAGTTTTTTGCCCAAGTACATTTTCATTAAGTTCTTTGGAACATTGTGAAGCCTACAGAAAATCAATTCGAACGGAAATAGAAACAAGTTAATAAAACCGATTGCTATATATAATGGCTATAAAGCTATATCTCAACTAAACTCGATTTCGACCTGCTTTTAGGACTTTGAAGCAAACTTTCATAAAATTGTGTATATTATAACTTACATGCTTAAAGTCTTATGCTGCTGCTATCTTGGTAGCATCAATTTGCCAGCCTCTTCTGCTCTAATTGCACAACTCGTTGTTGTTGTGGCGCTGCTGCTGCTGCTATAAAATCCGCACGGATATCCGTTGGCCGGCAGGAAGAAATCACCATTTGAGCACCGTTTGGCTATTGCAGCGTTATTTTATATGTTTTTTTTTTTCTTCGTTTATATACGGATGTCGATAACTTGTAACTTGGCATTGGCTGTACAATGTAGATCGGGCTTTTGGTTTTTGCGGCTGTGGTTGTAGTTGTTGTTGTTGTTGTTGTAAGTCATCATCCTGCCAACAATAAGCCGACGGCGCGTGGGAAATGCCTTAGGCTTTAAGGCAGGTGAATAAGAAATGTTTTGAGAAACTATTATTTGGCACTAAATATCAGAGTTAGGAAAGGAATTTTGTTTGGATTTTTTGCGAGATTTTAATACGATTTTTCTTAAGATTGTTTACGTATTGAAAAATTCATATATTTTTACGAATTTCTTTTTCAAGAAATTAAGTTTTTTGTTATATTTATTTGACAAAATCCCTGGTAAAGGAGTTAATACGTTTTTTTTTCTGAATTTTCGTTGTTTGTCTTTTGGAAGTGCTTTTTACAGGTCTTTTAAAAGTTTGTTAAAATTATGCTTTGAAAAATTCACAATTTTTGAACTTTGATTTTAAAGATCTTTGTAGGAAGTTTGTATTAATTTTTCTTTAGGATGCAAAAGTTTCTTAAACAGCTCTACTTAGTGTCTTTTGTTTGTCTTTCGTAAGATTTGTTTTGCTTTTTGAACTTCTTTGAATAGTTTAGAAAACTTTTTGAAATTTTCTTTTGTTCATTTTTGTTGTACATGTAGTTTTAGGAAGCGATTTCGAAGAATTAAGAAATTTGGAATGGTTTTCTTTTTTTAAGTTTCCTTTACAGTTCCATTAGGAAGCTTTTTCGAAGAATTAGGAAATGTTGAATAGTTTTTTTTTTAAGTTTTTAATAGGAAGCAATTTCGAAGAATTAGGGAATGTTGAATGGTTTTTATTTTTGGAAGTATCCGTAGGTTGTTTTTCTTTTTAATAACTTGTTATGATTAGGAAAATATAGAACAATTTTGTTTGATTTCCCTAGATCCAATTAATAAAGATTGTAAACGTTTAAGAAGGTTGTTTATTGTCAGGTTTCTGAAATTTATAATATGAAATTGTTTTATTTTCTTTGAAGGTCTTTTCGAAGAATTCACGTTTGTCTGTTGCGAGTTTTCTGTTGCTTTTTTTTTACAGTTTTTAAACACTTTAAGAAAGAAATTTTGGAAAATTATTGTTTTTAAAGTATTTGAAATGTATTCGCCTTGAAATTCTGTTTGATTGTGTGTTGCACTTTGTTATAAAACGCCCCAAATTGACAAAGTCATTTAAAAACCTTCAAAAATTTTTGCTTAAAAATTTGTCACATTAAATAGTTTGCGATATGAATTTGGTCTAGAACAAAAATTAGGAGTTTTTAGAAAAGTTTAGTTTGGGGTTTTGGGTAAGTTTTGATCCATACTTGAGGAGTTTTGTTTCAAATATGATTTTTATTTATTGTGAGAAAAACTCAAAGCTCTAGACTTTGCCTTGTTGTTGTTGTTGTTGTTTAAGCTGAATTATACTGCTTGATATTGATTTAGTTTATCATATTAATTAACTTTAATTGCCCCTGGTAATTCTTTGTGGTTGACATCAATCTGCAATCTCTTCCCCGTTTCTGTCTTCTTGTGGCTCAACTATAATCTGTACATATTTTTTTTTATAATTTCATTATGGATTGTCGGTGTGATTATTAACTTTATTTTTTAATGCCTGCCCATAATCATCGACCTGTACACATGTCTCTCAGTTGGCAGCAGCTTTAATACACTTTGCATTTACGCGCTGTCACAATTTGCATTAATTGGATTTAAGTATGTAGTTATCATTGATTTAGCACCGATATCAGTAAGTGTATATAGTCCAGCTTTGTATGTGTGTGGTGTCATAGCTACTGGGTGTCTTTAGGGTTTGAGGCATAAATTGTGGAGAGTAAATAGAGCAAGTTTATGACATTCCATTTGTAATTTACACATTAAACTCATTTCACAATTTGTTATCCTTAGCACTCGGGTGCGATTCATTTGAATTTATTAACCGTTATCATTACGCGCGCGCGCTCATCGCTTACGTTGTTGTGGACACTACGGTACTGCCTGGTTAGTGTGTGCGAGTGTGTGTGTGTGTTTATGGTTGGCCGACTAGCGACAACACGACCAATAGCTTTGAGACCGTCTCACGGACTGATGATAGGCGGCAGAGTCGCTGCCACAGAGTCAGAGCCAAAGCGTTTTCGATTTCCTAATAATAAACGCAAAATAGACGCGCAGCAGCGACGACGTCTTTTGTCTATGTATGGGTGCTCTGAATGAATACACAACGATGACTCCACACGATCCACAAACACACGGGAGGAAGTCTAGCGCTAGCTAGCGGAGAAGCTGCAATAAATCGAAGCTAATACACTTCTTTCTTAATGTAGAGCGAACCGCACAGCACGAACAGCGAACGAACGAACGAGTGCAGTGCCGAAGACTAGACAAGTTTCGCTGCTCTCAAACGGTAAATGAGGGGCAAAACAAGATCGACGCGAGCCAAAGTAGTCTCGGCCGTCGCTGCAGTCCTGCACAGCTGCTGCTGCAGCTGCGGCTTTTTTACTCAATTTTCTCAATGAAAATTGTGAGTGCTGCTGCAGTCGGCGTCGACGCTTCAGACAACATTCCAAAAAACGCTAAGCTGGAGCTTGCATCCGAAACTGGGTGGAGATCTTCCGCCCCAGCCATAGACGAGGCCAGCCGAACGTGCTGTTACGATCGTGCGCTTAGCTTCCACTTGGCTTCCACAAAAGAAAAAAAGTGAGCGTGTTGACTCATGATTCAGCAGTCGCCGCTGGGAGCTCAAGGCGGCCGGCCACAAAGATGCTCCACTGCAGCGTAATTAAGCGTCTTATCGAGGAGAATGGAGTTAGGAAAGTTCATCTGGTCTTTCACCGATGGCGATTAACATACGACTCGCGCGGTATGTGGTCAGCCACAGGAGAAGGGTCGCTGTCTCTTGTTTGTCCTACTTCTAGTGTGCCGTTGGCACGAGGCTCAGGCTTCCCATGTCCACTTCATGTCTGCGGTTGGTTTGCTAGCTGCACGAAATCGATCAAATCAAAAATGACTTTGTGAAGTGACTAACTGCCTGGCTGCCAGCTGCTGCTCCATGCACCAAGCTCAGCTCCATCTCCATGCTGTCTAACAGTAGCGCGCGCGACTGGAGCTCTTTGATTTTCGTTGAATGAGTTGAAGTCCAAGTCCATGGACACAACACTTCAAAATGAAAGCACATTCCCTTGTAGAAATTTTACCGTTACGCGGCAAGGTAGCTGGCAGGCAGGCAGGCAGGCAGCTAGGCAACAGGTACCCCAGGTCGTTTGTCCGTTTTTATGACGGACTCCAACTCTAGCGTCCTCCTCATCGTCATCCAACACTTGGCAGCTTTATGGCATAGATATTTGCGAATCTCGCGTTCCGTTCCGTCCTATTATTGTAGCTGTTTGTTGTGGTTGTTGTTGCTGTTGTTATTGTTGCTGATGATCTGCCATCATATTTTGCTCTTACCCAGGAGAGAGAGCCTCGAACTCCAGTTGGAGCTCGTCAGGCAGCGGGCCGCGTGCCATGGCTGTTATTTATTTGAGTCAATGAGTTCACAACTATTTTTCTATTTTTTCCTTAATGGCTTTTTGTTTCTGTGTTGTGGATGTTGCAAGGAAGCGCCTTGTTGTCTTGATTGATGGTTTGATAATGCTTAAGTGGTGAGAGATTCAGTTGGTAGTAGTATTAGTAGTAGTACAAAGCATTTGGAGGATTAGTCAGTGGCCGTTAATGAGTTCGAGATGATCTCTCATTAATTGGTGAATATATCTGGGTTAGTATTGGATTAGCAGAGGAATTTATTATATTTGAAAAGTGCAGCAGTTGCCATATCTTAATTACTAGAGCGCTGTGTGGTTTGGTTTTACTCAGAAAGGAGTTATGAGTTGGCGCTTTCTTACGCCAAGTTGGAAAAATTATTAAAAACAAGAACAAATTTGCTGCTTAACTTAAAATGCAACAATTTAAGCAAGGAACTAAAACGGCAGAGAGAATTAATTGTTTAAATATTGTCTATTTTAGGCAATAAACTTTAAAGAAATTGATATAAACAGAGATGCAAGCCGGTTCTAACCCAAGCCGAACCGAAACGAACCAAACTCTATTGTAACGAAAATTCGTACTCTTAAACGGAATACCGAATTGAACAGCTGACCTTTCAAAAAATACTGATAAAAAAAAAAACAAAAAAAAAAAAAAAACGGTTGCCGCATACAATGCTAGAACTTAAGGCCCCCTTCTGGTCTAGACGACTGAATTTTACCAGTTTTTTTTTTAAATTGTGGAAGGAAATCGGGAAAAGATTTTGTAATTCTGTTTCTTGTATTTGGTGGCTCAATTTATTTAAAACAAGATTAAATTAAAAATGTGTGAGTACGAGGGCTGCTCAAAAAGTTCTCCGCCTCCAAAGTAGATTCTTTTAAAAAATGGTGAGTTGATGGTTCACACCTTTCCGGGAGTCCCCATTATCAGAAAGCATAACGAAAAAGAGGAATCTGTTAAGTATAAATGCCTTTATGGCCCGAAGCAGAACATTGAAAAAAAAATTGAGTTTGTAAAAGATGTGGTCATTTAAAAAAAAGAAATCTATTTTTGACCATTTTGTTTACTGTCCAGTAAACAAAAAAATAGGGGAAAGTTAACTTCGGCTTGGCCAAAGTTTTGTATACCCTTGCAGTTAGTTTTTCTAAATAAGACTACTTCTTGGACCTTACTTTTCTATATGAGCTATGCCATATTTGGAAAAGCATAACAAACTGTTAATAACATAATTTGGAGGCGAACCCAATTTCTTTTTTTTTTTTTTAAGCTTATTTTGTATTTATTAAATCTTCTCTTAATGAGACTAACAATAATTTTTCAGATCTTAATCTAGAAGCTATTTTATAAACCATTCCCTGTTGGAGTTAGTTTGTGTTCTGCGGCCCTTCAAGTCAGTCGCTGGGTTGGTAGGTCATTTCTCCTGAGGCGAGAATGCGTTGCTAGCATGGAAAGAGATTTTGCAAGTTGATTTGGGTGGGTGAGAAGCTTTTCAGAATATTTTTGTTTAAGTTGCTCTATTTCAGTTTCGACCAATGGGATGCTGAGGTCGTTGTGGATACACTCATTGCGAATGTACCATGGCGCTCCAGTGATGGAGCAATTAAAACAAAAAAGTTTTTCTCACTAGAACTTCTTTTTCGACCGATCATTCATACTGCAACTATATGCTTTAGTCATCCAATTTTAACAAAACTTGGTTGAATTCTGTAAAAGTATATAAAATAATTATATGCTACGTAAGGGACGTTTCCATTAAAAGCAAAAAAGTTTTTCTCACTACTTTTCAGACTCTACTTTCCTATGACAGCTATATTATATAGATGTCCGATTTCGACCAAAAAGCTTTTCACACTAAGCTTCGTGCAAAGTTTGGTGAGGATAGCTTAAAAACTGACGGAGGAGATAGCATAGAAACAGACGGACAGGGCTAAATCAACTCAGCTCGTCATGCTGATCAAGAATATATATACTTTATGTGGTCGGAGATGCTTCCTTATATGCGTTACAAACATCCGGACAATTTTATAATACCCTCTGCAAGGGTATAAAAATGGTAAAAAATGTTTTTTTTTATGATTGAGGTTCGGGCGATAGCCGCATCAATTCTGCATGCATTGAGCCCTACATCAATGACCAGTAGAACTTGAGAAAAGTTGTGAACCATTTTAAAATACGTAGTTTCGAGAAAAACGCGTTAAAGTTTGCAATTGCTAGGAAATTTGGGTCACCTTGGGTCACTTAAATGACTTTATCACCGAAAGTATTCCGAGTTTTGAAAAATCCTTTTGGGGTAGTATTTTTTAAATTACTAAAAAAAATAATCGACAAAAATTTTTTCTAGACCAGCAGTGGGCCTTGAAGATATATCTGTATGCATTTATTGAACAAGAAAATTTAAATTAAGACGAAAGTTTATAAAGTAGTTCAAGGAGATGGAACTTGACCGCTTCCGATTCAATTTTAAGGGGGAACACCATTTTATAAACCGAGTCGGTGCCTTAAAACTGCTGCTGTGCTGTACAAAACTCTTGTAGTACTATCGAATATTATCACTATCGATAGCAATTTTTTATAAATGTAGAAGACGGCGTAAAGAAAACGAAATTTGCTTCTTCGACAAAAATTCAAAATAAACTTGATCTGCCTGCAAGTATAAGAAGTATAT
Organism: Lordiphosa collinella; assembly: GCA_018904265.1. NCBI lineage: Eukaryota > Metazoa > Arthropoda > Insecta > Diptera > Drosophilidae > Lordiphosa > Lordiphosa collinella. The sequence goes on along the minus strand of JAEIFV010000044.1, from coordinate 233,731 downwards.
GTCCCATACATGTCAAACCTCTATCTCTTACCATATCTGAGATCTGTTTCTTCATACGGACAGACAGACAGACAGACGGACATGGCTAGATCGACTCGGCTGATGATCCTGATCAAGAATATATGCTTTATAGGGTCGGAGATGCTTCAGCACAAGCTTAATATATTCTGTGTAATAATAAATAATAATAACTTCAGAAACACATATGTCTCTAAAGCACTTTTGATACGTTTTTAATAGCTTTCGAACTGGTTCACAGACTTAACACATGGACTATGATTCTTTTCTGATCGACATGTAAATACTTTTAAAATATTGTAAAGATCAGATCAGTGGATTAGACGCCCATCTGTCCCTAATAATACATACATAGTGTACACTTACGGCTAGGAATCCAATTGAAAAATCTCAGCTTTTGACTTACGACGTAAAAGTTAGAAAATATCCATTTCCATTTACCATTTCCCCTTCTTAATGATTATCTTCTAAATAATAATGATAGTTAATACAATTGCCGACTTTCAAATCATCATAACAATCTAGGCTCAAATGAAAAGTTAGCAACTAGAACCGTTCAATCTGCTTCTTCCATTTACCAACGCCTGATTTGTAATCTAAACATAAAGCGGCTTCATAAATACTCTAATTATAATTCTGCACATTTTGCGGGGTTTGTACATTAGAAAAATTCGCGGCCAAGCGTCCAACCATTCTCCAAAGTTTCATCGCAATTGGATGATCGGTAAAATATCGGTATATAATTTGACCATTTCCCGCACACTTCTTCAACTTAGAAATCTTCTCGGGCAACCAATCATCTATTCTCAAAAGCTTAAAGCCATAATTTGGGTGAAAATTTGTTGGTTTTTGAGAAGCTGTCATTTTATTTTGCTTATTTTTTCGATTAATTTGCAGATCTTACAATTCTTTAACGAAATCCATTTAGTTTTTTAAGCGCCTTTTTTGTATAGTGCTCCTAATGATCAACTGAAGCAGCTTTAAAATTATAACTTTTACAAAAAAACGAGAGCGTAAGTTTAAGTCGGTCCTGCCCGACTTCGATATACCCGTTACTCAGGGCAATTAGTGTTTAATAGCCATTTGTGGCCATTTCAACGTTATCGGGGGAGTCCTAGAAATCTCTAGAGATTTTGGCTTCGGTTGGTTTGAAAATCGCTAGAGAAATCCGTCGGTGTCCCAGAACTTCGAGAGATTTCGTTTTCTTCGAAAGTCTATTTCGAAAGTCGAGTTTGAAAGGTGTGGATATATTGCGTGGGTTCGTGAAGTCGCTATTGGTTGGTTAGTGTATTGGCTGGTTTGCGTATTGGTTGGCTTGCCAAAATCTCCCAAAAAAATACAAGAGGTTTTAAACCAACCGAAAGAGATTTCTAGGACCGAGAATTGGTTTTGGGTTGGAATTTGGTTGGAAGAGATTTCTGGGACACCGCCGTATGTGAGCGAAAAGATCATGCAGCGCCAAAAAGTGTGCAACGTTTTTTATAACCTTTATAACTCTGCCATTTATTATCCGATCTTTATGAAACTTTCAGAGATTGTAGATATTGGGCACATACACTATTCGCATACCTTTAAACAGAGGCACACACACATCACAACAAAGTAGGCTTGGTAGATCGGACAGCTGTTTCATGAGGGACCAAATCCTCACTCATCAGCGATCTTTCTGCCTGAAAAGTCTATCAAAAGATCAGTCTCTCCACACCGTCGCGGGCATAACAAGACCTCGAGCCAGCTAAGTATTTTATAAATATTATCTTTATTTTTATCATATTTTGTAGCCTAGAATTTTTTTCAGGCTAAGGATCTAGGCAATATATCTTGTTTAGTTACGTAGGCGCTTGTTCTGAAAGTAAGTTTGAAAAATTTGATCCCGAGAAAAATTTGTATGGGGGAAAACTAGTTAAAAATTAAAAGACTTAAAACTTGGTTCATATATGGTATAACCAGATAAAACCAGATTTTCAAAAGTTGGATCCGTTCACAAGTCCTAGCAGACAAAAAATGTATGACAGACATACACATTTCACTACCCTTTTTTCCTCAGGTGGCCACGAGCTATTAAACCAAATATCCTAATAATGAATATGTACGAGTATATCATCTTCTGTCTGATTCAATGTAAAACAACTTATTTTTTGCACACTATGCGTAATCATAATTGATATTTTCTTAAATTAAAAAAAATTCTGCTTTAATGTACTCAAAACACTCAGTTTAACAGTTTACAGTAATTTGGTAAAGTTCGTCGGTGCATAATTAAGATGTTTACATATTTAATAAGCAAAAAGCCAAATACTAAACACGAAAAAAAACTAAACGGCCTTATAAACGTTTAGTTTACGAGTTGAACCTTTTTACTAAACAAGCCAGCGCCAGCAATAATAATACCAATAGCAAACAAACAATTTGATAAATTTATGCACAACAAATAAAACAACAACATTTAGGAGCTTTGACACCTCACCGCTCTCCCCTTACTCCCTCTCCCTCCCACGTTCCCTTCAACGGCAGCTGCTGCACATAATTGGCTCGACAAAGAAAAAAACATGAAATGCTCGTAAACATTTATTTTGTGTGTGCGCAGAAGACCCGCCCGCCAGTTGAAGTTGTTGTTGTTGCTGTTGCTTTTTGTTTAAACGTTTTCAAATCGCGCAGCGAATGAAAACGAAAGAAAAAATGAAATACATCGAAAGTGAGCATATAGCCAAGCGATGCCAACGATGTTGTCGACGTATCAGAGAGCGCGAGGCGCGTTTGCCTTGTTTGCATGGCCGATCGCCATCGGAATTGGAATCGGAGTCGGACTGGTGACGATCTCGTCTCGACGCCTCAACGTTTTGGGGTCGTTCCGAGTGCGAGTGTTCAGCATCAATTAGTAACATATGATTTGGAGGGGAGCACATTTATAGACACACACACTTACAGTTTAAGAATCTTTGAGGTAGCCTCGACGAGAGTTCTCGTAGCAAATCAACCTAGGGCACGAGTTGAGAGCGCTATGTGCGTTAACTAAGGTGCTGATGGCGATTAACTTGTAATAAATATATTAATGCTGATTGCATATTTAATGGGAAGTGAATAAATGTATGATTATAAAAAAAAACAAAAATTATAGTGTTTGTTACTTTTTAATAGCACCTTACAATGTAGTGAATCAGTTCGAGTTTCGCATTTTAAAAATATAATGTGTGGATTGTTGTTAGGAATAATATGAGCTTTTGAGATATAAAAAGATACTCGGAATATCGTTAAAATGTAAATTAGGAATGAAAAATTAATTGTTATGCCCAATTTATTAATACTATTAGTTTTGATTCTTAAGCAGATGAAAAACAGCATAAACTTTGTAAGACTTTTTGTTATAATCAAGGCAACAAAACGGTACAGAACCAAACCCGGGCCTTTTCAAACGAACCTTCTAATCGTATGACCACCCGTACCGAACATTATCTGTCTTGAATGGTTTATTTCTTAAAATTCCTTTGATTTGGTTTAAAAAAAAACTAATTATTTCATTGTGCAACATTAAAAAGTTTATTTGATCATAAAATATCAAAGAAACACATCATTTTTTTTTGGTTTAAGTAGATTTGTTTGCACGGGACAAATACAGAAGTGATTTTCGCAGGCAACAATTCAAACACCGATACAAGCGAACTCTGATACAGCATTTAATTGTGATTAGTTTTAGAATGTTAAGAATTGATGTCTCTTTAAAATGGTTTTGCTGTTACCCTTATACTTTTTTCAAAACTGGACTTTAAGCACTTTTGCACGGGACATGTTATACCGGACGTATTTTTCCATCAAGATGCTTATGTGGTTTCTGTTATGACGCAAAGCAAAAATTTACAGTTAATTGCAATCACATAGTTCGTTATGGTTTCTTATGCAATCTTCATAAACTCTTTGTACCCATAAATTGATTTTAGAGAGCAAAATTCAATGGGATCTATGGGCACTTTTTTTAGAAAAAACGTGCAACAGAACGATAAAAATGAGAAGAACGGAGCCTGCGCGGCTGTGCATTCGAAAATCTCGAATTGGTTTATGAACAAATGTAAGATTATCTTACATTAGTTCAATTTAATTGTTTCCCCATGAAAACTTCATAAAACATGGTGTTTTTAAGTACGTATTAATTTATTTGGTCTAGGTGGACCCTTCTGTGGAAATGCCCATATGTTATCTCGTAAAGGGTCGCCTTGAGCGGCTACGGCGTATTGAGCCTGTTTTGAAGGATTTTCCATAGTTTTTCCAACATTTCTTTCTTTATTTGGTTAACAATGATCTGCTAACTTAGGCTAAACTTATATAAACATAATGGGAAAAGTAATTGGATTACATGTTGGATGATTCAAGGTGATGGTAAATTTCATTTAATATAAACATAAGTGACTTTTCAAATGAAAAATTGAAATACAGGGAATTATAATTAGAGCATAATACACGAAAAGGTTCATGTAGGGCTTAGTTGCACCTGCAGACTGACAAGTGTAGTGGCCGGAATGTGCGAGTAAACCACGAGGGAACTGGATTAATTATAACCTTGATCGATAAGATGGTAAAAGCCTGCTAGAGTCCCAATTCAGATTGCGAAGAGCGAAAAGCTTAGCAATGCCTCGATAATTCTTAACATCCGATCTAGACCCTTTTTTGTGAGTTGGGATAATATATGATTAGTTCCAAATCAGTGAGAGAAAAGACTGTTTTAAAGACAGATTATAAAGATATGTAATGGGTGAGCATGAAGATTCAGCACAGTTCCTAATAACACAACTTGGGACATTGTCAGGGCCAGCCGAGAAAGATAATTCAGCAGATAAATCCGATTTACGATTTCTGATTTACTATTTGCGATTGCTTATAATTCTCTGCTGAATGACAATGATTGCTAAGTTTAGGCTATTTTTCCGGCTTTATTTTATTTTGTCAAAAATATATTCACTCCATAAAAAATTTAGGCTTTAGTATTAAATACATTTGACATTTGAAAATGGATGCACGTGTTGAGAGTAAGTAACCATTATTAATTACAAATTTAGTGGGTTTTTAATCAATGAATAATCCTTTTAGCCAAGGATATCAAGTGGAGTCCTAGCGCTGTAAGGCTCCTCTTGGACTGATATAAGGACAACAGGCAGAACTTTCGGAACATACGCCTAGAAGAATAACCGATTGACCTTGCTTTCTGTTGTAGTAATCTGCGGCGTTTCCTACAGGTTGCTTAATAGATATATGGCACCCATCAATTGCCCCAATCGCTCCTGGGATTCCACGCGATTTTTGTTTAAATATTTGTGCAGTTAAAGCTTGTTTGGCAAAATCACGTATGTAGGCATTAGCCTCGATAGAGTCCCTATTATGTTGTAAAATATTTGGTGGCCTGAACTTGTTGGAATGTCGAATCGATCGCCAACAGACGAGAAAGATTTCTGCTTACTTAGCATCTTCTTTGAAAAACATACATTTGCAATTGTTTCATTCTCTGCTAGTGCCGTTGCATTTGCTGTTACAGCAAGAAGTTCCAGGAAAACGCAAAGTTAACAGAATTCTATTATCATGCATAAAACATATCCTAAAATGCGCCTTGAATTGGTCCATTCTGTACCTAAGAACTGTGTCCTCGTAGAAAGATTTAGAGCGAATGCGATTCCTTTTGATTTTTCGATTGCCCCAATAGCGGCTACGAATGGGTTGCTCATTGACCAGATCAGCAATTATACCCATATTAAATTCATCCTCACAAAAGACCGTCCCAATTAAATTCATGTTTCCACAACTCATTTTATGCACAATTTTTGAGAGCTGTCAGAGTATTTTTAGTTTTAGGGCTAACAGTTGGCCGTTCCGTCGGTAAACGGTCTCACCAATCATACATTTTATGTGATTCCATCTCAGCAATCATGTTCGTCAAATTTATCAATCGCAATCGGCAATCACTGTATTCAGCAGGTTAAATCGGCAATCAGAAATCGTAGATCGGATTTATCTCCTGAAAAACAAAAATCACTTTCTTCAAAAAAGGAAAGAAATATATTGTTCGCGTAAGGTATAGGGAGGTACGAATAAAGAGTAGAAGAGCTGTAAGATTGTGATGAATAGGTCGACTTAAAAAAATGTGGCAAATAAATTAGCAATATTAAGATCAGAAGATTCAATCCTATTCTGATAGTGAAGAGAGGGGGAAATGCGTTCGACTTGCGCTTGGAGTTAACGAATGACTAGAATTGCTTTAGATCATTACGGAAATTGATCCTGCATTGTGAGAGGTAATCTGCATAACATCGTCTATTAATGGTGAGAAATTCAGAACGAGCAGAAGAATAGAACGAGCAAAGTCTATCGAGGAACCAGTTTTCTGATAATCTTGCGGCCGGATGGGCGGCTATTTCTTGGCTGGATATTGTTTTTCAGGTCCTTGGCTTGCTTATGTAAGCTTTTGATTTCAAATAGCCCCACATAAAGAATTCTGGAGACGTAAATATGGTGAATCAAAAGTCACATTTTTTTGACCCTTTGGTCCCATTCCAATCGTCGAGGCTTATCCGCGGCAGCAATTTTTGTGTCAATTAAAACTTGTATGGGAGCAATTCCGAATCGACAAGTAAAATGCGTCGTTAAGTGGTTCAAGCAATGCCAAACTGCTCAAAACGGCGATTTTGGGATGTTCTTGGCGACATCTCAGCACTAGCCCGTACGAATACAATATTGTCATCCAATCGCCATGGTCGCTTTTTAGTTGGCTTCTTTGCATTAGAAAGAGCATCACCAGTTGCTCCTTGCACGATGAGTTGAATGTAGAAAGAGTCATCAAGTTTTAAATCTCAAAACTTTATTTATTCTTTAAAGGTTAAAGTAAATATGCCCGATACGAGTTGAATGATAAAGGGCTGTAAGCAGGGTTTAAGGGGAATCGGTCTCCGCGGTGCGGGTTTGTTTTTTTTTGACAAAATGGGGCTCAAAAAAATTTGGTTTTTTGTAGTTAGTGAAAAGTAGCGGTTCGATTTTTTTTGAGAGAGGCTCTTGTTATACCCTTGCAGATGGAATTATAACATTTTGGGGATGTTTTTAACGCATTGAAGGAGGCATCTTCGAACACATAAAGTATATATATTCTTGACCAGCATGACGAGCTGAGTTGATTTAGCCCTGTCTGTCTGTCCGTATGTTTCAATGCTATCTTCTCTGTCAGTTTTAAAGCTATCGTCACCAAACTTTGCACGAAGTCTTTTGGTACGAATACGCTGCACATTTGTCGGAACCGGCCGCATCGGATGACTATAGCACATAGCTGTCATAGGAACGATCGGTCGAAAAACTAGTTTAAGTGAGAAAAACTGTTTTGTTTTCAATGGAAACGCCTCCAACCTCCATATTTCTTAGTTTACTATGCTTTTCCATGATTCCACCAAATTTGGTCGTAATCGGTTATCTATATAGTATAGCTGTCATAGAAAAGTATAGTCTGAAAAGTAGTCTTAGTTAAAAAAAACTTTTTTGTTTTACATGGAAATGTCCAAAAAATTGGCAGGTATTTGTTTTATATGCGCCTTGACGATTATACAAAGTTTGGTCAAAATTGGATGACTATAGCATTTAGCTGAATGAAAAACTTTTCTGTTTTTAATGGAAACTTTTTTGTTTTTTGACAACTAACAAAGCCAAACATTTCTTTGAAATGGTAACGTGATTGCATCTGTTCTTGACTGTCAGCAAACGCAGCACCCATCTGCTTGAAATCCTTGGCAATGTGTATTTAACTAATTCTTCCTCTTGCAAACCTTCTGTCGTCGATTATTCATTACGTTTTCACGACTAGTTAGGGCAATCAATTACTGTTGATACATTTTTATAATTTTTATGGCCGTTATCGATGGTGCAGATTTCCTATAAAAATCATTTAATTTGAGTTTGATGACTTCGCTAGATTTATGTTTGCTAATGGATCTAATAGATGCTTAATTAAGACAGTAAGGTTTATTCTTAGCTTATTTTTTAACCATTTAACTAAACCTTTTCACAAATCTTCTGCTAAAGGTATTCAAAAGTCTACAAGTCCTTCTTGTTGTTTACTTTCAATGTTGATTCTATAGGCACCTGAGTTATCTGTATCTGGATCTCTCGCTCGCTTATGTACATATAACACTAAACATTCTACAATTGGCTCATTTAACAGTCGTTTGCTGCGTAGTCCCCCAGTTGAAGTTAGACTCGGGACCAGGCCACACACCAATTGCTATTGTTGTTGTTGTTGTTGCTGTCGTCGTCGTGTTGTCGTCGTTCGTTTCTAATTATACGATAGGTGCGCTATGAGCCATGAAACGTGCGGGGTCTGACCTTCTCGTCGTCGTCGTTTAGGAGCTGCCCCGAACTGTGTCTGTGGCCAACTGCAGTCCCGGACCAGGCATGCATTTGGCTTTGGGCATGGCGTCTTGAAATAGTTTTCTGTTTTTGTATACTCGCAGGGGATTATTAAATTTTTGAGCTTAGCGAAAAGACTTCTGTATCAGCAGCTGTTATTAGCTTTAGTGCTGATTTCATACATATTTAATTATTGCAATTTAGGCAAAGGCGAACGCGCACAATTGGAACTAACTATAAATGTTAGGCGTTGTGCTTATTTCCTTGAGCGAAATAGAAATAAAATGCAAGCAAAATTCTTGGGCGGGGCCGAACACTTGGATAATATTCAGACAACCTTGTTGACCCGCCCTCCACACCCCACTTGCACATGCACAATGACTAAGTCATCTCTATTTATTATAACTAAGATAATTGATAACCATAGACTAAAGATTAAGTAAATGCTTGAACTATAATGTTAAATGCAATTACGTTTAGTATTTAAAATGTGATTTCATTGCATACTAAAAAAAAAACTGCAGTTTATAATGAAAATAGCTTACGATTATTAAAAAAATAAATTGGATCCATTAAATAGGTGGCGCTACTACAAAATTTACGAAAAATATTGGGCGTTGGCTCAATGCTTTGAATACGGCAGGAGACGCACACAATCGATATACAATTTTTTGGGTGTATTCTCAGCTGGATTTTTGGACTTTACAGAGTGGTTGATGAATGTTGCTACTTTAAGAATGAACCTAGATGGCTGTTGATAGATTATTATGGAATAATGTTCCGCTGACGGAAATGCCAGACTCATGTTTCATCATCGCAAACATTTATTATCGACAAGACCCTATTATATTACGAACTGAACTAAGGACAAATCTAGTTAAGAAATAAACGAACCTAAAAATGCATTTGTTCATTCTTAAAGAAGAGCTATTAATATTGTTGTTAAGTTTATCTAAATGAAATAGTTAAATGAGTTTCGAAAAATCAAATGTTTAACATTTGTTTGAACGGATTCGGCCACCACGATCTTAACCCTATTAAGTAATGACTTCGCAAACCATGTTCTTAAATCAGCAGAGTGCAGAATTTATAAGAGTCGGAACCAAAAACTGTTATAACTTTGCCATTTATTATCCGATCTTTAGGAAACTTTAAAGAGATTATAGATATTGGGCACAAACACTACAGCAAATCTTGAGCTTGATATCTTCAAAATTGGAGGAGTACTTAACATTTTTTATTGTGGGGGCGGAAGGGGGCGTGGCCAAAATCAGAAAAAATTGATCTGCGTAGCAATGGAGTCTATATATAAAATTTGGTGGCTTTAGCTCTTCTAGTCTCTGAGATCTAGGTGTTCATACAGACAGACGGAAAGACGGACATGGCTATATCTACTCTGATTTTGATGCTGACTAAGAATATATTTACTTTATGGGGTCGGAGATGCTTCCTTCTGCCTGTTACAATCATTTGCACGACTTAAGTGTACCCTTTTTACTCTACGAGTGTAAATGTCATGTGGGGAGGAGCGTAGTGTCGGTAGGAATGTTAGGAAGGGGCCCAAGCAACAAGGTCTTCCTTCTGAAAAACGTACAACTTAAATTTAGTTTTTCCGTTTACCTTGTCTGGGATTCGGCCGAAGTTTTGTATACCCTTGCAGCCTCCATTGAAAACAAAAAAAGATTCTAACGAAGACTTATTTTCGGACATTACTTTTTTATGGGAGCTTTACTATAAAGATGTCCGATTTCGACAAAACTTTGTGGAATCATGGAAAAGCATAACAAACTACCAATTACGAAATTTGGAGGCGATCCCATTTAAAACAAAAAAGTTTTTCTCACTAGAACTTCTTTTTCGACCGATTATTCGTACTGCAGCTATATGCTATAGTCATCCGATTTTAACAAAACTTTGTAGAATTGTGTAAAAGTATATAAAATAAGTATATGCCAATGATAGGGACGTTTCCATTGAAAACAAAAAGTTTTTCTCACTGGAACTAGTTTTTCGACCGATCGTTCCTATGGAAGCTATATGCTATAGTCATCCGATTTTGACCTAACTTTGTGGAATTGTGCAAAAGCATTTCAAAAAATAAGTGAATGCCAAGTTTTAGGCCATTTCCATTAAAAACAAACCAGTTTTTCTATTTTAGACTACTTTTCACGACTCTACTTTTCCATGACCGTTTTCTTATAGTTGTCCGATGTCGACCAAACTTAGTGGAATCAAGGGAAAGCATAGGCAAACTAAGAAACACGAAGATTGGAGGCGTTTCCATTGAAAACAAAAAGTTTTTCTCACTAAAACTAGTTTTTCGACCGATCGTTCCTGTCTAAAGTCGCCCGATCCTCGGGTCCGACAAATGCAGCTGATATGTACCAAAAAACTTCGTCCAAAGTTTGGTGAAAAAGCTTACAAACTGACGGAGGAGATTGCATAGAAACAAACGGACGGACGGACAGACGGACATAGCTAAATCATTTCAGCTCTTTATATTGATCAAAAATATACTGTATGTGGTCGGAAAAGCTGCACAATTTTTGTTTAGAATTGCCACTCCTATGAAGGAACTTTAACTTTTCTACATGCCTCGTTTATCACATGTAGCGTGTAGTTTGTCTATATGCCAAGTGTAACTTTCTGTTTTCTACATTTTTCGTGTAAAGTTGAGCACGGCAAACTACGTTTCGTTTAGGATTGTTTTTAGCATTCATTATTTATTTTAAACTTCCAGAGAATGCGATTGCGACTGAATAAAATCGTAGGAGTGGCTTTCATAGGAGAAATATCAACTTCAGCAACTGAGGAAAAGACTGTGTGCACCAGCGAAAGTAACATTATAAATAAATAGTTTGTTTAACTGGATTTAAAAAATAATAACAGAAGTTGATTGATATAAAAATTTCTATAAATTCGGTTTTGTTTCAATTTTACATTAAAAACCATTTAAGGCGGGTTTCAAAAGAACTTGTTATATGCACATTATTTTAGCAGCGAACGCCTCACCCATGAAATATTGCCTTCCAACGGATGTACATCTGGAACCGTTCTTTGAGAAAGAGAAATTGGAAGGGAGTCCCGAACGATTCACGAAGTTCGAAGCATCAACAAAAACACTTGCAAAAATACGTTCTCAAAGGTGCATTCTTTTTGGTTTTCACGCCTTACTAAAGCGAATGAAACTTTTCAGACTTGGGAACTACTTCTTCTGTAACAGAGAAGTATGAAAGATGGGTCCTTCTCATGGCGTCAAGTCCGACAGGGAAGTCTATCTGTCTGTCAGTATGAACGCACAGATCTCTGAGATGGTAAGATATAGACGTTCGAAATGTATAGGACATATTTAGTAATGAGAACTATTTATCGATCCGCCAAAGAATTGGTAAAATTTGGATGAACGATAGTCAAGTGATAAGCAAAAGGTTTTCATTTTACTGCTCACAAGCAAGATCTCCCCAGACGATCTCCTCAGAAGAAACGCCGAAAATGTTTTATCGATCAAATAATTTATAAATCATGACTTTGGATCTTGGCTTCTAAAAACTGATTAGGGAACTTAACCTTTATGACTGGTTTGAACCACCGACTGAGCCTTTTACAGAATTCCAGGGAGTTCCAGAACTGATACTTATAAACAAAATAGTAAACGAAGAAAAGTTAGATAACTTAACAAAAGTGGAGCTTACACCTTGAACTTCTAGTTCTCTAAATTCTTTCCCATAACAGTTAATCCCACCTTAATATCAATATTGAATGTTTTTCTTTTTTTGTCTCCCCAAAACAAGTAATCTGAGATATTTGTTTCTTACATCTTCGGCATTAAGCTCCCCCGACTCGGGTCGTAACATTTCCGCATTTGAAACTATTTTTTAATAATTATTTTTTGACGCCTACACACACACACACACACTCGAACGATGACTTCAAGCTTCAAAGTGGATTGGATTGGATGCTCTGCTCAAATGTCAGGCTTATTAATACCTACCTATTTGAGCCCACAAAACAACAAACTGGCAAATGTGCTTATCAACATCGCTCTCTGTTCAAGTGCTTTCCGGGGTGAGCAAGGGATTTTGGATTTGTGCTGTGCATCTTTATGTGGGAGCCTAAGCCTCAATGGGATGACACGTCATTTCTGGCATAGACATCTTCGTCAAATGTGTTAAGTTGAGTCGAGTGAGAAGAAGAAACTGAAAGCTGAACACCGAAAACAGGTCTTCCAGTTCAACGAAGAAAAAAGTGTCAATAAAATGTCATGGAAAGCCACTTAGCTGAAGCTCAAGTCGAAGCCTCACCCAAGCCTGGCACTTTAAACTTTAGCCACATCCGTTGCCGTCAAACATTTGTCAATTTTTATAGAGTTTGGTATTTTTCGTTCTCAATTATAGCTTTGATTTAAATCAGTCTACTGACCCAAAAGTTCAGCTACGGAAATTGCAAATTTAATAATTGACTAGCCGAAACAACCAAGGGGGCTTATTAATGCGATAACCTTGGCTGATTTAATTTCTTGTTGGCTGTGCTGTGATTACCCACCACCAGCAGCACCACCAGCAGTTCCAGTTTCAGTTTCAGAGTCAGCAACGCCAACAAAAGGAAAATCAAAACTTGCACAATTTCAACACTAAACGGCGATGGTTTGGCTTTTAGTTCGCCAGTAAGTCGCATATTTAATTAAGAGATTGAAGCCCAAAATACTTAGTGTTGAACAATGGCAAGTACAAGCTGTTTAGCGCACGAGTCCCATGCAGCTTAGCCTCTCCTGCACACTGAGCGAAAAGTGCTGATATAAGGGATAGCAACATTGCTAGGAGGTTCAATTAGGAAGGATAAACAGGCCACTAACTAAGGGCGTAGATTGATTCAGTGATGTCCTAGAGATAAGGTTAAATAAAGAAGAGGCCAGAACTACTTAGAAATGTGGTCTAATGTTTCCCTAGGAAAACAACTTCCAAATTGTGCACAAATCTAGGAACACAGTTCCCCAAACATCTATTTCAAAAATACGTATTCTTCTACATATTTTGTGCTTGAAAAAATGTCTTTAGAAATTATACCACTTAACGATCCGATTTCGATCTACCAGACCACATATGAATTGCCCGTACACCAGGAGAGTGAGAATCTACTGCCGCGCGCTGCACTCAAAGCCGTCGACTTGAATGTATGCGGCTACATAACGTATACGCACTGTGGCCTTAAGGTAAGAGGCGAATTGGAGGGCACCTGGGACTGCCTACAGCTAATGATGCAGTGGCTTGAGGGGGAAACGACCAAGGGGCAGATAGACGAAATGGAGAAGCCATTCTTTGACCAATGCCAGCTGCAATCAAGACCTAAATATGATGATTTTTTCTATTGCTAGACTTGCAGTAGTTGATTAAAAATTGCAATAGCCACAATTTTTGTTTCGAGTGCAGTTTCATCTCATAAACCATAACAATCAGCTATTGAACAATAGATGACTGGGCCAAACTGACGAGCGACTGTTGTGGCTGACTTTTCAAAGTCAAAAACGCGATTGTATCATCAGTTCGGGGAGCGCGCACAGTTGCTGACTGTGATTTTTGCAGAAGTTGCAGATAAAAATAGTCAGCGAGCCAGCCCAGTCAGCCAAACAATGAACCCAAGTCGGCAAAACAATCGAATCAATTCATTTTTCTAGGGCGTACTGTGCCACTTGAACGTTGAACTGCAGACGCCCCAATGCTGACTACTGACTTCGGTCTTCCATCCATTCCTACAGCTACAGCTCCATTGTTGTGGCGGGTGGCAGCACCAGCTCTTGGTCTTGATCGTGCCACGGCACTAGTCATTTTAATTTTTCAAGATTTTTTTCTTTCGCTATTGCTATTATTTTTCATGGCGCTACTACTTGGCGAATATTTCGCAATCTGAACTCTATAAATTCAAGCTGTGTGTTTGGCGGGAGATTTATGGGATATGGCCAAATGGGAGCACAGAGGGACAGAAAAATGGTGATGGGGAAATTAAAGTTCGATCGTTCTTAAAGGAAGAGTGTAAGTGACTCAAAGTATTGACATTTTTCAATTCGAGAAGAAGAAAAGTAAATACGGCTTTTTGTCCGTTTACGTTTGGGTGGGAGGTGGGCTGCAATTTTGCCTAGAGTTTGTCCTTACTTGTCAACGATTAGCTGTTCAATTTGCTCATTCTCTTGTTCAATTGTTCACTTTATTGACTTTGTTTTTTAGTTACTCTTTCGTATTAGAAGCTGACCCTCTTATTTTCCACATGATCAGTCTTTGGGTGCACAGGCAGGTTGCCAGACTTTTATGAGTCAGTTATCTGGCAGCATGTTCAGACTGAGTGGAATATATGAAATTATGAGAGATTTCTCTGAACATACACGGCAGCCGTCAACTTGAATGCCTTTGGCAGGTGTTTTCACATGTATGGAAGCAACTGACACCTAAAAATATGGGAACATGTCAGAGTGTGTAAACGCACCCTCTATCTAGTTAATAGACTATTCACACTGAGCACATCTTTCATCCAACATCCCAAATCCTAAGTTAAAATTATTAATAACTATTTGTTATGTCAACTTTTTAAAATTTGTCTTATAGAAATATGCTACAAACTTGACAAATTTTGACAGGAAAATTTAGTATGACTCATGATTTTAGATGAAAGATGTTAGATGTGCTCAGTGTGAATAGGCTATAACAAAGTATAAATGATAAATATTCATCGATTTTGGGACCTTTTTTGATAGTTTAGTGTAAAAATATAATATAAAAAATTTGTTAAAAATTACGATTGAGGTTTAGACCAAAATGGTGACAATTCTGCGTCGATTGCATTTAGTTTCATCAAAATCGGTTCAGTGTAACTGGAGATATCATGGCCGCCAGTACAAAAAACGTGGTGTCGAGATAAGTGCTTTGAAAGTTTGCATTTGCTTGACAAATTGGGTCACCTTGGGTCATTAAAAAGGCTTTATCTTCTAAAGTATTTTGAATTTCAAAAAATCCTTTTAGGACGATATTCTCAAATATCCAGGCTATACAAAGAAAACATTTTTTCACGTGGAGAATCCCCCCTTAAAACTTTTCAGAGAACTAAACCGAACCGGTTTACTTTGTGGTTTTAGGTTCGGTTCAGCATTACTGAAAGGAAGCCGGTTCGGCTTGCGGATCGGTTCAACAGCTGGAATAAGCGGTTTGGTTCGGTTCAGAGCCGGTTTGCATCCCTAGTATTGATCGAATAAAAGACCGTGCGAAATCAAAGAAATCAACGAAAAATTCGTCGAGATCCATTGCGCTAGCAGAAAATTATATCTCGTGAGATAGAAGGACAGCATGTTGCGCAACTTAAAACGTGACTTATGACTCGGTGCATACAAGATACACACCAGCCACTTGCTCACAGCAGCATTGAGATAAAAACGCTAGACAAAGTCGAAAGCATTGCGTCGCCAGTGCGCGAGCAATGACCACAGACAAATTCTGTTTTCTGACGAGAAAAATTTCATTATATCACCACAAACAGAACGATTGAGTGAATGCTGTGTAATCGAAACAAGCGTCCGAACTCATTCAGAGAGGTCACCATCCGCATTATGTGATGGTTTGGTGGGGAGTCGCCTATGATGGGGTCACCAAACACCATTTTAGTGAAATAGGAGTCAAAACTTCGCCGAAAGTGTATCGATCCGACGTTTTGGGAAAATGCTGTGAAGCCTCTCAACACGACATTTGCAAACAAGCCGTGGACCATTCAACAAGACTCCACTCCAGCTCAAAAGGCAAAAACGAACCAATCATGGCTGAAAAACCATGTGCCGAACTTCATTTTTATTACAAACTTCATTGGATTACAAACTGTGGTCCGTTATCGAGGCTATGGCTTGCTCTACTCGACACTCAAATATTGAGCATTTCAAGTGCGCCACTGTCCGAGCAGTGGATAATTTCCCAATGCATGAGGTGAGCACTGCGATCGATGAGTGGCCAGAGGGACTTCGGCGTTGCTGGAAGGCACTAGGAGGCCATTTCTAATAAGTTGTTCAACGATTTGTAGCCATTCAGTCACCGAATAAAAAGAAGCAAAACGTTTTGAAAAATATTCATTCGTTTTCATTTTATGACCATAAAACCGTGTACCAAAAAAATTGCGTGTTCTAGGTATGTTAGTTATAAATCGATGGGGATAGAATTTAAACCGTTTTGTATTTAAAATTTTAAGTATGTATTGTTCTTAAAAGTACTACAACTAAGTACAAAACGTTCTAAAATCGACAATTGTCAAATCATATTTGGAAATGAGAACAAACGTTCTTGAATTAGTAACATTTTGTAAAGTAAAAAAAGTAAAATCGGCTAGTCAAGATGACACAGCCCCAAGGGGCCAAAACCGAGCCTCTCTCAATCTCTTTGCTTGTGCGCTTCTAATTTTAGCACAAGAGAGAGGGACCTACAGTTTAACGCCGAATCCGAACGGCAGTTTTTGAGAGGCTTTTCATGGCTAATTACTGCAATGCTGGCGCCAACAGCAAGAGGTTTGGCCGGTTGTAAAGTTATATTCAAAGAAAAAAACTTTTCATTAGATGTTCCGAGGCGGGATCGAACTCACGACCTCATGCTCAGCAGTCGCGCACACTAGCCGCTGAGCCACCCAGCCACTACATTTTGTACTTACAGTAAATCGAAGAAATCAAGCTCTAAGTTAAAGAACAAAATTTCTTAGATTCAAGCTCTAAGTTAAAGAACAAAATTTTTTAGATTGAGTACAAAATAGACCCGTAATGCTAGCTTCCAAAAGTTTGCAACGGAAAATGGTAGTGAATTCCTATGGCGAGCAGCACACTTAGTTGAAGAACTGTTTTTCAGAACTAGACAGCTTAATATAGGGACACATTTGTTCTGAAGGCTATGGCAAAGCTATGCTTCTCATACAGGTTAATTGGATCTTTATATTGGCCCTTGGTTAATTCATGGATCTTGGATATTCCTAGCCTTCTTTGGTTCAATAAAGAAACATCTTTTAAGATGAAATTAAAAAGTTTACGAATTTTTAGTTCCAATTGTCATGAAACTATTGGTTTGTAAGGACACTCAGAAAGCTATTAATGATGATCAAGATAAAATATACTCTCTTGGGTGGAAGATACTTTCTACTTCCAGAAGGTATAATAAATAACAAAAACGTAGAAATAAGAATATCGTTTTTGATTCCAGCGTGCTTACTTCTATCACCCAAAACTTTCAAATAATTTATAATTTTTTTTTCTCTGTGCATGCCAATCAAAAAAAAACTATTCTCTAAGGATGTAAAAATGCATAAATATTCTCGATTTCGATTTCGTAGTAATTCAATTAGGTCTAAATGCTGTCAACATTGGGGCACTAATAACCAACAACAACAACGGCAGCAAGCAACAGCAGGCAATGGGCCACGGCCTCAGCCCCCAGCCAAGTGTCGTCTGGCCTGTGTCTGTGGCAAATGTTGCATAATATTTTATGCATGCAGAGCTCTCGCATATTGCAACATGTTGCCAAGAGATGATGATGCATAGCCTCGAGAACCGCAACGACAGCAAACGTTTTGGCGCCCCTCCCTGAAAAAAATCCTGAGACGTTTGTTCATTCGCTGGAGACTTCCAGCTGTGCGCCAGGTCTGGGCACAAAGTGTGTCGAATATTCAAGTGAAAATTTCCCGCATAGACCTCAGATATACTATAAAGGCTTCGATTCCAGGCACAGCTCGGCCCGGCTCCGCTCAGCTTCAGTCAAGAGTGCGGCGCTTCGTTGACGCTGTGTTGGTGTTCCCTCTGCACTACCCATACATTACAAACGTATCTGTATCGGTAACTATGCACATGGCTTTATAGGTGGGTAGCTCTGTCTTTTTGGACTGGCTCTGGGTTTTAGTCTGGTATGTATTTGATTAGACTGAGGCAGCGCTGGCTGAGAGGCAAACTTGATCGCGTACGATTTGTTGTTATTTCTGTTGTTGTTGTTGTTGTTGCTTTGGCTCTTTAAGTCGAACAATTACATTTTAAGCGTAGCACAACCTTGGATACCGTTATATTTTTGCAGTTGGTTGGGCGTGTGCAGAGCTGATGACAATAACCCAATCAACATTTTTGAAGGTAACTTTGCTTAGACTCAACTGACTTATGTTATATGGATTGACTTCATTTCAAAGTCATTTTACTGAGGTGGAAATGCTAAATAAAAAAATCTCTTCTTTTTTCCATTGCTGGAAATTTTTCCAAAAACGTTTGTCACGGTCGCCATTTTTAAGACGGGCCTTTTCCATCAAGTACAGTACTAGGGAAAAGGCAACATCTTAAAGCTTGACTTAAGCCTGTGGTTGCAGTTAGGCGAACCGAAACTGAAAACTTAAGACTGGTTTAAAATCTCGGACTGCACTTTCTGCGAAATATGAATGGTTTGTAGAATCACTTAGTCGGGACTTACACGATGAAGCAAACTTAATGAAGTTTTCATAGTAGGCGGAAAATTCAAACGATAATTAATACAACTTAGAAACGAAAGCTATAAAATCTCAGCCGATTCTCTCGCCTACTGAAAAAACTTCACGAAGCTTACTTCATCGTCCATTTGTATTCTTCAGAATTTTTAAGCTGTTTCAATTCTTACATTTCCCTTTCCTCCCTTTAAAAATGTTCACTGGGTTGCTGGCTCATACACCGCTGGGCTAAACACGACTCAGCAATCTGCAGAAACGTTGCTGGCTGGCTACGACTTCGACAGTCGCCCAGATCGCCAGTCAGCGTCAGCCGCAGACCCAGACCCGATCAGACCAAGCCAGGCCGTGCCAGCCGTCCTCAGCTCTAGCTAGAGCGAGTCGACCACACCCGCACACTTCATTATTTTTATGTCGCCTGTGGTGGTACGATTTAAACGACAACGCGGCAGCCAGACTGTAGCTGGAGCCAGATTCAGAGCCATCGACTGAGACAGGCCAGGGCACGACATTCAAGAGAACCCAAAAAGCAAGTCAAGAAATTAGACGCATTCGACGTTTTGGAACGAGCGACAAGTCAAAGTAGCAAAAAAAAAAAAACAGAAACAAAAACTTAAAGGCCCAGGCACGGGCAGCGGCACGTTGCTCCTTGAAGCCAAGGCGCAGGCACATCTCATGTTGATGTTACAATTGCTGGTTTTTGCTTTTTTTCTTTTTCTATTTTTTGGGGGTTTTGCGATCGTGCGCCAGCTTCAAATGTGCCTAGTGGGTTTGGAAATTTGTAGCGCCCAAAACAAAACAACAACAACAAAGCAGCTGCAACAACAACAATTACCCACAATTACAACAATAACACAACAACGGCAGCCAAAATAATTTTGAAAAATAAGTGAAGACCAAGTTTTTATACCCTATCGAATTCATTAGATTTGATTATTTGGTTTATTAGTCACTTTGTTATTGAATGCCTTTATTTTGCCAACCTGTTTTGAACAAACTTAATTTCCACTGTGAAGCAAACCTGAAACCGAACCAAGTGTGAGTAAATTAATGAGCCAGAACCTGTTTCGAAACCAACATTTCGGTTTGGTTCAAAAAACAATATTCAGCCTTTTTCTCAATTCCACTTCCACAAAACTTTTGTGATTTAAAACCGGTTTTTGTACTAGATTTGGTCTCTAAATCACAAATATTTTGCGGAAGTAGAGCTGAGAAAAAGGCCGATTAACATTAAAAACCTGAACTAATTCTAAGGGAGTATTTGCACATAAAATGTCACATAAGCAGCCAAGAAAATCTTCCAACTTGGTATTTATATTGGTTGCCCAAAAAACTCAAAGCCATGGATTTCATCTTCAACATTTCTTCAATTTTGGGGACGTAGATAACGACCTTCTTCTACATCGGAAAGAGTGCGAAATAGTACGCATATTAGAACCAGCTGAGGTGACCAACACAAAAATTGAAGTCGAAAATCTAGTTTTGGGTGGTTTTTATTACATTTGAATACACTGAAAGTTGGAAACATCTAAAAATATGTCCTCTCTACCGAAATAGTTTGTTAAGGAAATAGAAAAGCGTGAGTAGTCCCATTTTGAGAACAATGCGTGGCATATTTTTGGACCCAATGTATAAAGTTATGCTAAGTCCCGAGTCCCTTGCTGGTATACCAAAAGAAGACGGGGCATTGAAGAACCTTGACCTTATCAAAGTGACAAAGGCGGCTTTATAATCAACAAAAAGTTGGTAGGTGTTTGTATCTGTCTCATGGGCTTTCTCCAGCATATGTCGCAATGTGAATATCTGGTCTGTGGTGGACCTACCTAGGTCAAAACTGATAAGGTCCAATCAGAAATAGCGCCTATAATTTTACTTTACATGTTGAAAATTTTCTTCTCCTAAATCATCGGTGGGCACGGCCTTGCTCTTTTTGCTCCGATTGCTCCCAGAATCTTTTTATGACATGCGGCGCCACGCAGACGCTTTAAAATTTGAATCGTCATCTCACATATGCTATCCGAAGCGAAAACATCAAGCATTCTATTGCGTAACGGGGCGGTAGAGACGACTGCAAGACCAAATACATGTAGTGTGTGTCTGGTTGGCCGACTGGAGCCTCTCCAAAAAGGGTTGTTTTCATACTCTGTACCAGAGGTACACAGAGTATATTAAGTTTGTAAAAAAGTATGTAAAAGCCAGAAGGAAGCATTTCCGACCATATAAAGTGTCTGTCCGTCCGTCTGTCTGTCTTTCTGTCTGTCTGTCTGTCAGTCTGTCCGTATGAACAAACAGATCTCAGAGATGGTAAGAGAGGTTTGACATGTATGGGACAGATGCATATTTACTTGCAGGCAGATTAAGTTTATTTTAAATTTTGGCCACGCCCCCTCCCGCCCCCGCAATATCGAAAAAACATCATATCTCCCACAGTTTTATAGATAGAAGGTTCGAACCTTCAGCACATATTTAGTAGTCAGGATTATTAATCGAATTGCGAATCGAATGGTAAAGATCGGTTGAACGGTTGTCGAGGTATAAGGAAAACAAACAATAATGAGCAGCACAGGTACAGAGTATATAATCAGTTATAATCGGGCTTGACCGACTTTCTTGTTTTTTGGTAGTTTAGTGTAAAAAAAAAACAGTAAAAATTTTTCATAATTATGATTGAGGTTCAGACCAAAAGTTGACAATTCTGCGTCGATTGCACTTAGTTTCATAAAAATCGGTTCAGTGAAACTGGAGATATCATGGTTGCCAGTTCGAACAACGTGGTTTCAAAATAAATGCGTGTAAAGTTTGCAGTTGCTAAGCAACTTGGGACACCTTGGGTATTTCGCATTTAAAAAAATATAAATGTAAAAATTTACAAAAAAAATGGAAAAAAAATGTTTGCATATGATGAACTTTCTAAAAATATGCCATCAAATAAATGTTGTTTCTTCTAGCCGATCACTGATCAATTTTCTCTGCTGAACGCGCCCAATATATGAGGCAAGATAGATGACCAAAATTGTATACCAAGTTTTAGCAGGCCTTGACTTTCACAAATGATTTTAAAGTCGTAGTATGCTTTGACTTTACCAGGCTATGACGTTAGCTGTGCCACTAGCTCATTCGTTAACTAGCTCTTGCAGAGTTAACATGTCGCTTTCTACACAATTTTAATTTTCTTTTATTTTTAATCTAACTCTGTAACATTGGCAGTTGTCTGAAACTGTAGCCATAGGTGTTCCCTGTGAGGCTTAGAGTTGTAGGCCCCATTTCCTGATTTTTTTTTTTTTGTAGTGTTCACTGAGAGGGTCATTTTTCCCTCTTCCAAAGTTATGATTGAGGTTCAGTGGAACTGGAGATATCTATCGTCTGTTTTATCCTCTCCACGTTTATTGCCCAGGGATTAATACCGGACATCTTCATCATTTCTTCAATTTTGGAGACGTAGATAACGACATTCTTCTACATCGGAAAATGTGGGACTCGGTTCGTGAAATAGTACGCATATTAAATCCAGCTGAGGTAACCAACACTAAAATTGAAGTCGAAAATCTAGTTTTGGGTGATTTTTATTCCATTTGGATACACTGCAAGTTGGAAACATCTAAAAATACGTCCTCTCTGCCGAAATCGTTCGTTAAGGAAATAGAAAAGCGTGAGATTTTTTGAGAACAATGCGTGAACAATATGTGGCATATTTTTGGACCCAATGTATAAAGTTATGCTGAGTCCCGAGTCCCTTGCTGGTATACCAAAAGTAGTCAGGGCCTTAAAGAACTGTGACCTTATCGAAGTGTCAAAGGCGGCTTTATTATCAACAAAAAGTTGGTGGGTGTTAGTATCTGTCTCATGGGCTTTCTCCAGCATTTGGCGCAATGTGAATATCAGGTCTGTGGTGGACCTACCAGGTCTGAAGCCAAACTGATAAGGTCCAATCAGAAATAGCGCCTATTATTTTACTTAACTCCGACTGGAGCCTCTCCAAAAAGGGTTGTTTTTATACTCTGTACCAGAGGTACACAGAGTATATTAAGTTTGTGCAAAAGTGTCCGTCTCTCCGTCCGTCTGTCTGTCCGTCTGACCGTATGAACAAACAGATCTCAAAGATGGTACGAGCTAGAGGTTTGACAAGAATGGAACATATGTTTCTTATACTTGCAGGCAGATCAAGTTCATTTTCAATTATGGCCACGCCCCCTCCCGCCTCCGCAATATCGAAAAAACGTCATATCTCCCACAGTTTAATAGATAGAAGGTTCGAACCTGGTAAAGATCGGATGAACGGTTTTCGAGATATAAGGAAAACAAACAATTATGGGCAGCACCGGTCGCAACGGTGAAGGGCAGCACTTCACAGGTACAGAGTGTGCTATAGTCGGGCTTGACCGACTTTCTTGTTTTTGGTAGTTTAGTGTAAATAAAAAATTGTACAAAGTTTTTCAAAATTATAATTGAGGTTCAGACTAAAATGTTGACAATTCTGCGTCGATTGCACTTATTTTCATCAAAATCGGTTCAGTGGAACTGGAGACATCATGGCCGCCAGTTCGAAAAACGTGGTTTCAAGATAAATGCGTTTCAAATTTGCAGTTGCGTAGCAAATTGTGTCACCTTGGGTCATTTAAAGGGCTATGTCTTCTTAAGTATTTCGAATTTCAAGAAATCCTTTTACGGTGATATTCTCAAATATCCAGGCTATATAAAAATGCAAAAAAAAAAATATAAAAAATATTTTTGCACATGGAAAAACTTAAATTTATATATCAAATGATATTGATGAACCTTCTTAAAGTATGCGATCAAATAAATGTTGTTTCTCTGATTTTCTCTTCTAAACGCGCCCAATGAATGAGGCAAGATAGATGACCAAAACTGTATACCAAGTTTTAGCAGGCCTTGACTTTCACAAATGATTTTAAAGTCGTAGTATGCTTTGACTTTACCAGGCAATGACGTTAGCTGTGCCACTAGCTCATTCGTTAACTAGCTCTTGCTAAATTAACATGTCGCTTTCGACACAATTTTAATTTCTTTTATTTTTAATCTAACTCTGTAACATTTTCAGTTGTCTGAAACTGTAGCAATGTGTTTTCCCTATGAGGCTTAGAATTGTTTGCCTCATTTCCTGAATTGCTGTTTATAGATCTCGCGATTCACCAACTCTTGCTTCACCTTAGGGCCTAAATTTATATATCTATCGTCTGTTTATCCTCTCTACGTTTATAGCCCATTTTTTTTCAAGACAAGAACGACTCTTGTTTTCTCAGCAACCAATCTTTTCCAGAGCTACATGGGGAAATTGGATTATTGAGAGGCGACGCGAAGAAGACTGCAAATATAAAGAGTAAAAAAAAGCTGACAATTCACAAATAAGAATTCGCTATCTCTATTTGGCTTATATAGGCAAGTGTTAATGGCAGTTGGCGTGGAAAGCGGTTAGCACTCACTGATGAGTCTAGATTGGCACTAGACGAAACGTGATTATGTATGGGAAAACCTTAACCTGATTGTGTCCATATGTTCATATCATTTGTTGTTAATCTCTTGAGAATTATTGAATTGTAATTTCTCCCCGACCTTGAGACGGCTAAACTAGCACTCTGACTAAAATCAAATAAAGTCGTTTAAGCCCAAAAATACGTAAAAAATATAAGATTTATTTTAATGGGAATATTTCTCTTTCTCTCTAACACTGGATCAGAAGCTTTGAAAACATAGAAATATGTAAATTATAGGGCAACAGTAACATGAATGATATACTTCAGTCCAAGCACTAGCCAAGCTAAAAGTACCTGAAAAGTAGCTCGAGACATTTTAAAATGTTCCTAAAATTGGTGCGTTCTAAAATTCTTGATTGTCCGTTCAAAATTCCACTGGGTGCGTGAGCGCGACGGCTTATGCTTGAATAGGCGCACCTCCAAAGTTTCCTCCTCTACCATTGCCAGGACAGACTCCAAAGTGTTGCATTAGTTTAGGTGAGTTGCATCCGAAACCCACTACTAGATACTACATCAGTTCTTTTTTTTTTTTTACATATTGGATGAAAGGATAGAGATTTCTTTGGCCTTCAAGTCCAATCAGAAAATGTCTTTTTATTCGTCTTCAGGCTTGAACGTATTAAAACCAGCCTCAACCATGCGAACTTCTTCACGGTTCCTTTTAGACGGTGTCCTCTGGTCCTGATAACTACGTTTGTTTGGTTAAAGTTTATCGCTTCTACCCTTAGCCGGGCACTTCCGATCTATCGATTTGTGTCCTTTAAAGCCAGAACGACCGCATTCGCCATCGAATCTTCCAGTAAAATGATGACGTGAATCAGAACTTTCACGCTTTATATTTATCTTGCACAGATTTTCATCCACAAATTCATTTCCTTCATCCATTTTGCAAAACTTTTGCTGTTGCTTAAATGCTGCTTCTGATGGTGGAGTCATTTTCATAACTTCATTAAGGTCTCCACTACCCCGTTCCAAAATGTTCAGCCGTAGAGAATCTGAATAGCACCCACTGGTTATTTAATCGCCAATATTCTCGTTCCGTAGACTTCCAAATGGATTTTCCGAAGGGCCTATTCTTAACGAGAGGGAGCAGCCCAACTTGAGCCTGATTATCCGGACAATCGTCTGATCAAGTCTTTTATTTATTCCAACAACTAGTCCTGGAACGATCTATTGTACTCCAAGAATCGATCAATTTGGTCGCCACGCTCTTAGCGGTCTGCCGGAAGGCCTAAGTGCTTTGATCCAATATTTCTGACTGTCGGTTGACTTTTAGGTTTCTTTTGGAGGTGGTTAAGCAGAAGGAGTCGAGATGCTTGATATGCCGAGTCAAAACCTTATAAATGAGTTTTGTAAAAAAGATGGTTTAATTTTGTAATCTTGCATTCTTCCCAATGGGCCACAAACTTTTTTGATCGGGAACCCACAAGCACGTGGGACAGTTTCTCAAAGTGCACACCAGAGCCGCCTGACGGTCGAATGTGGGCCTTTCCCGGTCTGAAAAGCGGCAGTAGCAGATCCACGTAGAACTGTTTTTCGGCCCACAAGTCAATCAAATCATTCTTCTCGTCCTCACCCCATATGCTTTTTTTCGTTCCACTTTCAAAACTTTTATATTTTCTCATCTTTTGCTCGCACAAAATTGAATCGGGTGTTTGCTGTCAAATTATCAGAAAAAGTACTTGAAACCGATAACAATCGATAACAATTTTTCGAAGCTGCGCCCAGTTTGAAAAGGGTATTACAATAATATTAAAGTAAGCCAATAAAATCGAAAATGGTTCCGACAAAACGAGCCTGAAAAGGTTTAAAATATGCACATTAAGCTACTATTAGCTGAAATTACCAAAAATCTAGAAGTGACATATTCGAAATCAGAGTCATGTTCAGCACACAAAAATCATCTAGAATCACCATCAACCTTTCAGTATATTGGATTTTGTTGCCTAGTGTTGTTATTGAAATGATTTATTATGCTCTGAAATGTGCATACTGCAACGACGGCAAAGTCTTCCAATATAATTTTAAATTATTTTTCATAATCTTGAGAATATATAACATGATGACTTAGTGCTGACTAAACTCGCTTATTACAACTTTTTGGCCAAAATTATTATACCTTCTGTGAAGGGTATACAAAAAAACAGTTTCAACTTCAGACTTGAGCTGTGGTTCCTAATGCGACGATCCTCTTGTCGGTGCTGACTCTTGACTGGGCGCAGATCGGGGGAGACTTCATTGTAATTTATCTTGATGTTTAAATCAATAATAACGCCGTCAGTGTGCGTTGCTTTTAGCGACTTTTGATCGCTTTACCAACCAAACGGGTACCAAATATTGCTGCCGTCGTGGCTGCGTTGTTGCGCTTCTCCATCGATATTTTAATGGTTGTTGTTATTATTATTATTGGAGATTTCAATATGCGGTCGCTTGGAGAGATTATTAAGGCACGACGACGATGACGACCACGTCGACGAGTGTTTTTTTTCTTTTTCTTTTTTTCATAATTATTGCCAAAGGCTCTGATCTGGTTTTATTCTGGTACATCTCGCGTCTGTTACTGTGAGTGTGCCGGCTCAGTAGGCCGTTTGGAATACTTGCGGCAAATGTCTCGACGTGATTCTGGTCTGGTGTCTACGCCTATTCGTCTGCTGATGGCATTTTTTTTATGTTTTTTTTTTTGGCTCTGGTATTGGATTCTATTGTTCAGGCATCAGGCTGAAGAGCTGCCAGGTTGCTGTATTTAGTAGTGGGCAGAATTGTTTCGTAATTGTAAAATATGTTGTCATGCTGTTAGTTGGCTGTTGCAGTTGTTGCTGTAGCTGTTGTTGTGTTTGTCAGAGCAATGCGACAAATGTGTGTGTACAGTTAGCTTAGGGGCATTCAGTTTATTGTGGGATGACACAGGAAATACCATCAGATGGGTAATTCGTGTGAAAGAGAACGAAAATGCATTTGAAATTTAAGTAAAAGGAAATCGGGTTAGTTGGATTATGGGCGCTTTTGAGGGGCCCAAATGTCAAATCAAATGGAAAATTATTGTATTGATGCTATGATATTGGGACAGCAAAAAGTCGCTATACAATTTAAGAGCTTTCAAATAAACTTATTTTCAGAATCAGATCAACAATAAGTCGAGACGAGTTTCCACTTAAGTTTTTTAAATTTTTCAAAATATCAAATATTAATATTCACTGGCGGATACTGGCTACATCGAGTCAGAATATCGCATATCGTCTAACAAAAACATAGATGCATCATTACGACATTAACGACCCTAGCTTCTGCAAAACAAATTTTACCAGAGTCTCATTGAAAGTGGTCCCTTTCGATTGGTAAGTAATCTAATTTACCAAACTTTTATTCTTTTCATACTTCAATCAAGTTAGATTTAAATCAACAAATTGAGGGCATTTAACTTCGGCTCGGCCGAAGTTTTGTATACCCCTGCAGTTTGTTCTAATTAAGACTACTTTTCGGACCTTACTTTTCTATGGGAGCTATACTATATAAATGTCAGATTTCAACCAAACTTAGTGCTATCATGGAAAAGCATAACAAACTGTTAACTACGAAATTCGAAGGCGATCCCAATTAAAGCCAAAAAGTTTTTCTCACTAGAACTTCTTTATCGACCGATCATTTGTACTGCAGCTATATGCTATAGTATTCCGATTTTGACAAAACTTTGTAGAAATGTGTAAAAGTATATAAAATAAATATTTGCCAACGTAAGGGACGATTCCATTGAAAACAAAAAAGTTTTTCTCACAAGAACTAGTTTTTCGACCGATCTTTCCTATGGCAGCTATTTGCTATAGTCATCCAATTTTATCCAAACTTTGTAGAATTGTGTGGGAGCATATAAAACAAATACAAGCCAATTTTGAGGACATTTCCATTGAAAGCAACAGAGTATGTTATAGTCGGGCTTGACCGAAATCAAGCCCAACTATAACATACTCTGTACCTGTGAAGTGCTGCCCATCACCGTTGCGACCGGTGCTGCCCATAATTGTTTGTTTTCCTTATAACTCGACAACCGTTCATCCGATCTTTATCATTCCGTTGGCAGATCGATAAATAATCCTGATTACTAAATATGTCCAGGAGGTTCGAACCTTCTATCCATAAAACTGCCGGAGATATGACGTTTTTTCCAACTTGCGGGGGCGGGAGGGGGCGTGGCAAAAATTTAAAATAAACTTGATCTGCCTGCATGTATAAGAAGCATATGTCCCATACATGTCAAACCTCTATCTCTTACCATCTCTGAGATCTGTGCGTTCATACGGACAGACAGACGGACAGACGGACATGGCTTTATCGACTCGGCTGTTGATGCTGATCAAGAATATATATACTTTATGGGGTCGGAGATGCTTCCTTCTGACTGTTACATACTTTTGCACAAACTTATTATACTCTATGTACCTTTGGTACAGAGTATAAAAAAAGCAATCCAAACGGGATTTCATCAATCCGAAACAGAATTGAAAACAGGGTAATTCCGGATATTCTTAAGCCAATCCGAAAAAAGATTGATTTGATCCCACTTTTTTCAATCCTGAAAACATCAAATTTATCCCGCGGTAAAGATTAAATTAATCAAAAAATTCGAGCACATTTTAATCCCAAAGCTGGATCACTTTAAGATTATTCGAGATT
This sequence comes from Lordiphosa collinella, assembly GCA_018904265.1. Lineage (NCBI taxonomy): Eukaryota > Metazoa > Arthropoda > Insecta > Diptera > Drosophilidae > Lordiphosa > Lordiphosa collinella. Next base: position 204,725 of record JAEIFV010000044.1, on the reverse strand, counting down.
AATTTGCTTCCAGAAAGATTCCTAAACCTTTCCTTTCTTCAACATTTTCCATTGTACGGACACCCACCGACACCACTTTTGGTATATTTAAAGCTTCTGAAAAAAGCAAAGAAATATAAAAATTATTGTAGTCTTGTCTGGGACTCGAACCCACAACCTAGCAGCGTTGCATTCAACACGATGGCATGGCATCTTATCGTACAGCACCATATCAATGATTGTTGTCCAATGTCTAAATGCTATTTATACTTTTGCTATCGTTTAATTTATAAACATTGTGATCTCGAAAAGGATTGAAGTAAGCACATATGGAATGAAACAAGCTCGAAAGGATTGCGTCAAGCCTTAAGAGTTTGAATTGATATCCCGTAAATCGAGATTGCAATTTTAAGCTCGTGCATATTTATTTTATATACTTTTACACAATTTTACAAAGTTTGGTCAAAATCGGATGACTATAGCATATAGCTGCAGTATGAATGATCGGTCGAAAAATAAGTTCTAGTGAGAGAAACTTTTTTGTTTTGCTTGGGATCGCTTCCAAATTTCGCAATTAACAGTTTGTTATGCTTTTCCATGATTACACTAAGTTTGGTCGAAGTCGGACATCTAAGTAGTATAGCTCCCATAGAAAAGTAAAAGTAAGAAGTTAGAAAAACTTTTTGTTATCAATGGAGGCTGCAAGGGTATACAAAAGTTCGGCCGTGCCCAAGTTAACTTTCCCCTATTTTTATACTCTGTACCAGAGGTACACAGAGTATATTAAGTTTGGGTGAAAGTGTCCGTCTGTCCGTCCGTCTGTCTGTCTGTCCGTATGAACAAACAGATCTCAGAGATGGTTAGAGATTGAGGTTTGACATGAATGTTATCTTATACTTGCAGGCAGATCATTTACTTTCAATTTTGGCCACGCCCCCTCCCGCCCCCGCAATATCGAAAAAACGTCCTATCTCCCACAGTTTTATAGATAGAAGGTTCGAACTATCTGGACATATTTAGTATTCGGGATTGTTTATCGATCCGCTGAAGGAATTTTTAATATCGGATGAACGATATTCGAGCTTTTAAGGAAAACAAACAATTATGGGGAGCACCGGTCGCAACGGTGATGGGCAGCACTTCACAGGTACAGAGTATGTTATTGTCGGGCTTGACCGACTATCTTGTTTTTCAATGTTACTGTTTATTAATTTGGACATCAATAATAACATATGCTTTTTAACAGATTTTGCAAAATTTGGTTGAAATTATTATATCAAAACGAGCATTTGCAAGGGTATTAAAACTTCGGCACAGCCGAAGTTAGCTTAGCCTTCACGTTTATAATGCATTAATCGATTTTTTTACGTCAATAACATTAAAATATACAAAATAAATGGGCTAAAATATTTTTAGCCCCTTGGACTACTTTTTAAGCACTCAAATTTCTAATTTTTTTGACCTAAAATTTAAAGATTTAGGCTATATTTACCATTTTTAGGGCAATTATTTTTTAAAAAGAAAATTGTTAGTCATAAAAACCAGACTCCAAAAATTTTAGGAATCACTTTTCTGAGTGTGGGCAGCTGGTCACAATCGTATTTTGTAAGGTTCAGGTTCAGCTTCTATTATTTAAGAGGTTCGGTTCAAAGTTCGGTTCACAGTAATTTAAAAGTCGAAATTCCGTGTTTGAACCTCTTCGGGGGTACAACATCTTCAGCTAGGGCGTCATCTTGCGTGCGGGCGCGAAATGAATATAAGCCAGGGTTCTAAATTGATCGCACACAACCCGCTCTGGCTCATTTCAGCTGTCGCTCAGTTGTCCCTAGCAAGGGCTTGAGGCGCGCGGACTGTGGCACGCCATTTGGAGCAAAGAGCCTATATCGAAGCGCAGCGAGCGGAAGCTGGCTCTTAAGAGCCGCGAGCAAAAAGCGATTCCAAACCCTGATGGAAGCACACAAAATCTAAGATGCAGGGTATTTTAGAGTGGGGGGCACTCGACTACAGCGCTTTTACTTGTTACATTTGTTAATTTTTTTTTGTGTAGTTCTTAAAATCTGTATATTGTATCCTACACCGCACCAGCAAAAACAACCAGAGTAACGCAAGTTCGGCCCAGTAAAGGTTGATGTTGTGAGCTTGATGCTTTATGGAATACATTAAATTTGAAACACACCTTTGCCCCTTGCGTAATAAAATTAGCGAAGTTTTTACATCAAATTACCATTTTCTAAGAAAAAGTAATTTAAGTGCAATTCAAAATCATAAAAAAATGCTCTAGGGCCAATAGCCAAATGCTAATTCATTGAAACTTGATCGCAAATATCGACTGAGGAAATATCCCTTAGGGCGGATAGATTTGTGTTAAAAAAAATTGTAATAAAGCTCAACGAAAAATCGAAAACCATAATTACCAAAGGAAATGTCTTTAATAGACTTCATTGACCAAATTTATGGTATACAAACTTAGACTCAATGAAATGAAGTAATATTATTTGCTAGTTTTTTTGTGTTTACTTCCCCATCAGACATTTATCTCCAACTATGGACCCATTAGCTGTCCCACTGTGCGTATGGGTTTCGTCTACAATCTTGATTCATTGCGCATACGCCTCGCATGCCACACGCCGGTCATTCGCTGTTTCGTACGTATTTCGGGGCTATAAAACGATGCAATTCCGAAGTGAAGTTAGCTGCACACTCGCACACACACACAAAAGCACACATCGACACTGGCACGTTTTAGTGCCCATTAACGAGCAATTGCAATTTAAACTGGATCGCTCAGTTAGCAATTTGGAGCGTTGCTTTTATGCAACACAGCATCGGCATCGGCATCGCAGTTGCCGTCGTGGTATTTTGGACAAATGTAGATTTTTTTCCACCAACGACAACCAAAGACGACGAGTTGAGGTTGAGTGGCCTGTGGGCCAGCGCCAGCGAGCATCGCATCGAACGGGCTCGTTCAACTGGACTTTACCATTGGGCCGTCCCGTCCCGAAAAAACAACGCCACGTACGCGGCAAGGCGTGCATGGTTCGTCCGTTGATGGCGGTGGCTTACAATGCATTTCATCAGCAGCAGCGGCAGCAGCAGCTGCTGCCTGGCCAGCCTATGGCCTGTTGCCTAGCATTGGCTTAGACACACTCTTGATTTTGCGCAGCCGCCGCACAGTTCCAAATCCACAAATAAAATAAAAAACAATTAAATCATTTAAATTACAAAAACCTAAACCAAAAACTTTTTCAATATTTCCGTTTTTGCCTGGTTCAAAAAGATTGAACAATTTTTTAAACTGCTGAATTTTTTAATTTTTTTGGTTACAAATGTCAACTTTTAGCCGAACCTATAAAACACGTAATACCGTTTGTTGGTTGATTTTTGAAAATATGCATTAATTCTTAATGTGAATACATTAATAAACTGTATTATTTCAAGAGTAAGATATTCCACATTCACGTTTAGGTGTACACTATTTTTGGTTGAGTTTTCAAACTTTGTAGACCGGGAAACATTAATTTCACCCGATTTCAGTTGTTTCAGACGCCCATTCTTATATATTAGTCTATTTGTGTGTATTGTAAGTTGCAGCGCGAAACCTGCCGGATTAAACGTTACAGTGATATATGCGATTTAATATGTAGCAAAATAATATTTGGGAAGAAGAAGAACAAAAAGTGTTGCAGGAAAAATGATTTTTAGCGTATTTTTGTGATTTACTGAGATAGGTAGCACATAATATAGGTGTTCAATTGGCAGCACTACGATTTTCCGCGTTAGAACTAGCAAGTGGGTGGATTTTTACTACCCTCGGTGACCCTTTCAACAGGTGCCAAACAAGTATGAGTTGGTCCTTGTCTTTTGATTGTGTTGTGAATTGTTACCTAATGTGCGTAGCCACTCCCCGTCGATCGGAAGCTTATAACGCTCTCGCAGAGTGCTTACAACGTGATTGGTTCCGATGACGGCCCTTGAGTGATGCGAACAGATGCTGGCCTCACTTGTCCCACTGCGGCTGAAAAGTGGAAATGTGGATCTCTGGTAAAATCCTCGGCCTTCATCAGTACATTTCTGCCGCCCTTATAATGTTCAAGTATGCGAAGGAAACGTCGAACTAACTTTAAGCACTGTTAGCGTATAAAGGGGAAATATCTGCTCTGAGGCCAATCCCCTTCGAACGACAGGAGAAAGTCGTCCGGATTGGTTTCATGTTTCTTAACTATGGTTGATGGAAAAGTCTTGAACGACATAACGAACACCAAATCCAACTCTGCATGTGCCATCTGAGAATTCGGTTCGGCTCAACGGCGGTACCCCGGCCCGGTCGTCTGGAATTCGTGTATTGGACATTACCAACTCAATGGAAAAAAGAAGAAACGGGATATACAACGAAGTTCTTAATGGGCTCCAGGCTAAAAGCCGTCGTGGGGTTGGGTGGAATACTCCCGGAGATTCTCCGGTGGTGCTGCTCAGATAACGGAATTCATCTGGATGTCATCAAACGGTTTAAGATCATTCTCAATGTGCCGCTGCGGCGAAAATTTGTCTGCAGATTGGAAAATATGCCAAGGAGACAAGAGTCTTTTACGTGCGTACCCAGAGAAAAAAACTTACTCCTGCTGCTCTAAAATATTGGATCTGGTGAGAAGCTTATACAACAACAACTTTTCGATGGGAGAGTTGTCAGAGGAAGCCCAAGATCTAAAAGCTGGACTACAAGGTATAGATATGCGAACACGTGCAAAATATCTCGACATCAAGAAAACACAGACCTTTTCGACTGTTGTCGGCCTCCTCTGATCCTCGTATCTCTCTCTCAGACTCAGGACACTCATGAATTAAACAACGAATATTCACCAGAAATATTAAACTATTAAGCCTATGATATGAATACCTATACTGACAACATTTTAGAAAATAACCATTCCCAAGTTAGAACTAATTTTGTTGAAAATAAATTTTTTTAATAAATTTTAAATTATCCTGTATAAAATTTTGTTATTCTGACGTATTAAAATTAAAAATCGGTTTTAAAAAATTAAAATACTTACGTTTTGCTTTCAATTTTTAGATTTTTCGAGACTTAGATACAGATATGTCTATGAATACACTGGACAAAATTTAAATAGTTTAAGATACTGATTAATAATTACTATTACAATTATAACTATTACTATAATTACTATAACGCAATCCTGTATTCATTAAAATTGCATAAGGTGATCATAAAGCTGCGTAAATGTATGTATCAGGAACCAGGAAGGGCTTACACACGTTTAAGGTACAGGGTGGTCCATCTAGTGTTTGGAATTTGAACTATTCATAATTTGATTTTAAAGACGTCAAATGTTATTCGGAAAGCAACTTATATTTAGTATAAACTTTGATATTTTAAAATATAAATCGAAAATACAAAAGAAAAAAATGTTCCCGAAAACTCAATTTGTAGATCAATTCGTGAAGCGAGTTCGTGAAGCTGGAATGTTGGTGTATAAACCAACCCGTGTACGTACTCGTCCGGTGCGATCGACCGAAAACATTGCTGCGGTTGCTGAAAATGTGCGTGAACAACCATCGACGTCAACTCGCCATCGATCTCAACAATTGGACATTTCGAGCACTTCTTTGATGCGAACAAATTTTGGTGCAGCAGCTAAAGCCAATTGACCATCCGAATCGCCACCATTTGCAAATTTGACCGAAAAATCATCTTTTTCAGATGAAGCACATTTCCACCTCGGTGGTTATGTTAATAAACAAAATTGTCGCCTCTGGGGGCACAGAAAATCCGCATATCGTCGTCGATATGATGCGGATTTTGGTCTCGAGGCTTCATTGGTCCATTTTTCTTTGAAAACGAGCCACGGTGGCCGTAAATGTTCTCATGAATGTGAATGTTTCCTTCTCCCTGTTACATACTTTTGCACAACTTCTTGATTCCCATTTCACATTTTGAATGGGAACAGGGTATAAAAATTAGAAAACAAGAGTTGGAGCTGAAGTAGAGTCCCCCGACTCCCAAATACACTGTTCCGTTGATTTTAAGTGTTTTGACAGCTGACGACGCTGTACCCTCCGCTTCATAGAGCAAAATTGTTCCATGTACAACTTCGGTATTTTTGGTCCGATCTTATAGAAATTCTCAGAATAGATAGATATAAATTTTCCAAATCTTTTAGTCTCTGAGATCGACGCGTTTATATAGACAGACAGACAGTTTTTTGCAGTTATAGAGGGAAGGAAGATAAATTTTCCAAGTCGAAAACAAACTTGATCTGGGTACGGTATACAGCAACCAACAAGCAAAAATTTGTGGCTCCATCCCATGATACAACTATACAAGGTATGGCGGATAAGTCACTGTGCTCTCAGTTCAATCCACATTATTTCAGTCTGTCTGGGTTTTTGTGTGGTTTTTGTGTGCACAGCAAGAGCTGTCAGTCAACAGTTTTGAATGTATCATGCTCCATCCCTTATAGTATCTGAAATCGACGCACAGTGATCCCAAATCCCTAAAAGCTGGCCAAATAACGTATTTGATTTGGCTGAAAGCCTGTACTGGGGGGTTTTCGGAGTCTCTGATTACACTTTCGAAGTCAAAATTCAGAAAAACAAAAAGCGAATCCAATATGGCAGACAATTTCTGCAAAATCGTATTTGATTTGGCTAAAAGTCTGTACTCGGGGGTTTTGGAGTCGCTAAATACGAACTGGAAGTAAAATTTCAGTGAAAATACTTGAATTAAATATTCGAAATTGAAAAAAACATAAATTTTGTTTACTCATTTGCATTTACAAGCACTTTAATTTCAATCCATTTTCAAAATTTTGCAAAAAACTAAGTTTTTTTCTACATTTAAGTCTATAGTATTAAAAAGACTCACCAAATCACATTTTTGTTTAAATTTCTTTACAACTTTCCAATCGGAGCAAAAGCAACCAAGTTATGCGACTTTAAGTGGAGGCAGCTTCAGAAAACCCTTTTATCGATAATATCTCGATAACTATTGGGCAGATTTTTTTTCATCTCGATTTTTGTGCTTAGCGGGCCAAAGTACTTTGGAAAAAGTGAATTTGGGAGAGAAAGCTGCAAGAAATTCAGACATTACCGGACTAAAATCATCACCGCGACTTAACAAGCAGCTAATTTTTGGATATGTGTTGAAGATTTCTACTTAGTTTGAGTGTGGGATCTGATAAGTCTTTTGACTTATTGCATTTTCTAATCCGACTTTTTAGAATGTAATTAAGAAAAAACTCTACTTTTATTAATGACTCACTATTTCATGCATTGTTAGTAATAGTTTTGAGCTATACATTCAAATTCTACGTATTTTCTGGAATAGAATCCATTTTGTAGAATCCAAATCGGTTAACTTTTCGAGATTCTATACGCTTCTGAACGATGTGTTATTTTCGACGAGTAAACGATGAGACACGCTCGACGCTCACGAACGGAGTTCATTCCTGTGCCAGGTAGGGACACTTCCCTTATAGGTCACAATACAAACTAGATGTACCACTACAACTATTGCAACCATTAAAAGTCCCAAAAAATTTTAGCTTTCGACTTTTGGCCAGCTTTTTGGGATTTGGGACCATAGTGCGACGAGTTCATTAAGACAGACCGACAGACAGACGGACGGACATGGCTATATCGATTCGGCTTCTGACGCTGATCAAGAATATATATACTTTATGGGGTTTCCTTTCCCTGTTACATACATTTCACATTTTTAATGAGAACAGGGTATAAATAAATAAAATAAAATATTTATTCATTTTCAAAGTAGGGAATTTGTTTAGTGTAACATAATCTTAGCTCCTACGTGGAAAAAAAAAATATCCAAAAGATCGATTTGGAATGAATATGTCTTAAATATCCTTTTAATCATCTTTAATATCCTTTCAATCATCGAACGGAGCTGAAAATCGTCAAAAAGGATATAAAAATGGTCATCCTTTGGACGATTTTCAGCTCCGTTGGATGATTAAAAGGATATTAAAGACATATCCAATCCAAACGGATACGAAAAATCATCAAATGGATATTTTTTAACAAACTTTTTTCTCTTTGTAGTTTTATTATTCTGTCCAAAAAGAATTTGTCTGTGAAATTTAATTTAATGAAATTGCCGTTGTGAATAAAAAAAATTTTGGCAGAAACTCCAATTATTGAGGTATGTGCCCGAAATTTGGTTTGTACACATATTTTGGGCCCCCAAGACATGTTACCAAGACTCGCTTGTTTTCGACCATTATTTTATATAGCTGCCATATAACCGATTAATAAAATTTCCTATACACCGTTGGGGGGTGGCGGGATTTTGTTCGGGACTTAAGTGGGAAACAAAATTTGGGAGTAAATATAATTAATATTATATATATTTTTGGGGGTGAAGTCGGGATATCCGAGCTATAATATCAAGTACTTATGTCGTGCACCCGCAGTTGCGGTGCACTCGTGCAGATCTTTGATATACACCGTCAACCTAGTTTTCCATTTTGATTTACTTCAATTTTAGACGTAGTTTTTGTTTTATACTGATTTGAAATCTGCCTTTATTTGCAAGGCACACAAAGTTAAGGCTTGCGGTAAATCGAACAGCTGACTTCCAGGTGGCTGCCTAAATTCGAAGAGTTTCATTTTCAATTGTACCACTATGATTTTTTAACTGTTCTAGCTAATACTCTATTGGAAAAAAATTGTTTTGCAATACACTTAAAAAAAATTAGATTTCTGCCAACATTTTTGGCATTTGGACCACTACAGTAAAATCCGGTTATAGCGACTTTCAAGGGACCGACGATTTTACGTCGTTATACCCGGAAGACGCATTAACCAAAAGGAGCAAAAAAAATTTTTTTTTTGTTTATTTTAGGGTTGCCATGTTTGTAATAGGTTTTAAATGAAACAAATTAATTTTTAATCAAAACAAAAATTTAATAAATTCAATTCAATAACATTTGTTTTAGTCTACAACTGCCAGGTGTCGAGCTTAAACTGAATGAGCTCACTATGGCGCATTTTGCGCATTAACTCACATTTGGTGAATTTACGCATTCAGTTTTACTTGAAAAAAATCAGAAAAAACTAGAAATATAACGGGACATCTCATGGAATAGGCTATGAGGTCTGCACACGCACGCTGTAAACATTTGTGTGACGTTGGTATTGCACTTCGACTCTCTCTCTCTTTCTCTCAGCAGCGTTGCTAAGGCGACAACTAAAACTAAGAGAGAGTAGAGTCGCTGCTACACACAAGCAAGGGTGCCGATCACCTGATAGATACATACATTTCTAACAGCGTCGTTTGATGCTTATTTGTTGGCATTATTTCGCTGTATTTTTTTTTTCGGCACGTCGCAATGGTTGAATTGTGAAAAATCTCGTCTGTATAAGCGGTTTGTCGCTAAAAGCGGAAACGTACTAAGCCGAGTCCCTTTCATATAAGTTTGTATGGGGGACCAACCAAGCCATCGAGTTTTCGTCAACAATAACCTGACGGACGCTTTAAGCAAGTCGAAAGAGATTTCTGGGGCATCATAAGGGATTTGGAGTTTGGTTGGCATGTGGTTGGAAGAGGTTTCTGTGTCACCTGATAATTATCCTGATAATTAATATGGCACTTTGAGACAAGAATTACACATTCAACTATTTAAGTTAAGAAATCAAATTCTTAATTGGCGCTTTCTTTAAAAGGCTTCGGATTCACCTGATCATCCTTAAAATTTTGGTGTGTATTGTCGCCAGAGGGCGTGCCTATCAGAGGCATTGAAGTCGCAGGTAGACGTAGACGCTCCAATCCTGTTAGCCCAATTTGAATAGGCAATTTTGAATTATTTAATTAAGCTTTGAAAAGCAAGTTAAAACATTTTCTTGATTTTCTCTCTGTGTATGAGTGTGTATATTTTTTGTGGCTAATAGCAAAATGTTGGTTATATGGCCCTGCTTCGTTAGATATAGATAGCATTCGATATTCGCAGTGCCGGCTGCAGTTTTCTAGTTGTTGTTGTTGTTGTGGCTGCCTGGTTGGCATGCCTTCCTTGAGAGAGATCACCAGGCAGCAGGCAGCAGCGGCCCCCACTGCTGGCGGATGGGCAGTTGCTGCCTGAGTTTACTGCTGCGGCTGCGCCTAATGCAAAAATTCGATCAGCTGCATTTTGCAGATCTCGACCCATATTTCTGCTATATATATTTTTTCTGTTGGTGGTGGCCTAAACTGGTTTTGATTTGCACACGTTGGACGCAGGAGTGCGATGAGTGTGCTTAGTCATATTGGGCGGCCATTAGAATGCACCAAAAAAAAAAAAAAATTGAAAAAAAAAAACCTCAAGAGCTCTGTCTGAAGTCGGCGAACAGTTGCAACAAAATAGCAGTAAAAGAATATCCATTGGACCCACCTAAACTAGTTTTAGTATTTTTCGGTGATTTAGAGCAGCAGAGCTCGCCACATTGTTTCGTGTGTTGCTGTTGTTGTTGTTGTTGGGGCTTGTTGCATGTTGCAATCGATTGCGAAACGAAATGTGCGACCCACTGAGATAATCTTCACAAGCTCTGGGCAGGCTTTTTGCCTTAAACTCGAAGCCTCAACTCTCGCCAGGCATTGTTTCCTTCAGCTTGTTTGTAATTAAGCATACGTCGTGTGGCGCACATGCGCCATTTCAATGGGATGCCAAACGAAACGTCAGCGTCAGGCAGCCAGCGCCCCTTGTACTCGAACACGAGCTGGAGCTGCAGCTCTCGTATCTAACCAGATACTTTCACAATTTGCTGCAGTTGGTCAGCAACAACAACAACAGCAACTGCCCAAGCATCGCCATTGTCGACAACTTCAAATTGTAACAAAAATTCTAAGGTGTGTCAAGACGGCCATTTAGATTGTGAACAAGAATTATCTGTCCGTCTCTCTGCGCTTGAGGTGTCCGCCCGGTTCGCTTGTGCTTGTAGTGGCTGCCGACAGGGAAGGCCAAGAATTTGTCGGCTAATAGAGAATGGCGGCGGCTATGTTGGCACTTAATGAGCCAACTTGTGTCGCCCCCAACAAATAAATCAATAAAAAAAAAATAAAATAAAAATTAACACCACCAAACAAACATGCAAGCGAATTTAATGAAAACGTGCAAAAGATTTACAACACCCTTTTGCACCCATTTCTGCTGTCAAAGAAACCAAAACACATATCAGAGATCATGAAAATTAAAGTATTGCCAAGTCGAGAATTTGCTGTATCCTTTTAGCTTGCTTCGGGATTAATTGACGCCAAGAGTCATATAATTATGTAAGTCTAAAGGCGCTTTTAAATCTGTTTGGTATATCGATATTTTACCAATTCAAAAATGAAAGGTATCATAAGGCTTTGAAGAATTTCAATCTATCGATAGCTGAAAAATACCAGGCAAAAGCTAAGCACGTCGCGATTTTCTTGCTGTTCTAAGCAGCTACAGATACCGCATCATCTAAAGCGTGTGTTTATGTTTGTGAATGGGTAAACCAAGGGAACGTGCAGGGTATTTTGTAGTCGGGGTTTTTTGTAGTGAACGTGTCACGACAAAATTTGACAAAAATGGTACGGGCACACCAAGTGAAATGGAAAGTACTGGCTGAAGTTTAAAAATCTAAAAAAATTTTGCTTTAGCCGAAAGTCAGAAATCGGCTTCGTATTTTAAATATTAAAGAAATCTTTTGTTGAAACCACAAAACAAATGGAGTGATTTGTGGGAAAAATAAGAAGTTCCGGAAATTTATGACAAATGCCCATGTAAAGAATTGTTGTCATGTTCCTTTCAGCGTGGCACAGGGTCGTTGTGACTCCGTCGCATTTAACAGAACCAAGGGAAATTGGCCACAAACCAATATTAAAAGTTCAGATAATATTGCCTTAAGGGCAATTAGTGACCAAAGACATGCGGCCCATGGATATACAATATTAACGTGCTAAATATAAGACTTAGGAGGAAGGTACTAGGAAAATTAGTTAAAGCCCCCTTGGAAAAATCCTGCAACCTCCGCTTTATGTACATTAGGGCGTCTTTTTTTGTATGGAAAATTTAAAGTCATTCTGGCTACCCATTATTCGTTTATGCTGCATATTTACTGAGAAATAAGAAAAAAGTTGAAAAAGTAATATTTTAATGGACGCGTTTTGGGGCTCCAAAGTTTATTATATCACTCATACGTAGTATTGCCTTTCACCTTTTTATATTTTTTGTAGTTGGCGTTGATTTCTTTACAAAATGTTTTCGTACTTTCAAAAAGGTTACTCTGACTTAAATCAAAATTTGGAAAGCATAAGGGAAAAAACTGATTTATACTAATGTGTCTTCCTCACTAAAGCATATTTTCACAAAGCTATCGAAAATGCAGAATGCTGTCCTCATTGTGCTGCTTCTGTATTTTGCATTTTGAGAACATATGTTCTTTGTTTGGCAGAGATAAATACAAATTGAAAATGGATAATCAATTGGATATTATTTCGATGATTGACACCCCGAATATTAAATGTTGGCGAGATTGTGGAGTGATTCCATGTCCATTCAGCGTGCTCATGGGAAACAGGCGCCGAAATTCATCACGCAGTGTGTAGGACATACGTAAGTTTTGTGCAGCTAAAACTTACATTTGATTAACAATTGTTTAAAAATTGCTACTTTGAATATGTTTAGAACGGTATAGAACCTTTGGGAAAAGGATGAACCCAAAACACAAACGAGTTCTTCAAGGAGAGCTTTCGGTGTGAAGAAGCACGTTTAATACCATGGTGGCTCGGTTGTCTAGGGCTTGGTTGGTAGGGGAAGAAAGACACACCATTTCGAACTGGATTACCGTTGCGTTGGTTAAACGTTCCATCTACAGAATACCGAACGGTTGGAAGACTGTTCGGTATTTAAAAAACAATGCACAGTGGTTGGACTTGTACGGAGCCGCGGCCATAAATATTTCAGTTGAGATATCGTTATGAAATTTTCCCCAAAAATCTAAAAAATATTTTTAAATATATAGTAAACCGATTGGCTGCATCGGACGACTATATCCTACGCTCCACATATCACCGTAGTAAGGCTTATGGCTATGGTGCGCAAAAATACTTCCAGTAGTTGCTGTGCTAAATTTAATTATTGGCATCAAAGATATGTATAACTAAATTATCTCCTGTATAAATTTGTGAAAAGAAAACAATGAGGTTTCTCTAGTTTTTTCAATCATTTATAAGAATAAATGTATTTAATTATTAAAAGTAAAATTTGAATGAATTTTAATTTGAATGCAAAAAGTTTAATATCTTCTAATAAATTAAGTAGATGGTAAAAATTTAGATTTGTCTCTCTATGGTGGTTATCTTTGACCTGGTATAAAGCGTCTGAACGCAAAAGAAGTGTATTGATTAGAAAAAAATCTGTATTTTGTCAATATGGGAGACGTCTTCCAGTATGTCGCAGCCGGCACTTATGTATTTCTTTTTTGTTGGACTCTGCAGCTTCCTCTGAAATCTCTCAATCGACAGCAGCGCATGTTTTATCACATTCGCATCGGGAATTAAAATTATATGCACTGTTGCTCGAAGATAGTACCATGGATATATTTTTATCAGCTGCCAGCAGTATCAATGCATAGCTATCGAATAATTTAGCATTAATGGAATTATTCTGATGCTAAAAGCTTGCAGCCATCGTTGCGCATCAGGCTAATTTAATAAAATAAAAGGGGAAAAAAATTATATGAAAAAATTGTCTACAAACACAATGACGAACATAAAGAAACATCACGAAACATAGGAAGAGCAGCGATTTTTTGTTATAAATTTGACCTTGAAAACAGTAAGACGGCAGGTTTATACATGAATATACCCAAATCCAGCAAATATCAGCAGATATCCTTAACATTTTTATTACCTTAAAACATTGACAAATACACTGATAGCACTCATAAAGGGGGGATCGGGGGGTAACATAACTAAAGTCTGTTGACATAAAAATTACGTTCACAAAATACACAAAAAAGTATAATCAATCAAAAATACACAACAATTAATAAATCAATTAAATTCATTTCAAAGAAAATTTATTAAAGTGAATACCTGCAACTTTAAAAATTCTTTTTAAATAGTCAAATTCGGAACTCTCTCGAACGTTTGACCACTTTGAAATACAATTTTGTTTTCACGAAAAGTTAACTTAAGGCCGCTGCGCTGCAAAATTGAACACGTGTTGCGCTTTGCATTCTATTTTTGGAGCTTCCTGTTAGGTTTCGGAAAAACTGTTTTGCCATTAAGAAATTTGGACAATTTTTGAGACAATATGTTTACATTTGACTAAATAATTGTGAACAGTTTTGGAATTTTGGCCTATGGGCGCAACCACTGTGCAATGGTCGGATACAGTGGACTACCGAGAAGTCATCATCCAGACAAGATGAGTTTTTGCCAACAAACTACATGACACAGGAAAGTCGTTGAGTGCAGGGATTCCAAAAGTTACAGGATTCCCTCAATGCTTCGGCAGATAAATGGGTGAGCTTCAAGTATATTTTAGATTCTAAAGTGAACTAGAATGAATTATGTCTTTCTTTACTTTTTTAGATGGTTGCCCTCGAAGCGCTCAGGTCGCGATGCATGACTCCCAAATATTTAAAAATCTTCATTGAAAGAAATATTGAAGAGTGATATTGATATTGGGGTATTCAGCCTGTAAATTTACGCCAACAATAATGAAGGCGTATTCATTCTACTGGATGCATCTGATGAGAGGCGATACCCATTCAACTATAATTTGTCAGTCGATTTTTCGATATGGCCGCCACTTTTCTCTCCTCGGTCTGTGGATTCAGACGACGCCGTTTAGCTGCTGCCGTGGAAGTCGAGGGCAGCTCAAGTTAGTCGACCAGTCCCAAAATCTCCCGAAGAATCGGGAACAATGTACATATAAAAAGTTGTTACACACTTACTTTAGAGATTCATATTGACATATCATTGCTAAACAACAAGAACTTCAAAGTTCACCGCCTGGGAGCCGACAAGATTCTCGACAACTGGATCAAAATTCCCAGGTGGACGAAGCCTCCACTTGGCCCAACCTTATCTCGTTCCATCTGCAATGGGAAATAACAAAATTTATAATGTAAATGTTTTAAAACCAAAGTATTGTTTAAAACATTACGAGACATACTTGTTCTTTCGGCTGAGGTTGTCCATCTCCTTTGGCGTTATTCCATATTTGGCAAGTTTGGCAGCCATTTCTCTGAATATCATGCGAATTCTGTGGGCACTCCACGCAAACCGTCAATGTGCAGAGCTGTGTATGTGCCCAATATCTACAATCTCTCTGTTTTCCTTACAACTCGAAAATCGTTTATCAGATCTTTAAAATTCCTTCCTTGGATCGATAAAGAATCTGTGAATACTAAATCCAGAAGGTTCGAACCTTCTATCTATCAATATTAGGAGATAACAAGTTTTCCGATATTGCAGGGGGCGGGAGGGCGTCTGAGATCTGTTTGTTCATACGGGAGAAGACAGACAAACAGACAGACGGACGGAGACAGACACTGAAAAGCAAAATATACTCTGTGTACCTCGTGCAGAGTATGAAAAAAATAACGTTGATCACCTTCTGTAAAGTTATTTTGCGTTAATGAAATCGTTGCATACTTTTCGGCTTTCCAGACGGAACACAACTTCGTCATGTTTGGGGTCAGCATACTCTGTCCTGCGCACAATAATATTTCTTCCTTTGCGTAACGGCTATATCGAAGTTGGGCTGGGCGACTTATTATGCTCTTGTTGTTATTTTTAGTTGGGGATTTCAGTAACTCTTTTTTCCCAAATTCTCTCTTCCACTTATTGTATTCATCTTTTTAAGTTGCACTTGCTCTTTGAATATTACATCTATCCAATTTATTTAGACATCTTTCTTCGACTGTTTTGAATCTTTTTAATCGGAGCTCTTGAAGAAGTACGTAGAGTTTTCAACGACTTAATGGTCTGCAGTCTCTTTCTGAAATTTCGATAACCTCTTATAGCTTTTAAATTGAAACCTCCCCCAAATCAGCCTCGCAGTCACTCCTTTTATGGTCGTGCTTAGGGTTGGTTTTTATCTAAAGCCGCATTGGAGTTGGTGTGCCTCAAAGCTGTTATGCACTTGGCTCTTTTTACACTAAACATACAGTACATAACACTTGCCGTTTCCTAGGTTCGATCACACTGATAGCCACTTATGCCGATGAAACACCGCCCTTCTGACTTCACAGCTTTAAGCCGAATTTTTCTCTTGTCTGTGCTCTCATATGATATTCTAAACCCGCCTCAGCTTACTGTAATAAGGCTTTTAAAAAGTCATATGAGAGCTCGTATAAACTTCTTCCAATTTTATCAAACATTTTTGAGCTTCTCAGATTGCCTGTATAGTTTTCTGTTAGCTCATATGAATAGCTCATATGTGTGAAAATACCTTGCGAAACCGGTATGCGGAATTCGATCGATCGGAATTCTCAAAGTTCTAATTTCCAAGATCCGTTTCCAGTCAAATGAAGATAAATGAGAGTTAAATTTCAAAAGCCAATTGGATATTCGGTTTTGGCAGTGGGCACAAAAAATTTCCGATTCCGCATGATTTCTTCGAATTCGAAATCAGAACAGTGCTGATACGTTGAGTTTTCCAAAAATTTCTAAGTTGTTGTCCTTGTTTTGCAACTATTTCAATCAACTTGAAACCTGTGGCATAGCTTCCCCAAACCTGGAAGACGAAATAGCTTCCCAAATGAGCACTGATGGTGAAATAGTAAATATCATTTACACGCCCTGATGAGCTTCATCATAGAATTTGACAAAATATTAATCTTTTGAAGGGTAAAAACCGCATCTAATTATAATTTACACGCAATGCATAAGTCGCTAAGCGAAAACGATGACGGCAGCTCCTCCTCAGCTCTTTTCGAATTCGAACTCAATAACCCAGTCGATCAGTTGGATCTGTTGCTTATAAACAAGCCATAAGCGTTTTATGATCTCCTCTCAATTAAACAGGCACGCGCTTGATGCGCGGATTAGGCAGACTGTCGCACCAGTTGACGAGTTGGCCAAAGTGTCGCTGAACTGCATCTATACAAACATACGAGAGTACATACATATCAGTTTGTTCTAGAGTCCTCTTCTCCCTGCGCCGCCAATCGAATGCTGAGTTTGACGCAATTAAATTGTCACTTTCGTTTTGTTGTGGCGATTTTTTTAAGTGCACTGGTTTTCTTGGAACCACCTTATTGTTGGTGGTGTTGTTATTTGATGGCATTGAAGTTGTTATAGCAGAAACATCGTCGTGCGATCGTCACCAGTCTGACTATATAAAACACTTTGCCGCCTTCCTGACTTGGACTTCTTATCCGCTTGTTTTATGTGACTTTATTTATTCACATGCTTTTGCAATTGTGAAATTCTTACTGGTAGTTAATTGCATTATATATTTATTTCAATCGAAAAGGCGCGTGTTGTTTGTGAAGTTATTAAAAATTTATGCAATGTTGCTGTTTAATATCTTTAATCTTGACTAAGTGACTTGGAGATTTTATGAACGCCATAGGAGACGCTGTTCAATTGGCTACGGCTTACTGAACGACACAAGTTTTTGTTTTTATAATATGGAATGTAAGCATTAACTAAATGGTTATTTCCTTTAAAAGTAATTAAAAACAAACTTGTATTAAAAAATGTTAATGGTCGGGAGGGGCTACTAAATGAAAATAGAAAACATTAAATTTGGTAAATATTTTATGAAAGCCAAATATAGCTTTGTTAGACGCTTGCAGGGGTAGTATAATTTTGGCCAGAAGCTTGCAATGCATACAAGTATTTATTTCCAAAAACCGTAGCTTATGTATGTATTCAAGATATTCGGGGATTAAGGCCCGATTTCTCACAAGGTTCCATTGGCCAGCCGCCGGTCAGAATTGTTCCTCCAGTTGACAAGCGGTCAAGTGTTTTGGTTTTCTCAATGGCATTTTCGCTGCGTTAGTGTGACCAGTCGGTCAACAAATTAGGTATTTTTGTTATGCTTTTTTTACCCTTGCAGAGGGTATTATAAAATTGTCGGATGTTTGTAACGCGCATAGAAGGCGCATCTCGACACATAAAGTATATATATTCTTGATCGAAAGCTTGACGAGCTGAGTTGATTTAATATGTCCGTCTACCTTCCCGTCTGTCCGTCTGTCCGTCTGTTCCGTCTCTGTTTCTATGCTATCTCCTCCGTCAGTTTTAAAGCTATCCTCACCAAACTTTGCACAAAGTCTTTTTGGTACAAATACGCTGCACATTTGTCGGAACCGGCCGGATCGGATGACTATAGCATATAGCTGCCATAAGACGATCGGTTGAAAAACAAGTCTTAAAGAAAAACTTTTTTGTTTTAATGGAAACGCCTCAAAGTCCGTATTTCTTAGTTTTCTATCCCTTCCCATGATTTGACTAAGTTTGGTCGAAATCAGTTGACTATAACGCCATAGCGCTACCATAGGAACGATCGGTCGAAAAACTAGTTCTAGTGAGAAAAACTTTTTTGTTTTTTAAACGATCATATCATTGGCATACACTTAATCTATATACTTTTACACAATTCTATAAAGATTGGTCGAAATCGGATTGACTATATCAAAGCATAGGAACGATCGGTCGAAAAAGTAGTTCTAGTGAGAAAAACTTTTTGTGGTGGGTGAAAGCATCCTTATCATTGGCATACACTTATTTTATATACTTTTACAATACAAAGATTGGTCGAAATCGGATGACTATAGCATATAGCTCCCATAGGAACGATCGGTCGAAAAACTAGTTCTAGTGAGAAAACTTTTTTTTTGTTTTAGGTGGAAAAAAACGTCCTTATCATTGGCATACACTTAATCATACACTTTTACATTTCTTACAAAGATTGGTCAAAATCGGATGACTATAGCATATAGCTGACCGATGAATGATCGGTCGAAAAGGGTTCAAGTTAGAAACTTTTATGTCTTAAATGACATCTTATCAAAATTTCATAATTAACAGTGTATTATGCCTTTTCATGATTTTACCAAGTTTAATAGAAATCGGACATCTTTATAGTATAGATCCTATAGAAATGTCCCAAAAATAGTCTTAAGAAAAACTTTTAGTATCAATGGAAGCTGCAGAGTATACAAAACTTCGGCCGAGCCGAGTTAACTCCCTATTTTTTAATGTTATTAAATGCTGCTGGTAATATTTTGGGAAAAATTTATTAAAATTGATTGCGATGAATCAAAAGCAATAGATGGGGACACTTGTTTTACCTGCACGGTTAATCAAAAGAACGCTGACTACACGAGAAGTCAGCCCGCAGTGTGAGATTGCCACATGCATAAGAACGCAGCGCGAAGTCCTGCTAACAATCCCCTGTCGCAACAAATTGAATCGCAAATATGAAGACAAGCACAGCAATCTCTAGTCTAGCATGAATTATTTTACATGTAGATTTTGTCAACCCTGAATCATTGAATAAATGTGGCATCCTTATAGAATCAGTTAAGTGATTGGGCCTCTTCTGTACTCTCTTGCATTTCATGCGTTGCTCTGCCTCTTCAAATTCCATTTTCATTGAGTGGAGTTGAAAAATTAGTTTATTCATAAACATTTTGTGGCAGCAAATAATAAAATAAACAAATCAAATGTTGAACCAGCTGTTTGTATGTCGATAATTCCATCGGCATTGAACTCGCGGTTAACTTTAACCAGTGCTCGAGCAGTGGTTAAGTCTGTTCTTCCGGTTTGCGCCACACAGCGCTGAGATCGCAAAATTCGGTTAAACTGCCTATGTCAAGTTGACTAACCGCACATTGAAATCAGGCCCTAAATCAATCCCAAACGATGTGAGAAGTCGGTCAATCCCGGATTTTCTGTTCAAGTACGAACTGGATTGTTTGATCTCCGATTTTCGTCCCGAATTCTCGTCTTGATCCCAAATAAATGCCACATGGGATTGATTTAAGCTTGTTATCGAACTCGACTTGATCCCTTAGTGGGATTCAATCAAAATACCCGATATTGACTTAAGCTCGAAATTCGTACTTGATTTCATCTAAAAATCGGCTTAGTGCAAGTTTGGCCGAAATTAAACTGTGCTCGATAATTAAACTACTCTCAATCCGAAAAAGTTGGTCCAAACACTACCTATATTGATTTGTGCTCGAAATTCTTGCCAGTGTGATCTATAAATCGACGTGCAAGTTTGCACCAGATTAGTTGACCTCGATATGCGAACTGCATAATCCCATGGGATTGCATCATAAATGACTGAATTAAAGTTATCTCTTCCATTAAACCCTGTACCCATTTAAAAATGGGTAAAATGGGATCATGAGTCATTGACTAGAGCGTTCGTGCGCGCTTGTTTTGTATAAACTTTGAGTGAGTAGATAATGAAAGCCACATGAATTAAAGGGTACAGAATTTCTGGTGCCTTGCAAACTTTATGGTTACCCCAAAATGAGCTTCTCACAAGAGCACCATACGACTTACTAGCGACAATTTTGATTTTCAAACCAACAAGTTCTTGCCGGCTGGAGGTCATTGCCCCTGGTCATTGTTTAGCACCTCTGGTTATATCCTTAAAGAATTTGACTTTCTCCTCATGCTGGCTTGCAATGACTGTTTAGGGTACAAGGCATCAAAAGTTGAATCGACACATAAAATAAAACCACCTTTGCTTATTTTAGCCTCATAGTACTGGTGAGAGAGATTTTCTTGCTCTCATACTATTTCGCTCTTTGATATGGGACATCAATATAACTTTAATCTCGAGTGGGACTATTTAATATTGACATTAGGCATCCGTACTTCACTTCAATCTCTAGTCAGGATTATTTGACTTTCAAGTGCGGATTCGAGATGACATTAGCTTTCGGATTGATGCAAACTTCGAACTTTTATCAAGCTCGATCTCAGTGCGGCACTTGAGCTTGACATTTTCAATCGAAGGTCGAGATCAAAATCAATCTTGTTGACTTTGATTTTTAGTTTCTCAATTTTTCTGTGTATATATATATGTTGTTAATCAGGACGACAAGAACGATCGGTCGGAAAATGCCTCTTAGTTTTTAATGTTGTCGACCAAAAACTCAGGCAATATTAAAAATAAATGCTTACAAACAGGGCAAATTTGTTGAAAATCGGATTGACTATACCATAGCTGCCATAGGAAGGATCGATTGTAAAAAGCTTCTTAGTGTAAAGACTGACTTATCATGTTCAGTGTAAGCTTTCCAAACTGGGTCATAATTAGTTTTCAGATTAAACGGATTGGCAAAATTTTGTCAAAATAGGATTACCGAGTACCTATCAATTGCAGGTATGCTAGGCATGTTTGTCCCGCCTTGGGAAAGTGTACGCTCATCGCTGAATTTGTTGATCCCACTCAGGCGCCATGAAGGAATTTAATTCGAATAACAAAAAATAAACCACTTTTTGGTTGATCGAAATCGCGAAGAAAAAAACGCTGATTAGCTGCTGCATGCGCCAAATAAAGACGACCGTTTTGCTTTGCCTGTACGAATATGAAGACAATTTATTAGGGTAGCAATGAGTAAGCTGGAAACAAGAACAGCGACAGAGAGAAAAAACAATGTATCCAAAGCTTAGAGTTTGTTTACATGAGGTTGTTACATTTTATTTACATGCGCGTTTTATACATAATTAGCACAGTTAACAATTCAAATACAGTATAATATAATAAGAATACAAAGTGAAACTTAGTAACTGCGAGATTAACTGTGCTTTACTACTCATAACGCCTGCTTGACCATCGATCATCCGATCTTTTACCCAGGAACGATAAATAATTCCGGCTACTACTGACTATCTCTAGAAGGTAAGAACCTTCTATCTTTAAAACTGTCGCAGATATGTGACGATTTTTTGAAATTGCGAGGCTTGAGGGCGTGGCAAAGTTGAAAATAAACGGCCTGCCTGCAAGTATAAGACGTTTTTGGTGCCAAACATTGTCGAACCTCTTTCTCTTACCATCTCTAAGATCTGATTGTTCATTACGGACGTACGGAGCAGACGGACATGGCTATATCGACTTGGCTTTCACACACTGATCAAAATATAACTACTATATGGGGTCGGAAATGTTTCCTTTTCCCTGTTACACACATTTTATCCCCAACTTTATATTATCTTTCATTTTTAATGAGGACAGGGTATAAAAAATACATTTTAACACGCTAAAATATTTACATACATATAGTGAAGCTAATATAAGCGTGTTAAAAAGTGGGGTAAAATAGGTTTTTTTTTTAATGTTTTGAATTTATTGTTTGTTGAAATTGATGAACCACGGCCAGAATGTATACAACAAATATTTGGTGTGCACAACTGGAATCAATAATCAATCTTCAGAAACAATAACCCACTCCAACTACTATCCCCTCACCCTTAAACATAATCACTATTTTAAACTATTTAAAAACCACAAACAAATACCACCAAAACTAAAAGTTGTTAAAATTAACAAAGAAAAAATGCCCATACATACTTACCCAGAACACTGAGAACTGAAAAATCTGGTGCTGAGAGGCCCTTGGCGCCATTACCCCAGATATTAAGGTACATGTCTAGTTTCAGCAGCCCAAAAGTAAGGGTTTACGAAAAAATTTATTAATCGAAAAGTTTACCACATATCGACTAGCGGTTTTTTGTTCGATAGATAATTGATCAAGCTAACTTTTAAAATTTTTTTAATAGTTGTTGTTGCAGCGGTTGTTGTTGGCCGGGTTGGAAGTCGACCCATTTTAAAAAACATAGGTGCCTGGTGCGTCAGGTTCCAGAGAACGCGTCATCGGATAAAAAATTTAAATGAGGGTTTGTTGGGAATTGATGTGGTTATGGTCGGAACTAGGATATCTGGGATCGGTCTATATATGGGAGTAGAGGGTTCTCAAAGTCAAAATTTCGAAAATTGACCTATTTTTACCCCTTAAAATGGCCCTAACTCCGCTATTTATGGACCGATCAAATGTATAAGAAGCATATGTCCCATACATATCAAACCTCTATCTCTTACCATCTCTGAGATCTGTGCGTTCATACGGACAGACAGACGGACATGGCTTTATCGACTCGGCTGTTGATGCTGATCAAGAATATATTTACTTTATGGGGTCGGAGATGCTTCCTTCTGACTGTTACATACTTTTGCACAAACTTATTATACTCTATGTACCTTTGGTACAGAGTATAAAAAAAAAGCAATCAAACGGGATTTCATCAATCCGAAACAGAATTGAAAACAGGGTAATTCCGGATATTCTTAAGCCGAAAAAAGTTGAAGGGTTGATTTGATCCCACTTTTTCAATCCTGAAAACATCAAATTTATCCCGCGGTAAAGATTAAATTAATCAAAAAATTCGAGCACATTTTAATCCCAAAGCGTGATCACTTTAAGATTATTCGAGATTAATTTGCTTCCAGAAAGATTCCTAAACCTTTCCTTTCTTCAACATTTTCTATTGTACGGACACCCACCGACACCACTTTTGTTATATTTAAGGCTTCTGAAAAAAGCAAAGAAATATAAAAATTATTGTAGTCTTGTCTGGGACTCGAACCCACAACCTTGCAGCGTTGCATTCAACACGAATGGCATGGCATCTTATCGTACAGCACCATATCACATGATTGTTGTCCAATGTCTTAAATGCTATTTATACTTTTCTGCTATCGTTCCTAATTTATAAACATTGTGATCTCGAAAAGGATTGAAGTAAGCACATATGGAATGAAACAAGCTCGAAAGGATTGCGTCAAGCCTTAAGAGTTTGAATTGATATCCCGTAAATCGAGATTGCAATTTTAAGCTCGTGCATATTTATTTTATATACTTTTACACAATTTTACAAAGTTTGGTCAAAATCGGATGACTATAGCATATAGCTGCAGTATGAATGATCGGTCGAAAAATAAGTTCTAGTGAGAGAAACTTTTTTGTTTTGCTTGGGATCGCTTCAAATTTCGCAATTAACAGTTTGTTATGCTTTTCCATGATTACACTAAGTTTGGTCGAAGTCGGACATCTATGTAGTATAGCTCCCATAGAAAAGTAAGGTCCGAAAGAAGTTAGAAAAACTTTTTGTTATCAATGGAGGCTGCAAGGGTATACAAAAGTTCGGCCGTGCCCAAGTTAACTTTCCCCTATTTTTATACTCTGTACCAGAGGTACACAGAGTATATTAAGTTTGGGTGAAAGTGTCCGTCTGTCCGTCCGTCTGTCTGTCTGTCCGTCTGTCCGTATGAACAAACAGATCTCAGAGATGGTTAGAGATTGAGGTTTGACATGAATGTTATCTTATACTTGCAGGCAGATCAAGTTTACTTTCAATTTTGGCCACGCCCCCTCCCGCCCCCCGCAATATCGAAAAAACGTCCTATCTCCCACAGTTTTATAGATAGAAGGTTCGAACTATCTGGACATATTTAGTATTCGGGATTGTTTATCGATCCGCTGAAGGAATGGATGAACGATATTCGAGCTTTAAGGAAAACAAACAATTATGGGGAGCACCGGTCGCAACGGTGATGGGCAGCACTTCACAGGTACAGAGTATGTTATAGTCGGGATTGACCGACTATCTAATTTTTCAATGTTTCAGTTTATTAATTTGGACATCAATAATAACATATGCTTTTTAACAGATTTTGCAAAATTTGGTTGAAATCATTATATCGAAACTAGCATTTGCATGGGTATTAAAACTTCGGCACAGCCGAAGTTAACTTAGTCTTCTCGTTTATAATGCATTAATCGATTTTTTACGTCAATAACATTAAAATATACAAAATAAATGGGCTAAAATATTTTTAGCCCCTTGGATTCTTTTAAGCACTCAAATTTCTAATCTTTTTTACCTAAAATTGAAAGATTTAGGCTATATTTACCATTTTTTAGGGCAATTATTTTTTAAAAAGAAAATTGTTAGTCATAAAAACCAGACTCCAAAAATTTTAGGAATCACTTTTCTGAGTGTGGGCAGCTGGTCACAATCGTATTTTGTAAGGTTCAGGTTCAGCTTCTATTATTTAAGAGGTTCGGTTCAAAGTTCGGTTCACAGTAATTTAAAAGACGAAATTCCGTGTTTGAACCTCTTCGGGGGTACAACATCTTCAGCTAGGGCGTCATCTTGCGTGCGGGCGCGAAAATGAATATAAGCCAGGGTTCTGAATTGATCGCTCACAACCCGCTCTGGCTCATTTCAGCTGTCGCTCAGTTGTCCCTAGCAAGGGCTCGAGGCGCGCGGACTGTGGCACGCCATTTGGAGCAAAGAGCCTATATCGAAGCGCAAGCGAAGGGAAGCTGGCTCTTAAGAGCCGCGAGCAAAAGCGATTCCAAACCTTGTACAAAGTAAAAATCTAAGATGCAGGGTATTTTTGAGTGGGGGGGCACTCGACCACAGCTCTTTTACTTGTTACATTTGTTAATTTTTTTTGTGTAGTTCTTAAAATCTGTATATTGTATCCTACACCGCACCAGCAAAAACAACCAGAGTAACGCAAGTTCGGCCCAGTAAAGGTTGATGTTGTGAGCTTGATGCTTTATGGAATACATTAAATTTGAAACACACCTTTGCCCCTTGCGTAATAAAATTAACGAAGTTTTTACATCAAATTACCATTTTCTAAGAAAAAGTAATTTAAGTGCAATTCAAAAATCATAAAAAAATGCTCTAGGGCCAATAGCCAAATGCTAATTCATTGAAACTTGATCGCAAATATCGACTGAGGAAATATCCCTTAGGGCGGATAGATTTGTGTTAAAAAAAATTGTAATAAAGCTCAACGAAAAATCGAAAGCCATAATTACCAAAGGAAATGTCTTTAATAGACTTCATTGACCAAATTTATGGTATACAAACTTAGACTCAATGAAATGAAGTAATATTATTTGCTAGTTTTTTTGTGTTTACTTCCCCATCAGACATTTATCTCCAACTATGGACCCATTAGCTGTCCCACTGTGCGTATGGGTTTCGTCTACAATCTTGATTCATTGCGCATACGCCTCGCATGCCACACGCCGGTCATTCGCTGTTTCGTACGTATTTCGGGGCTATAAAACGATGCAATTCCGAAGTGAAGTTAGCTGCACACTCGCACACACACACAAAGCACACATCGACACTGGCACGTTTTGGTGCCCATTAACGAGCAATTGCAATTTAAACTGGATCGCTCAGTTAGCAATTTGGAGCGTTGCTTTTATGCAACACAGCATCGGCATCGGCATCGCAGTTGCCGTCGTGGTATTTTGGACAAATGTAGATTTTTTTCCACCAACGACAACCAAAGACGACGAGTTGAGGTTGAGTGGCCTGTGGGCCAGCGCCAGCGAGCATCGCATCGAACGGGCTCGTTCAACTGGACTTTACCATTGGGCCGTCCCGTCCCGAAAACAACGCCACGTACGCGGCAAGGCGTGCATGGTTCGTCCGTTGATGGCGGTGGCTTACAATGCATTTCATCAGCAGCAGCGGCAGCAGCAGCTGCTGCCTGGCCAGCCTATGGCCTGTTGCCTAGCATTGGCTTAGACACACTCTTGATTTTGCGCAGCCGCCGCCGCGTTTTGCCTCTTAGATTATACGTTACGTTTCTTTGCGTTTTGCTGAGACGAGACTTAGATACAGATATGTCTATGAATACACTGGACAAAATTTAAATAGTTTAAGATACTGGATTAATAATTACTATTACAATTATAACTATTACTATAATTACTATAACGCAATCCTGTATTCATTAAAATTGCATAAAAGGTGATCATAAAGCTGCGTAAATGTATGTATCAGGAACCAGGAAGGACTTACACACGTTTAAGGTACAGGGTGGTCCATCTAGTGTTTGGAATTTAAACTATTCATAATTTGATTTTAAAGACGTCAAATGTTATTCGGAAAGCAACTAACGCTATTCGCTTGAAGAAAGTTGGGAAATATTAAAAACATATTTCCAAAGTGCTGAGTCCTCGACTCAAACTGTGCGAAGTTTGAAAATACAAAAGAAAATGTTCCGAAAACTCAATTTGTAGATTAATTCGTGAAGCGAGTTCGTGAAGCTGGAATGTTGGTGTATAAACCAACCCGTGTACGTACGCGTCCGGTGCGATCGACTGAAAACATTGCTGCGGTTGCTGAAAATGTGCGTGAACAACCATCGACGTCAACTCGCCATCGATCTCAACAATTGAACATATCGCACACTTCTTTGATGCGAATTTTGCATAAAGACCTTGCCATGAAGCCCTACAAAGTTCGATTGGTGCAGCAGCTAAAGCCAATTGACCATCTGAATCGTTTACAGTTCGCAAATTGGGCGAAAGATCATTTGGCCGAAGATGGTGAATTTTACCGAAAAATCATCTTTTCGGATATAGCACATTTCCACCACGGTGGTTATGTTAATAAACAAAATTTTCGCATCTGGGGCACAGAAAATCCGCATATCGTCGTCGAGTAGCCAATGCACCCACCACGCGGCACTGTTTGGCACTGTCGAGGCATCATTGGTCCATTTTTCTTTAAAAATGAAGAATGAGCCACCGTGACCGTGAATGGTGAGCGCTTCCGCGCAATGTTAAGTGATTGGTCACTCGAGAAAATTGAAGTGGAAGACTTGGACGATATTTGTTTTTAACAAGACGGCGCTAAGTGCCACACAACGCACGCCACAATCGATCTTCTGCGAAAATCGAATAATCAGCAAATATGGAGATGTGAACTGGCCGCCAAGAAGCTGTGGATTGATTCCGTTAGACTATTATCTTTGGGGAGCGGTCAAGAACAAATGTTATGCAAACAATCTTGAAACAATTGATAAGTTGAAGAACGAGATTCGAGTTGCTATTGCTGACATACGTGCCGAAACAATTTAAAATGTTTTCAAAAATTGGGTCGATCGAATGGGCTACTTCCAAGTCAGCCCTGGTGGTCGATTTTTTCATAAATAAATGATATTAACCAACCTTTCCAAGAAATGTTCAACCGTTGAAAAATATCGAGCCGTTTTTTTTATAACAAAATTATATTCCAATTTTTATATGGAACGGGTTAAATTCAATCCCGTTTCATTTAGAACGCTGACAGCCGATTTTTTCTGACGGACGGGCAGACGGACATGGCTAAATCGACTTGGCTGCTTGTGCTGATCAAGAATATATATACTTTATAGGGTCGGAAATGTTTCCTTCTCCCTGTTACATACTTTTGCACAACTTCATGATCTCCATTTCAAATTTTTAATGGGAACTGGGTATAAAAATTAAACGAGAGCGTAAGTTAAAGTCGGTCCTGCCCGACTTCGATATACCCGTTACTCAGGGCAATTAGTGTTTAACAGCCTTTCCCTATGTTAATAACCAGGGCATTAACATTAATGTGACCATTTCAACATTATGTGAGGAAAAAGTGCATGTGGCGCCAAAAAGTATGCAACGTTTTTATAACCTTTAAACCTCTGCCATTTACTATCAGATCTTTATGAAACCTTCAGAGATTGTAGATATTGTGCACATACACTACTCTGCATATGACCTTGATATCTTCAAAATTGTTAATATTAATCAACATTTTCTATTGTGGGGACGGGAGGGGCGTTAACTTGATCTGCGTAGGGACAAAAGAATCTACATACCAAATTTGGTCGCTCTAGCTATTCTAGTCTCCCAGATCTAGGTGTTCATACAGGCAGACAATGTACCCATAAGCTCCAAATGGAAATTCTTCCTTGCTGTGTGCCGTTCCACTCAATCTTATGCAGCTCAAATATGGGGATCACAACATTTTAAAGAAGTAAACAAACTTCAACGACACTTCGTTAAAAGGATATTAAGGCTACCCGACAATACGCCTAATTACGCATTGGATATCGAACTAGGCATGGAAGACAACCACTATTTCACACTCATGACACACTTAAACTACATAGGCAAAACCTTATTTGGTTACCTTGAGCATAGATTGCCTCGAATGCTTTCGACATATATAATCCAAAGGAACCTTTTTGGGCAAAGCGACTAAAATCTCTAAGCGAAGGTCACGATTTTGATTGGCAATGGGAAAATGCAACCAAAGATTCATGGAGTTTCGGGTGTAACGAGCTGGTAAGCCGATTAAAAACTGAGGCAATCCGAGAGTATCACGCGCAGGCAGCAGCGAGTACGCGTCGTATTTATAAATATCTGCATTATACTAAAGGAACCGGCTATATATCAGACGATATGAAGCTTACAGACAGTACTTTTTACTTTACGAGTAACGGGTAACATGAGTCGGCAAGCCCTCTGCTTAATTTTTTTTTACTCCTGATAACAAAACTAAAAATGTGTTATATCACAAAGTTCTTCACCAAATCAATTATTTCTTTAAACTATTGAACTTAATCTATTTTGTACTCATTTATTTAAGTTAACTCACTACAGTTATTTATTGTTAGGCGGTACGAAGTTCGCCGGGCCATCTAGTAGTGTTAATAGTTACGTTAATCCAAGCCAATCCAACATACTTTAACTCCACGATACACAACAAGTTTGAGGTTAGTGCTGCTAAGAACATCACTTAACAAAAACACATTCAAACAAAGACAAATCACATAAAACGAGTAATGCATAATAACACTTATAATATATACACCTTCAACTTTGTTTTCCATTTTGATTTACTTCAATATTCGACGTAGTTTTTATTTTATACTGATTTGGAATGTGCCTTTATTTGCAAGGCACTCAAAGTCAAAGCTTGTGGTAAACGAACAGCTGACTTCCAGGGCTGCCTAAATTCGAAGAGTTTCATTTTCAATTGTACCACTATGATTATACTCTGTACCAAAGGTACATAGAGTATAATAAGTTTGTGCAAAAGTCCGTCTGTCTGTCAGTATGAACGCACTGATCTCAGAGATGGTAAGCGATAGAGGTATGACATGTATGGGACTTATGCTTCTTATACTTGCAGGCAGATCAAGTTTATTTTCAATTTCGGCCACGCCCCCTCCCGCCCCCGCAATATCGAAAAAACGTCATATCTCCCACAGATTTATAGGTAGAAGGTTCGAACCTTTTGGACATATTTAGTATTCGAGATTCTTTATCGATCCGCTGAAGAAATTTTAAAGATCGGACGAACGATAGTCGAGTTATAAGGAAAACAAACAATTATGGGCAGCACCGGTCTCAACTGTCGGGCTTGACCGACTATCTTTCTTGTTTGTAACTGTCCTAGCGAATACTCTATTGGAAAAAAAATTGTTCTTTCATTACACTAAAAAAATATTAAATTTCTGCCAAAATTTGTGGCATTTCGACCATTGTACAGAACTACTTGTAGCTCTGGAAACATAAATAAAAAGTGACACAGAAATCTCTAAGTTTCCCATCGATTGGTTTGTAAATCTCTAAAAAAATCGGTGATTTCATTTTCTTTCGAGTCAGTTCGGAATTCGAAGAGCGAGGCCAAAAGTGAGTGTATTTGTGTTCGATGAAGCGAAACAGCCCGGCTTCGCGCGAGCTGGGCATCAAAGCAGCAAAGAGAGCGCTGCTTACGCTATTGCCCGACTGCTCGCCGCCGTGTCTGTTAGTCGTTGCGCCGGCCCCGGGGGTTGGGGAACGCGGTCAGTTAGAAGAGTGTGTCAAATATGGTCCAACTACAAAACACCGTCTCAAATATACGGACAGAGGTACATAAGTATATTAGTTGTCAAAGTATTAACAGACAGAAGGAAGCATCTCCGACCCTATAAAGTATACTATTCTGATCGGCATCAACAGCCGCGTCGTCTAGACAAGTCCGCTGTTCGCGTGTGTGTCCGTGCCCGTAGAACAAACAGATCTCAGAGATGAGATTGAGGTTGTGTATCGGAATATGCTATCGCGGGCAGATCAAATTTTTTTCAATTTTGACACGCCCCCTCCCGCCTCGAAATTGTCGTGTGGGTGTGCCACAGATCCGAGATGGTAAGAGATAGAGGTTTGAATGGGACTTATGCTTCTGTACGCAGGCAAATAAGTTTATTTTAAATTTTGCACGCCCCTCCCGCCCCCGCAAATCGGAAAAATCGTCATATCTCCCACAGTTTTATAGATAGAAGGTTCGTTCCTTTTGGACATATTGAGCAATAGCTATCTTGACGTCTTCTACATTGAGTTATACTTGCCAACCCTGGAAACATTTTTTGTGTCCTTTCTAACTCGCGTTGGCTTGCGAATTCGGTTTGGTAGGTTTAGGTAATGGCTTTGGTTGGTTTGCCAAAATTTCGTAACAAAATACCTGAGGTTTGAAACCAACCGAAAGAGATTTCTGGGGCTTCTAAGAATTTAAGTTCGGTTGGCATGTGGCTGGAAGAGGTTTCTGTGTCACCCCCAAATATGATTATTTTGACAACTACTAAGATTTTTAACCAATTAGATTGGGCTGCAATTTATCCTGATAATTAATATGGATAGGGCACTTTGAGTCAAGAATTACACATTTAATTATTTAAGTTAAAAAATCTAATTATTTAATTGTCGCTTTCTTTAAAAGGCTTCGGATGCACCTGATCATCCTTAAAATTTTGGCGTGTATTGTCGCCAGAGGGCGTGCGTATCAGAGGCATTGAAGTCGCAGGTAGACGTAGACGCTCCAATCCTGTTTGCTCAATTTGAATAGGCAATTTTGAATTATTTAATTAAGCTTTGAAAAGCAAGTTAAAAACATTTTCTTGATTTTCTCTCTGTGTATGAGTGTGTATATTTTTGTGGCTAATAGCAAAATGTTGGTTATATGGCCCTGCTTCGTTAGATATAGATAGCATTCGATATTCGCAGTGCCGGCTGCAGTTTTCTAGTTGTTGTTGTTGTTGTGGCTGCCTGGTTGGCATGCCTTCCTTGAGAGATAATCAGGCAGCAGGCAGCAGCAGCCCCACTGCTGGCCGGATGGCAGTTGCTGCCTGAGTTTACTGCTGCGGCTGCGCCTAATGCAAAAATTCGATCAGCTGCATTTTGCAGATCTCGACCCATATTTCTGCTATATATATTTCTGTTGGTGGTGGCCTAAACTGGTTTTGATTTGCATACACGTTGGACGCAGGAGTGCGATGAGTGTGCTTAGTCATATTGGGCGGCCATTAGAATGCACCAAAAAAAAAAAAAAATTGAAAAAAAAACCTCAAGAGCTCTGTCTGAAGTCGGCGAACAGTTGCAACAAAATAGCAGTAAAAGAATATCCATTGGACCCACCTAAACTAGTTTTAGTATTTTTTTCGGTGATTTAGAGCAGCAGAGCTCGCCACATTCGTTTCGTGTGTTGCTGTTGTTGTTGTTGTTGGGGCTTGTTGCATGTTGCAATCGATTGCGAAACGAAATGTGCGACCCACTGAGACTAATCTTCACAAGCTCTGGGCAGGCTTTTTGCCTTAAACTCGAAGCCTCAACTCTCGCCAGGCATTGTTTCCTTCAGCTTGTTTGTAATTAAGCATACGTCGTGTGGCACATGCGCCATTTCAATGGGATGCCAAACGAAACGTCAGCGTCAGGCAGCCAGCGCCCCTTGTACTCGAACACGAGCTGGAGCTGCAGCTCTCGTATCTAACCAGATACTTTCACAATTTGCTGCAGTTGGTCAGCAACAACAACAACAGCAACTGCCCAAGCATCGCCATTGTCGACAACTTCAAATTGTAACACACAAATTCTAAGGTGTGTCAAGACGGCCATTTAGATTGTGAACAAGAATTATCTGTCCGTCTCTCTGCGCTTGAGGTGTCCGCCCGGTTCGCTTGTGCTTGTAGTGGCTGCCGACAGGGAAGGCCAAGAATTTGTCGGCTAATAGAGAATGGCGGCGGCTATGTT
The DNA here is from genome assembly GCA_018904265.1 of Lordiphosa collinella. NCBI lineage: Eukaryota > Metazoa > Arthropoda > Insecta > Diptera > Drosophilidae > Lordiphosa > Lordiphosa collinella. Next base: position 171,872 of record JAEIFV010000044.1, on the reverse strand, counting down.
GGCACTTAATGATGCCAACTTGTGTCGCCCCAACAAATAAATCAATAAAAAAAAATAAAATAAAAATTAACACCACCAAACAAACATGCAAGCGAATTTAATGAAAACGTGCAAAAGATTTACAACACCCTTTTGCACCCATTTATGCTGTCAAAGAAACCAAACACATATCAGAGATCATGAAAATTAAAGTATTGCCAAGTCGAGAATTTGCTGTATCCTTTCAGCTTGCTTGGGATTAATTGACGCCAAGAGTCATATAATTATGTAAGTCTTAAGGCGCTTTAAAAACTATTTAGTACATCGATTTTTTATTCTAATGCCCTGTACAAATTCAAAATGAATAAAAAGGGTATCATAAGGCTTTGAAGAATTTCAATCTATCGATAGCTGAAAAATACCAGGCAAAGCTAAGCACGTCGCGATTTTACTTGCTGTTCTAAGCAGCTACAGATACGCATCATCTAAAGCGTGTGTTTATGTTTGTGAATGGGTAAACCAAGGGAACGTGCAGGGTATTTTGTAGTCGGGGTTTTTGTAGTGAACGTGTCACGACAAAATTTGACAAAATGGTACGGGCACACTCAAATGAAATGGAAAGTACTGGCTGAAGTTTGAAAAATCTAAAAAATTTTGCTTTTGCCGAAAGTCAGGAAATCGGCTTCGTATTTTAAATATGTATTATAGAAAATAAACGATTTAGAAAGAAATCTTTTGAAAAGAAATGAAAGTTATAAATTGCTGAAACCACAAAACAAATGGAGTGATGTGTGGGAAAAATAAGAAGTTCCGGAAATTTATGACAATGCCCATGTAAAGAATTGTTGTCATGTTCCTTTCAGCGTGGCACAGGTGGGTCGTTGTGACTCCGTCGCATTTAACAAGAACCAAGGGAAATTGGGCTTACACAAACAAATTTAAAAAGCTCGGATAATATTGCCTTAAGGGCAATTAGTGGCCAAAGACATGCGGCCCATGGATATATATTTACGTGCTAAATATAAGACTTAGGAGGAAGCTACTAGGGAAAATTAGTTAAAGCCCCCCTTGGAAAAATCCTGCATCCTCCGCTTTATGTACATTAGGGCGCTCTTTTTTTGTATGGAAAATTTAAGGTCATTCTGGCTACCCCTTATTCGTTTATGCTGTATATTTACCGAGAAATAAGAAAAAAGTTAGAAAAGTAATATTTTAATGGACGCGATGGGGCTCCAAAGTTTATTATATCACTCAAACGTAGTGTTGCCTTTCACCTTTTTAAATTTTTGTAGTTGGCGTTGATTTCTTACAAAATGTTTTCGTACTTTCAAAAGGTTACTCTGACTTAAATCAAAATTTGGAAAGCATAAGGAACGACTAATGTGTCTTCCTCACTAAAGCATATTTTCAAAAAAGTTATCGTCATCACTGAAAATGCAGAATGCTGTCCTCATTGCACAGTGGTTCCGTCCATAGGCCAAAAATCAACAAAATCGATCACAAAATATTTAGACAAAATATAAACAAATTGACTCTAAAATGTCCAATCTTCTTAATGGCAAACCGGTTTTTGGTGGAAATCTAACAGGACTTTCTTATAAAACGGTCTGGTAATTGTCTAAATCTACAAAAAATAAATTATGGTCAATGGATTTTGAAGTTAAAGGTATTTATTTTATCTCCAGAAAATAATAAAAACAAATTGGTGTTGCAGTTCTTGTGAAATTAATGTTTTAGTTAACCTATTTGTTTGTTCCTTTTTGTGCGTCTTTATTATGTTTACTTAAAGTTTTAGTCGTGTTCCCCCCAGATTCCCCCTAAGGGTTCTTTTCCATTGTATTAATCGGATTCTTAAGGTAATAAAAGTGCTGAAGTTAGTTGCGGAAATTTGCGAATGTGCGTGTAGTCTTTGATATACTAATCCGCCGACTTATTTTTTCAATGTCAAATTTGCCCAATGAAGCCTTCGTTTCGCATTTTTATAGTGCTGTGTAGTTGTTTTCGTCTTTCGTGTTTGTGTAAAATTGTCAATGATCATTTAATCAATTATTTTTGCACTTTTTGTTTTTATTTTCGATTTGGTTTTGGAAGGCAACCTTATACCAAAAATTTGGTTCTTTGAATTCTTTTTACAACTTTCTATAAGTCAGTCATCAATATGTGGCAGGTTAGAGGTCCTGAACAAAAATTAAAAGCATTGAACAGAAAACACAAAATTCAAAAGGAATTTCGTTAAAAATGGGTTAAATAGTAAACAAAGTTCGATTGAGTAACAAAAGTTGTGTGGACGAAAGCTAAAATGAATAGAAAAACTAAAAATAAGTGAAATTTACGTAATAGTAGGCAAGCCTATAGGTGGTAGAGGATAATCCATCGACGGAATTATTGCTAAAATTATTTTCTGATCCAAAATTGTCTTCAGAAATTACAGGAGTTATTGAAAATCTGATCTATCGTTGTGTCACTTTTTTTCATGCTATAGCACCGGGCTTCAAAATTAGTGCCTACAAATTTAATGAATATGCCCTAGATACAGCCCAGAAACTAATTAAGGAGTATCCATTGTACTATTTGCCGACTACAGTCCATAAGGTTTTAATTCTTGGATCTGCTGTGATTGAGCAAAAGTATCAATTGGAGAGTTTTTAGAGGAAACTGCAGAGTCGAACAACAAAGACAGAAAAAAATGTAGACTTCATCACAGCCGGAAAATGTTACGCATTATAAAAAAATTCACTCTTTTTATAGTCCGACCGTTTTATAAATGGACAGATGGAGCTTGGAAAAAAAGGATAAGTCAACGTTATTTAAATCTGAATAAGGCTTGCTAGAGGAGACATTATACATTATTGTAATAACAGAGTATTAAAATGGTTTCAAATTTCAAATTTATTTATTGGTTATGGTTAAAGATGGGGTTTGGGTGGGGGCGGTGTGCAACGACAAAATATTTTTAAAGAGGCTTGGTGAAAGTTTCATCACTCTACTACCATTTTAAGTATTTTTGGCCGCGCCTCCATACAAGCGGATCCACTGTGCATTGTGCTGCTTCTGCATTTTGCATTTTGAGAACATATGTTCTTTGTTTGGCAGAGATAAATACAAATTGAAAATGGATAATCAATTGGATATTATTTCGATGATTGACACCGAATATTTAATGTTGGCGAGATTGTGGAGTGATTCCATGTCCATATATTCCAGCGTGCTCATGGGAAACAGGCGCCGAAATTCATCACGCAGTGTGTGGACATACGTAGGTTTTGTGCAGCTATAAACTTACATTTGTTTAACAATTGTTTAAAAATTGCTACTTTGAATATGTTTAGAAACGGTATGGAACCTTTTGGGAAAAGGATGTACCCCAAAACACAAACGAGTTCTTCAAGGAGAGCTTTCGGTGTGAAAGAGGCTCGGTTGTCTAGGCTGGTAAGGAAAGACACACCATTTCGACTGGATTACCGTTGCGTTGTATACGTTCGGCTCATCCGCAGAATACCGAACGGTTGGAAGACTGTTCGGTATTTCAAAAACAATGGTCGGATCCATTTTGATGGACTTCTGCCGAGAAGTCATCATCCAGTTGGCAGATGAGTTTTTGCCAACAAACTACATGACACAGGAGAAAGTCGTTGCGAGTGTGCAGGGATTCCAAAAGTTAGGATTCCCTCAATGCTTTGGTGCAATGGGTGAGCCAAGTATATTTTAGATTCCTAAGTGAACTAGAATGATTATGTCTTTCTTTTATTTTTTAGATGGTTGCCACATCGAAGAGAAAGCGCTCCAGGTCGTGTGCATGACTCCCAAATATTTAAAAAATCTTCATTGAAAAGAAATATTGAAGAGTGGTGATATTGGGGTATTCAGCCTTCAAATTTACGCCAACAATAATGAAGCCGTATCCATTCTCACTGGATGCATCCGATGAGAGGCGTGCATTCAACTATAATTTGTCGAAAATCCGATTTTCGATAGCCGCCACTTTTCTCTCCTCGGTCTGTGGATTCAGACGACGCTGTTTAGCTGCTGCCGTGGAAGTCGAGGGCAACTCCGAGTTGGTCGATCAATTCAAGTCTTCCGAATCATTTCTGACTGATGAAAAATCTAAATCAATGTAGATATAAAAGTTACTACACACTCACTTTAGAGATTCATATTGACATACCATTGCTATAAACAACAAGAACTTCAAAGTTCACCGCCTGGGAGACCGACAAGATTCTGTCAACTGGATCAAAAAATTCCCAGGTGGACGGAGCCTCCACTTGGCCCAACCTTATCTCGTTCCAATCTGAAATGGGAAATAAGTAAATTTATAATGTAAATGTTTTTAAACCAAAGTATTGTTTAAAACATTACGAGACATACTTGTTCTTTCGGCTTAGGTTGTCCATCTCCTTAGGCGTTATTCCATTTTTGGAAAGTTTGGCTGCCATTTCTCTGAATATGTGCGAATTCTTGCGGGCTCCACGCAAACCGTCAATGTGCAGAGTAGTGTATGTGCCCAATATCTACAATCTCTCAAAGTTTCATAAAGATCGGATAATAAATGGCAGAGTTATAACGGTTATAAAAAACAATGCGTACTTTTTGGCGCTACGTGCATTTTTGGCTCACATAATGTTCAAATGGTCACATTAATTTTAAAGCTCTGTAAATTAACATAGGGAAAGGCTATTAAACAATAATTGCCCTGATTAACGGGTATATCGAAGTCGGGCAGGACCGACATTAACTTACTCTCTCGTTATTTCGTAAATCGTTCGTGACGTGAAAGAAAATTAGCTCACGCGCACAGCTCTATTTGGTAGCGATACACCCAAAACCTACAATCTCTGAAATTTTCAAAGAGATCTGATAAACAAGAAAGAAAGCCAGTCAAGCCCGACTATAGCATACTCTGTACCTGTGAAGTGCTGCCCATCACCATTGCGACCGGTGCTGCCCAAAATTGTTTGTTTTCCTTACAACTCGAATATCGTTCATCAGATCTTTAAAATTTCTTCAGCGGATCGATAAAGAATCTCGAATACTAAATATGTCCAGAAGGTTCGAACCTTCTATCTATAAAACTGTGGGAGATATGAAGTTTTTCCGATATTGCGGGGGCGGGAGGGGGCGTCTGAGATCTGTTTGTTCATACGGACAGACAAACAGACAGACAGACGGACGGACAGACGGACACTTTTGCACAAACTTAATATACTCTGTGTACCTCTGGTACAGAGTATAAAAATATAACGTTGATCAGCTTCTGTAAGTTATTTGCGTTAATAAAATCGTTGCATACTTTTCGGCTTTCCAGAAGGAACACAACTTCGTCATATGTTTGGGGTCAGCATACTCTGTCTGCTGCTATTAAGCAGTACTTCCTTTGAGTAACGGCTATATCGAAGTTGGGCTGGGCGACTTTAACTTATGCTCTTGTTATTATTTTAGTTGTGAATTTAGTGCTCTTGTCCCCAATCTCTCTCCATTATGTATTCATCTTTTGATTGCACTTGCTCTTTGAATATTACATCTATCCAATTTATTTAGACATCTTTCCGACTGCTTTCGAATACACGCAGTGGCAAAAGACAAAGAGCTCTGAGTACGTAGAGTTTTCAACGACTTAATGGTCTGCGGTCTTTCTGAAATTTTGATAAGCACTCGAAGTCCCTCCTCCCAATCCAGCCTCGCAGTCCGCTCCTTTTATGGTCGTGCTTAGGGATTGGTTTTTAAATATAAGCCGCATTGGAGTTGGTGTACCTCAAGCTGTTATACTTGGCCTGTACTGAACATCCTGTGCACCGCTTACTTGCCGGTTCCACAAGTTCAAATCACACTGATAGCCACTTATGCCGATGACACCGCCCTTCTGACTTCACAGCTTCAAGCCGAATTTTTCTCTTGTCTGTGCTCTCATATGATATTCCTGAAACCCGCCTCAGCTTACTGTAAGATGGCTTTTAAAAAGTCATATGAGAGCTCGTATAGGCTGCTTCCCATTTTATCAAAACATTTTTGAGCTTCTCAGATTGCCTATTATAGTTTTCTGATAGCTCATATGAATAACTCATATGTGTGAAAATACAGAAACTGGTATACGGAATTCGATCGATCGGAATTCTCAAAAGTTCTAATTTCCAAGATCCGTTTCCAGTCAAATGAAGATAAATGAAGAGTTAAATTTCAAAAGCCAATTGGATATTCGGTTTTTGGCAGTGGGAACATAAAAAATTTCCGATTCCGCATGATTTCTTCGAATTCGAAATCGAGAACAGTGCTGATACGTTGAGTTTTCCAAAATTTCTAAGATTGTTGTCCTTGTTTTGCAACTATTTCAATCAACTTGAAACCTGTGTAATGGAGGGTCCAGGTCACAGACCTGGAGACTGCATAGCTTCCCAAATGAGCACTGATGGTGGAATAGTAAATATCATTTACACGCCTGATGACTTCATCATAAATTTGACAAAATATTTATCTTTTGAAGGGTAAAAACCGCATCTAATTATAATTTACACGCAATGCATAAGTCGCTAAGCGTAGACGACGATGACGGCAGCTCCTCCTCAGCTCTTTTCAATTCGAACTCAATAACCCAGTCGATCAGTTGGATCTGTTGCTTATAAACAAGCCATAAGCGTTTTATGATCTCCTCTCAATTAAACGAGCCTCGCGCTTGATGCTGCAGTTAGGCAGACTGTCGCACCAGTTGACGAGTTGGCCAAAGTGTCGCTAGACTGCATCTATACAAACATACGAGAGTACATACACATATCAGTCTGCTCTAGAGTCCCTCTTCTCCCTGCCTAACACCGCCAATCGAATGCTGAGTTTGACGCAATTAAATTGTCACTTTTCGTTTTGTTGTGGCGATTTTTTTTTAAGTGCACTGGTTTTTCTTGAACCACCTTGTGTTGGTGGTGTTGTTGTTGCTGTTGAAGTTGTTATAGCGAAACATCGTCGTGCGATCGTCTGATCTGACTATATAAAACACTTTGCCGCCTTCCTGACTTGGACTTCTTATCGCTTGTTTTATGTGACTTTATTTATACATAATACTTTTGCAATTGGCAAATTCTTACTAATTAGTTAATTGCATTATATATTTATTTCAATCGAAAAGGCGCGTGTTGTTTGTGAAGTTGTAAAAATTTATGCAATGTTGCTGTATAATATCTTTAATCTTGACTAAGTGACTTGGAGATTTTATGAACGCCATGGGAGACGCTGTTCAATTGGCTGGCTTACTGAACGACACAAGTTTTTTGTTTTTATAATATGGAATTTAAGCATTAACTAAATGGTTATTTCCTTTAAAAGTAATTTAAAGCAAACTTGTATTCAAAAATGTTAATGGTCGGGAAGGGGGGCTACTAAATGAAAATAGAAAAACATTAAATTTGGTAAATATTTTATGAAAACCAAATATAGCTTTGTTAGACGCTTGCAGGGGTATTATAATTTTGGCCAGAAGCTTGCAATGCATACAAGTATTTATTTCCAAAAACCGTAAACTATGTATGTATTCAAGATATTCGGGATTAAATCAATCCCAAACGATGTAAGAAGTCGGTCAATCCCGGATTTTTTCATTCCAAGTACGAACTGGATTGACTTGATCTCGGATTTTTCAATCCCGGAATTCTCGTCTTGATCCCAAATGCATGCCACATGGGATTGATTTAAGCTTGTTATCCGAACTCGACTTGATGCCTTAGTGGGATCCAATCAAGAATGCCCGATATTGACTTAAGCTCGAAATTCGTACTTGATTTCATCTAAAAATCGGCTTAGTGCAAGTTTGGCCGAAATTAAACTGTGCTCGATAATTAAACTACTCTCAATCCGAAAAGGATTGGTCTAAACACTACCTATATTGATTTGTGCTCGAAATTCTTACTTGATTTGATCTATAAATCGGCTTGATGCAAGTTTGCACCAGATTAAATTGACCTCGATATTCGAACTGCACTTAATCCCAATAAGGATTGCATCATAAATGACTGAGATTAAAGTTATCTCTTTATTATACCCTGTACCCATTAAAAATGGGTAAAATGGGATCATGAAGTCATTGTCAGCTAGAGCGTTCGTGCGCGCTTGTTTTTGTATAAACTTGTGAGTGTGAGTAGAAAACTAATGAAAACACATGAATTAAAGGGTACAGGGTACTACAGTGCCCTTACTTGCTGAAACTTTATGTTACCCCAAAATGAGCTTCTCAAAAGAGCACCATACGACTTACTGAACGACATTTTTGATTTTCAAACCAGCAAGTTCTCGCCGGCTCGAGGTCATTACCCCTGGTCATTGTTTGCTTACCTCCGGTAATATCCTTAAAAGAATTTAGCTTTCTCCTCATGCCGGCATTGCACAGTGGGCGAAATGGTCGATCTAGCGTCGCTTAATTCAATTTTCAAAGTGTTTGTTTGCGCCAAAATTGAGTCACTATCGATTACTAATATCGCACTGAGCTAATAAATAGGTTCTATATATATTGACATTCTCTAGTTGATCAGCTGTGAGCAGTCAAACACAACATATGTTTCAGCACGTGCATCAATAAGCTCTTCCGCGCTTTTTATGCGCATTGCCAAATTTGATCTCAAGTTGCCTTTGTTATAACTAAGCGGAAGAAAAGTGTTTTAATTTATAGCTAGAGGAATGTATTAACTAAAAAATTTTTGTTTGTGTTCTGTGCTTAAGCGTTGTACAAAATAAATGTAGTTAAATTTAACTATACCACTAACCACTTTAAAACGGCGGACGTAAGACTTCCGTGGACCAGAACTTCCGAGATTCGTAGGGATTCGCGCTAGAATTTTTTTCTTAAATTACTATGTTGTCTTGTGATTGTGATATGTCCAATATGATATCCGCCCACATCCAACTTTACATGATATTAAATTTTTTAGGTACGATGTCGGTGCTCAGGCGAGCGCTTTTTTACTATGGCCCAACGAGCCCATGCCCACAAAAAAATTTTCAGCTGTTGAAAGCTATATATTTGATAATATAATCGATATTAAAATGTATGATGAGATGCAGGTCCAATTAAAAGCCAAAAAAATTGAGAAATTTTGTAGCGAAATTGGGTGAAAGATGGAGTGCTAACCATTACAGCTTCCTCAAGTTTGAGGAAAAATATAAAGAGTGGTTAGACGGACAACTCTTATTAGTTGATTTACTGGCTAATCGAGGAAAACCGGATAAGACATTCCACGAATGTTCCAACAAAACCAAATTAAAGAAAATCGACCAAATTGTAAGCGAAACTTCTTGTAGTGAGCTTGTACTTGCAACACTGCAAGTTTATACAAAGCTGGTAAACGAAGTGCATCGCAACTAGTTGCAATGGCTAATGGGGAAGATATTGCCAAAAAAAAAAGTGCCAGATAATCAAATGAAAGCCGTCCGATTCCTTATACAGCAGACGAGGCTTTGGCATTATTTTTAGATGGTAAATATACCAAGCACACATACAATTTAATGCAAGCTGGTGCAAAAAGTCGGGATGCGAATATATATATAACGTACGACAATGTTATCCAAATGGAGTGCAATTTACGAATTATTTGGCTCAAGTGCCTTTACAGCATATGGTAGATCATATTGTCATGCGCATCGTAGAAGCTCATTCTTCATTATTTCAGTTTAATTTGGCTGAACCGAGTGATCAGAGGCTCTCTTATAAATATAAGTGGGACTGCGATGGGAGTAGCGGCCATTCAACCTATCGACAAGATCTAAGCGATGAATACATGTTTGCAGTTTGCATTGTCCCTTTACAAGTGAAAAAGGGATTCATGACGATTTGGGAAAATTCGCAACCTTCCTCACCTCGATTCTGTAGAGCTGGATAAACTAAAAGCAGCTAGTTATAATGATGAAATCTTAAAAATTATCCCAACAGCATTGGTAATTTAAAAATTTTCCATCAATTTCATTTGACGATGATAGATGGGAAAGCTTTTAGTGCTCTTCAGAATCATCTTCCCAAGTGGGTATTTGGGATTTTATAAAGGTAAGTTAAATTAAAAAAAAACTAAAAAACATCATCATCATGATTGAAAGAACCAATGTCCAAAATATAATAAAATATTTAAAAAAATTTTTATAAAAATTTTTTTTGTTTTACTTTGTAGCTTAATCTATTTTCAACTAAAAAAAAAAAATTTTTCACCAAAAAAATGTGTACCCTACGAGCAATTAATTAAGCGCCGCTAAATGAGCCATTTCGCCCACTGTGCATTGCTATGACTGTTTGGGAATTGCAAGACATCAAAGTAGAAAAATCGACACATAAAATAAAATACTTAGCCTTTGCTTATGAGTGTGTACCCATTTAGCCTCATAGTACTGGTGAGAGAGATTTTCTTGCTCTCATACTATTTCGCTCTCTCGCTTTGATATGGGACATCCGTACTAACTTTAATCTCGAGTCGGGACTATTTAATATTGACATTGGGCATCCGTACTTACTTCAATCTCTAGTCAGGATTATTTGACTTTCAAGTACGGATTCGAGATTGACATTAGCTTTTTCGGATTGATACAAACTTCGAACTTTTATCAAGCTCGATCTAGTACGACTCGAGCTTGACATTTCAATCCGAAGGTCGAGATCAAATCAATCTTTTTGAGTTAGACTTTAGTTCTCCATTTTTTTTCTGTGTATATATATATGTTCTTAATCAGGACGACAAGAACGATCGATCGGAAACCCATAATCAAAAACTCGGGCAATATTAAAAATAAATGCTTTCAAACAGGAACTTAAAATTTTGTTGAAAATCGGATGACTATACTTATAGCTGCCATAGGAAGGATCGGTGTAAAAAAGCATCTTAATGTGAAAAATTGTTATATGTTCAGTGTAAGCTTTCCTAAACTGGGTCATAATTAGTTTTCAGTTCAGTTGGCAAAATTTTGTCAAAATCGGTTTGCAGCTCCTATCAATTGGCAGCTGGTATGTTAGATCCCGCCTTGAACATTTAAAGTTAGTCAAACCGATGCTTCAAGGAAAGTGTACGCTCATCATGAATTTTGATCCCTGCTCAGGCGCCATGAAGAATTTAATTCGAATAACAAAAAATAAACCACTTTTTGGTTTAATAGAAATCGCGGAAAGTCAGAAAAGAAACTGATTAGCTGCTGCGCTTGCCAAATAAAAGACGACCGTTCGCTTTGCCTGTACGAATATGAAGACAATTTATTAGAGCTAGCAATGAGTGGCTAGACTCTGAGCAGCGGCAGAGAGAAAAACTTAATGCTTATCCAAAGCTTAAGAGTTTGTTTACATGAGGTTGTTACATTTCATTTACATGCGCGTTTTATACATAATTAACTTCAGTTAACAATTCAAATGCAATTATAATATAATAAGAATACAAAATTGAAACTTGATTCATCTGGGAATTAACTGCAGCGCTGCTACTCATAACTTGCTTATAACTTGACCATCGATCATCCGATCTTTACCGGAACGATAAATAATTCTGACTACTAAATATCTCTAGAAGGTAAGAACCTTCTATCTTTAAAACTGTCGCAGATATGACGATTTTTTTTAAATTGCGGAGGCTTGAGGGGCGTGGCAAAGTTGAAAATAAACTTGACCTGCCTGCAAGTATAAGACGTTTTTGGTGCCAAACGTGTCGAACCTCTTTCTCTTACCATCTCTAAGATCTGATTGTTCATACGGACGTACGGGCAGACGGACATGGCTATATCGACTTGGCTTTTCACACTGATCAAGAATATAACTACTTTATGGGGTAGGAAATGTTTCCTTTTCCCTGTTACACACATTTGCACAACTTTATAATCCTCTTTTCCCATTTTTAATGAGAACAGGGTATAAAAAAAATACATTTTAACACGCTAAAATATTTACATACATATACGTGAAGCTAATATAAGCGTGTTAAAAGAGAATTAAAATGTCAGCCTTTTTTTAATGTTTTGAATTTGGCCATTTGATATAGGTCGATGCTAGACCGGCCAGAATGTATACAAATATTTGGTGTGCACAACTTTTCGGAATCAATAATCAATCTTCGGAAACAATAACCCACTCCAACTACTATCCCTCACCCTTAAACATAATCACTATTCTAAACTATTTAAAAACCACAAACAAATACCACCAAAACTAAAAGTTGTTCAAATTAACTTAAGAAAAATGCCCATACACTTACCCAGAACACTGAGAACTGAAAAATCTGGTGCTGAAGGCCCTTGGCGCCATTGCCCCGAGATATTAAGCTAGCCTGTAATTTCAATATTGCTAGGGTAGTTCCTTATACAGCGTGGCGGAAAGCCGCTACCAAAAAAAAATTGAATTAGTTTTTTTCTATTTGATGAATCTGCCTAATTATTTTATTTAGTAGATTGATCTTTAAAGAGGAAAATGTATAATTGGGACACTGAAACAAGAATTTGGATTGTCCGCCGCCATCACGCCTTGGAGTCCGTAGTTTTGGTTCAAAGAGAGTATAGGCGCTCGTTTGGCGGCGATCCTCCGAGCAGATGGACCATAATGAGACTTGTTAACAATTTTGCCGAGCGTGGGACAGTCGAAAGAAGACTTTACTATCGAAACCCCACAGTTCGGACGAAGGAAACAATCGCTGCTGTAGCTGCTGCCATACAAAACAATCCAAGAGTTTTGACAAGGAACTTATCTGCTGAAATGGGTATAGGCAGACAGTCATTGCAGTCAATTATGCACAATGTTTTGAACATGGCCAACAACTAAGCGCAGCAGACTTTAGAGCCAACATAAACAGAAAAAATTGTCGAATATGGGGTGCCCACAGATACTCCATGAGACGGAATTGCATCCACTTCGTGTGGTTTGCAGATTCATCACGCTGCATTGAGCCGGGCCCTACTTCTTCGAAGAAAACGGTCACACCGTTACTGTTACTGGAGACCGTTACTTGAGCATAATGTTGAGAGTTTTTATACCCTTGCAAAGGGTATTATAAAAATGTTCGGATGTTTGTAACGCATAGAGGAAGCGTCTCCGACCACATAAAGTATATATACAATATTCTTGATCAGCATGATGAGCAGAGTTGATTTAGACCTGCCCGTCTGTCCGTCCGTCTGCCCTTCTTTCCGTCTGTTTCTATGCTATCTCCTCCATCAGTTTTAAAGAAGTCTTTTGGTACAAATACGCTGCACATTTGTCGGAACCGGCCGGATCGGATGACTATAGCATAAAGTTGACATATGAACGATCGGTCGAAAAACTAGTTTTAGTGAGAAGACTATTTTCTTTTCAACGGAAACGCCTCCAAACTTCGTATTTTTAAAGTTTACTTTGCTTTTCCATGATTCCATCAAATTTGGTCGAAATCGGACATCTATATAGTATGGCTGTCATAGAAAAGTATAGACAGAAATGTAGTCTTAGTTAGAAAAACTTTTTTAGTTTTCCATGGAAATGTCCTTAAAATTGGCATGTACTTCTTTTATATGCTCCCACACGATTCTACAAAGTATGGTCAAAATCGGATGACTATAGCATATAGCTGCCATTGGAACGATCGGTTGAAAAACTAGTTCTTGTTAAAAAAACTTGTATGTTTTTAATGGAAACGTCCCTTACGTTGGCCTAAATTTATTTTAAACACTTTTACACAACTTTACAAAGTTGTGTCAAAATCGGATGACTATAGCATATAGCTGCAGTATGAATGATCGGTCGAAAAGAAGTTCTAGTGAGAAAAACTTTTTTATTTTAATTGGGATCGCCTCCAAATTTCGAAATTAACAGTTTGTTATGCTTTTCCATGATTGCAAAAATTTTGGTCGAAATCGTACTTCTACATAGTATAGCTCCCATAGAAAAGATAGGTCCGAGAAGTTGTCTTTAATAGAAAAACAAACTGCAAGGGTAAACAAAACTTCGGCCGAGCCGAAGTTAGCTTTCCCCTTTTTTTTTACCTTATTTTCAGACCACACCTCGTGCAATTTCTGTCCACGGTCAAAAAATGAGGACTACAAGCTCATTGGAGTCATTTAACGCGACATTGGGAAGAAAGTTGTAGAAGCATGTGAGGTCTTGGAAGTGTTTCGGGATGAGGTTTTTGCTGCTTCAGCTAATTTGACAAATGCAACCGAAGGAGTTTTGAGTGCCCTAACCCAGAAACGCAAAAATCAGCGGATGATTGAAAACCAAATACAGGAATTGACCAACAATTTAGACAGAGCGATAACTTCTCTCGAGGAGTTCTTTAACTGCTCTCAGATTCTCTTCAAACTGATGATGATGAAAATGAAGATACTGATTTAAGACTTAGTCAAGCGGTTGATGTCCTTACTTGCACAATATGTCTTGAAAATCCACGGGATGTGGCATTGAAGCCATGTCATCATTTCAAAATCTGTGCAGAGTGTTTTGATAAATTATCAGAAAAAGCGAAAAAAAAACAATTCTTTACTGCTCTGCCCATATTGCAGACCATTTTAAAATACTTATAAAAATTCGAAATTGATTTTAGACCCATGGTTTCTTGAGGAAAATTATCTTAGAATTTACAGTAGATTGTGTTTCTGATCCACCATCGAGTTCACGGAATACCAAGGGTTAAATATTTTTTTTCTACAGTTTCAGTCAACTGAAAATGTTCCAGAGTTAGATTAAAAACAAAACAAATTAAAATTGTGTCGAAAGCGACATGTTAACTCTGCAAGAGCTAGTTAACGAATGAGCTAGTGGCACAGCTAACGTCATAGCCTGGTAAAGTCAAAGCCTACTACGACTTTAAATTCAATTCATTTGTAAAAGTCATGACCTGCTTATACTTGGTAAACAATTTTGGTCATCCATCTTGCCTCATTCATTGGGCGAGTTCAGCAGAGAAAATTGATCAGTGATCGGCTAGAAGAAACAACATTAACTTAATGGCATACTTTAAGGTTCATCAAAATAATTTGATATATGAATTTAAGGGGGATTCTCCATGAGGCAAAAATTGTTTTTCGATTTTTTTTTGATTTGAGAATATCGCCGAAAAAGGATTTTTTGAAATTAGAAATTCTTTAGAAGATATAGCCCTTTAATTTTGGTCTGAACCTCAATCATAATTTTGCTAAATTTTGTACTATTAAGGGGGTCTTCTCATTGAGCAACTTTTTTTTCGACTTTTTTTTGCATTTATTTATAGCTTGGATATTCAAAAATATCCCCCCAAAAGGATTTTCGAAAACTCGAATTAGTTTAGGAGATATAGTCCTTTTAGTGACCCAATGTGACCTAAATTCCCAAGCAACTGCAAACTTAAAGCGCGTTTATCTCGAAACCACTTTTTTCGAACTGGCGGCCATGATATCTCCAGTTCAACTGAACCGATTTTCATGAAACAAAGTGGAATCGACGCAGAATTGTCACCATTCTCGGGTGAACCTCGACCATAATTTTAAAAAATTTTTTACTATTTTTTTTTTACACTAAACTACAAAAAAAAAGCCCGAAATTGAAATTTTTTTTGAATGGCCGCTATTTTGTCAAAAAAATCACAAAATTAAGTTTGAGGTTCACCCGAGAATTACATCTATACTGATTATAACCCCGTTTTTCCGGAGACCCGGAATCGTGGCCGCCGTGACGACACCTTTTTTTTTCACCACCAACTTTAAAGTCTCATTACTTTTTGAATAGCCCTCGTATCGAGGCAAAAAAAAATTTTTTATTTACTTTGAACCTTTTGTAATACAATAAATAAAACAAGTTTTCAATTATTCTTTGCGTTTTCAAATAAGAATTTTTTTAAAAAGGGTCCAAAAAACGGGTTTTGAATGAGAAGACCCCCTTAACATACTTTGTACCTGTGAAGAGCTGCCCATCACCGTTGCGACCGGTGCTGCCCATAATTGTTTGTTTTCCTTATACCTTGACAACCGTTAAACCGATTTTTACCATTCCTTTGGAGGATCCAAAAATAACCTTGATTTCAAAATATACCCAAAAGGTTCTAACCTTCTATCTATAAAACTGACAAGGATATGACGTTTTTTCTAAACTGCGGGGGCGTGACAAAAATTGAAAATAAACTTGATCTGTATATGATATATGTATATGAAGTTTTTGTTCCATACACGTCGAACCTCTATTTCTTACCATCTCTGAGATCGTTTGTTCATACGGACAGACAGACAGACGGACGGACAGACGGACATTGCTAGATCGACTCGCCTGTTGATGCTGATCAAAAATATATATTCTTTATAGGGTCGGAAATGCTTCCTTCCGGCTGTTACTTCCTTTTGCACAAACTTAATATACTCTTTGTACCTCTGGTACAGAGTATAAAAAGGGAAACTAACTCTAATATTCTAATTCAATTTTACTCAAGTTCAATCAAAACTCAAATTCTTAATTGTAAATCAACACCTCATTATTATTCCTATCCAATTAGCAGCTTAAACACTCAACTAATCCATCTTTAAAGTTATGTCGCTTTCTTTCTAAAAACAAAAACTGCTCACCCACTTTTGCTTTTTTTCAGGCCTCAGGCTACTTAGCCACCTCCTCCACTGTGTCTATTCATAAAACCTTTAAGCCGCACGCACACTCATACTCATACACACACACACTTGTTGCTTCATACTTAAATCAAATAGCAGCAGTGCAAAAAATAAAGAAGAAAACAAATATAACCAAATCGCCATTAAAAATGCCGACGGCAGTTTAAAACGCTGTCGATCTTTTTGCGGCCACTTTTATGAGCGTGCAAGATCTGCGAGGGTTTTACGATGCCGCGGTGGTTGGAATTGGAAGATTGTTGAACGGACGTGAGTTTAACGACTACCGAATTCTCAGCAGCAGGAGGAGGTGACAGTTAGTGGAGGTGCCGCAGCAACCGGGGCAGCAGCTGACACCGTGACACCATGAATCACCGGCTGGACATGGAAGCGTGGGTGATTGGCTTGGTACTTGGCACAGCATGAAGCTGTTAAAAAATTTGCACGAAATTAAGTTGGCTTAATGACTCGCCAGTGCTGCCCGTCTGGCAATTACATAACCAGCCAAAAACAACTACAGCACCAACAACAACAACAACACGTGGTCGATAAGAATCGTCAAACAAATTTGCGTTACGTATGCGACACGTGTGCGCCCATTCTCTGTCTTCCTTGGGCGCTCCATCTGACTATGTGTAACGGACATATATCAGGCCAAAGCCCACGGATTACTCATTCATATCCGCAATTGTGTAACACCAAACATCAGAGATCAGAGACCTGAAACTAGAGCTGGACACCAGGTCCCCGGTCCACGCAGTCATTAAAAAGTGAATCCAAAAGCCAGCAGCTGTCCCAAAGTCAGACAAAGTCGACAGAGTAAACCAATTTTTACAAAATATTAGAGCAGCAAATTAATGGCAATGCAAACAGAAACAGCTTGGGGGCACAACGAAGTTGAAATGCTCTGGTAAATGATCCGCTAAAAATTTGGTTCATACTGTTGTTTTGATCAACTTTACAATTTATTTTTAAGAAGGTTCAAGTTTAGAAAACTAATAAATTTTCTCCTTTGATCATAAATAAGCGAGGTGCTTTAGAAAAAAAAAACACGAATATAAGCAGAGAGGCAAAATTTATAAAACAACCCAAAATGACCGAATCCAATGACAGAAGACAGACTGTACACTTTGCCAGTCATCCACTGAATTGCAGTATCTGCAGAAGTCGCCAAGACTGCCTATCTGCCTGGGTCCCTAATAAATATTAGGGATATGTTTTTTTCCTAATCGGAATAAAGTCCAAGATTTCTTGATATTCAAAGTACGAAGTATGTGTACCTTTACCAAAGATTCATGCTTATTCGATAGTACAATGTGGTTGCCCTTTTGTTGTTATCATGAAGGAAACTTTTCCGACACTGAATTCTGACACAGAGGTTTTTGTGTATTAGGAAGTGAAAATATAGCTTAAAAAGTCCCGGAACACCGGTTCCCAATTTGAAAAGAATCAGCTGTAGAAACGAACCCAAAACATAAGGCGAGTACTCGCAGAAGTTGCATTAAAGTTTGTTGCTAAGCGAATTATTCTGGTTGTCCGAATCAATCTGATTGTACACCTCATCAGAATGATTCCCTTAGCAAAATTCTAAAACAACATTCTTACAAAAGAATCAGTTAACTAAATTGCATAGGATTTACCAATCTAAGGGGACTTAAAAATTGCGGCCGTTGCTTATAAGAAATCTTTTTAACATTTGAATCAGAACCTTTTTTCCACATACGAAAAAACATGGGACAAGACCTACTCCCGCTTACTTAAAATTTAAGATTTTTCAGTATTAGCATTAACAAGAGTTTTAAATATACTATTTCTATACCGATATGGGCATCTGATTTGGATCAAACTTAGTAGAATTATCCACCCGACAATAGACCTCGAGAACGGATGCGTCTTCGACATTTTCTAGAAATTTTCTCTTATTAAACTATCGAGAACGTGTTCCGTTTTCGGCGAGAAAATATATTGCCTGTCGTAAGTTCTCGATATAAGTTTTCGGACCCGCTCTCGACTCTTCTTTCTCGTTATAGCGAAAACGTTTCAAAAACGGATCGAAAACTGAATCTTTTCCGCATCTCTCAGGAAAAACGGATTTCAAATTTACGAGAAAATATCGTAATAACTGATGTCCGTTTGAAAACCGCATCTCCAACAAAAAGCGGACTTGGATTTTAACAGATACTTACGTACCTACCCGACAATTTCTCGTATGTTTCCGGACCTAAGAGAATTACGTAAGTTTCTCTAAAAATCGAAGTCCGCTTTTTCTTAGAGTTGCGGGTTTCAAACGTACAACAGTTATTACGATACTTTCTCTTTAATTCGAAATCCATTTTTTCTCAGAGATTCAAACGGAAATGATTCAGTTTCCGATCCGTTTTTGACCGGTTTTAGCTATCGAGAAAGTGTCGGGAACGGATCCGAAAACGTGTATCGAGAACTTTCGTTTTGCTGCAACAAAATAAATTAATAGTATAAACTCCCCCCAAAATAAGTTACTTCAAATAGTAATAGTAGATTGTAAAGTTAAGCCTAATGGTGTCTAATTAAATAAATATTTTAAAATTAAAAAAAAATAAAATACAAAATGGCGGCCATTGAAAAATGGATTTTGGGCAATTTTTTTTTGTAGTTTAGTGTAAAAAAAAATAGTAAAAAGATTTTTAAAACTATGATTGAAAAAGGGACCATAATGGTGACAATTCTGCGTCGATTGCATTTTGATTCATCAAAATCGGTTCCGAACAGAGATCTGCAAGAGTGTACCTGCTTTAAGCGACACCGCACGATACTTTCGTCTTTGAGTGGGCGGTCGCACGGAGACCTTGCAGGTTACATACCAATTTTACTCAGACAGCAAAGAGGAATACGCAAATAACCCGGTGTTTTGAGAACATATTCTACCAATACTTAAGTATTACTAGAGTATTGCTCTTAGCATTTGTTGGTTTCTAAAGCACGCGTCACGTTTGCCTACTCAGGGTAGGGAAAGGCATATTCGACTTAAATAAGTATGTACGAGTATATGAATAAATTTATTAAATATCCAAAAAATACAAAAAATATGAATTCGGTTCTGCTGACGTCGACGTGAAAGCAGCGATGAATTTGACGAGAAGTAAATGAAACGAACAGAAGCCGAAGACATATCAGAGAGCAGACACAAAGGTTAAAAAAATTCCACAAGAGGCAAGCATGAGTAAAAAAATACTTAAGTGAGAAAGCTATAGATAGAAAATGCTTTGCTTGAATTGTTGGTGGATAATTTCACACTCAAACTTTGCTGTTTCCTATTTAAATGAGTATTTCCTATACGCTATGCGAGTGGCGCGAGTGTTTTCGGCACTTAAGTGCGAGACGCAAATATGCCGCGAGTAGAAATACTACTGTATACATTTTGTTGGAGTCAAGTACTTATGCAGTGCACTTGCAAGTACTTTGCAGTGCACTGTGGTGGTGCACTCGTGCAGATCTCTGGTTCAGAACTACGGGCGCAATCAGTGCCTCCAGCTCAAAACCTGTGGTTTCAAATAATCGCGTTTAAAGTTTGCAGTTGCTAGGCAACTCAAGTATTTCGAATTTAGGACGATATTCTCAAATATCCAAGTTATAAAAATATGCCCAAAAAAATTTTTGCCAAGCAGCACTACCCTTAAGGCCCTGTCATCATACGCCACAAAGAGCAAGCTAGAGTACAGCACCTGGTCACGCAGGCATACCGGGCAACGAGGGAGCGGACGAGTGCGCAAGGAACGGTTCAGCGCTGCCAGCGACTCAAGCGGTAACGGACATTCAATGACGCCTGCAGGATATCATGACGGAAGTACAGTGGAAGGCCAGAACTTGGGCAGATCGACAATGGGACCTTCCACCCGGCTGTAACATCTCCCGATCACTCTGGCCAAGATACTCACACAAAAGAACTTCCACAATTTAGCAAGAAATTAGAACTATGATAGGAGTCATTACGGGGCACTGCACCATTGGTCACATGGCCATCAGGATGCGCGAGCCCCACCATGATTTCTGTCCTAGTTGTGGGAATGAGGAGTAAATGGAAAGAATCCAACACCTTTTTTGCGCGCCCTACATCTGGGCAAACCATTCTTCGAAGACCTGTGCAGTCTGGCAAATGTTCCCCTAGAAGAACTGGCTCTTTTTGTGGATTCCTCAAAATGGTTTGAATAGAGAGACTGCGCAGAGCCAATTTTCCCCCCAAATTAGGCATCACAATGGGACAAAAGGCCTCTGGGTATTCTCGGCTATTAATAAAACTGGAGTTTACTAAGGATGTGAGTTCCAGAGAAGTGGTCGATGTAAACCAATTTGGATATTCCTTAAGATGAGTTAACTCAATCGCTAGAACCTAGCTTCACCGTGACGAAAATGGAGTTTTTCAACACTAAAAATCTCGATAGATGACTTTTACCCCTGTCTTAAACTCAATTTCTTCTTATAAATTTGCCAATAACAAAACTATTCAAAAATTTATTCAATGACAAAAAGTTGTAAATGTGGTTATAACTAGTCAAAAGTGTCAATCCTTTCATTACATATTAGTGTTGAGTAAAGGAGAGTAAGGAGAGTTGTTTTTTTTTTCAAAGTGATTTATTCAAGTTGATCACTTGTTCAGCTGTTCAGTGTTGGTTTGAATTGTAGACCATTTCGTTGGGTCTGTGCCGTTCCAATCGTTCACCCAGGTGACGATTCGCGACAATTAAAACTAACTTTAATCCTTCATTGCTGGTTACACTGTGGAATGTTGCCTATTTGTAAAAAAGTAAAGTAAAATCGTCTTGTCAAGATGACAACAGCCCCGAGGGGCCAAAGCCGAGCCTCTCTCAATCTCTTGGCTTGTGCGCTTCTAACTTTAGCATAAGAGAAAGGGACCTATACAGTTTAACGCCGAATACGAACGGCAGTTTTTGAGAGGCTTTTCATGGCTAATTAGTGCAATGCTGGCGCCAACAGCAGAGGTGTGCCGGGTGTAAAGTTTTATTCAAAGAAAAAACTTTTCATTAGTGTTCGGCGGGATCCCCCCGCGACTTCGCTGCGGGCGGGCGCCCACAAAACGGGAAACCACCCCGGCCACTATTTGTTTGCCATCTCTATCATGTTGCTTACATTGAATAATCAGACACGCGACCAAAAAACAGCTGAAGAATCACCAAATTGATTGAACAAGTCACTGATCAACTCTAAATAAGCAACTCACAGAACAAGAGCGGTTGAACAAGAGCAAGTGAACAATTCTGACTGAACAACTCATTGAACAAGAGCGGCTGAAAAAGAAAAAGTGAACAACTCACAGAACAAGAGTGAGTGAACAAGAAGAAAAGACAACTATGACTGAATAAGAACAACTCCCAGAACAAGAGGAAGTAAATAAAAACAACTTAACAAATGAACAACTGAACAACTGACTGAACAAAAACGAACAGTTAATGAAGAACATGAGCACTTTCTCAGTTTAGTGAACAAGTTAATTTGTTTCACTTACTGATGAACAACCCAACACTGATACATATGTTAGATCGTGCCTGGACACACTGGCTTTATCTTAAACTTAAGGAGAACCCCACGTATTTAATCGGTCCTCAGTATCTATGTGGATTTCGTTGAGTTATTTTCGAACCGGCAAGAAACTAAACTTGAATAACTAAGGAAATTATTTGCTTGTTCTTTCCTTGATCTCAACACAGTAATGGCATAATCTACCACAAGCATTACCGGTACTGGATGTTATGAAAAATTCTGGGTAAGATAAGTTTAGGATCAGCAGAGAGAGAATGGAAATAAGAGAAATATCTATTGAGACAGTTTAAACGATTAAGGGACTTAGAAGAATGTTGTACAACAGTTTTGTTATTATTTAAATGTAACAAAAATTGTTTAGTTACACTTCGATAATAGATTATTTTGACCTTCCATACAATACATATACGACCCTGTAGTGCTGCGTAATTAAGTAAGAATAAGTGTCTCATTCTTCCCACAAATGCCTCAAGTTTTGCCCACCTACATTACCAACCTTCCGGTAAAGTTAGAACGCCCTCTGGCAAAAAGTGTAGCCAAATACGCCTGGCGACTTTCAATTAAAAAAGAAAAAACAACAACAAACACAAAACAAGAATGACAATCTGATGTCGTCGTCGTCGCTGCTGTGGTTGTTGTTGTCGTTGTGGTCCAAAGAAAAGCAAAAGCTGCTGGCCTGCAATGCATTTTGCAGTCCAATGTCTGTCGCCCATGTCCGTGGCCAAGCCCGAGTTTTGAGGTCCCCCAGTCCGAGCAGCAATACAATTTACTAGCTTAGACGCTTTGGCATGAATAAATAAAATAGCCAAAGCACATTAACGCCCCGCTGCAGCTGCCAACTGGCCACACAGACCATCCGAGGCGAAACTTGAATCACCCCACAGAGCCCACGAGAGAGTCCAAATGCGAAACCGGACCGATAGCCAGGCCGGGCAGGCGCAAAAGGCTCAAACTGAGGCTGATCAAAATAGCAAAGGCTGCGGCTGTCGAGGCGCACAATTACAAAAGGAGCAAATGCTGGCAGGGGGGCGGTGGCTACTGCTGCGGCGCGAAATGGCTAAAAGCAAATTGACGCCGTCGCCGCAATAGCAACAACAACAAATGCCAGAGCAGCAGCCACAGCTGAAGACGCGAATGGACCGCGGCGATCGTATTTTTTTCTTATTTTT
This sequence comes from Lordiphosa collinella, assembly GCA_018904265.1. NCBI lineage: Eukaryota > Metazoa > Arthropoda > Insecta > Diptera > Drosophilidae > Lordiphosa > Lordiphosa collinella. The sequence continues at coordinate 148,662 of JAEIFV010000044.1, read as the reverse complement.
TTTTGCAATCCAGTCAAGGGTGTGGTGGCGTCGCTGCTGCAGTGCTGCCTGTGCTCGGTCTCGTGCACAACAACCACACCAAAAAAAAAACAACAAAAACAAAAAATAAGAGAAAAACGAGTCACGCTCAATGCTAAAAACAAAAGACTTAGGCAACAAACTCGACTTGGACTCTACACAGCTCAAGCGGCCTTTGATACAATTTTCTGTCTATGGATGTGGATTTCAATGCGATTGTATTGGTGCCTGGTGTGGGCACCCGCCCAGGCCAGGCTACTACTGCCCATAACGGCGTTGTTAGTAAGGCAGGCAGCTGCTGACGCCGCGGCGACCGCGCTGCCGATTACCGTTAGCGCCAGCGTCCATCGTGTCTGTGTGTCGGTGTGCCTTGTGTGTGGACTCCATTCGCTTTGGACTCTCCTTTAACGTTCTCCGGCTTGTTCTGCTTTTGCTTCTCTTTTTTTGTTGTGTAGATTTCGCTATTAAAAGCAAAAGTTTGCAATTAACAACGGGCGAAAATTGTTTTGTGCTGGCGAGCTGGGTATTGGGTAGATCAAATGTTGGCTCTGCGGCTTTTGTATTTATGCAACATGACATATAACATGAAATATTAGCAATAAATTTGTACATTTTTGTGCAGAAAAGGGGGAAAACGCCATGTGGGCTGGCACTTGTTACAATTTAATCAAAAACATAAAATAGAGTTTTTTTTTTGTTGGTTGGTTTTCTTGTTTTGTGTTGTGGGCAGGTCTGATTGGGCGATGTGTTGAGATTGGGCCTGGAGATTAGATTGATATATGTGAAGTTAAAGCATTCGATTGGTGAGAAAAATTGAGTGGGATTTATGTAGGTAAAGGGTATTTAGTGGGAATATTAACAACAATTTGAAAGTAAAATACTGAGGCTCAATTTGAATAAATTTTAATAAACCTCAGCCATATGTTTAACAAGGCAGTCAACAAGTAAGAAAGTATTTTGAACACAATAATGAAATACTTAAGAATGTTATGTGTTGGAAGATTTTTCAATTTACCGCCCTGTGGCTAGATCTGGTTTATTTTCTGTCTTATAGGGACTATGTTGGTTCAATATTTAAACTTGAGATCACAATTTTTTTAATTTAAGCTTCTTAGCATAATTCAAAGCGATTCCGATAAGTTTTAAGTTTTAATCATAAACCCGCGTCGCTCGGATACAAAGAATAGTCACCATTTTTATACCCTGTTCACATTGAAAATGGGAAAAGGGGGCGTGCCAAAACCCAGTTTTTTTACAGAGTAAATAAGCTTATCAGTTCTTTTCGATGATTTGCTATGAGATGAAAAAGACTCGCCTGAAGATAAGAATCAATTCTTTTTAGAGAAAGGAAATGAACCGAAAAAATAGGGGAAAGTTAATTTCGGCTCGGCCGAAGTTTTGTATACCCTTGCAGTTGGCTTTCTAAATAAGACTACTTTTCGGACTCTACTTTTCTATGACAGCTTTACTATATAGATGTCCGATTTCGACCAAATTTTGTGGAATCATGGAAAAGCATAGTAAACTAAGAAATACAAAGTTTGGAGGCGTTTCAATTGAAAACAAAATGTTTTTCTCACTAAAACTAGTTTTTCGACCGATCGTTCCTATGACAGCTATATGCTATAGTCATCCGATCCGGCCGGTTCCTACAGATGTGCAGCGTATTTATACCAAAGAGCTTCGTGCAAAGCTTCCTGAGGATAGCTTTGAAACTGACGGAGTAGATAGAAACAGACGGACAGAAGGACAGACGGACGGACAGACGGACAAGGCTAAATCAACACAGCTCGTCATGCTGATCAAGAATATATATACTTTATGAGTCGGAGATGCTTCCTTCTATGCGTTACAAACATCCGGACAATTTTATAAATTAATTTTCCCAAATGTCAGTTTCATATTCTTCAGAAACTTAATAATTTATATCCACAAAGAGAAGTAGAGAAAATCCTAAATTTTAAGTCGACTTTTTTTATTATTATTAAAACCAAGGAAGCAAAGTGTGTGGTATTGTTAGTGTTTACTAAATTCTTCTTTCTCAAAAACTTAAGAAATTTTTTATTTTTATACCCTTATAAAATTGTCCGGATGTTTGTAACGCATAGCTAAGTTGATTTAGCCCTGTCCGTACCAGAGGTACACAGAGTATATTAAGTTAGTGCAAAAGTGCCCGTCTGTCCGTCCATCTGTCTGTCTGTCCGTATGAACAAAAAAATCTCAGAGATGGTAAGAGATCAGTGTTGCCAAAACATGAGGTTAAAATGTTGCTAGATTTTTTCGGAGTGAAGTCCAACAGATACTTGTAAAAAATTAACTTGTAATAAGTTTCGAATACAAAAATACTTTAAACCGCCAAAATAAGGGATCCAAGAGCTGATAAATTTGAGGTACAGCATCAGCAAACTTCAATATTAATTTTAAAAGAAACGATGAATGAGCACAGGTTTCTATACTTGATTATTACCAAAACTACTTTTGCAGGTGCTAAGTCTAACAAAGTCTTCAAAAAGGACAGAGTCCCGCAATGAATTCACAATCTCCCTTGTAGTTTGGAGTCCGAGCAGAACCCGAATCTAGGTACAACGAAAGCTGAAAGGCCAAAAAATGATGATCCCAGTACTAAGAATTCTGTACCGAAATTTACTAACTTCGTCCATATTTGCAATATTTGAGTTTCTTTGCTCATTATAATGAAACAAAATATTTTGCGACAATTCATAGTAGTCAATTTCTTTGAAAGAATATAAAGATTGAAGACAACCTGAATGTTTTCATTGGATATTCACTACTGTAGATAAAAACCTTCAGGAGATCAGTACCGAATCAGTACTGAAATTAGCGTTGATTAGTAACCGTTGGCATATTTTTTACCTTCTATATAACGTTATTCAACTTGGATGCAAAATGTTAACGTTTACACGAAAATCGACTCGAAAACCGGAACAGGGCCCTATAAGCTTTTCCACTTTCAAAAATGCTAGATCTAGCAACTAAATAGCTAAAATGGCAACACTGTAAGATATAGAGGTTTGACATGTATGGAACATATGTTTCTTCTACTTGCAGGCAGATCAAGTTTATTTTCAATTTTGGCCACGCCCCCTCCCAACCCGGCAATATCAAAAAAACGTCATATCTCCCACAGTTTTATAGATAGAAGGTTCGAACCCTTTAGACATATTTAGTATTCGAGAATCTTTATCGATCCGCTAAAGGAATTTTAAAGATCGGATGAACGATATTTGAGTTATAAGAAAAAAAAACAATTATGGGCAGCACCGGTCGCAACGGTGATGGGCAGCATTTCACAGGTACAGAGTATGCTATAGTCGGGCTTGACCGACTTTCTTTCTTGTTTTCTTAAAGCAAAACGGAAGTCGGGAAATTGGTTGGTATGAATGGAAGGCAATAGTTTCAGAGATATGGACCAATTCGCATTTTTCAATGTAGCGGCCGTTCCCAATGCTACAAACCGACACAAATTTTAAGCTAAGCCTGTTAGACAGTCCCCTACCACATCACAAAATTCTGGCTGGACTATATTTCATGCATGAATATGCTCTATTTTTGTCTAATTTGACTGGACTATTGGGGCAAATATAAAATTTATTTTTTCCTGAATTGTAAATTAGTGTTTACATAGCATACTTTGAAGAGAATCTATGTTGATATTGGAAGCCTGAGTCTTTTTTAAAAGTCCTACATTTTAAAGAAATGTTTCTTTTAATCACTTCAAAGATATCTTTTATGTTACCAAAGAGATAAGTTCATATCAATCAGGCAATTTGCAGCCGTTTCAATTGAGTCAGCTGATCAGGACGAATGAAAAAGAAGTCTCTCTAACAAAATGTCTCTAAAATAGAGTTTGATTAAGCAAGTTCTTGTTTCCGTAAATCAATTTGACCCAATGTACATGTATGTAGTACTAAGATTCTTTTTCAGCACATTATAAATAAACTGCAAAATAACTTTAACAATGAACAAAATCTTGCAACAAAATTCACGCATCTTGACATCCAAAACGAGTATAAAAATAAGTGGATAATTTGCTTTAACATATTTATATAATGATAAATCCTTATACCTTAAGTTCTGTGCCTCCAATGGGACTTATTGCAGTCTCAATCATTTTTATTGCTAATGCTCCGGCTTTAAATTGCAATTCATTTTGTTTATGTTTATTTCGCTCCCCATTTTTGTATTGTTTTTCTTGCTGCAGCTTAATTAAAAGTTTGTGAATTGTAATAAGCAGCTGTCCGTCTGTTTGTCTTTGGCTGTCTATTGTCGACAATAGGTAAATTGAATTAAATTTGCTCTGGCTGACTCTTTGGCACACCAAATATATACGAAGTCAGGGCTCTGTTCTGTGGCCCAGCTGTGCGACTTGTTTGGGCGTGTTTCCTTGGTGGCCGTACCGTCGTGGTCCAAGTTGCAATTTGTTGAAATTGGGTGTAGCGCTATCAATGCCAACTCAGCGGCTACTTCAACACAGACATTTTCTGTTATCTTGCATTGCGAACGCATCAGGCTCCTCCATGCTTTATAATGCTCTGGCCTAGGAACAAAATGGAAAACATGACGACGACGACGACATCGACGACGCATAAATAAATTAGAAAGTCAGCGACGACCTCTAAACTTTATCTATACTATGTGGGGCTTTGGCTTCAGTATTATTGCATATTTTATGAACTACGAGTACAACAAATGCACAATGAGCACCAGCTTTAGATTCAGATTCAACTTCAGCCGGCCAAGCGACCACGCCTGTAATTTAAATTAAATTTGTTTTGCTATATTAGGTGCCGCCACACACTTATAAATATATATATATCTCGATATAAATATCCGTAACTAGGCGTTGTTGCTGTTGTTCTGGCTAGCTGACTGACCGCTTCAATGATGAGTTGTTGCTTTTGTTATTGTAAGACTGGAAGCTTTGCTTCTACTGACTTTTTCCGCCTTGGTTTATTTCGGTTGCTTTTTATTAGTTTTGCAATTTATTTATGTAGAAATGTTTTTAATGGGCATTTCGACATGAAATCCGACAATCGACAAATGATTTATATCATTTTGCGTAAAGTGCGAAATGTGTCAGCTGATGTAATACACAAATTGATTGGATGGGGGAGTTTAAATCGCTTGACATAGCCGGAAAGTTAGTGGAATTACTGAATGTGGGCGACCCTGTCTCTCGGAGTAAACGGATGCAGGAACTGGTGCCCCCCGTCAGGGTCATTTGCATATGTTCATGGTGTTTATGATTGCTTTAAACCCTAAACGACTGATTTGAGTATGAACAAGTTGTTACAGTTGACACTGAATTTGCACTTAAAGGGTGTGCTTGAAGCAGATTTATAATAGAAATATTAGAAATGACAGCAGATTTTCATACATAATTTTTCAACAAATTACACAAAGACCAAAAAAAATGGGGCGCCTTTACTTTCCGTAACAGAGCCAGAAATAAAAGAGAACGAAAAGTCCATAATCAATAGGTGGCAGCGTCTCAAGGCTCTCAATCAACAATTTTGTGAACTTTGGAAAGAGGAATACCCCAAGGAACAGCACAGACGTAACAAGTGGCAACATCCTGGAATAATGAAGTCACCGATTTAGTAAATGAAGATAACCTTTCCTCCAATGAATGGCGCCTTTCCTCTTAGTATATATTCTTACTGCTCGTGGTTTCATCAAAAGGCCAATAGCAAAGCTCTGTCCTATTAAACATTTCCATTTCCCACAGTAACCGAACACAGTTCGTTCCCTCATTAAGATAGTTATTTCCATTATTAGAACTAATCCGCAATGTTGTTTTTTATTATTCAGCTTCATCAACTGCAACTCTTTAGCTATTGGGATCGTCAGCTCCTTGCAACACAAAAGCAGCACAGTGAGGCCAACGCCCTCTGAAGTGGTCGACACTGGAAAGAATTCGATCAAATCAAGCGCGCGAATAGACCACTGCTCTCCTGTTAACTACATTGACGCTTCACTGACGAATACATTCCGTCTTCCTACCACCAGTGTTGGTTTAACGAGATGCTACTTTTAGCTACGCTTCCGAACCCTCTTAAGAGCGTTAGGCTAAAGCACCCATTTTGGAAGGTCAATTTTCGGATCCTGCATCAGACCTAACTGTGTTGCGATTTAGGTCATTTTAGGGTGCAGTGATGTTTAAAGGGAGTTGGATTTTCAATAAAGTCCTACGCCTATTAAGTAATTGTTTATAATTATTTAAAATTAATAATAATTAATTAGAAATTTACGACTGAACGTTCCTTTTCTATTATCGAGCTGGGATCGCATATAAGAGTTATGGGCTTTAATTGTGAAGACACCCCATATTCTATTTTTAAGTGAAATATCCAAAAACAGGATGCACTTTTATTTTAATTTTTTTTTTAATTTATTAAAGTTTATCCTTTTTTTTAACCTAAAAACTTTGAAGGATCAACATTAAGGATCACATAATTTATTTTTCGAATCACTAAAACAATTATGAATAAAGTTGGACAGGACAAGGAAACCGGTTGGAAACTCAGTCCAATCAATCTGAACCGAACCTCTAATCCGAGTAATTTGGCCGTGCCTTTCTTAGGATTACATTGTAAACTAACTAATTTGTGTCCGAAAAGTTGTCTCAACAATATATCTTGTCTCGTATTGTTTTGGCACCGAACTCAACTTAGACCTGCACATGGCCTTTGTGGAATTCGCTAAAGCCTTCGACAGTGTTAGCAGGGAGTGCATATGGCAGGGACTGCGAAGGAGAGGGATACCGGAAAAACTTATTTCCCTCATCAGAGCGACACGGTGGAATGCTATCACAGCCTTTTCCAGTCCTGAGCGGCGTTCGGCAGGGATGTGCTCTGTCGCCCATTTTGTTTATAATGGTGGTCGCAGATGGTTTCGCTACAATGCACCCTGCTCCCAACAACAGCGGCATTGGGTGGTCAATGACTACAAGACTGGGGCATCTGGACTATGCAGACGATATATGCCTCCTGTCAAATAGGCTAAGCGACCTGGCTAATACACTAGCCCACCTTGACACCTCAGCTAAATCGGCAGGCCTCAAAAGAGCCAATTGAGCAAGTTGAGCAATTCAGCTACCTCGGAAGCGTAGTCGCTGTTGATGAAGGGACGGAGCTCGATGTGGATGTGCGCCTTCAAAAGGCTAAAGGTGCCTATGGGATGCTGTCAACTGTTTGGCGTTGCTCGACCTATCCACACTGGCTCAAAGTCCAACGTAATGCCAGTGCTCTTATAGGGTTCTTCCACTTGGAAAATTACAACTTCCATAGTGGCGAAACTATAAACTTTTGTAAACCGTTGCCTGCGACGCATCTACTGCATATTCTGGCCTGACAGAATACGGAACTCTGAGCTACTTGAATGAGCGAATATGGAGAGTGTTGACATCATAGTACGCAGGATGAAATGAAGCTGGATGGGACATACATTACGAAAAAATGAGAGCAACATCGCAAGGAAGGCATCGGAATGGAACCCGTTGGACGGAGTCGGGCGGTCACGTGGCAGAACCAAAGAAACTTGGAGGAGGACTGTCGGTCGAGAGGCGCAAAGCATCGGGAAAAGTTGGGGAGAACTGAAAGCGACGGCCAACAACAGAGTTCGGTGGAGGAGAGGAGTGGTTTATGCTTTATGTCCCACAAGGGATCGGAACTAGAAGAAGAAGAAGATTGTTTCGGCAAGCTTACGTCCGACCTAGTCCTTAGTTATCCCGGAATAATAAAGGGTGTTCACGCGACTGCCATAACACAATGAACCATTTTTTAACAGAATTTTATACCAATGAGACCCAACAAATTTGAAAGGTACTTTTGGTAGTAGAAAAATCTTGGCTGGGTTTAGTCTGATTGGCTAAGGTTTTTATACTCTGTACAAAAGGTACACAGAGTACATTAAGTTTGTGCAAAAGTATGTACACCCAAAAAAATTGTTATCAATATCAATTTGATACACGTTGCCTCAAATTGAAACTAAAACCAGTATCGTTTTTAGTATCAATATAATCCTAGAGAGTATAAAATTGATCTTTTGGTTATTAATTTGACACCCAAAAGTATTAATTTGAAACAAACACATTTTTATGATTTTTTCGAAAATTCAAAATGTCATTCTCGTATGTGAAAATAAGCGAGCTGAGCTGGCAGAAAAGTAGGCGCTTGACGATTGACATTAACAATTTTGATATTAGTGGAAACACTGCGTTAATTTGCTTAAAGTAAAAGCTATGTAAAACAATCCCTCAGACGACGTATTGAAGAATAAATTAATGTATTTCAATATGGATCAGAAGCTCTATATTTACAAGGTAAGCAGTTAAACAAATACATATCGTTCATTGCAGACATTTGTCAATAACTTATATAACTTTTTAGAGAGGACGTACTCCACGTTATTTCTGCACTATCCATGATGAGAGAATCAACGTCAGCACCAGTTGAGGAGTGGTTCGCATACGCTGCGATTTCAGATCCATTATTTATGAAAGTTCTCGAGCTGGGATGACCATTCAATCATAATTTGGGCAGCCCGTCAATATGTCAATAATGTTCGCATGATGAACTTCCTTACAGTGCCTTCTGTATTTTGATAACATACGCGTTAAAATATGAGAGTACAAAGTTTCCCATAGTCAAAAAAAACCGTTTTGTAATACCAAATTTAAGTACGACTTTTTCTGGGGCTACGACCTTTTAGGTGTTTACATTGAGCGTACGGTCACATAGTCGGTAACATCATATCAGTCGTTTGTCGTTTACTTTAAATTAAATTGATATTTTTGTATTATGAGCGGTCTCAGTTGAAGCGGGCGAGTGATAAATCGCATATATTTCGAGCCAACTCTAGATGCATAAGTGGCACGCAAGTTCCCGTTATGTTCATTGGCGATTCGGCATTTAGGTTCTTGCAAACTTTAATGAAGCCATAACCATTTTCCACAGAGGCACCGAAGGAGCAAAAGGTATTCAACTACCATCACTCAAAAGCTAGACGCACAGTAGAGAATGGGTTTGGGCACCTTAAAGGGAGATTTTGTCCCCTTGGGAAGGGCATGGACAATTCAATTCAATGTTCTTGCGGTGGCCCCTTAGCTCTTCGATCCGCTCTGACCACATTTCTATTAGTATGGCCTTAATAATGATAAAATGTTTGTACTTTAGACTCTCATTTCCACTAGTCGCGGGCGCCCATTCCGATAGTTATCGATAAAATTTGCACAAGGCTGCCAAAATTTTTGGGAAAAAACGATCCGGCAGCACTGATTTTTTTCGGTCTACGACCTTCCCAAATTCAAAGCCAACTGCCATTTGTTTGTATGGCCGGGCGAACAGTCTCAGGCACAAAATACCAAAAACGGTCGTACGACCTCAGTTTTAACAGAGTATAAGAATACAGAATAAAATAAAACAGTTTTTAAATGTTTATGTTTTGGTTTAAAAAGCAGTTTGCTGATAACTGAATTGGTACTTAAACTTGATAAGAAAAAATGTTTAATTGAGGAAAGCTAGTATCAAATTGATACCAAAAGTTTGACAGTCAAAATATCAAACTGATAATTGTTAGTATCAAATTGATACTACAAAATTAATTCCAAATTGTGTCAGCCTGAAACTAGCTAGTATCAATTTGATATTTTTTATTTATCATTTTAATACTTTCAAAAAGTCAACTTGATTCTTGGAGTATTAAAGAGAATTTGATACTCAATAGTTTGAAATTGATAACTTTTTTTGGGTGTATCCATTGAGAAAATAATGGATTACTTTTTACTACACCTTAAATTTATAAGGAGAAAGCCTTAATTGTGGGTTGAGAAGGGAAAAAAAAGGAGGTGCTTCTGGATGAATAAAATGCACTTACAGAGGGTTAGTGATTGGCGGTTTCAAATACACGACCCAAACTCCAAGAAAGGCTTTACTAGGGATGTAAATAAGAGTTTAGACGTTTAACTCTTTAGATCAGCATTTAAAATAACCTAGCAAACCAAAAGCTTTATTCACAGAGAGTTCAATGTGAGTAAAAGTAAAATCGGCTTGTCAAGAGCAACGCCCCGGGGGCCAAAGCCGAGCCTCTCTCAATCTCTTGGCTTGTGCGTCTAATTTTAGCACAAGAGAGGGGACCTACAGTTTAACGCCGAATCCGAACGGCGTTTTTGAGAGGCTTTTCTGGCTAATTACTGCAATGCTGGCGCCAACAGCAAGAGGTGTGGCCGGGTGTAAAGTTTTATTCAAAGAAAAAACTTTTCTTAGTGTTCGGGGGGGGACGAACCCCGACTCTGCCAGCGTCGCGACACTAACCACTGACCGGAAAAGTGCCAAAAGATAATTTATGATCAAGGATAATACCCAGATCATGAAAAGATTCGACCTGTTAGACCTATGAAGCGAAACAGAACGAGAGCGTTCGATATTCCCGTTACTCAGGAGATGTTTAGTTTAATATCCTTCCTTTATGTTAATTAACAGAGCTTAACATTAATGTGAACATTTAAGCATTATGTTAGCAAACAGCGCATGAGGCGCTGAAAAGTATGCAACGTTTTTTAACCTGTATAATTCTGCCATTTATTTTAATCTCGTGAAGAGTCGCTGCAAGAGTCGAAAAAGGTATATGGCTTTTTTCGTAGATTTCAAAGCAGCGTTTGATAAATTACCAAGGAATCTCCTTTGGTATAAGCTGTGAAGTCTCTTCAAAATTTGTCAACTTCTTGGAAAGAGTTGTCCTGCTGTCGCGCTATTTTGAGACCAAAGTTGGAGTACGACAAGGATGTATACTTTCACCCCTGTTGTTTGCGCTTTATCAAGAAGATCTGTACGATAGTCTGCAAGGAGGCATTTGTGTGGGAGGAGTAAACATTCGCCTACTCCTTTATGCGGATGACATCATCATCCTAGCCGATAGAATAGATGTGCTGCAAAATAAGATTGACAAATTGGAGAAATATTGCGAAGAATGGGGAATGGAAGTCAACCTAGTGAGGTCTGAGATAATGGTCTTTAGAAAGGATGGCAGACTGGCCGCGGCAGAAAAATGGACGTATAAAGAAGATGCTTTAAAAATTGCCACAGAACATAAGTATCTGGGAGTATACTTCACGCCCACCCTCACTTTTAAAGGAAATGTAGTTAGAGGAAACGCGGAGGCAAAATCCAGCATCAACTACATATGGAACTCCTTCTTGGCAAAGCCTAATGTAAGCATCAGAGCTAAATGAAAGCTGTTCAACGCTGTATGCAGAGCAGTTCAGTCTTATGTCGCACAGGTATGGGGATACAGCTATTTTGAAGTGGTGGATAATCTGCAGACATTTTTCTTGAAGAAAATCCTAAGCCCCAAGGTACGCCCTAGCCTTGGAGACTTGCGTGGATGATGTGCACTACTATACCTTAGGTTTACACCTTGGGTATGTAGGGAAAACCCTATTTTTCTATGGGGAGAGTCGACTGACGCACATCCTTACATCCGAAATTATAAGAAAAACGTTTTTTGGGTACAAGAGCTGGATAAGATATGCGCTCCTCTCGCTATCAACTGGAAAGGGGGTCTAAGATCTGTGGAAGAATGGAATACGATGACAATCACGATTGTGGAAGCCCTTAGACAAAAGGCGCATGTGGAACGGGTGACGAGGAAAGAGTCCAGCCAAACAAGAATCTACAGATACCTCGAGCATACAGCTGCCCTAAAACTGCAACACCTGGCAAACAGCAACATCTCATGGGTGATGAAAAGCGCGGCTTGATCTGATTACGTTGTCATCAAATACGTACAACAGATCGGTACACATGCCTTGTACACCTTGCAATACCGGAGAAAATGAGGATATGACTCACTTTTTGGGAAGAAGTCCTAGCCTTAAAGATCACAGATGGGCGACCCAGGGTAAACCATATTTTCTGATATCTTGGGAAGACCAGGGAAGTCAGGCGTAGTAAGCGAGTGCGGGATGAGGCAAAAAGTGCTTGGTCGCTTGGTCGACGGACGGTTCGTGCAACCAAGTCGGTTACTTTAGTTTTATTTTTATACACATATGTATGTAACATTTAAGTTGTTCAAAATGAGACTGTTTCATCTTACATTAAATAATACCCCGCAAACGAGATACGACCACTTTTGAACTACTTAAGCCATAGTATTACGAATGTTGGAGAAGTCTGAAGAAATGATTCTACATATATACTGGATTTACAATAAAACAACTTCAACTTTAGGTAGTCTTAAGTAAGAGCTCCTCTTTTTTGATGCTCTTTAGGGCATCACCATTTGGTTGTAACCTAGACCCATTATCCTAAGAGCTGGCCCAACATTTTTATGCCTGTAAGAAATTGTTTAATATGAGATTAAGTAGCACTTCAGATTGAACATTCTCCACTTACTTGGCCAAAACAATTTTCCATTTTCCCCCTTATTCAGGTCACTCACACCTAACTGATTACACAGCAGCGAGCTTCTGATGTACAAGGAAGACTGCTCCTCCCACCAACTCCTTCATCAAAAAGAAAATCTCAACACATTATGATAACGAGCATGGATAAAATGGATCGAGGTAAAACCTTGACTATGGAAAACCAAAACGCCCTGACTAAGCAACTGTTGATTATGTGCCAGTTACACAAATGGCCTTTGTTGCGCCCCAGTTACACGCCCAGCCCCGAATCGGATGGCGAATGTGGGGCCCTGGTCGAAGTCTGAGCTGGTCGACCACAAAATGCGCATCAGTGTGCACATTAGGCAGAGGACCGTTAAACGCTGCAGAGCTCCAGAGACTTTCGAAAAAGAAACCTAAACGGATGCAAATGTAGACACAAGCCACATTACAAAAGGAGGGTAGGGGTTCTCCTCCTCCTCCTCCTCCAATCGAGTGAAGCAGCCAAGCTAATGGCACAATTATAGCAAACGGAAGACGTGAAAAGCGCAGCAAACAGAATCTAGCCGAAGGATATCACGCGTATCCCATTGATCCATGAAGACCTACATAGCCCGGGCAGCAACGACTCCAACTAACTGTAGTTCATAACTTGAGCTGAGTGATTGGGCATCGAGACGGAGACGGAGACGAAGACTTGAGCTTTGGTTTTGTTTTTGCAACCAGGGGGCAATCAGTCAGCAGATGTTTTCATTTCCTACTCCGACGACGACTACGAAGCACCCAAAGGTACTAAAGGCGCAGATGTTTGGCACAGTTTCGTGTAGTAAATTGCGCACAGTGGGTTAGCCCCTGCCTCACCCTCACCGCCCTCCTCGGTTGATGGAATCAAATATTGTGCAAACTACAAGCGAAGCCACTGCCAGCCAGATCCAGTCGAACGTCCAACGGGACGACGTACTCTGGGCCCATCAAGCAAAAAGCAGTTAAAAATTTTAAATTTGCAAAATTTGGAAAATAAAAAAGTATTTTAAATATAAAGTTGTTTGTTTTTTATGCGTTTTTTCTGCATTATTTTTAAGGCCTTTACTTTCGTACAGCTGCGTGATCTTTTTCGTCCACAGTGCGACGTTGTCTTGTCTGTAAGTCAGCGAGTTGGATCTGCTGCTGCTGCTGCAGCTTGTGTCATGCGCCTGGCACACGGCCTGTAACTAAATCACACTAATCAAGCCTCAAGTGCTGCTCCGAAACTGAAGCTACAGTCTATATCAGTGGAAGCGAGCGCTGCTCGTGCCGTCACCAGGTCGCCTCCGACGCACGAGAAGCATTGAAATTGGCAAATCAAAGCAATTGATACATTAAATTACAATGCCAACGATTTGTTCACGTTTCCACGCCTCGTCTTCCACATCAACTCAGGCTCAACTCAGGCTCAAGCTCAAGAGCTCGATCTCCAGTCTTGGCAACTTCCATCCACATCCACGCATGGTACAAATTTATCGCCACGTCGGTTCTGTTAGCTGGGGCTGGTGCCGTTGCTGGTGCCGGTGTCATCGTCAACGCCACAATGTGGCCAAAATGCCAACCAGCAGACAAGAGACAACCAAAAAAAAAAGCGTCTCGGGACGGGGCCACGCCATTCAACACCCATTACCAAAAGCTCAAGTCGACGACGATCATGATGACGATGTCCCCCCTGTGTGCGTGGGCTTAAATTATGTTGGAAATGTCATCGTAAGATTCAACACGACAACAAGGGATGACATAAATTTCCACCAACATGTTGTTGCCACATGAGAGAGACGCCACACTTGGAGCCAACCTGGAGGGAAGCCTCACAGCTCCAAAAATGGTATGGTGCCAAAAGCACAAACAAAACAGGAAAACTAGAGTATGCGGATTGGCCTGGGCCATGGGATGTCAGTGCTGGCTCCAGCTACACATCATTGCTCTATCAGTTGAGATCTCGAGCGATTGTGGCAGCGCTTGGATGGAAGCAGGAGGATGGAGGCGAGCTTGGAAACTATGACAACGTTGTGAAGGAAATCTAGGAATATGCATATAAGCAGAGGGTGGATTCAAATATTGCCAAATGAAAAGAAATTTATGAATGTGGCTTTATTTTTCCTGGACTAGACATTTTCGTAGGAAACAAATTCTTCAACAAATTTCGATTAAAGGTCGCATTTTACTTACCTCTTCTTAGCACACTAAAGACCATAATTGGTTAGATGTTGTATATCCAAGTACCAGGTAAGAAACTGCAATTTCCGGTAAATTTATGTACAATGTGCAAAATGCTTCAATTTATAAGATTAAAAAAACTATTTTTGTGTCTCGTGCAGTGATCTTTTTGAAAATGAATCATAGACATTATAGCAGGCACCAGGTCAATAAGTTATGTTTGTTCATAACTATCAAAACGAGACACACTTATACCACAAAGAAGGCTGTTCGACTGTACGCCTATTGCAAAAACCTTTCGGTTCTATGATCAGCAGCTTTTGCCTATCTTCTTTAAGTCGGCAGAGGCCCATCTCATAAGCAAGCTTTGCTTTGACTATTTGGGAATTCCAAGGCAACACATAAGCAAAAACCTACACCAACTGACAATGCCTAGTTGACAGAAGCCTTTGTGTATGTGTGTATACCCAAATCGACCGATCTGTATTAGAGTGGGAAGTTCTCTCCATGCAGTTAACACAGTACCCGAAGGCTGTCTGATGGCTATCAATTTGCCAAAAAACTGGATTATTTCTCCAGATACTGCTATGGATTTAATACAAGTACAAGATTTTAAACGAGAAGGCTAAGCTAACTTCGGTTGTGCCGAAGTCTTAATACCCCTGCAAATGCTCGATTTGATATAATGTTTTGGGCCAAATTTTGCAAAATCAGTTCGAAACAGGGCTGCAAACAGGTTTTGAACCGAACCGTTTCGAACCCGGAATTCCCAATTTTTTTTTTGCTGTGAACTGATCCTTGAACCGAACCTCTTTAAAAATAAAAGCTGAATCCGGATCTGTTCCGAACCAAAAATTTCGATTCGGTTCAACAAACATTATAGACATGAAAACATTTGACTTACGGTGTAGCGATTTCTTCAGTTCTTCACAGGATAGCTTATGGAATCTCCACCCATAATAGCCACTCTTTTGAAAGATCCTTGACTCCAAAGCTTATTAAATGATTCTCAAAAGAAGAGCTTAACATTACATTGGAAGTATTTTTCATATGTAGACCACGAAACGGAATTTCACTTCTCAGTAAATTATATTTTGAACATTTCCATGTGTTTTTCAAATCGCTCCGATCCAAAAGGACCCAATTCCCATACGAATTGTGTAAAAGTAAAAGAACGGTTGTATTGAAAAACAAGAATGAAAATCGGTCAAGCACGACTAAAACATACTCTGTACCTGAGAAGTGCTGCCCATCACCATTGCGACCGGTGCTGCCCATAATTGTTTGTTTTCCTTATAACTCGGCAACCGTTCATCCGATCTTTACCATTCCTTTTGCGGATCGATAAATAATCCTGTTTACTAAATATATCTAGAAAGAACCAAACCTTCAAACTGGTTTTAACTGGTTTTCGGACCTTACTTTACTAAGGAAGCTATACTATATAAATGTCCGATTTCGACCAAACTTGGTGGAATCATGGGAAAGCATAGCAAAACTAAGAAAAATGAAGTTTGGAGGCGTTTCCATGACAGCTTTATGTTATAGTTATCAAATCTGTCCGGTTCCGATAAATGTGCAGCGTATTTGTACCAGAAGATTTCGTGCAAAGCTTGTTCAAGAAATCTTTAAAACTGACGGAGGAGATAGCATTGAAACAGACGGACAGACGGACGGAGAGACGGACAGGGCTAAATCAACTCAGCTCGTCATGCTGATCAAGAATATATACTTTATGTAGTCGGAAATGCTTCCTTCAACGCGTTACAAACATCTGGACAATTTTATAATACCCTCTGCAAGGGTACACAAATTTGTTGCCAAAGATTTATATCAAGGATATGAGTTCGAAATGGATATTAAAATGACTCAGATGGTTGGCGAACTGGAGAAACTGCTGAATAAATTTCTTAGTTGATCTTATAATATAAGTGAAGCTGAGGTACTGATCGGTGCACAACTCTTTAAGAGCCGAAAACATAGCATTGTCCCCATTTTGGAAGACCTTTTTGGTTGCGCTGGTTCGTTGATTCGTTCAGTTTAGTTCATCGTTTACACGTGTAATACATTTATTGCGAAAACACATATTTAATATAAGCAAAATGTATCAATGGTGGCGTTCACCAGCATAAATCGATTACCAAAAATCGACTAATTTTGTTAGATTGCGCTGGTGAACGGGCTTGATGGGCAATCATGATTGATAGTTTTCGTGATTGTGTTAGATGTAAGTCCATCAAAGTATTTCTTTGTTAGATTGATTTGATTTTGTGATTGATATCGATAGCAAACAGCTGACAGCAATAAACAACGAATTAATTTTGTGAAAATTAAAACAAAATGGGCAAGGAATCGTCTTTGCTTTTTGCAGTTTGGATGTTGGCAAAACGGGAGTCCTACTTTCGACATACCAAAAAGCCCTCAATGGAGTAGCAAATGTTCTTAATCCAGGTGCCCACACCCACGCACACCGCGTCTCATTCACTGCGTCCCATTTGCAGCTTTAAATACGTCTCGCATGTCTGCCACACCACCGGCACCCGCTTGCCCAGCTCTGCCCTAAAGTTGACTCGCTTCACCGAGGTGTGTATGACTTGTGCCTCCTCCGGTATGGCCTGCAGCACCTCCAGCATGATCTAGAGCTACACATCTTCACTGAAATTTGGTATACGAAAGCATGTGTACTATATAAGCTCCCAGTGCAATGCATAGACGATGCAGCACAATCTTGGATCCTCCCGCTAACTGTACAATGATCTCGAGTGTTCGTGCTCTGCACCTCATCCAAATCTGTTGGGAAAAGAGGAGCTGCAGCCCCTGATTCTCCGGCAGCGTTCCTCTTCGCTTACCGAGTATATCATGGAGCTGTTTACGCAGCCAAAGGTGTATGTTTTTTTTTTTTTTTTATGCGGTCAAGTATAATAGGCGGGGTGGGTAGAGGGACTTTGGGGATGTATTCGAGAAAATTAGGACGCTGGTGCTTTCCTCACTCCCCTCTCCCGAAAACACTGAGAACGCGCTTAAATTGACCAACTGGTGCCAGCTCGCCCAATACAGAGGCGAGTGGCGGGAATTAATTGCAGCGGCCGAGACGGTTAAACGGTTGTGATAGAAACATCGGGCCAAATAAGAAGAAGGAGAGAACGTATTTAGCTCGACTTAAGGAGCGAAATTATTGAAATTTCGTGAACGAACCATATTTTTTTCAAGATCCTTCGAACTGCTTTCGTTCTTTCTCTTTTGTTTTTGGTTGTAGCTCTTTATTGAAGATAAGAAATCGATCCTAAAAATATTATTTGTAAAAATAGAAGGGTAGAAGTCATTCCGCTACCGGACTTTTCTCTTTCTCTATTTCTTTCTCTCTCAAGAGAGCAAAACACTTTCTGGAAAGTGTATCACCAAACACCAATATAATCTCTAAGATGAGTAAGTTTTGTTCAAAAGCCAGACAGAAAACGCTCTAGAGCCAGACGCATACAGCGACAGCCAACGACTGTATGTGTGCACATTTATTCTCAAGCATTGTTAGTCTGCCTGCATGTATTCGTTTCTACAGCACAAGTACGCACACATACGCACTTGCTTGTTCGTTGTGTTTACTCACACAAGCAACCACATTCTATTCTTAGATTTGTCCGCTCTCAACTTTGTACGATCGAAGAGAGCGCGATTTTCGTCGCCACCAAAAAAATCAGATGCATATTGCAAAACCATTGTATGGCCTTTCGGCATCTTAGAGATTATATTGGACTTTGGTATCACCACTAGATTGAGAGTCTGTCTCATCAACTCTGGGTTATGGCTGTGGCTCCCTGATCGACATCTGCTCGGTACGTTATGTCTTTTTCCGTAACTGTAGCCTCTTACAAAGTTGTAGTTTCGCTTGACGATTTTCGACTGCTGAGCTGCTAAAGAGCCCATCTTTAATGATGATATGGGTTACCTTGAAAACAGAAGTATAAAGCCTGGAAAAGATTGACTCCGCTTGGTAGTTTCCCCTTCTCCTCTCCCATAAAAAACGAAACTTTAAGAGCGGTATCGGCGCTATTCTCTCAAATGCACTTGCTCTCCTCTCTCAGTTTCTTTACCTCACTCCCCTCGCCTAAAAACACCAAACTGATAACGAATTTAGCTCAAATTCAAGAGCGAAATTCTTGAAAATTTAAGAACGAATAGATTTTTGTTCAAGAGCGTTCGTAATTAAATTTTTGCTCCGTTTTTTCTAGTTGAGCTTGATATGACAAAAGCAGTAATTAACCAATTTTTAAATGAAAAAAATCACTTATTATTTGTTGTTCTACGCTTCCGAATCAAATGCTTGAATTTGTACGACAGCAGAAATGAGACCAATCATTAGGTACCAAAGTGGGTCTAAACTTATGAGCAACCTTGTCTTCTGTTTGCAAACTCTTTGAGCCACCCACTCATCAGCATCATCATCTACAATGTAGCGCACCAGATCCAGCCCAGGCCAGTCTACAACAACAAAGTAAAACGGATCAAAAAGGCATACGACATACATATATAGACTACATACATGAATTCATAGCAATTGCAGTCTTTGAGCTCCAACTGGGTCTCCATCTCCAGCATCACATCTCTGTACCTTCTCTCCTGCTGCTGCCGTTGCTGTTGCCCGTTGCTGCTGCTGCCTCCGCTTGGCTGTCGCTGCAAAGGTGTTTTGCAATTTAACTGGCAACGCCGAAGCAGCAGAGCCCAAGAGCACCACTCGTACTCGTAGTGGATGTGGATCTATCTAAGGCTCATTCGCTTGGCTCGTTTATTTCTGTGTGGTTTGCCAAACACGGGCAACCGGCGAGGGAAAGGGGCACGAAGGGGCAGGGCAACGGGATCTGGCCTGGCTTTAGCTCCACTTCACATGCCACATGGCAACATAAGTAGGCGCGTGGCATTCGTGTGTTGTTGTTACTATTATTGTTGTCGATTATTGTTGTCTTTGTTGTTGTTGCTGTTGCTAGACATATAACAACAACGTAAAATGACAATAAAATGCAAGCGAAGCAATGCAACAACAACAAAGCCAAAGCCAAATCCAAATTGAATGCAAATGAAAGCCACAAACTATGCTAAATTCCTGAAATCGCATCGCATCGGATTGGCAATTTGTGCTTTCCTTTTTGCATGTATAAGTCTGTGTGTGTGTGTGTGTGTTTATGTAGTCCACAATGTGCTCTTCTCTAAGGCCTTTTTCTTCTGATGATTGCCCTGATCTTGCTCGAGGAGTCGAGTCGAGTCGTCTTCCTCGTCGATTGCAATTGGGTCGCACTCAAGAGCCTAGTACCGTTTCTTGCCATTGTGGCTGTTATTGGAAAAAAAAACTGAAGGCCTAATGAACGTGGCAGTAAATGATTTGATTGAGAAAATTAATGTTGATTTGAACTTTTTTGTTCGGCATGCAAATGTGTGTGCGTGGAATATGAGTTGAACATTATTCTGCAGCATCATGTGAATAAACTCCATCACCCCGGCATGGGTAAACGAGTATCACGTAAATTCAATCGAGATGAATCATCTTAATAGAATTTGTTTTCAGTAACGTGGGCATTTCAAATGAATTGGTTATGATACAAATGCCACAACTATTATAGATTAGAGCTCATCCCAGAAACATTCAAGATGATCTTCAAATCAAGGGCATTTTATTATTTAAGTTTTCTTCCTTTTTTTGTATCATTTCTCTTTCGATCCATCTAACTAATAAGGTCCCAATAATCGTGGTTTTTTAAATGACAATAGATTTGGTTTCTTAAGAGTAAGCTCTGGTGGTGTCCTTGTTACTCTTAAAGTGAAATTGAATTCAGAAGGTCTTGACAATCATAATCCTAAATTTCTTAAAACTTTTCTTCCTACACAGAGAGAAAAAACGTGGTCAAAAAAAAAATTTCTCCATCTCAAAATATGAACAGAATGTTCTCTCAAATCTTCTTAAAAAGACCAGCTCACCTCAACCACCCCACCGAAAAGTATATGTTGGCATTCAGAAGTGCGTCTTCAGACGCTTGGCCAATCCCAGTTAGTCCGACAAAAATTTTTATTTATTTTATAACTTTCCAAGTCGGTTGGGGTGTTGGTCCAGCGGTGTCTCTGCGGAGCTGGACCTCTGGACGGTGGATCTATACGGTGTTGGACCTGGACGGTGGGTCTGGACAATGGACCTGGACCTGGACGGCTAAACAGCAGAAGCAAAATGTCATTAAGGCAATCATTGCACCCGCATGGAGATACGGTCTGCAAGTATTTGGTATTGCAGCTACGCACCTACTCAAGATCTGTGTCCCTCAAGCGATAATACTGCGTAGAAAATCGGGAACACCCTGGTACATGTGCCTGAAATAAATTGAAAATGATTGTCGACGATATCACGGTGTGACAGTCAAAAAACTTCTGGGATGCGACATAGTGTAGGTTGTAGATATAGTTAAATGTAACATTGTGGCATACCACAAATTTTTTTGTGCACATCAAAATTTGGAGTAACGGTTAAAAAGTCCGTCTTTTTGAGGTTGATATAGTTAAAAATCATATTTCTTAAACTAGGCATCCTATAATAGTTTGCAATGCGTCTTTGGAAAGAGAAATGTAACACCTTTCCAACGGTGTACTACATTGCAATCTCGGATAAAAAACAAATAGAATTTTTCAGTTTTTTGCGACTTCACCGTACTTTAAATGAAAATGAATAGGTCAAATTTATATAAAACTATTTAAGTTTGGTATGCAGTTTCAAAAAACATTTAATTTTGCGTCTTCTGCAACTTAGTTTATTAAAATCGAGTAATATTTGGTTGAGTTATTTAACTTTTTAGGAAAAAAACCTTAAAAAGCCTAATTAAAACAAGTAGGAAAGTTGGGGAAGCCCGACTATAATACACTCTTTACCCACAAAAGTGTATGCTCAGTGTAAATTTAGATGCTGCAGTAGCTGCTGAAAACAATGCTGCTACTGCGCTGCAGCAGAGAAGTTTCTTTCGCTTATATCTTGACTATCGTTCATCCGATCTTTACCAATCCTTTGGTGGACCGATAAAGAATCCCGATTACTAAATATGTCCAAAAAGTACGAACCTTCTATCTATAAAACTGCCGAAGATATGACGTTTTTTCTAAATTTCGGGGGGCGGGAGGGGGCGTGGCAATAATTGAAAGTAAGCTTGATCTGCCTGTAAGCATATGTAGCTTATGTTCCATACATGTCAAACCTCTATCTCATACCATCTCTGAGATCTATTTATTAATATAGGCAGACGGACTGACAGACGGACGGACAGACAGACAGGCGGACAGACTGACGGACAGACGGACATGGCTATACAATACTGATTCTAAAAAAAAATATTCAATAATTTACTCTAAAAACTCAACAATTTTTCGGTCGACAGGGCTATTATTGCGCGACTCATCACCATATTGCGAAAATTTCGTTATCCGAAAAACTTTAATAACTTTGCTAATTATTGACCGATTTTAGAAACTAGGCATACGTTCTAACCGTGAAGATGTGTTGTTCTTAAACAATAAAACATATATTGGGGGTTTCTAACCAAATAGTGTTCAAAAACGTCACCAAAGACAAAAAATGGGGAAAAAAACCAATCAAAAATGGCTTACGTAGCAAATACTCCAAGATAAGAAATGAATCCTGATCAGTCATATATGGTATCTTTAAAGACCTAAATTTCTTCTTTCCAAAACCGGTAAGAAAATAAAAATCATTTGATATATGACAAAGTTATGGGCGTATAAGTGAGTGTTTGTGCGAAAAAAGGCTTTTTTACCGTTATTCAAAATTTCGATGTGCACTAAAAAATTCTAGTATGCTACAAAAATCTACTGAACCATATCTACAACCTACGCTACGACTTATCCCAGAAGTTTTGTTTTGATTTTTTTTGTCACACCGTGTATTAATCAACAATCTGCAGACTTCTTTGAGAGATTTTTGCGAGAACATAGAAGAGGAAGACTACTTGGTATCTTTTCTTGTCAACTTCTAGTGCGATGAATCTAATCCTGCCAAATACTACCAGTTCACTTACCCTTAAAAACGCAAAGAAAGTATATCTCCTTGCAGCTTCCTTTGAAAACAAAAAAGTTTTTCTAAGTAAGACTACTTTTTGGACCTTACTTTTCTATGGGATCTAAACTATATAGATGTCTGATTTCTACCAAACTTGGTGAAATCATGGAAAAGCATAAGTAATTACGAAAGTTGGAGGCGATCCCATTTAAAACAAACAAATTTTTCTCACTAGAACTTCTTTTTCGACCGATCATTCATACTTTGTAGAAATGTGTTAGAGTATTTAAAATAAGAATATGCCAATAAAAAGGACGTTTTCTTTAAAAACTAAAAAGTTTTCCTATGGTTCCTATGGGAGCTGTATGCTGTAGTCATCCGATTTAGACCAAACTTTGTAGAGTTGTGGTAAAAGAATATTAAATAAGTGTTTGCCAATGATAAGGACGTTTTCATTAAAACCAACAAAAAAGTTTTTCTCACAAGAACTAGTTTTTCGACCGATCGTTCCTATGACAGCTATATGCTATAGTCATCCGATCCGGCCGGTTCAGACAAATGTGCAACGTATTTGTACCAAAAGACTTCGTGCAAAGTTTGGTGAGGATAGCTTTAAAACTGACGTAGGAGATGGCATAGAAACTGACAGACGGACAGACGGAAGCCTAAATGAACTCAGCTCGTCATGCTGATCAAGAATATTTATACTTTATGTGGTCGGAGATGCTTCCTTCAATGCGTTACAAACATTCTGCCCAATTTTATAATACCCTCTGCAAGGGTATAAAAAAATTCTGCGTCACCCCCAAAAAGTAAAGAAAAACTTAAAGTCGAGCATGTTCTTATTTTTACTGTTATGCTAAAACTGCCAAAAAAGAATATTCAAACCAAAACGGGATCGATCTGACGGATACAAGGTTAGCTACTACTTCTCAACTATTTGAAATTGCAGGAAAGAAACGTTTATTTGTCTAATAAATTTGAAGTTTGAAATTGCCCATTATTTCGTTGAAATCAATGAAAACTATTTGTATAAATATAAGAGAAAGAGTACTTGCTTTATTGTGATTATCTTTACCGACTTAAACTTTCCCAAACAGAATCTAAATCCGTTAACAAATAACTTCGTTTATTTGAACCATCTTTCAACAAACCGCAAGCATAATAAAGTCATTAAAAACTGTTCATCCACTCTAAATTACCGCATAAAAGAAGACTTTATACACCCATCAATCCTGAGCAAAGCCCAAAACATAATTTGAACGCATTTGCCTATAAACCAAATTGCTTCAGTATTAATCATTTGCACAGAAAAAAATAAAAATATCGAAACAAAAACGGAAAAATGAAACTTATAGCTTTTTAATATACACAACCAAACCAACCAGGCAGCCAGCCATTCATCCAACCATCTATCCATCTATCTATCC
Organism: Lordiphosa collinella; assembly: GCA_018904265.1. Lineage (NCBI taxonomy): Eukaryota > Metazoa > Arthropoda > Insecta > Diptera > Drosophilidae > Lordiphosa > Lordiphosa collinella. The sequence continues at coordinate 124,589 of JAEIFV010000044.1, read as the reverse complement.
ATCCATCTATCCATCTGCTCTGAATGCAAAGGCGTGATCGGTAAAGCGAGTTAATTACCCTTCCGGTTTAGAGTGTGTTACGCCTTCGGCGAAATGCGGTTAAAACTATGAGATATACACCATGAATACTTTTCATTTTTTGCTGTTGTTTTGTTTGGTCTTTTGGGAATGCTTTGTTTTTAACTGAAATTTAAATTGTATTAGCCGGGGCGCTGTATTGGCATCAATCATTTTTTGCCATAGTCTTGGTTTGGGCAACCTGTGCCAACCACCAACCGTTACTCGAGGCATGGCCGGGCATACAAAAGATCAGTCAAATAGCTGCGGTTCGGTCACTTTCGATTATGCGAAATACACGTATTGTATATTGGGCAGTCACAGTAGCCAAAATAATAATCTTCGTCGGACCTGGGCCACAATATTTTTCATCCACCGTCTTCGATGGTGGCGCGTGGTTGGCCCTGACCACAGCCAACTTCCACAAATTGTGCCACAAATTTGAACGCAAAACTGGCCAAATTATGTTAAATTTGTGTAGAAAACAGTAGATAATTGGTAATTGGCTTCAATCCATTGCCCCGCCCGGCTCTGTGTCCAAGAATCTAGATGAACGAAGGCATATTAGTTGGTCAAACTGGCCTTTGGGCGTTAATTGAAGAAGGCATAAAATTGGAGTAGACTAACAAGCCAAAAAAAAAAAACGAAAAACACAAAAATGTGTGTAATATGTTAACCAATTATTGGGTTGGGTTATGACACAATGGCATTTCGAGTGAACTTTGCAAAATAAATCATTAAATTGGAATGGAAATAGAGCAATTGTCTTAGAAAAGTGATAATGGAGAGGAGTTAATAGTGCTTGTTATATTTTGATAGTATTATCAGTAAAACTAATAAAAAGCTGGTCCGGCTGTGTTGAGTGGTGTGCATTCTGCGGTCTAAGCGTATTCTTATGGGCCTCCTTTACGCCTTAAAGGAAATTTGATCGAAATCGGACATCAATATAGTATAGCTGATAAGAAAAGTAAAGTCTGAAAAGAAGTCTTAGAAAAACTCGTTTGTCTTCAATGAAAATGTCCTCAAAATTGTCAGGTAATTGTTTTATATGATCCCACACGATTCTACAAAGTTTGGTCAACATCGGATGACTATAGCATATAGCTGCCATAGGAACGATCGGTCGAAAAACTAGTTCTTGTGAGAAAAACTTTTTTGTTTGTAATGAAAACGTCCCTTACGTAGGCATAAATATTTTTAAATATTTTTTTCAAAAATCTACAAAGTTTTTTCAAAATCGGATGACTATAGCATATAGCTGCAGTATGCTATATATAATGCACTGTTAATTACGAAAGTTGGAGGCGATCCCATTTAAAACAAAAAAGTTTTTCTCACTAGAACTTCTTTTTCGACCGATCATTCATACTGCAGCTATATGCTATGGTCATCCGATTTTGATAAGACTTTGTAGAAATGTGTTACATTATATAAAGTAAGAATATACCAATAAAAAGGACGTTTTCATTAAAAACTAGAAAGTTTCCTCCTCGAACTGTTCGACCGATCGTCTTATGCAGCTATATGCCTAGATTCGGCCGTTCACAGGCGCTTTGCTCGGCAGCGCTATCATCCATACGGGTAACATGGCCTATCCGGCGCAGCCGCTGTTGTTTTATACGCTTGACTAGGTCAGTGTCCCCATAGAGCTCAAACAGTTCGCGATTCATTCGGATGCGAAATTCGCCGCCAACGTTTAGAGGTCCATAAATCCTCCGAAGAACTTTTCTCTCGAACACGCCAATTGCCGCCTCATCCTCTTTTGTCATTGTCCATGCTTCTGCGCCGTATAACAGGACTGGGATGATAGACGACTTGTATAGCGCAATTTTCGTTTTCCGAGAAAGGGCTCTGCTCTTGAACTCCTTATTGAGCCCGTAATAACATCGGTTTGCAAGAGTAATTCTTCTTCGGATTTCCAGACTGGTGTTGTTGTCGATGGTTATCGTCGTTCCGAGGTAGACAAACTCCTTAACAACCTTGAAGTTGTAGTCTCCCATTGCAACAGATTGTCCAAGCGTAGACTCCTTGCGCGTTGATACAAGGTACTTCGTCTGACTGCTTCTCTATCTCTGAGAACGCCTTTTTTACCACAGATTCGCTTTTGCCGATGATATCAATATCATCGGCATATGCAAGTAGCATGTTATCTCTGGTAAAGATGGTGCCCGTTCTGTTAGCATTTGGGCACTGGCGCAGTATGTACTCCATCAGCAGGTTAAAGAAGTCGCACGATAAGGTATCACCCTGCCTAAAACCTCTTTTGGTATCGAAAGGCTCGGAGCGGTCTTTACCTATTTTGACGGAGCTTTCTGTGCTTCTCAACGTCATTATGCAAAGTCGAACGTACTTTGCTGGAATACCAAAGGTAGACAGGGCTTCAAAGAACTTTAACCTTATCGGCGTGTCAAAGGCGGCTTTGTAGTCAACAAAAAGGTGGTGGGTGTCGATATTTCTCTCTCGGGTCTTCTCCAGGACTTGTCGCAATGTGAATATCTAGTCCGTTGTGGATTTGCCAGGTCTAAAACCACACTGATAAGGTTCAATCAGTTCACTTATTCTCGGCTTTAGACGTTCACATAAGATGCATGATAGAACCTTATATGCGATGGGAAGGAGACTGATCCCGCGGTAATTGGCGCAAACCGCAGGGTCTCCTTTTTTAAATATTGGACAGAGTACACTTAGGTTCCAATCTTCGGGCATGCTTTCTTCGGACCTTACCAGCTCCTCACCGCCAGCCTTGAACAATTCAGCAGGCAGCTCATCAGCGCCAGCAGATTTGTTATTTTTTTAGCCTTGTTATGGCTAACAAGACTTCATTATGGTCCGGCGGATCTATCTCTATGTTATCGATTGGTGGTGTCGCTACTTCCCCAGAGGCGGCATTGTGTTCGTTATCACCTTTCAGCAGGTTGGAGAAATTGTTCCTCCATTTGTCTAGTGCCACTTCCGGATTTCTGACCAGATTTCCGTGCTTGTCCTTCAATAGAGTGACTCTGGGCTTAAAACCTTCGGATAGTTGCCTAATCTTTTGGTAGAATTTTCGAGTCTAGACGCCTATCGGGTGCCAAGCCCGATGCGACGCCCCCTATTTGCCCTAGGGTAGGATCACCGCTCACGTTAGCTAGCAGCTTTGCGGATGCAACGCTCTGTTACCGGGAGTTACCACGTGGAGGTGTGAGTCGACTTGAGGCGCAGTAAGCTACATACGCCCCCATAACCACAGGAAAGTTCCTGTCTTCCGAAGAAGCCCGACATCGGAACGGCTATTCTATGTTCATCTGGCTGAACATCACATCTATCCCACCTTCTTGCAAATCACTCCAACATACACAAATTCAATCCCTTATAATAAAGGTTTCATCTTCCCCTCCGCCCATTGATAACCAAGTTCTTTTAATGTGATTGTTTCATTTATTGGTTTTTCATTTTTCATAACGATCTTTTTCTTTTTGTTTGCCATATAAAGTACATATACATCATACATACATACATATATTTAATTTATAGTTAAACGTTAAGTAAATGTTATAAAATTTGTGTTGTTTTCTGTTTTCGTTTGAGAATTGCAATAATTAGCACTATAAATATTTAAAGTTACAGCATTTGAAATAGCCTATACACGCGACATTACAAGTTGAATACATTTGTTTATATACAAAATGGTTCCATTTACATAACCAAGCACATAACCAAGAACTTACAACTGTGGGCTAAATTGTACAATCCGAATAACTACATTTTAAGGTGGTTTAGAGTGTATATAAGAGTTGCTTTCCATAAATGGTATAGTTAGTTCTTTAAGGATTACTGAAACTTGTTGAAACTTTACTTCTCTCATTTCTGGATACTTCACCGTCTTTTTCCATTGATTGCATAGCTATGAATAGGTTAAATTTTACATGGATAAATATGCAATAAGAAACTACTTAATGAATAATTTCCCTCTCGGAGGCACGCCTTAAGTAAAGATTAAAGTAAATGTTTGCGACTAAGTTAGGTTTTATTTCTCTGGTTTTGGTTGGGCTACATAAACATTAACAGCAACGGTAGTTGGAATGCGATGGAATGGGGTTCCTTTAGGTGCATATGGCAATGGTTTCCATCGCACTGTTGTTGTTATTATTGATGCTGGTGTTGCTGTTGCTATTGTTATTAACATTATTGTTGTTATGGCCAATCGTCACCAGCTCCTTGTCAAAGGACACCGACTGACGTGTGGACACCGAGAACCGATCATCACTGCCCGCATATTCTACCGTATCGCCATCCCTTACTAAACTGGAGGGCGTGTACAGATGCTTCTTCATGTACGTTCGGATCTCATCACAATACTCCTCACGATCGGCCTCAGCCGAGCTGGGTGAAACGCCGCTGGCATCCGTCTCATGCTTCTTCAAATGTCGATCGAGATTCGTTTGCTGGCCAAAGCAGCGACCGCAGAGCAGGCATCGAAACGGACGCTCCTTGTTGTGTATGTTGCGCACATGGCGCTGCAGATTCGAGGAGATGCTAAACGAACGCTCGCAGTACTTGCATTTGTAGGGCTGTTCGCCCGTATGGGTGCGCAGATGACGCGTCAAATTGGCCGATCGCGGAAACACTTTCCCGCAGAACTTGCATGTGTAGCGATCCTTGAGCTTGGCAGACACCGGCGACACAACGCCAGCGTTAGCGCTCAGGACACTGCTCGAAAGGCCAGCAGCACGCAGAGCTTCGTGGAAATTCGGTTCGGGCGGAAGCGGCATATGGCGCGGATAACAGGATTTGGAGCTGCTGTTGTTACCACCTGCTAGAGCGCCACTTGTCAATGAGGTTGCCTCAAAATTTTGCCGTCCGCCCGTTAGGCCTAAAAAAGGAAACGGACGAGTGGGAAATCCGACTAGACCGCGTGTTCTGTAGAGCTCCTCGAGAATCAGCGGATGTATGGGCTGGGAGCAGGTCATGGCCGATGTGGCGGCAGCGGCGCTTTCCGACATGCTGCTCAGCTCACCACCCGTACTGTTGGGCGATGATGGCGATGGTATCGGTCCGGGAGAGGCACTAGGCGTGGGGCTACTGCCCCTGTAGGACTGACGCGAGGTGGAGGACTCCCCGGAGCTGTGTGACTTGTGCAGTTTGGCAGCTGGTGGGTGCTCCAGATCAACAGCTTCGTCGGGATCATTCAACTCTGAAGGTGTGGGCGAGCGATAGCAGAGCAGAGCTGTAGGTGAGTGGATCGAGCTGCGACGTTTGCGACTAATGGAGAGATCTAAGGGTAGCTCTGCGTTGGATTTGTCCGTGGTGGAGTCTGTTGGCGGTGGTGTGCTGATGATGTCAATGGATTTCTGAAAAGTAAATCGAAAGAAAAGGGTTTAGTGTTAGCTTAAGTGGGAAATAATGCTCAAAAAGTTTCTATTCTATCATGTCCCACTTGACTCTGCTTCAATTTTGAAACTCATTCTGTTTCCTTCACCGTTCATCTTATCATTTCTAAGGTCCATACCGAATCTTATTACCCCATTTCAAATCGATTCCCCCATTCTTTTCTACTAAGACTGCACCATATCAACTTACCCTGTCATCTTCCGCTTGCTGTTCCGCATTGCCCTCCATTTTAACCTCCTTCAGCTCTTTAGCCATGTCTTCTTTCTGAGCTTCCTTTTTATCCTCACTTGGCTCCACTTTTAAGTCCATTGAATTAAAGTCCTCTTCCTCTTCGGACACCTGTAGCAAGGGTTCCGACTTAAGTGTCTTCTTATCCTCCTCCTCCTCTTCCTCCGGTGTGGTAGACTCCCTTGTCTCACATTTGGCCTGTAGTTGAGCTTTCGCATGATTCTCCATATTTAAGCCAAATTGTAAGTGCCGGAAAGGGGCATTGGGTGAGCCCAACGGTGGCATACCACAGCCCATATCCATTGGCGGTTTGGGAAAGAACATAGGCATATTGCCAGCCGCCAAAGGATTTTGAGGGAATAGTCCATACGACGGGAATCCGGGAAAGAATGGTGCTCCAGTGCGGAACATGAGAAAGGGATGTGGTGGCGTGGTCATGGCAGCGGTGGCTGCAGCAGCAGCGGCTGTTAACGATTCACTGGACAAGTCACCTGTGGTCTTAGGCTGCGACGCCTTGGGCGTTGTCGTTAACTGTTGATATTGCTCCGGCAACTGATGCAACCGATTCGAAGGATTGCGATAGCTGCCCGCCGAGTCGCAGAACTTTGTGTGCTTGGTTAGCGAGGCATCTGTACTAAAGGATTGGCAGCACTTAGAGCACTTGATCAGCTTGCGGCAGGAGGCGTGCATTCGCTTGTGGCGACACAGATTCGAGAACTGCGTGTAGGCCTTATGGCATACCTCACACGGAAAGGGTTTGACCGAGGAATGGATATGCGTGTGTTGCTTCAGGCCCGACGAGGTGCCAAATGTTTTGCCGCACTCCGGACACGGATGACAACGAGCGCCGACGTGGTGGGCGCGAATATGACGCTGTAAATTCGATGGGTCACAAAATACCTGCAAAGAGTTGAGAGAAGAAAAAGAGAATGAAAACATTGAGATTCGATTGGTCCAAATGAAACGAAACTGAAATTAATCAATCATCTGCTGCTGCTTGTTGTTGTTGTTGTTGCTATTGCGGGCTAAACGGATCTATGCGATAGACAATAAACCGACGCTCTCCGAGATTACGCAAAGGTTGCCGCAGCAGCAGAGCAAACCGAGCACCTCCACCCACTACCAGCAGCAAAACACCTTCGTCAATTATTAACATCAATTGCCACAATTGTCATTGCTGGAGCACATCTACCCCGAGCTCCCCCATACACATACACAACAGTTGGCTAGAGATGGCCTTTGAAAAGAAGTAATATTTGAGCCCTTTAGCGATTGATCTAGATTTAGGCGAGGTTTTTTTTTTAAAGGAATTCAATTCGCATTTTATTTCGACCAAATTCACTAACATTGAAGCAGCAATTTGGTTTGCCAGCAATTTGCAGAGGAAGTAGAAGCTCGAGATAGGCTGTTGCAAAATTTGATATATTTTCTTATGAGTACAGATTATTTTAAAGACACCCGGGTGGTGAAGATCGAGCTTAATAAAGATGGCAACTGTAATATCCCTGTAGTTCAGCTGGTGTCAAGGCACTACCAGGCCTAAGGACCTGATGAATCACTGGTGTCAGTCGCGTCATCAACGACAGGTAATGCATCACAGCGCTAGTCTAGTACGTGAACTATAGTGTGCACCCATCACAACACTATCGACTGGCAATGCAGGGTCGTACCGATTGGTACGTTTTCCGGACGTTCCCATACAAAATTCGTTAGGCAAATACTTGGCTGGTGGTTGGTCTGGTGGCTAGTGCGCACTACGAAGAGCTAGAGAATTCGTTAATGCCGCACCGGTGCAGCTGAACTACAGGGATCTTCGATTTGAGTTTTAAATGCTAAAGAGATCTTTGCAACGCACGCCGGGTAACTGCTAGTAACTTTATCAAGTCAGGCAATCAAATGTCAGAAAAGAACATGGTAATACGAATAACCAAATCTCGCGATATACAGTCGAACGATTTGGTATCTGTGGAGACCCGGGAAGCCTGGAGTGTAAGTCTGAATAGCGAAGGAACACTACAACTACTGCTACTACTACATGTAAACGGTAGTGTGTGGCCAATTAAGCCTCGTAGTTCCCATACAAGAAACAAGTACTATTCTTTAGAGAAGATCATGGCCAATCTCTAAGCAGATTACTCTCTTTCAGGCCTTTTACTGTTGTCTACTTTTTTCGGATGAAATCTTGTGGAAATGGGATTGTAAAATGAGCCCGGTTTCAAAACAAGATTATTTCATTCGTCTTTTATCTTAAAATTAAAAAAAAAAAAGGTAAGTCGGTGGACACAGCGCTACACTCCCTAGTAGCCACCATCGAGAAAGCACTGCACCAGCAAGAGTTTGCCTTAGGAGCATTCGTCGATATATCTGGTGCATTTAACAACGTCTCCACGGAGGCGATAATACGAAGCCTAAGAGCAACATCCCTACACAAGGCACTGGACTCGTGGATATACAACCTGCTGAGCTGCAGAAGAGTACAAGCCGAGTGGGGCACCACAACTATGACGAAGAGCCACACGGTGGCACGCCTCAGGGCGGAGTCCTGTCAACACTCTTATGGAATATTGTGGTTAACGAAATGTTACAAAAATTCCGCAGGAAAGATCCCAAGATAACCGCATATGCCAACGACATAAGCATAAATATCGTGGGAAAATGTCCATCGACTCTCAGCTCAATCATAGACGTTACACTTAAAGAGATACAGGGGCCACAGAAGCTGGACTTAGTATTAATGCGGTGAAGACGAACTCATTCTCTTTACCAAGAGATACAAGGTACCACAATGGACTCCGCCAAAGATAAATGGAATACCACTTACGCCAAAGAACAACGTCAAACACCTTGGAGTAGCAATCGACAGTAAACTGTTGAAGATTGAAAAAGGCGACCAATGCACTCTATGCATCACAAAAGATGCTGAGCTGCACTTGGGGCCTATCACAAAATCTGATGCATTGGCTCTTTATTTCAGTAATACGGCCGATACTGCTGCACTGTATACTGGTATGGTGGCAATCTACGGAGCAATCCACATACCTGAAGCTGATGGAGAGGACCCAGCGACAGGCATTGGTGTGTATTACCAGCCAGGTGCTGAGGTCCACTCCAACCAAAGCATTAGAACACATTTTAGATGTCAACCCCCTGGAATTCCAAGCACGCCTTCTTGTACGAAAGACGGCTCACGGTGCACTACAAAGCTATAGACACAGTACTGTTGGCAGAGAGATCAATAGTAGTATAGTCGCATCCCGAAAACCAACTATACATACACACCAGCGCAATTGGGACCAGAACTGGCCCAAGAAGCAACACACTTCTTTACAGACGGCTAGAAGATGGACTTAGGAGTCGGAGCCAGAAATGAAGCTCTCATACAAATTGCCAAGCCACTGCACCATATTCCAGGCGGAAGTCTTCGCAATAAGAAAGGCAGCAGAGCTGGCAGAAACACACGCTCCACATAACCAAATAAACATCTACGTAGACAGCCAAGCGGCAATCAAGGCAATGCAGGGACACTCCAACTCCAGAAATGTCCTGGCGTGCAGTGAAGCAATATATTCCCTTAGCACCTCGAGGAGGGTGCAAGTCTATTGGATTCCCATTATCGATGTAAATTATTCTGGCAAAGGCCAGAGTCGAACTCGGTCAAGAAGTAACACTGAATATACCTATCTCCATACATACGCTAAATACATAGCAAGATGGAAGAGATAGCAGAGAAAGAAGCAAAGGTAATGTGGAGAAATACAACCGGATGCAGAATCTCTAAAATTATGTGTAAGATAATCTTCTAGTACGGCCGACCAATGCTGTATCAACGTTCCGTCGACGATTTTGTGACTGTCGGCGACCCACCCTTATACCCCTCAAGGCGATGTCCGCTCAATACGTTAACGGCTCTCCAGGCACGCTAGGTCGACGCAATGGTATTCAGGAACCGACATGAGCGACGCTCGATAGACGAAATGCTATGCAGAGAAGCGACATAAGCCTTAATCGTTGTCGTCACCTTCTAGTACTGCCGACCAACGCTGTATCAACGTTCCGTCGACGATTTTGTGACTGTCGTCGACCCACCCTTATACCCCTCACAATGTGTTCGACTGACGTATTTTGCAAGGCGATATCCGCTCAATACGTTAACGACTTTCTAGGCACGCTAGATCGACGCAATGCCATGCAGGCACCGACATGAACGACGCTCGATAGACGAAATGCCATGCTGAGAAGCGACATGAGCGACGCTCGATAGACGAAATGCCATGCAGAAAAGCGACATAAGCCTCAATCGTTGTCGTCACGACGCATCACCGTACAAAGAGCAACGCTGTGTTGACGCAAATACTGTGACTGAATTCAGCCGTACTAGAGGGCAAGGCGCATCACCGTACAAAGAACAACGCTGGGTTGACGAAAATACTCTGACTGACCCCAGCCGTACCAGAGGGAAACGATAAAAAACTAACGAACTATCTGCTACAGCTTCCAAGAAGAGACTGTAGACTGCTAATAGGCATACTAACGGGGCACTGCCTAGCAGCCGCTCACGCGATAAAGCTAGGTATTACGACATAGGGCACCTGCAATAAATGCAAGTAATGTGGAGTCGTAGAAACTATAGAACACTTCATTTGCAGCTGCCCTGCAATAGCCACGATAAGATTTAAACTTCTGCACACCCCATTGCTCGCTTCTCTGGAAGAAGTGGCCAAGAGGCCCCCAACCAACTACTGGCGTTCGCCAAAACCTCAAAGATCCTCCAGTATTTCTAAGACATTATGGTACCCAACAAAAACTCCCGGTCTCACTAAGGACCTTTAGGTCTATGTGTGCCCCCAATCTGAGGTCAGCCTTACCTACCTACCTATCTTAGAATTTCCATATATATTTATCCAAATAGCCATCATGACAAATCGGTTCAACCAAATTTTAGAACTGGTTCTTTGGATTCGAGACTGTTTCCAGACTATTAAAATCGATTATGGTTTAATTCATAAACCAGACAGAGGGAACGTTTTGTGAACACTTAAAGGGGAAGAGAAAGACTAAACGATTTCGCAAACTCTTATATCAGCTGAAGTATTTATCGGATTTTTATTTCATTTTTGTTATTACCCACAAAAGGTTAGTTTTTAGTGATCTTTTACTCAGTGATTTTCTTACTAAATAGCTTATCCCCAAATGCCTTGCTGGTGACATTATGTCCATCCCTAAGTACTACCAAAGCAGCCCAAGTATTTTTTTGTTATTTTTTTGTTTTTCACGCAATGACAGATCGAGCCATAGCCATTCATTTGTTTCATGTCGCGAGTGTTCGGTTGGTGGGCACCGGAGGGAGGCACGCAGCAACGCAGCCAGTTTTATGTACCCACTTCAAACTTGATTTCGGTCAGCCTCCACCCGCGCTGCCTTTTACGAAACTGTTATGCCTAATCATGCTGTCATAATGCGCTACGAATTCATATCAAACGATGATCGAGGCAGCCTTTTTTGTCTATGGAAAAAAGAGATACCGAAAGCCACAAGACAACAACGGTTGCGTTGCTGCGGCGACATACAAGAATAGCTCGTGCTATAACTACATCAAATGGATTAGATTCAACTACTCTCAAAAAAGGCGAAAAACGCCACAAAAGACGACGACGACGATGAAGCATCGACTGCTGTTGTTGTAACACCGTCGCGGTTAAGTGTAGGTGTTTTGGCATGCGGCGCTGGAGGAGCCTGAGACGAGGTCTGCTGTTGGCTTATGGAATGCGATTGTCTGTGTGGCGTTAGGATCGTACGTGGGGTCAGGCCAAGGGGCGTTGTAAGAAGATGAGGTAAGCGACTGGCTGGTAGTTAGATTTTATGTCTAACTAACTAGAAAAGGCACTTTTTGGAGCCCCCTCCAAACGAGAAAAAGGAGAAAGAAACAATGTAGATCCATGGCAAATCCCTTTTGAAACGGTTTAAGCTTGCTGCTTAAAACAAACAAAGCTGACAGCTGCAGAGATCCCGTTTTGTGAGCTGTCAGAGTTGGACCTCAGCGAAAGTATATGCCCTTTTTGGTGCCAGTACCCCAGAAGATCGATCATCATTTGTTTAGCCCGAATGGCTCCCGTTTATACCTCCCTCCGTGCCCTCCCTCCCCACCACAATGCGTGCTACTTACATGCCACCGAAACAATTACAGCCGCGCGCTAAGTAAACTAACTGTAATGCCCAGAGACGGAACGGAGGAGCGATTGAAATACCGTTCATTTGGAAATTGGAAAAAAGGGAAAAGCCAAAAGAAAAGGCCTGACTCTGACTGGGCAATGCGACCACAAGATTGTAATCAACATGCCATTAAAACATCTTTGGAAGATGTCGAAGTCGTCGATGACAATGACGAAGTGCGACGCATGAAACGAATCGCTCGTTGCGATGGATGGATGGATGGATTGTTGGTTGGAAGACCTTAAAGCTCAGGCCCTTTAATTTCGCTTTGGCATTCAAATGCAGCGACCGAAGATGAACAACAGATTCCAGAGGGCTAACAAAGTTTGTTCATTACGGCGGCTTAAGTGTTTTGGATGAGTACACGCCCTGATTTCGGTATTGCAAGTAAGTAAGCCGGCCAGCGCGTGCGAGCAGAAGGTGGAGGAGTAGCCACTCGAAGAGCGCCTACGGCTATTGATCTGCTTGAAATCAAAAGTCTTTTTATGTACATTACCTCACACCAAAAATATACAGAAAAAAAAAATGCCCCTAAGCTGATACAATAATTAATGACTTGGTAAGTTTAAAGGGTCAGCTCTGTTGGCCTTAGCCCAGTCCCCAAGTAAAGGCGGTACAGTGCTGCCAAGCGGTAGCTCTTCTTTACGATCATCAATCGATCATCACTAGGTATCTGAACCTAAGCAATTAGAAAGCTTTAAATAAGTGACACATTTAAAATCGCATTGTCCCTACTAGGATTTGTTTAAAAAACTTATAAGCCAATATTAATGAGATAAAGTTTAATGGACAACCAATTTTATTTGTGCTGTCCGCTCACCAAAATGACAGGTACAAAATAGACAGACTCGCTCACTTCCAGAACAGAACACTTGTTTTTGTCTATAGTGTGTTCTGAAGTGTGTGATAGTCTTACGATAATTGCTTGAAGCGGATTTTTTCGTTCGTCTCTCATAAGCTGAGTATAAGCAACTGAGCACCCAGTTGCTCAGAGAAACCCCACCTGGCCCTTCTGGTTTAGGCGAACAGTAGAGACATATTTCACAATCAATGAGTACGGCTGCCAAAGAGATTCTCGGATTTGCCGAGAACGGCAAACGGGAGCAACGCGGGCTGTCAAGGAGCGATACCGAGAGAAAAGGAAAGAGGAGAAGCGCCTTTTCAGAAGGAAGAAAAATTAGCAGAAAAGGCGCATAAGGGAGGAAGTCGAAGTGCTGTTCGGAAGGAGTGAGACTCGAAAATTCAACCAAAAGATTGGGCAACTAACTGAAGGTTTCAAGCCAAGGACGAGCATGGAAATCTGGTCACAGATCCGCAAGTGGCACAAGACAAATGGAGGAACTATTTCTCCAACCTGCTGAGAGGTGATTAAACACAATGCCGCCTCTGGGGAAGTAGCGACACCACCAATCGATAACATAGAGATAGACCCGCCGGACCGTAATGAAGTCTGTTTAGCCATACAAAGGCTAAAAAAATAACAAATCTGCTGGCGCTGATGAGCTGTCCGCTGAATTGTTCAAGGCTGGCGGTGAGGAACTGGTAAGATGCATGCACCAACTTCAATGCAGAATATGGTCCAAAGAAAGCAATCCCGAAGATTGGAATCTAAGTGTACTGTTCGGGCCAGAGCCCCTGCACTTTGCCGTCCATGTAAAGTTCTAAGACTTTGCCAACCTATAATTTATGTCAATCAAATCAATGGCCATCTGCCACCAAATTATGTTTGTTTGCTTTGATACTCGCTCTTGTTATTTATATTTCTCCCTCGCCTGTTCTATATTTAGACATTGCAGCAGCGCAGTCGCTTTCTCAAGCTCACTCGTAGCAGCGCAGTCGCCAGCGACGCTTTGGTCGCATTAGAACTTTTGTTAAGTGCAGGCGAGTCACTTGCATACGAGAACTCAATTAAACAAGTTTGTTAAATTATTTGAGCGCCGTGTTAATTTTATTTCGTTCGGTTAACTTGGCCAATTGGGGAGGCAAACCTGTCTCTTCACATGTACTTTGTCTAATATTTAAAAAAGGAGACCCAGCAGTTTGCGCCAATTACCGCGGGATCAGTAAAGGGTCCTATCATGCATTCTATGAGATCGTTTTCGACAAATCCTAGAGAAGACGCAAGAGAGAGAGAGAGAGAGAGAGAGAGAGACTACACCAACCGCCTTTTTGTTGACTATAAAGCCGCCTTTAACACGCCGATAAGGTCAAAGTTCTTTGAAGCCTCGGAACGATGATTACCAGCGACAACTCCGTCTGAAGATCCGAAGAAGAACAACCGATGTTACTACGGGCTCAATAAGGAGTTCAAGAGCAGAGCCCTCTCTCGAAAAACGAAAACCGCGCTATACAAATCACTTACCATCCCAGTCCTGCTCTACGGCGCAGAAGCATGAACAATAACAGCAGCGGATGTGGCGGCAATAGGCGTGTTCGAGAGAAAAGTTCTTCGGAGGATTTATGGACATCTAAAAGTTGGCGACGATTTTCACATCCGAATGAATCACGACCTGTACGAGCTCTATGGGGACAATAAGCTTGTCAAGCGCATAAAACAACAGCGGCTGGCTGGATAGGACATGTTACTCGTATGGATGACAACGCTCCAGCAAAACGGGTGTACAGTCGGCATGCGAACGAGTTAAGAGGCACGTCCAGGCCGGGTCGACCGAAGCTGAGATGGGGCGACCAGGGGCACAGAGATATTTTGAAGCTGGGTGTGCTCTACTGGTGGAATGTCGCTCGAAACAAGGGCGAGTGGCGGGCATTAGTCGCAGCGGCCGAGACCGTAAAACGGTTGTGATGGCCAAAGAAGAAGAAGAAGCAGCAACTGAGCAAAACGACCAAAGTGTCTGCTCATTATCTCTTTTGTTGTTGTAGTGCAGTGTTCCCCAGCCATGCCCCGGGGGGCCGAACAGACTCGCAAGTTCACATCGAAAGCTTGCCGAAGTAATGCATCAGCGAGTGTTAGAGAGAGACAGAGAGCCTCTCTTCTTGGGGAACCCTGTTGTAGTGTTAAGTTATTGTTGTAGCACGCATACACAATTGAAATCTCATAGAATCCAATTCACAAAGAGAGCAAAACAAAACTCTTGTTGGTTGAGCAAAGAGTGCATTGAGAAATGTCAGCCGAAATGTCATTTCAGTTCCCATTTTTCATTTCATTTTCAGAAAAAGGGACCACATTGCGTACTCCGAGCATAGTCGATATCCAATTCCGATCGCATTAAGATCCAACTCCAACCCTATGTTTGTTATTACGAACGGATTACTTAAAAGATCTTTTGGTCCAAATGTTTTGGTTCACAGTATTATCCGTCATCTCTAATAGGAAAGCAATTAGATTTACATGTGTCAGATGCTACTTCCTTACAAATAATGGAAATTTTACAGCTGCTTTTGCTGTTTTCCATATTGTGCACGATTTTCAAAGATTGTGTGGGTTAATAGAAGGATTCTGCTCTCCCAGAGAGTGGATTATCTACGTACTTTGCCATAAGGCAAAGAAAAATCATAAAGTTTCATTTCAATTTTAACGAATTGGCAATGAGAACTTGGTACTCAGAATTCAAAACTCCGAACATAAGATCGTTTTTTTTCCTGTACAAAATCAAATGCTTGTTTAAAATCTCATATCTTACCTTGCTGCAATTCTCACAGTTATATTTGCGTATATTATTATGCGCTATGGCACCGTGCTTGATCAGCAATGGACGATAACAGAAACGTTGACCGCAAGTTTCACAGGCAAATTCACCGTGTTTGTAATGATGATTGCTCACCAGATGATCGTCCAAACTGCAAATAGACAAAAAAAAGTTAATACCAATTAGTGGGAACGTTTTCCAAAATCTCCCTATTCTTCCTATCTTTCTAGCTGTCATCAGCAAATGAAATTAGCACTCTGACATTTTGGGGCAAAGCTGAGCAATCAAAGTCATGTGTGGCAGTTCACACGCCCAGACGCCCCCCTTAGGACAGTCCTTAGACGGGCGTCAATTAGTCAAATGATGTTCAATATTTAATATGCCCAACTGATAAGCCATCTCTTGGCTGGCGGAACAGCTGAAGCCAATGAATACCTTTCCGCGGTGGTCCTCGTGTCCTTGATTGTGCGAGATGCTTATCGCCGACGGCGGCGTGTGGGAGGAGCAATGTCGACAAGAGGCGGCAACGTTTTCATTTTTTTTCCCCCCAGTTTTTTTTTGTATTCTTTTTTGTCATCGACATGGAAGAGTTGACGGTCTCAATCCCTGCCTGCTTTTGAAGTGTGGGCGTTTGTTTGCTTACAACAACAGAGCAAACCAACTATGCATGTTCAACATCAGATAAATGGCAAAAGCCAGGCCAACCTGGACACGCAGACATCATTGGTTGGTTCCTCATGTAAAATTCAATAAATCACACACATAGCTTGGCTGATAAGTGCCGTCGGGAGGGGGTGAGAGGGGGGGGGGAGAGGTGGTTTGGCCTGCCACCCACTCACTGTTCAAATTTTCTTTGCCTAAACCACCAAATCAAAGCTCGCTTTTAGCACTTCAACTAAAATATGTTGGTATACTTTTCTTTTTGTTGTGTGTGTGTGTATTTGGAGAGCGGGGGAAAATGTCATTTGCGTGTTGCCTGAATTGTTGTTTGGCCATTTATTTATTACAACGCAAAACATTTGTAAATATTGTACAAAACTTTTGCATTATCAAATTGTTTCTAAAGAGAAGGGTCGGTACTTGACAGATGAATATTTATTCTGCGGAAGGGCTACGAAAGTGTTAGGAGATGAGAAACTCTAAACTTTTAACCCACAATGGCATAAGTAGATCAATAATAGAATAGAAGCAGGAAACTAGAGATTGAATTCGTTGATCTTAAAAGAACATGTTTCCCCTAATAATTATAGCCACTGAAATGCCAAACTCTAATCTTTTTAAGTTAACAAAAAGTCCCACCAGTACACTATTAAATTTCAGTTAACACCTACAGATTGCACATTTGAACCCATAAAAAACCAATCATAAAACAAGCCGAAGCCAACCCAAATCAAGACCAAGACCATTTCATTCCATTTGATTAGCTCCAAGAGCTGGCTTACTCTCACTTTCAGTGCCGGGCATCGGCACTTTTAATGCCACTTTTATTGGCCACACTATTATCGCTATCAACTTTTAATTAAGATCTCCGCAAAAGCGCATTATTAGTCCCCGCAACGAGTTCAAGCATTTAGCAACATTTGGGAATACTTTGTAGCTCCAACTCGCACCCATAATTCTATGGGTAAGTTGGAAGCTAATTGGTAGCTTGTTTTTGTTTCTTGGCGCACAAATTTTGATTTAGATTATTGTCGACGAAGGTGGTTTGGGCAGCTGGTTAAATGCCAAAGCAATTTGCAGCAGACGCAGACATTCTCCAATTCGGAGATGCCTGGTGGGGGGGGGGACATTTAAAGTGGAAACATTGTTTGTACCTACCGTTCTAAATCCGGATAGACTTTATCACAGACCTCACAGCGTATGTCGAAACCGTTTTCGTCGTCTGTGAAATCAATATCGCCTTGACTGATTAGCGATGAGTTTTTCTTATCTTTGGTGAATTCGTCGCCGCTGTACAAAGAGCCTGAAAAAAACGGTAAAAGGAAAACAAAAACTTAATTTCTTTGCTCAAAAACAGTTGAGATTATTTGAATGTTGTAGTTAGACAAGGTTTTTTAGGTACAATTTGAATTTGACAGTAAAGTACAGTACCGACAAAAGTTGTTTTTTCAAACAGGGAAACTTAAGTTAAAAAAAATACCCACAAAACTCTGTTACAAGTTACCATAATAAAAGTGAAAATGGATATCAAGTTCCAGTACACAGAAAAAAAAGATCCAACAAAATTTGGATTGGATATTTTATTAATATCCTTTTATTATCCAACGGAGCTGAATAATCATCCAAGGGATGATCATTTTCCATATACTTTGAATGTTTTTTCAGTTCCATTGGATGATAGAAGGATATTAAAGACATATCCAGTACAAATGGATACGGGAAATCATTCAATGGATATTTTTGCATATCCTTTGTTTCTCTGTGTACACGTAAATAAGTGATTCGGGCCCACGATACAAGGTAGCGCATCCCGTGGTGCCTTTCGCATGCGCAAGAAATTATAAAACCCCAGAGTTGAAAACACAACAAAACTAAGGGACACACAATCATTTATTGACAGTTATCGATAGGGATTAATTGCTGTACCAGAAGGTCGAAAGCAAACATGTCAAATTGCGAACCAAGGCCGACTGGGAATATGGAACTTGTGTCATGCGCTTCCTTGTACATTCCGAATAAACCAACAACTTTGTATTTAAATGAAATATAGACGGTGTCAACAGTTCGTTAGGTACGAAAATTCTAAGATTTTAGTACAAACATCTTGTTTTTAGTACGAAATATTAAATCGCGAAATACTTGATTTAAGGCTTTTTCTGGATATATTAAGTAATTACAATTCGGACTATTTTAAAACCTTATTAACCATAATTTTGGGTTGTTTTAGTCAGTAGCGTACGCAGTTGCGGGTATAAGCTCCCCCCTGAATATACTACACATGCTTAATACTAGACTAGGGGATAATCCCCAATATCTACCACCACTCCATAAGAAAAGTGTTAGAACGAGCTGAGAGTTTTTATGGGTAGCTTCCACCTCTGGGCCTCGTTTTTTAAGGCCTCACTAAACACTGAATAACACAAAATCTATAAGAGATAATGGCAAACGGTTTTTTTCATTGGATAGATAATAGATGAAACTAGAAATTAAATTTTTTTTGTTGTTGTTGCGATTGCTGTGGTGCCCTTCAAAGTAAGGCAAAAATTAAAAGTTGGTCTCATGGTTCCTTTTCTGAAATGGATGAAATTAAATGCGATCTGCTCAGAATTGATGTGGTTTCCGAGAAATTAGGGGCTTAAGTGCGTCAAGACGTGGTGGGAAAAATTTTCCTATTTATTTTATTTTTGGAAAACTTACTTTTATTGAATCTTATGAGCTTATAAAACCTTTTTTTTCAAGTTTTTTCATTTTCAAAACAAAAGTAAAATCGGATGTTTAGAAATACAAGGGTCGATAAAAAAAGTTTTCATTCAAAGGTCGACTAAAAAATAGATTTTTTGTTATTGTTGCAAAAGTACGTGTCGGCTCTGCTCAAAAATTGTACAGTATGTTTTCAAAATCCTAATAGAATTTTCAAGCAAAAGACAAAACTTAAAAAATATTTTGCCAGCATCTTTTTGGCAACACTGGTTTAAACAGCTCACGCACGTTTCGTGTTTTGTTTCACTGTCAAAAATCTTCAGTTTGGTCTATAATTTAACCATGAATCGTCTTACAAACGAACAACGCTTGCAAATTATTGAATTTTATTATCAAAATGCGTGATCTGTTTAGAAAGTTAATTGCGCGCTTCTTCCATTTTATGGTCAGTTTAATCGACCCACTGAAGCGGCTATTTGGGCTATTGTGACTAAATTTCGCACCAAATTTACATTGTTGGACATTAAACCACAAACACGCTTACGTAGAGTGCGAACTGAAGAAAATATCGCAGCTGTATCGGCCAGTGTTAATGACGAACGACCTACCGCAACGTAGAATTTTTGGTGAATGGGCTCTTGGAAAGTTGGCCGAAGATCCACTTTTTTACCGAAAAATTGTGTTCAGCGACGAAGCTCATTCTTGGCTCAATGGGTACGTAAATAAGCAGAATTGTCGATTTTGGAGTGAATATCAGCCAGAAGCATTGCAAGAGCTACCAATGCATCCAGAAAAAGTCACAGTTTGGTGCGGTTTATGGGCTGGTGGCATCATTGGACCGTACTTCTTCAAAGATGATGCGAATCGTAACGTAACTGTGAATGATGAGCGCTACCGTGAGATGATATCCAACTTTTTTTTGCCCAAAATGCAACAGCTTGACTTGCATGACATGTGGTTTCAACAAGACGGTGAGAGGCGAGTTCGGTGAACATTTTATTTCACGTTCGGGACCGGTCAATTGGCCGCCTAGATCGTGCGATTTAACGCCTTTAGACAATTTTTTGTTGTGCTATGTTAAAGCTCATGTCTATACAGACAAGCCCGCTTCAATTGACGCATTGGAAGACAACATTGAAGCATTTATTCGTGAGATACCGGCCGAAATGTTGGAAAGAGTATGTAAAAATTGGACTAAGCGGATGGACCATTTGAGGCGCAGTCACGGTCAACATTTGCATGAAATAATCTTCAAGCATTAAATTATATGGACCGTACTATCGATTCAAATAAAGATTTCATGCATTTTCTGAATTTTTGTTTTTTTTTTTTAAAACTTTCTTATAGCTCTTAAAAAATCACCCTTTATGTCTATTTTATACTCAATCCTAAATATGTTGTACTTGAGTTACGAACGCGATTTCTTGAATTCTGCTGCTTAAAAGTTCTTAAGTTCACATTTCAAAAATCTCGTTTTTCGATTCAACAATATTTCGTACTTAAATATGGTACTTCTAAAAACCAAATATACATGAAATTTAACTACAATACGGTATAAGTTCTATACCGATTGGTCTTCACAGAAAAAAAGATCTATTATGATCTTTCAAATAATCAGACTAAGTAACCGCAAGAAAAGTGTCCTTTGAAGCTCAATTCTAGTCTAAGAATAAAGAAAATAAAAATGGAAATACATCTCTTTTATTAAAGGCCTTAAAATGCCTTAAATTGGCAACTCAAATGTTCACATAGCTCTTACTATTCTTCAAAAAATGACCAAGATAATATTCAAACATTAGAGTAGAAAAAATCCTGCCATTAAAGTCAAAGTCAGCTTAAAAGTCTAGTTTGCTAAAATAATGATGTCTAGGAACAGAATGTCCCAAAACAAAGTGACCATGGAGGAAAGAATCATTAGTTAAACGGGAGCTTCTTTAGAGAAAGTAACTATAAAAACAAAGGAATAGCTGTTTAGTCATTAAACCTACAGATGGATTAAGAAGGAGAAAATGAGATCTAAAAGTCGTACAGCAATTACATTAAACGACTATTTCATCCGTAGTCACTGAAACTGCTGCTATTTAGCTTTTTTCTTCAAATCACTTCAAATTTAGGCTAAGTGAAGATGAACCATATAATTGCTAGCTTAGGTTTCATTTCCTTCATTCTTATTCTAAAAGATTAAAGTGATCTACTCATACATCCTTGGTCACTTTAATCAAGTAAAAGTTGAATGAAGTTTAATAATATGATTTGTCTTCACTCAACCCGCAGTCTCACTGAACTTAAGTATTAACATTCATTCCTCACACCTCACTTCCTCACTTGATATCTTCCTGAACTTCTTCACTGCAGCACTTCACTTCTGTTTTTGGAGACGATATAGCACTTGACACAACCGTTCGGTTTCGCGTTTAATAAACAAGTGTGTCGCAGCGAGCGCATTATGCCGCCGAGCTAATGTTTTGTTTGCTCGCTAACAATCTGCGGAAGGACCTAGCCAGGACGCACTGACATATGACCAACTCACACACACACACACACAACACAAAGGCAAACAACACGCAAACACTTAATACAAAATCGTGTGTGCACTCATATAGCTCGCATAGCTTGACGTTGAATAGATAATTGTCCTAAATGAAAGTAAAGCACCCCTCCCTCTCCCTCTCACTCTTTCTAGAGCACTCTCTCATTCTACCATTAGCAACTTGACCAGCTCCTGACGGGTGCCAAGTAAACCCAATGACAATTCCAAGGGGAAATGACTACTGAATACGTAGAGACAACCACCAGGTGAGCCAAGAATGCAACTAGCCAAATGTGTAAGGGGGATGACGATGACCAAAAAGATTATGCATGCAAACACATCCACACAGGACACAGGAACACCGAGCACACAGTGCCCAAGGGTCACCCCCGTCATCTCTGTGTGTGCGGTTAGGTTCGGTTCCGTTGGACTGATTTCGTTCAAAAGTCATATAGCACCTTACCAAAAAATGTACAAAAAAACATGAAGTTTGTTGCACAGGTGTTGCCTCTCAAGGCAACACTCACTAGGGGTGAGTTGGTTCGTCTGATGAATATGTTTTGGCCCAAGTCCATGGTAATTGCTGGTCCGGTGTATATGTTTGGGTCAAAAGTTAATTTTCAGCGTGTGCAATATGGTCAAAGAGGGCAGATAGTTTGAGATAGTTCCTCAAAGATTCCCACGTTGACAACAAGAGGCACTTGAACTGGCGGCACCTTATGGTCTATTCGGTAGCAGCGTGGGATAGTAGGGTGAACTGGCTATATTCTTCTTGGGTGGATATAAGTAGGTGGCAGATGGTTGGCAGTTAAAGCGAAAGACTCTTTTAGTAGGGAATTTAGTTAATATAATTTGAAATACTTTAAGTGTTTGCGGGTTCCTAAATTGAGTATGAATCATTTTGAAGTCCATAAGTACACTAATTCTTGAATCAAAATGAACTTAATTAAAGTATATATCTTGAGTTGAAGCAAGAATGCAAGCAAAATATGAAATATGGTTTACCTACTGTTCTAATATCCTACTGCTTTGCATTCTTGGTCTTTAAGTGACAAACTATTAATAACCAACATAACTTTTTGAAGCTTTCATGAAATCATCGTCAAGCACTATTTCTTAGCTTTTAAATAAACTATCCCAAGCAATTCTACGATTTTTTTAAGCGAAGATTTACCACTTTGAATGAAAGGTGTCTTCATCTTCTAAAATCTGTGAAACTCCCCATAATTGTATTTGATTCAATTTTAAATTTATATTAAAATCCAATCAATTTTTTGTTTATCAATTTATCAAACTCCTTACATAAGATCCAACTGCTAGATTATTTCCAGTTCCATCAATTTCTTATCAATTTCCAATTGCCATTCCCCCAATTGTCATTTCTCAATCCTTTCACGCCTTTCACCTCGCTCTCTCACTCTCTCTCTGTGTGTCCGTGCCGCCTGCTGACAGATTGATTTACTCACCAGCCCAGCTGACAATTCAATAGAGATCTATTGTCAGGCCGTTGGATATTAGTTGTGAGGCATCCAGGATACAACCAACAAAAAATCAGAAAAAAACCCCTTTGACATGCCAATTACATTGCCCGAAACTTCAACTGGAAGCTGCCTGCCAAGTGCCACCGGCTGACCCTGAAACCAACAACCAACGGGCGTTGCTAGTTAAACGGAAGCCCAAATCGTTGACAAATGATTGATGGAATTATTTACACCTTACAACTTGCGACGGCTGCTGCAAAATCAAACTTAGATCCGCCTGCTAATCGATTTGGCAGCTACCAACAAACACAAAAAAAAGGGTTAGGTTCGCTTCAGTTAGATTGTCTCTGCACTCCTAATGATGCCCAAATTGACACACGATGATCATTTAACTCGAAGACGAGACACGAGACACGGGACACGGCGAGTTTTTAGGTTTAGGTTTCAGCTCATTAATCATCCATCGCTTTGTTTGGCGACAAAGTATCAGAGTGTGTGTGTGTGTGTGAGCGCGAGTTAAGATTTTGATTTTGGGGCTTGGTTCTGCCCATAGAGATATGAACTATGAAGTATTCTATTCAATTGGTTTGATTGGTCGATTGACGACTTGCCGCTTTTTAAGCTGAAAGCCATCTCAAAAGTGGCTTAAGGAGTTTGTTTTTTTTTTTTTTGTATGGCATAGATGAGATATGGATGAGAAATGGAATTTTTTTAATTGAATTACAAGTTTGTCTCAATATCTCAACTACTATGGAAATAAGAACAAATTTTCTGGGTTTGTGGTTAGGTTAAGGAACTTGATTCTCTTAAAAATAGTTGTGACTAGCTTTGTTCTAATTTAAGGTTTTTTTCTGCTTTTGGCTTAAGATAATTAAGGGATAATTTTACGTATTTGGTATTTGGGGGAAAACAATTCACGAAATATCGAAAAGCGAAATGTACTTTTAATTTAGTCAAAGTGGCTATAAGCCGACTCAACGTCGGCGATTGATTATAATTCAATAATCAATAATCATACAAAACTGTTTCAAAAGGACTCCCGGCGCATCTCATCAGTGAACTTCAATTTGGACACACCCTCGAACCATTTGCAAACTCCTAACTACTTGAGCAATGCAAGAATGAAAAAATCCTGAATGCTATTCAAGCTCCATTTTTAGGAAATCCGAAAGGTATGCCTTGGTGTTTGAAGGTATACCAATGTAACTTAAATCTTTGTTGTTCAATGGCAACTATAAATTACTGACATTAACTACTGAAAGTTACTTCGTCACAGAGTAAGATAAAAAGAAAACGATTTGCTTCCTAGGGCAGCTTAAGCATTATATTATAAGTTGGACCCAGTCGATGTTAGCTAGAGTTGCATTACCTTTCAATTCGCAAAAGGTTTAGTAATGGCTTCAATGGCTATATTTCTAAAAATTTGGCATTAAGTTAGAACATTAATTAGATTGCTCGCCAACATTAGCCAAGTAGCCTTTGTTTTATGTTTGTGCACCAACTATTTAAAACAAATATTTGCCCAGTGATACAAAAGGGAAACACCCTGCGCAAATTTGTTTTTATGTTTGCGAGTTTATACTTACAAATCGGCCTACTTGATTTCTCAGTTTCACAGATTGGACAAAGAAATGTAATAATATGTAAATGTAAAGAAATGTAAAAAAAGGTGTGAGTATGGCTAATTGGCTAATCACACTGAGCACATCTAACATCTAACATCCCACATCTTGGGTTAAAACGCTTTATAGGGGGTATTCCAGAAATCTCTAAAGATTTTCTTATAAACAATTGAATTTTGAACTAAACTATGCGGAGCTTATATGTAAAGTGTCAAGAATAATGTCGCCTGCTAGATTATAGGGAACGAAAACCGTGCGCCGTGCAGTCGGTTTCAAATCTCTCAACTTTTGTCATCTAATCTAGTAGCCTTGCATTTCGGATACGCTTCACATTTAAGGTCAAGCAGTTGTAGTTCTAAACGAAACAGTTTATACGAAGATCTCTAGAGATTTCTGGGACACCCCCGAATAATGCCAACATTTTGATTATTAAACTTTTGTTTTGGCAAATTATTAAGTGGGACAGTGTCTAGTAGAATCATGCTACAAACATGCCAGCTTTTGGCCTGGCAAATTTTTATGACTCATGTGATGTTGGATGTTAGGTGTACTCAGTGTGAATTGCCTATTACACTCACAGGACCTTGATGTGAAACATTTTGTATACGATATGCACCGACTTTCACTTTCTTGTGGTTGTGTGTACTCAATACTTGATACTCAGTAATCGATAAACTAAATACTTGAAACTCAGTAATCGATATACAGTACTCGATACTAAGTGTTAGATACTCAGTACTCGATACTAAGTATAAGATAATCAGTACTCGATTCCAAGTACTCGATAATAATAAGTACTTGAATTTAAGTACCCGGGTTCTAAGTACTCGTTGCAATGTATTCTATACTCAGTACTCGATTTTAAGTACTCGATTCGATATACGTACTCAATACTAAGTAATCGATACAAAGTATTAGATTCTCAGTACCCGATTCAAAGTACTCGATACTTACTACTTGAATTCAGTACTCGGCTCAAAGTACTCAATAATAAGTACTCGATTCTCAGTATACGAAATTCATATTCGATAATAAGTACTCAATACTAAGTACGTACTCGATACTAAGTATTCCATACTCAGTTTTCGATTCTCAGTAATCGTTTCTAAGTACTCAATACTAAGTATACTATACTGGGTGTGCTGGTGTGTGTGGGTGCTGGTTGGTGTGTGTTCCTAGCCACCAAAGTGTCACTGCCCAAACAAATACCCAGTAGTTCAGCAGCACCGCTGCGGCGTTAACGAATTCTCTAACTCTTTGTAGTGAGCACTCGCCACCAGACCAGCCAAGCATTTGCCAAACGAATTTTGTTTGGGAATGTCCGTAAAACGTACCGATCGGTACGAGCCTGCATTATCAGTCGTTAGTGTGGTGATGGGTGCACACTATGGTTCAAGTACTAGACTAGCACTGTGATGCATTTACATGTATGCATCAGGTCGTTAGGCATGGTAGTGCCTTGACGTCAGCTGAACTACAGGGTAGTTTGCTCAAACATTGCCGAAAAGTTCCCTATTTAGCCAAATTATAATACAAACTTGTGGCAAACTATTTGCCGGAGGGACTGTAGCTTTAGTAACAATTTTTTCAAACACATCAAATCTTTTAAAGTTGTTGGCTCTAGGCATGGTTTGTCTAAAATCAAATCAAGTCCAGTAAAGTTAGGAAAAAAAAGGACATATTCGGGGGTGTCCTGGAAATCTCTAGAGATTTTGGCTTGGGTTGGTTTGCAAATCGCTAGAGAAATCCGTCGGTGTCCCAGAACTTCGAGAGATTTCGTTTTCTTCGAAAGTCTAGTTCAAAAGTCGAGTTCGAAAGGTGTGTGTATAAGATTATGGTCATACTACAAAAACAGTTATATATTACGTGAGTTCGTGAATTCGCTATTGGTTGGTTAATATAATGGCTGGTTTG
Source organism: Lordiphosa collinella (assembly GCA_018904265.1). Lineage (NCBI taxonomy): Eukaryota > Metazoa > Arthropoda > Insecta > Diptera > Drosophilidae > Lordiphosa > Lordiphosa collinella. The sequence continues at coordinate 98,170 of JAEIFV010000044.1, read as the reverse complement.
TGTATTGGTTGGTTTGCCAAAATCTCCCAACAAAATACGAGAGGTTTGAAACCAACCGAAAGAGATTTCTAGGACACCGAGAATTGGTTTTCGGTTGAAATTTGGTTGGAAGAGATTTCTGGGACACCGCCGATTGACCAGCCAGATATTTGATATGTGGTAGAGTACTGTCTAAAAGGCTCAAGTTCGAATTTGTGTCAATTTGTGTCATTGGGAATGGCCGTTTGTGTGTATCTGTGAAACTATTGCTTATACACACACATTTTCAGAGACCAAGTTATAGATAATAACATTAACTTTGTTTTTGGTTTTCAGAAATTTTCTATGCGGGCAATAGTTTTCAGGTTATGTACTTTCAAAAATTCATTGATGAAGACCTAGAAGATATAAAAATCAACGAAGCGTCAGACATATTGTCGATATAAGCACATAAAAGAATCAAAAAAAAAATTTCCATCCTTTTTATAAACAAACTTTTCATTTCTTATTTGATAATTCCGCAAAATTCGGGTGCTTACAGCCAAAAAACGGGACGATTTAAAGTTTGCGAAGCTATAGTTTTGTAACGTCTTGTCGCACAGCTAAATGGTGTTTGTGAAAGTTGTTGCAAATTGTATGCTTTTTAATTTATATTATGGGACTATGGTGCTTAGGTCTCAGCGGAATCAATAAAATGGGAAAAAAATTAAAAATGAATGATCGTTTATAACCTGTAAACTATTGCCCGCAAAAAGAACCAAGTAGAACCAAAAAGAAAGTTAATGTTATTGTCTATAGCTTTGTCTTTAAAAATTTTTGTCTATAAGCAATAGTTTCGCGTTTTCCCATATGGCGACTGTTCCCAATGACACAAATTAACACAAATTCGAACTTAGGCTTTTAGACAGTACTCTACCACATATCAAATATCTGGCTGGTCAACATTTCATGCCTTGAAAAATTCTAACTTGACTGGACTAATCTATTCAAACAAAAATAAAATTGGTTTTTAAAGGGATGAATTATTCTGGTGTTCAAGATGCAACAGTTAAAGCAACTCTTTAGGTTACAAAATCTTTGGAAATGCTGCTTAAGATGAATAGTTAGTTTGGTTGGTCCTATAATTCAAAAGAGAATTTCAATTTTCCCTTCATTCTCATTAAGTATTCCATAAATGTAACGGTCAACTCAAATACACCCTTCTTATTCAATTTTCAACCATACTTTATGTGCTCCTTACACCCTCGTTCCCTATGCAAGGACCTGGCCTCGTCTTTCCTTGCTTACCGGGCCGTGAACTGCGAGAAAACTTGCACAAAAATACGTTAAAAAGTCAAATGAACTAAGTCCTGAGGCCTGCACAGGTGTGCGTGCGTTTGTGTGTGCTATGGGAAAGGCAACCCAATCCCAGCCGTCGCTTGGCTTTAATTGAAAAATAATTCTGATCTAAAGATAAACATATGGAAATATCCATAATATCCATTACATATTCAAATTTTAAGCTGACTTTGCAGTGAAAACATTTTTAGCATTTTTCAACAAAACGAGATTTAAAGGCGCGATAAAACGGTGCGAACACACAAAGGCTGCATCATAAATCCCACATGTTTATAATCAAACACGTCGCCGTGCAGAGGGATGCATACAGCCTGCACAGGATTAGGCTTAAATTGAGCGTGTGCCATTTTGACGGCCAACAATATCGCTGACATCATCAGCTAGCCCTCTGCGCCCGTCTCTTTTCTTGTTTGATGATGGATCCCTAATGAAATTATCAAACATTTTAATAACAAATGAAAACATGTGCGGTTGCCTTATATTGCATGGGCGCATGCGCACAACGCAAATTGCCCAAAAATGTTTCTAACCCTCGGGGCGAGGACAATGGGATAGGAAAAGGGGAAGCTGAGCGTACAGCAGCAGCCCTCATGCTGCCGCTGCTGATGATATCAGATTGCAGGCTCTCTGCTCTGTCGCTCGTGCCAAGGACCTTGTCACGCGCATTGTGGGTCAGGAGCGGGGTGTTAATTGCTTTTGCCAGCATTCGACTCACCATTATCTCGATCGCTGCGATCATCGCTGGGTAATGAACTGCTGCCACCGGCGCTGGCTCCCCCGGAAGCGACTGCCGCCGCGGCTGCCGCTGCCGCCGCTGCTGCTGCTCCTATGAAATTGTCATTGATTTCATATGGAGTTTTGGGTCGACCATCAACCACAATTTCACTGCCTGCATTTATAAAACGATTCGTTTCGTACCACAGCTGTTGGGAAATCAAAAACGATTGAAAATTTAATGAAAACTCATTGTTTTTTAGGCGCGTGGCCAATAACAGAAATTTATTTATACTCACATAACCGCCCATTATGAAATTCTGTAAATTAGCCTCTTCGATTTCATCTTCCTGAACGGGTCGTATCTTTTTTAGCCAAGCGACCACATCGGATAAGGGCTCTAGCCAGCCACTAAAATTGGGACCAGCATGAACCTGGAGAATAAAAAAAGAGCGTTCCATTAATTAGAGAAAGTTTTTGTTGGGATTGGAAAATAATCAAATATTTTTTTATCAAGATAAAAATGTTACTGAACCTTAAGCTATTTAATATTAGAAGTCATCTTGAATAGCTGAAACTATAATTTAACGTTTAATATAACAAATACTTTAAGATATAATTGATATGATTAAGATAAATTGATCCAATAAGAAAATATTCAAAGCAGACTGCAGAGCTACTTGTAAAAGATGGGAATAACAATCACCCAACTATGTCGATATTGCGATGAAAAGGAGAATCCTCTGACCATGTAGCAGCACACTGAGATGCTCAAATAAGGCAGAGACAACAGATTCTGAAAAAAAAATACTGCTCGCATCCCGCAACGAGAAATAGTGTATAAGTGTCTGCCTTCTATCATTGATTAATCAAGTTGGGCAGAACCAAGTAATGCTTTTATGGTCTTTAAGTTGAAAAACGTTATTCGAATTGAAGAAGTAGAGGAAAAGAGGTAACAGTCACTAGGATGTATATCAAGCTACAGCAAAATTAAAAACCTTTCAGATTTAAACTGTCTAATCTACTGACTTTGAGTTGATACACATATCAGAGCGGTAAACCCAATCAATCTTTTTACGATTTGGTAGTTCGAGCCCAAATGTGTAACCAATGGTTAAAGTTCGGGAATTTTAGGTTCCAGGTTTTTTGGGAGGAAGCTTAGCTTTATCCAATTTAGATAGAAATCAATTTTTGTGCCTAATATTCAACATTATATCATTGTATTATATCATGATATTCAGCTTTGTTGTTCTCAATTCCACTTCCTGACATCAGTTATTACGATAGTTTTTCTTAAGATTGAAATCCGTTTTTCCTTAGAGATGCGGGTTTCAAACGGAAAAGATTCAGTTTCCGATCCGTCTTTGACCCGTTTTCGCTATCGAGAAAGTGTCGAGAACGGATCCAAAAACGTGTTTCAAAAACTTTCTAGAAAATGTCGAAAATGGATCCGTTCTCGAGGTCGATTGTCGGGTGGGTACACACAAAATAATAATAAAGGATCATTCTTTGGACAATTTTAGATATTTTCGTATCTTGAAGCAGTCGTCTGTAATGTTGGACTATTTACAAATAGTTAAATTGCGGACACCTGGCAGACCCAAAGAAACTTGGAAAGGACGTTCGGTATAAAAGCGGAAAGCATCGGGAAAAGTTTGGTAGAATTGAAAGCGAGAGTGTGCTGGAAGAAAAGAGTTGTTGAAGCCCTATATCCCATACGGAATTAAAGTTATAAGAAGAAGCTTGGAAACGTCTGTATAATATTTTAAATAAAAAACCATTGTTCTTTTGGATAGATTTCGAGTCTTTGTCTCACCATATACAAGAGATATAAAAAAAAATTTGGTTAAGAGTGTCTATAATTTTGTTGAACCGAACCGAAAGCTTAGGATCGAAATCAAAGTAAGAATTTCGGGATCAAAATGAGGGGCCGCCTTCACAACAATTTCTTTTAAAGTGAAGGAAAAATATCAAGGATCAATGTTGCAAGACGGTCCAAAACCGAACCCGTTCGAATCGGTCCGGCTTGAGTATCTTGAATCATACCATAACTATATATTAATGACCACACGATTCGGTTAAAAATTAATATTAATATTCTCACCAATTTTATTGCATTATAGCGTAATTTAAAATTGTAAAATTATTTAAAAAGCATCGCAACGTGGCGGCACTTATTGCGTCCGTAGTTATAAACCGATTTTGATGAATCAAAGTGCAACCGACGCAGAGTTGTCATTATTATGGACCCAATCATATTTCATAATACACTAAAGTACAAAAACAAACTCCCAAAATCGATTTGGCATTTTTCAAAATTATGATTGAAATAGGGGCCCGAATTACATCTGTACTGAATCTAACGCCGTTTATTTTTTCCATTTCAGATGATCCGAAGTGGAGTTTTCCGTGCAGCCAGCAGCAACTTTTAAGGCCGACAACTTTTTGAACAGCCCTCGTACAAAGGAAAAAAAATGTATTTATTTCAATCAATGTTCTTTATACAATAAAAAAATCAGAATGTAAATAACTATTTCCGTTTTCAAATAAGATTTTTTTTTAAAAAGGTCCAAAAACAGCCTTCCAAGCAGCAATACCCCCTTAATTTAACTTTATGACGGGTTCAAGTTTTCTTCGAATTTCATTTGTTGCAGCTTTGCCAAGAATCCTTATTTGTTATTTATTTAATCTTAAATGCTAATTTTCATGCAATTTTCCTTTATAAAGCCTAAAATTATTAATTCCGCTTAAGCAACTGCTGGCGCCATCTATTGACAGCTGAGCTGCTAAACTGTGCTACTGAACTTGTATAACAAGTTGAAATGGTGTAAAATAAGTGTAAGAAAGGTGTAAAATTAAACTAAAGTGACGAAAATTTCCATCAAGATACTTTGATTCTCTATAATCAAACTCAAGTTAGTTATGGAACAGCGAATTAAAGTATTTTGAACAATTTCGTTGCAAACAGGCAAGTCAAATTGGCTTAACGTTTATGTTAGTTCCACAGTGCCAACGACTTGGCGCCACTGAGAAGTGTAGAATTGAAATGTAGATATGATGTAAGTGCTATGTAGATGTTAATTCAAATTGGTAACGGAATTTGATGTTTAGAAGAAAGAAAATTTAAATTTTAATTTAAAAATATTTTATAATTGAATTTATGGAAAATATTAGGTATTTTTAAGTTAAAGTTTTTATTTCATTTACATGTTTTCATTTCAAACATAACCAAAATTTTCGCTCGGATTTATAATTAATTTCAACTTTTTATAAATTTAAGTGTGGAAATTAATAACACTTAGCTGTTAAATTGAATTGTTTATTAAAGTAGTTGGCTTTTAGATTTTTAATTTTTTAATAAGTGGTCATTGGCTAAGTTTAATTTCTGTAATTTCATAAGGCCAACTATAGCAAAATTCACACAGGAAAGTAATTTGCCTAAATGATGTCAGATGTTGTATGACTTAAAACTAAAGCTACCGTTCCATTCACAAATAATTTGTTCAAATATGGCCAAAAAGTGTACTATTTAGGCTTTTTAAACCAAATTTGTGCAAAATTTTTTTCTGTGTGAACTTAGCTTTAGGTACATTTTCAATTGTTTATGTGAATTTTGACCATTTTCAACTCGTTTTTGAAGTTCAATTTGGATGTCATTTTAAAAGATAAAATGATCCTGCACCGAAAACAAATGCATTTCCCCTTTAGACAACTACCCCTAGTCATGCCAGGACTACAGGAATCATTTACAACCTTATTTTCACTCGCTCTCTCTTTACTAGCATTTACACTTCAGACTTCAACCTAAATGTTTGCCCACCCTCTTGTAAGCAAACCGCAACTTGAACTGACTTTAGCTCCCATAAAATATAAAGTTTATATTTCACATATATATTATATATGTATATATACTTGTCCATATATACCTACATATATGTATATATTTCACTGCACCAGCCACGGGGCCAGGGCACTTGAAACGTTGTTAACTTAATTTTTGGAGCGTGCACACATATGCTCTCCATACTCTCCAGACTCTCCCACTCAACCGCACACACACACACACACACACCACCAACCACTTAATAAAGAGTAAAAACTGTAAAATGCCGTTTTTCCAAATGACTTGATAGACAAGAGGCTGACGGCGGCTGCAGCGTTGCGCATACGCAAAGTCATTGTGCACTTTTTTTGTGTGCTGTTTTTGTTTAAATACCCGTTACTCGTGGAGTAAAAAGGGTATACTAAAGTCGTGCAAACGTATGTAACAGGCAGAAGGAAGCATCACCGACCGCATAAAGTATATACATATATTCTTGATCAGCCAGGTATCTGTATGATCACCTGGATCTCGTAGACTAAAAGAGCTAGAGCAACCAAATTTTGCATGTAGACTGCTTTTGTGTGTACTCAGATCAAGCTTATTTCAAATTTTGGCCATGCTCCCTCTCGCCCCACAATAAAATATTATACTCATATTTTGCAGTGTAGTGTATGTGCCCAAAATCTACAATCTCTGAAATTTTCATAAAGATCGGATAATAAATGGCCGAGTTATACATGTTATAAAATCGTTGCATACTTTTTGGCGCCGCATGTGACATTAATGTTAATGCTCTGTTAACTTACATAAGGAAAGGCCATACAGCATTAATTTCTCTGAGTAACGGGTATATTTTAGTCGGGCAGGATCAACTTTAATCTACGCTCTCGTTGGTTTTATTTTCGGCGTCGCAGCGTCTAAGGCAAATCACAGCAACAACAGCAGCAGTAGCAGCAGTCAAAGATTTGTGTAAATTATGCGTATTTGTTGTTGTTGTTGTTCATGTGGCAGCTACATGGCGCTGCTGCTTTTATTTTGTATACAAAAACTGTTGGCGGTTTTTCCAGTTTCCTCTTTTGTTTACTGCACAATTTTTTTTTTATATTTTGGTTTTTTTTTTGCTGTATTGACCTTGGGCAAAGTGAGAAAACTTGAGGCAATTGGTGGTATTTAAAGTTGGGGTGTGTTGTGGTTTAATTAATTGAAGTTTTTATAAAAATGTGTTAGAATATGTTTAGAACTTAATAAAAAGGGGAAAACTTTGATGAGAAGATTTGTACCATATATCGATGTGCTATCAAAAATGTTATCAAAACTAAAGATCAGAGAGATTTAATTTCATGAGAAGGCCGAATACATTCAAAATGGAAAAAGTCAAGGCAAAATAATTAAAAGTTAAGAGCAGGGAATCAAACGAAACAGAATTTCGGTTCCGGTTCTGGAATATGTTAATATCCAAAAATGAATATTTCAAAATATTCTTTCCAAATGGATGCCGAAATCATTTTAATATCATTCCTTTTGTGTACGTACTGAATCTTTTATTTCAGTAAACGGTTCTGATTTGTTTCCAATTTAATTCGGCTTTCGCTGGTTTCGGTTCAAAAAAATTACACTATTAAGGCCTTACTTTTTACCGTATTTCTTAAATTTGGTACATTTTTTTCATTAAACATTAACAATTGAGTCAAAGTTGTTGTCGCTGTAAGCTGCTAGTACAAAAGTACCAGTAACTAGATCGTAAACCTATGGTTCAATTAAAAAACTGGGTATGAGGTGATGCTCACATAAGCTCTATTTATCAGAATTTAAGGGCCACATCCCGGGTTTTTAAAACAGTTTGATTTTGTCTATAGTTATGTGAGTTTTGTTATGTGAGAAAGTTGTTGCAAATTGTATGTTCTTTTATTGATATTATGAGACAATTGTGCTTAGGTCTCACCGAAAACAAAAAATGGGAAAGAAGTGAAAAATGTCTTTTTTGATCGTACATAACTTGAAAACTATTGCCCGAACAGAAAATTTGTGAAAACAAAAAGAAAGTTAATGTTTAATATCTTTAACTTCGTCTTTGGAAATTTTTGTCTAAAAGCAATAGTTTCAGAGTTATGGACCAATTCGCGTTTAGCAATATAGCGGCCGTTCCCAATGCCACAATTCGACAAAAATTTGAACTTAAGCCATTTAGACAGTCGCCTACCACATATCAAAAATTTGGCTGGTCTTTATTTCATGTATGAATATGCTCTTTTTTGTCTAACTTGACTGGACTAATATTTTCATACAACAATTGCATAGTTTCATCCCGCCTCGAACATCTAATGAAAAAGTTTTTTCTTTGATTAAAACTTTACACCCGACCACAGCTCTTGCTGTTCCAGCATTGCAGTAATTATGCCATGAAAAGCTTCTCAAACTGCCGTTCGGATTCGGCGTTAAACTGTAGGTCCCTTTCTGCTGTGTGCTAAAATTAGAAGCGCACAAGAAAGGACCAAGAGCTTTGAATCTGTGTCATCTTGACAAGCTGATTTTACTTTACACAAAAAATTTTCTAATATGGGTTTCAGTCCCAGTTCTGGTTCTGAGTTATCATCGGTTCCATATAAAGTTCCGGTTCTGTTTCTGGTTTGATTTACAGGCTTAAAGTCGAATTCCGCTTAAGCCTTACTTGTTAACTAAGATTTTCAGAGTCTCGATATTCTTTTCCCCACAAAAAACCAAGAAAAGTCTATCGCAACCTGTTAGAGTATTAGGAATTGCTCTAACCTATGACTTCTATTGACTTTTACTACTATCAAGACACTACTTATAGTAAATAGATACCATTTCACATAAAAACTCGCCCATTTTTATTTAGTAGCTGATAAACTGGCGGCCCCCAGAACTGTTTGATCAAAAATATTAATTTTAACTGTCTTTTGGGTGAAGAAAAAAAATAATTTGCATTTTAAATATTTTGCTTTTTGAATTCGAATATGTCTTCCGCTTTTGACGTTCGTTATTGTCGTTAAAAAATAGAAATGAAAAAGAAGCAACCTTTACCGTCACCTGAACACTTAATAAGCAAGGCATCAAGCCTATCCACTCAGATAAATTCTATTTCATATAGCAAGTAGGACACGAGTCCACATAAATGGAGCTAGATGTAATCTCTGGGATCTAATATTAGCGCTGAAGAACAAGCGATTTTGGTTCCATATGCGTAATCTATAATATCTATTAATCTTTGGCTTTACCCACGGAACTCATCCTTGATTTTAGAAATGTGTTAAGTTAATGACAAAAAAGCAAGTGAGAGCCACGCCCCTAGTTCTTTCAGACAGGGTTAATTCCGCTGATTCAGTACATACCTATTAGAGATGAATGGTACGGAAAATCTATTTTAATTGTAGCAGAACTTTGTTCATATACAAAAACTGATTCCCGATCTATCTATTGTATTTGCTAAGAGCTACAAATTTAAGTATGTTGAATTCTTACACATTTTTATCTGCCTTTTTTTATGTCTCTACTAAGCAAACTCCAAGCTTACTTAAGATCTTGCCAAAGTAAGGAAAAATCAGTTCGGTTGCTCGCTGCTCTTTGAGAATCAGAGATCGATATACCTCTGATTGAGAAACTGAATGACAAGTTCTGGAAACCTTTGCTTCAACTCTTACTAACGTTCTCTCCCCTAAAATTTCTCATATATAATTGTAGCAGATTAACTCATCTGGCTAACACTCGCACATATCTTTGATTATTTAACACGGAAGCTGTCATCTGAGGCAGCCACTAAAAGATAAGATCATCCAGTTCTTCAACGCGGGTATAACAAGACTAAATCTTTATAGATCTGTTGACAGTTATTTGAGCTGAATTCCAAGTTGTAGTTGTTGTTGTTGTCGCATTGCCTTAATCCCTCTGCCCAGCTCCGTTCACACATGAAAGACAGACAAACATGTCCTTGCCAGCGTACATTTCTATTCATAACTTTATTATTATTATAAAATAAAGAAGCCACAACGAAATTTTTGCTCGCAAAAAAAAAAAATAATAACATGTCACAGTCAATGGCCAAGAAAAATATTTACGCGCCAGAGATAATCTTCAAAAGTGTTGGGTTCACACACCGAACTGGCTTCAAATTGCCAGATCCATATGAAAACGGTAGCAGATAGGCCCAAAGACACGGCCAATGTATCTGTCAAAACGGAAATGTGAACGAGAAGAAAAGTGCGCTTGATTTGAGGATCATCCAGAAAAAGGGAAGGGATCGGCAATGGGATCAGATGTTTGCAGTTTCGCAGCATTTTGGCTCGAGTGGCAAAACAATATTTTTGTAGCAAATACCTGAATGCCCGCACTAGGTAGGCGAGCTCCCTTTTTGCACAAATTGTCAACAGCCACTAGGCGCGATAATTTGATTGGATTGTCTGTCAGTTTGTCTGTTTCGTCGCTGTGCAGAGGGTTCGTCGAGGATCAGGGCGCAAAAGTGTCAGTTGACTGACTGACTGACAATCAATCGAAGGGTTCAGGCTCGTCCCAAACTAATTGGAATCATCAGCCGGCCTCAACTTAAGCCTCATTTAGGGGTACACTTTGTGGATTTTGGTCCTGGTTGCACGCCTCGGTGGTGCAAAAAAAAAAAAAATTAGCTCTGGCCAGGGATTAGGCACATTTGACTGACAATTGAGCCTACCAATAATCAAATATATTTCCAATCGTTTGATTTTCTATAGAAAACACCCAAAAAAAGAGGAAAGTAATTGAAACATTTTTGTGCAATTTTCGCATCAGCTTTGATGGGATTAGATTTCACATAAAAAAATATGAGGAAACGGTAATTTGAGAACAAGAGAAAAATGGGGAAAAATTGCTACCACATGCGAAAGGCTTAAGGGGTGGCCCTGACTACTTTAGGTGTGAACAGTTCCGATTTGTAACTTCCGTCAAAAAGTTTGCTATTTTTAGCTTAAACTTACTCAAGACTCACTCTTTCACTTAGAGAAAACTCAAGTTATTACGTACTTGAAACAAGAATTTTCATTGCCAAAGTTCAATGAGGTGGGGTATTCTTGATTTAAGCACGAAATTCTTTATTCAAGCACAAATTACTTTCTTGACAGTATTTCATTTCAACTTCAGAGCATTAAAGCAAAGCCAAAAGTGTTTCTATTTATATGAAATGCTCTCAGGAAAGTAATTTTCTATGGTTCTGAGTACTAACCTTTAAGTGAGTTTGTACATGCATGTTCCGGAATTGTTTTAGGAACTTAATGAGCTCAGTATTAGCCTATCTTAGAATAAACTAAGTCCCGAATGATCTTTCTTTGAGGGCGAATAATGCTTAAATGAAAAACTTTGATACTAAATAAAAACAAAAATACTTCAGAATTCTGCTCTAAGATCAGTCCCGAGTTTTGCTTTAGTCTATCCCGATTTATTCTTGAATGTATATTGAGTTGATCTTGAAACGAAAACCAATTAAACAATATTAAAGCCTTGCAGTTTCTAGCTGGCTCGAGGTCTTGATCTATTCAGCAGGCACACAAAACAACAGACAAAGGAGGCTTAGTACATCGGACAGCCGTTTCATGAGGGACCAAATCCTCACTCATCAGCGATCTTCAGCCTGAAATGTCTATCAAATGAGCAGTCTCTCCATGACAGAGACGGAAAAACTGTTTGGGAGTTCCAAAGCAGCATGCGCGCAAACACCAAGAAAGACAACCTAAAACAGACAGGTGATGGAAAAGCCAGCATAAAGACTGGTAAATAAAACTGCAAAGCTGCTATTATCAAGCGGAGCCCAATGTTTTGGTGTATGGCGACTACTGGCCGCGGAGCATAACGTCCCTCTTGACCTCCAAAACCACTGATCATGGACTGAAGCGCACAATTCAATACTGTAGCGAGTAGCCGAAGGCAATCGAGTAAAATTCATCGAGCAGGCCCGGAGAAGCAAGAGCAGGATGTTGTACAAACAACTGGATTTCTCATTATGCGAAAGGAACTATTTCAACGATCGCTATAGTTTAAAAGTAATCTCGCAAATATTTCGTGATCTGATGGCACTGAACTTCAAGAGATGGAATCTTTAATGAGTGCACGCTGTGCAATATGCATGAAAAAGAAGACTGACGGGAAACTTATGTCAATGTCAACATAATGTTCTGGAAATTTACAGAACAAAATATATCTACTACTACTCTACTTCTAAGTAGGCTGAAAAATCGCTGAAGCTTGATAACTAGAGGGCCTGGACTCTAAGATGGCACCCCCATCACCAGGATAGGCGAGTAGGGCCAGCGACCCTACTTTCTGGACAGAACTAGCTACTGAAACATCATTGATGCCCTATGTCCCACAAGGGATCGGAACTAGAAGAAGAAGACTACTCTACTTCTACTACTACCATTTAGTTGATCTTGACCTTTAAAGTTCAGAGTAGATAGTCTCTCGGTTTTCAATGTTTCTTTTTGTGCAAGCTAAGATCGATTACTTATTATTACTTTCAGTGCGAAATGATCTTTATTTGATACATTTCTTACCTGATTCAAATTTTTTTGAATTTATGAACGATCGTTCTGCAAGAAGTTCCTAGTCTCGTCAAGTTTTGTCGGAAGTTGTTTTTGAGTAATTGTTTAGATCAGGGGTGCCGCGTGTCGCATCAGACAGCCAGCAACGCGTATAGGACAGCAATTAAGCAACAACGTAGGTTTTTTCTTCTTTTCTTTGGTTAAAAAATACGTGTGGTTGCTGCTTGATTCTGTTTGGTTCAAAGTTGTTTGTGCAAAAAAATAGTTTATTTGTGTTAGTGACTGCACGAGCATTAGGTGCTGTTGGGCACCCCTGCTTTAGATAAACTGGAAATCGAAAAAAATATTTTCCTGCTATGATTGGCAAACGAATTTCATAAAGATTAAGTTAATCAAAAAATTCGAGCTCAATTAAATCCCAAAGTAGGATCACCTTAAGCATGTTCGAGATAGATTTGGTCACAGAAAGATTTTGCTCTTCCATTCCTTTCTTCGAAAAGGTCTCCGAACTCACAACCTTACAGCTTTGCACTGATCACTAATGGCATGGCATCTCATCACACAGCACCATAGCACATGATTGTTGCCCCATGTCTGAAATGCTATTTTTACTTTTCCCCTAAAAGCTTGTACTGAGTAGAATGTCCTGTAAATCAAGATTGAATGGGATTACTCCAAGAAAAAAGATTGAATTTATCTCGCCCTTTTTTCTGTGTAGCCACTCGCTGCAGTAACAGGTGATGAATCTTGTAATCTTCAAATCAATTCTTCTCAAGAACCCTTCCACACTTCGGATGGTCAATTTGAATCATCATATATATACGATTGCTTGCCAGAAGTTTTTGAATAATTTAGGAAAAACCGAAAATGAAATCTTTTTTATATTGGCTCACTCAAAACAGCGATGGCTTTGCCGAAGTAATACAACAGTGTGTGTTAGAGAGAGACAGAGAGCCTCTCTTCTTGGGGAACCCTGATCCAAAGCAGAGGCCGGCGCGTCGCTATGTACTGGGCATAGGCAAGCTCTCATAAGCAGCGCAGTCGGCTCACACACAGTATAAGCAGTATAAGCGCTGCTGCGCTGCGTGCTCGGTTCTTGTTTAGCTGCGTCGCGACGCAGTCGTTGCTACTGAAATTGAGAGCAATTTGAATCAGTTTTTGCTGTGCTCTCACACACACCAACGCAAAAATGTGATTGGTTTGTCTCCCGGCCCTTGATCTTAAGAAACACATTGCCATGGTAACATTTTACGTTACAGAAGAGGTAATAGATTCCAGAAATAGATTTGGTGTATTCATGGCTAACTTTTTAAAAAACCATAGTCAAATTCATTCAAAGAAAATCTATTGTTCTTTCACTACAAGGCTAGCGCACCGCTATTAACAGTTTGCGTAAAGCTACAGTCGATCTTCTTTTTTGCAATAATATGGCTTTTCCCTCACTGTTCATACATAAAACTGTTTACTCACCTTCCAAGCCAACTGAGGATCACTGCGCTGGTGGGTGAGTTTGACGGGAAACGGACCGTAGCGTGTGCCACGATGTAAATTTGTCTTGGCATAGACGCCATTATCACGTATATCCAAATCACAGACAGGTTCACGCAGACGTGCCATTCGTTGGAAAAATTGCTCCGCCTGCGTTGTGTCATTTAATAAGTGCTGCATATTGGCCACAGCAGAGCCGTTACTGCAATCGTTGGCAGGTGGCAACGTGGGCGGCGGTGGCTGCTGCCGTTGCAGCTGCTGTTGCGGCTCCAGTGGCGGGGTGGTTGATGTGACTCCAGTGGGTGGCAAATGATGGCGTCCAAATGTATCCTCTGGTCTGCCACCAACCTGATGGCTGGGCGGTATGGGACCAAAGGCTCCTTGACTCCTAGTGCTGAGATCCAAATGATGGTGATGGTGATGATGATGATGACGCACTACACTCGGATCGAAGTCGTCACCGTTAGAGCCTGTTGGCGGGGGTAAAGATAGGCGATTAGAATTTCTTGATTTTCCAGGTAGTAACACTTGAGGTGGTCTAATCCTAATCAGTTGCCTGTCATGTCACAGAAAATAGAATGTAGCATAGATAAAGGCTGCTCAAGTTTGTCACATCGTACAGTGATAATCTCTGTCTTCCACTCGGTATTCTATTTTGCAATCACCCATCAAAAGTCCAAATGACAGACAGTCCATACATCTGTTGGCCAAGTGTGGTCTTCTTATCGTGTGTACATGTGTCTTATTAGTGGAACGACTGTTTGGTATTCACCTGTAAAACTTATTCGATTACCACAAAGCAGCCTGAGCAAATAGTTTAAGCCAAATATCTGCTTAAAACTATTTCAACTATTTAGTTTACTTTTGATATTAAGTTTTTGTTTTTATTGTTTTCTGATAGGTTCTGTATTCACTTTCAGATTGATGTGACTTGTGCTACTTTTGCCGATCAAATAGATAGAAAGACAATGTGTCTCATTGACTAGACATTCAATTGACATTAGAGGCAATGAATGGGCTGTTTAATTTCAATTGTTATAAATTAGCCAAGTTTTTAGAAATCAAAGCATTGCCGAGGTATTTGTGTTCAGACAGCGAAAACTTGTGTAATTTAATCGCATTTTGAGAGTTTTTGTTAATCTATACGCAGCTAAATGCAGCTTTTGTTAATCAAAATGCAGCTTAAAGAGAGACCTGATATAATAAAATGCGTACAGTTTATCACGTAGGTTCAGGCCCGTCGAGAGGGGAGGGGGACCCAATTTGCGAACTGTTGACGATTTCTCCTCGGGCCCGAACTTCTGAGAGGGGCTGGATTTTGGTCGAAAACTTAAATAAACTATGTACAACATGAGAAAAACACCCCAAGCAGATGCTTGGCTGCTAATGTTGATCAAGAAGACCTGCACGAGTAGGGTTTAAAATCAGTTCGGACTGGATTCTTATCCTAGTCAACAATTCATCTATTCAATCTACTCGATTCGAATAAAACAGCTGAGATCAAACAGATCTTATAAGCAAAGAAAGCTCAGCTCAGCTAAATGATCAAATAGTTCATTAATTTAAAACATTGAAAGCAATTGTCCCAGTAGTAAGGCTCGCTGTGGCTATTACGCTTACTGGCTTATAGATTTAAAGAGGAAAGGAGAATATATCGGACTCGCTGTCAACGCTTTGTCAACTGTCTGGGTCCAATACTTTTGATTAAATAGGAGAACACGGTGTTCTTCATATTGTGGCAGGCGCTATTCCAGTATCACTCTCAATAATGGAAGTAACGGAGGAGTCGACACGAGACGAAGAGATAATGGACGCAATGACTTGCCTAGCCGGAAATAACTGGGAGTCAGCAACATCGAACAGACTATATCCTTTCCGGTTTGAGCTGTCGACGGTGGGTAATATATTGCTATGCGGAACGCGGATTGTCGTGGCCAGGACTCTAAGACCAAGAGTTTTAGAATTAGCCCTCCAAGGACATCCGGGGGGAACAGCGTTGAAACGAAGACTAAGAACGAAGGTGTGTTGGCCACTGAAAGACCGCGAAGCAGAGAAAGAAGTAAGGGAATGCATGGACTGTATCATAGTGGCACAGGCAGAAAATCTGGCCAGGTTTCCCAACAAACCCGTGGCTATGCGTTGCGACTGATTTGCTCAGACCACCACTTCCGAACGGCAAATACATGCTAGTGTCCTGAATATCTCTAGAGAATTTGGATTCGGTTGGTTTGCAAATCGCTCGAGAAATCCGTCGGTGTCCCAGAACTTCGAGAGATTTCGTTTTCTTCGAAAGTCAAGCTGGAAAGTTTAGTTAAAAGGTGTGTGTATAATATTATGATCCTACTACAAAAACAGTGCTAAATTGCGTGGTTGGTTTGCCAAAATCTCCCAACAAAATACAATAGGTGTGAAACCAACCGAAAGAGATTTCTGGGACGACGCCGTATGAGTAGCTTTGAAAATGAGTTTTCAGCTAATCGCTCTATTTTTCTACCCAACGGATGAATTCTCGAAAGATTGATAAGCAGTCATTGATGAATTTTCATAAAGATCTTTGAAAATCAGTTTGATATCCTGAAAAGCCCTCTTTTCAACTTTAGAAGAAAATTTCCAGAATTAAATAATCACAAATTCCATATTTTTGTAAGTGAAGTTTTAGAAATGAGTTTGGAGCCTATCAATTTGAAAAATGTTCCATCCAGGAGTTGAATTTTTCCGAAAATTGGTATGCAGTCAGTGTTGAATTTTCATACAAATCTTAGAAGATTGAGTTTGAACCTGATCCGCTGAAAAACAATAGAGTTTCATGCAACTGTTTTATTAAAATTTTGAACATTTTCCAATAGAATTTTCCAAAAATAGGATCTTACACCTTACTTTTAGCTTTAGTTTAATCTATCTCTTATGGTTTGGGCTATGAGCTAGTCCCCAGTCGGTCGGGTTGAACTAAGCCAGCAACCCTCAGAACCGCACCACAAATTGCCCCCTCCAATTATTTATTTATTTTGTATTGTGATAGTTTCTTGTTGTACAACCTACCTACCGCCTTATTTAAACACTTGAAACTAAATCGTAATTTGAGCTGTTAGACAAAATATGACAGCGCGTCCAAGTGCCAGTTTAGAGATAACACGCAAACAGAAATCGAAAACGGACACGAGGCCCCAAAAAAAAAAAAAAAAAGATACTGGCCAGCCAGTCAATGGTCAACAGTAACAACCGTAAAACAAGAACACACACAGGCGATAAGTATCTACCATATAAATAAGTCGCACACACAAAACAAAACACAACCATAAACAGACAAACAATGAGTAAGGTGGTTTGCAATGCCTAACCGAAAATAGTACGCACATTTCGCACATCCTTGGCACACGCTATTTACACTCAGCATCCTCGTCCTAGTTCTGTCTGCCGGCGGCTTCACACTAGCCAGCGAAATGTTTTTGAAGTGCCCTCAAGAGCCGCCTCTTCTCGCACCTTCTCTCAAGTGTTCTTTCTGTCCTGTACACATTCTACTTGATTTACTTGATTTGACAACTAGTTACAAATTTTATTGTTCGAAACCATTATTCACTTTTACTTAAGCACATGTGTTTCTTTTTGTGTTTTGTGTTGCTAATTAGTTTTTTGGGTAATCACATTTGGGATGTGTTTTAAAAATAACCTTCTAAAAAGTGGGACACAAAAAAAGTTGGGATTTAGCTGATAAAATTGATTAAAAATAGAAATAGGTTAGATTTGATAATAGCTGCTGGTAACGATTTACATTCATTCACATGAGGATGATGCATGCAAGATGCATTTTATATTTAAAGTATTAAGAAATTGGGCACTTGGTTTTATGATAGCCTGAGAAGGGTAAACAATAGTATCTAAGAAGTAGTATATTCCATTAAGCACTAAAATGTCAATAACAATAAGCTACCTCTGCTAAAACCGAAATTTAGAGAAACCCTTTAAAAGAAGCATGGATACTGCTAAAGTTCCATTTTTTTCTCTAAGCAGAGACTTTTTAAAATTTAATGTAACTTATCTTTGTAACAGATGATTGGGTCTTATTCATTTCGCTATTCGCTTTAGGTTTAAGATTGTCCAAATGTATGTAACAGCAAGAAGGGACCATCTCACATCCCATAAGGTAATTAAATTCTTGATCAGCATTAACAGCCGAGTCCATATATCCATGTCCGTCTGTTTGTCCGCTGTATGAACGCACAGATCTCACTGGTGTTTTTATATTGGTACTTTTCATATTTCCAGGCATTTCAAGTTTATTTTCAACTTTTACCACGCCCCCGCAGTTTCAAAAAATCGTAATTTCTCCATACAGTTTTGCAGATACATGGTTCCTACTTTTAAGACATTTTTAGTAATCTGGATTATTTATCGATGTGCCAAAGAAGTGGTAATGCTGGAATGAACATTTCCATAATTAGGGACAATTTTAGTCAGAATATTTCAGACAGACAGAATACTCGTATGAATGAATTCGCAGCACATCGACTTTTGTATGTTTACGAAAAATTGCTCCAATAATTTTCCTTAAAAATGGAAAGAGTCATTCCAGCCTAAAGATCTTATGAAAAATGAAACAAATGTTTCATTAAGTGTTTTCATAAAGATTTTTCTATATATTTTTCAATTTACTTAAATAAAAATAATTTTAAAAAATGATAAGTTCCTAAAATGAGGTTCAACTTATTGTGAATGAAAATCCATTTAAAAACCGAGAAGGCTCAGCTTACTTCGTGGAAATTTTTATACAAGTGCTCACCTTATTCCGACAAAATTTTTTAGAATCCACTTAAAAGCGTATGTAACTTACAATAGCCGAGCTAAAGAATCGAAAACAAAAGGGTCTATCCACTTAGACCCATTTTCAGAACGATCGTTCCTATGGCAGCCTTAGGATATGGTATTCCGAATCCGACCTTATCTGTTCAAAAGCATATATTTTTAATAGTATCCGAGTTTTGAATCGCTAACATTAAAAACAAAAATGGTTTTCTCAATAAGACCACTCGGACCAATCGGTTGGATCGTTGCTATTGCAGCTTTGAGATATAGTCATCTGATCCCCACGACCTCTTGCACAGCAGGAAATCGCAATAACCGCTGCACCACACCCGGCCAAAGAATTCTGATCACGAATCTGTTTTCGGAAATAGTCCAGCACGTCACGATTTCTTGTAATTTGAGATTGAAATTGCTTAAAATGTATTTTTTGATCCATTTTAGAAACGTTTTATGGGAAACCTATACTATTGTTTTAACTTTTTTTGACATTACAGTACAGTATTGTTCTTTAGTTTTAAATTAAACTATGGCAAGCAGTTCTGCGATTTTTTTAAGCGAAGATATACCACTTTGAATACAAGTGCTTAGAACAATTAAATTGTCTAATACCCAAAACTATGCTATGCAAAATCACAATTCTTATGAAAATTTTAAACCACTTCCGTTGTCTACCCATGGGCGGTACAAAATATGCTTAGTTGGAGCACATGTATTCAAAATGGTTTATCTTCGCTTAAGAAAATCATAAAATATTTTGGAATTCTTTATTTTAATATTAAGAATTAATACTTTAAGACAATATCAAAGTAAACCAAATAAAACCAAAAGGAAACCAACAATTCGTTCACAAAAAGTGACAAATTATGCATTTTAGGTAACTTTAAGCTCAAATTACCAAAATACGTGACGTATTGGACCATTTCCGAAAACTGATTCGTGATCAGCCCACAAAAATCAACTAGAATCACCATTAACCCTTCTCTTAATTGGACTTTGTAGCCTAGTATTATTTTTAAACCTAAGCTGTTATCTCTATTTTTATCTAAAAACTCGTAGAATGTTTTGGTATAATTATAATATGTAGCTTCCAAACAACTAATTCCTAAGAATGGTACAAAATAAGCAAATCATAGGGGAAGATGGGGTGTTGTGAGCCACCTGAATATTGGCCCAAAGCAAAAATAAATAACAGCTTTTTGTTTATGTCAAGTTTCTCTCTTCTTATTACCTTACTTTCGACCAGCAACCTATCAGTCCACACGTGTTTTGGGTTTGTTGCGCCAATCAAAAAAAAGTGATGTATGGTGTGTTGTGAGCCACCGGAATTTGTCTCTGCAGTTTTGACTTTCGAATAAAATGTTGTAATGATACCTTAAAAGGCAGAAGCAAAACGCTCCAAAGAGGACAAAAACATTAAAAAAGTATGGCAAACAAGAAAACAGCCACCAGCATAACGTGCTCGTAAATATAAGAAAACAAGGCGGCTGTCGATTTTACATTGATATATTTTTATTCAGATTATAAGTAAAATTTTTATTTTTTTATTTAATAAAGAATAACTACCAAAAAAAACGAATTTTCAACTTTTAAACGGGTGGCTCACAACACCCCACTAATTATTGAAATGTCAAAAAGTTACTTTTTTTTCATAATAATATGAAAAACCAAACATTTTTTCCCAAAAACTAATGATGAGCAAAGCTCTCTGCATCTTTTAACTAAAATACAAAACTTACAGAATGAAAAAATATTGATTTTTGGCAAAGTTATGTTCGAAAAACCTTACTATGATCAAAACACCCCATCTGTCCCTACGTATTTGCGTTTTTAACAAAAAAATTTATCTGGATCTCAACTGGTCCTTGCCACCCTAGTAAAATTGCCAGAAGTTCTAATACCAAGAACTGAAGCTCGATAGACAAACTTAACACTTGATAACAGTTATGGAAAGCTAGCTTACAGGAAAACTCACCAAATTTAGTTGAATTGAAATCTATGGTGTCTGATCAATAGTTTTATAAGCTAGTTAGATTACTGATAGAATATTTGCCTTCAGGCCAATGTCAGGCCGTTTTTTGTTCTTCTGGCAAGTTTGCCTTTTATGGTACATCCATTCTTAGCTTGTGCGTTACGAAATATTCAAAAAAATTCAATATCGTTCGATAGTCATTTAAGGAGAAATAATTGTTATAAGAAAAATTTCCAGTTGCATGATAAAGTGTGTTACAATTATACCGCAAAACAGCGATTCGTTGATATCGGTTTTAGTGCTCGAATTGGAGAAATGAGAATGGTTCGTTAACCGTTTTGAACCTTCAAACTTCAACCAAACCAAAAGTATTCCCTCTTGGCTTAGTCTTAGTTCCGATTCCGACTCTGAACCTTTACCTTATGCTTGAGCTAAGGATATTAAAAAAGTTTTTGCTTTCCTTTGGTAAACCATTTAATTTCCTTTATTTTGATTTACTGGATCAAACTTTTAATACGACTTTTAGTCTAAAAACTTCTTAAGTTTTGCCAATTTGCCATCTGTGATTCGGTTATACTAACATGTCTTCAACTCTTTGCTTTGGGTTATTCTCAAGGGTTTCCACAAAAAAACACTTTATCTTATTTTTCTTTTGTTGAATCAACTTTTCAGTCTATTATTTAATTTTTGTGTATTGATTTTTTTCGGGGAATTTCTCTGCGTTTATCATGCTAACACAACAAACAGTAAAAGATCATTTAGTTCGGATTCTCAGAACTATTTAGGTTAGGTTTTTGCATCTTAGAATTTAAAGATAAAACGGTTCTGATAGGAAAAGTATCAATTAAACTTTATGCCTAATTAGTGATGGTGAGTGCTGCGTTTTTTTGTTTTTTGTATTCTTGAGCTGATCTATTCCTATTTTAAAATTTGTTGTGACGGTCGAAGGTTCTTGGAAATATTTTGCTGGAATAAAATAATCTTAAAATCTGTGCGTACGTTTTTTCATGAGGCTGTAACTTTTCACACCAATGACGATTCCGCTTAACAAAAAATGGTAATTTTATTGTTATATTATAGTTCATTTAAGTAAGTAGTTCCAGTCTTAGTAGATTCAAATCTAATTTAGATTTGATTTAATTCCACTCTAAAAAAGTTTCTAACATTCTAACATAAGCCAATTCTTAAGATCAAGACTTGTTCAAGTTCACTTTACTGACTTTTTCCTAAGACTATTGAACTTTTTTACTAAATTGAATAAAATGCTGCATCCAATTAAATTTGATACACATTTCCAAGGGCCTTAAGTCAATTTATATGGCTTTTAGTTAAGTCCGATGTTGGTTAAATACAGTTTCATTATCCGCACAGTGCTTCCATTTTTCACTTTGCCACTTCAACTAAATTCAGTTCTTAAAACTCACAGTTCGATTAAGATAATTGACACAATTTGTTGTACACAACCAACCTGATATGACATATCGATCGAATAGCATGATTAGGATTTACAATTTTAGTTATTTTTTTTTGTAATTATCACAATAAACAAATGCAAATGCAATTTTGTGTTAAGAATTCACGCGACGCGGCATGTTCCATTGGACAAGTTTACGCTGCGTATGAGTGTTTTTTTGTTTGGTTTGTCGATTTCTTGTAATTATTTTTATTTTATTTTTTTTTTTTGTTTGGTGTCGTCTCTATCTGCCGGTTGTCTCCGCAAGACTGAGTACCCCGAACGGATACGCAACGCTGGCAGCAAAGAAGGAACGATAGCGCAAAAATCAAAGAACACAGTGAAACGAACGTTGGCGACGACGCCGGCAGCGACTGCGACTGTGATTCCGATTGCGAGCGCGCACAGCAACGAACTGAATTGACTAGAGAAATGATGATGGGCCTCAGTCTCAGCCAGAGCCAGCCAGGCAGCCAGATGGGAATGGTAAGCATCTCTTTGGTTGGTTGTTGCCGACTTTGGTGGTGGGCCAACAACAACTCCAACTACTGTGGATGATCGAGCAAGGATGATGATGACGGCGATGATGACCAAGTGTCTTCCCAAGGCAAACAGTAGGGGATGAAAAGCGGCTGCCGCAGCAGCTGGGCAAGAGAGACAGAGCATGAGAGAGTTGTGCATCGCATCCCTCTCTCATTCTCAATTTCCCATCTGCCTCTCCGGTGCTCTGCTGGTGGTTACTCTCACTCACTCTCCACGTGAAATCTGTGTCAGTTTCCCAAGGACCACACTCATTATTATCAAACTCAAACTTCGTTTGGGCTATTCTGATACGAATCCTGAGGGCACAACCGAATGTTCTCTCTCTCTGCTGGGATTTTCCTATCAGAATGCTCTATGTATCTTTGAGATACATAGACAGTTGTTGAGGGAGGAGCCAACAGGATAATAGGGCGGGCACATCTTCACATTCATTATGCACAACGAAAGATACAGCCACACACAGAGGCTGTTCTGCTCTCACACACACACACACACAACCCCCCATACACACACAATATGTTTGTTTGTTTGCGGTTGGCCTCCCACCTCAGTCAGACAGTGGCAAGTTGCTGGCTTGTGGTTGCCATATCCTTAACATCCAGGTTGGGGGTGGCGTGGGGTTGGTGGCAGTCAACCAACCTGCGTCTGTTCCAAAGCGTGCGCAATAAGCACACATTAGGCTAATGGCTCGGTGTGGGTGTAGACTCTGTGTGTGTGTGTGTGTGTGCTGGCCACAAAACTCACGGCTATAATTGAAAGCGACGACGACTTTTAGCCTGCGGCTGGCTGGCAAAAAGTGTGCGGGCTGCTTCCTCACTTTTGCCTTAGTTGCTGTTGCGCTTTTTTTTTATTTTTCTTTTTTGGGCACCCCCAGCAAGTGGGAACTGTTTTCTTTAGGTGGTTGTGTACAAAAGGGGTGCATGGAATTTTGGTTTTGTTTGCAACTTAATTTTTGTATCTGTCGTTTAACTTTGCTTAGGCACTGGGAGAAGTTAAATGGCTTTTCTGAACAATTTTGTTTTAGAGTCAGGAAAAAGGGTGCCAAACATTAATGTCTTTTGAATTTTTATAAGGAATATTTATAGTTTGACTTTAAAGTTTAAACCTAATGCTAAAATATTAAAACAAAACAGTCATAAAATAATTGGAAACTCACTACAATTTATTCATTTAAAAATTTCCTTATTTCTGCATAAAATTTTAAATTTGGTAAATATCCAACGATGTCAAGGGAAAAGCACATAAATAATTGGATATTCCTGATTTTGAAGTATGTCAAAATGTACATTATGATAAGTCTTTCGAATGTGTACTTGAATTTTTTGTGATAAATATAATAAGCTGTGGCTTTATGGTTCAACCGCAATGTGTATGGATGCTGATTATTTTCATATCTTTAACATTCTTCCTCCACGTGCCAGTCAATGGAAGAAATGCAGATGTTGCGCCCAAAAAATTAGTTTAATAATGAGATTTAATGATAAAGTATAAAATATTGGAAAGTTTTCAAGCTTTGTAGGTTTTTAATCATTATATGAATTTTCAGAAAGACGTCTGCAAAACTTTCAGTTGAATCGGTCCGATGACTTAGAAGATATCTCATACAGAGCATTGTCCTAGCTTCGACATATCGCTCACTAACTTCAAGACAGTCAAATCTCAAAATAAACAATTTTGTGTAAAAAGCCTTAATACAGGCTGATGAAAGCTGCTACCAAAAAAAATTGAATAACTTTTTTTCTATTGGATGAATATACCTAATTTTTTTTTTGGCTCTGTAGATTGATCTTTAAATTTATGGAAAATGGATAGTTGGACACTGAAACAAGAATTTGGATTTTCCGCCGCTATCACGCCCTGGAGTCCGTAGTTTCGGTTCATAGAGAGTATAGGCGCACGTTTGGCGCCAGATGGACCTTAATGAGACATGTTAACAATTTTGCCGAGCGTGGGACAGTCGAAAGAAGACCTTACCATCGAAACCATACAGTTCGGACGGACTGCTGCCATACAAAACACTTCCAGAGTTTCGACAAGGATCTTTGCTCAAATGGGTATAAGCAGACAGTAATTGCAGTCAATTATGCACAATGATTTGAACTTATTCCCGATTCGCTTGGAATTTTGCCAGAAGATGCTACAAATGGTGGAAGAGGACGAAAACTGAACTGTCTTTTTATATCTGACGAGGCCCATTTCGACTTAAACGGCAGCATAAACAAATAAAACAGTCGAATATGGAGTGCTTCCAACCCACAGATACTTCATGAGACGAAATTTTATCCACTTCGTGTCACAGAGTGGTCTGCAGTTTCATCACGCTGCATTGTCGTGCCCTACTTCTTCTAAGAAAACGGTCACACCGTTACTGGTGACCGTAACTTGAGCATGCTGAGAGAGTTTTTCTACCCAGAATTACGCCAAAAGAGAATTCCTTTCAACTCTGGGTGTTTTCAGCAAGATGGTGCAACTCCTCTCATAGCCCAGCCGACTATGACAGAATTTCGACGAAAATTTCCCAATAAGTTGATATCCAGAAACTCCACATTCCGTTAGCACCCCAGGTCGCTGCACCTGACTTTTTCTTGTGGGGTTATTGCAAACAGGAAGTCAACAAAACAATACGGACAAATTTGAATGAACTAAAGCAATCCTTTTGAGCAACAATTGCGGCTATTCCGGTCTCAACTCTCCACGCAGTAATGAACAACTTTTTGATAAGATACTGCACATGCATCAACGAGCAGGGGTGGCATTGAAATTCCATTATTTTTAAAACTAATTAAGCTATATTTAATAAAATTGAATAAGCTTTAACATGAAATACAGAAAAATAAATTCCATACACTGAAAAAAAAGTTATTTGAGTTTCTTAATGTAGCAATATTCATCAGCCACCCTGTATAACGATTATTTCATGTTTTACATGTATGGGACAAAAACTTCTATTACTTACAGGTAGATCAAGTTTACTTTCAATTTTTGACACGCCCCCTCCAGCCTCCGCATCTCATATCTCCTACAGTTTTATAGATTGAAGGTTCGTACCTCCCGGACATATTTAAAAAATTCGGATTATTTATCGATCCGCAAAAGAAATGGTTATAAGAAAACAAACAATTATGGGCAGCACTTCACAGGTACAGGTTACTTGTTTTTTAGTAAAACTGAAGGTTTGATGGTGAGTCTATATGGTTTTCGTATTTAAAACACGAATCTGTTTTCCGAAATGGTCCATCACATCTAGGTTTCTAGTAATTTGAGCTTACAATTGCTTATGATTTCCATTACTACCCTTATTATACTCATTTTATGGGATCCTATCAGGGATTAATCCCTAAACCAGTCTCAGATCCGGTACCGGTTCCGGTACGTTCCGAAATGAATGTTTCTGTTAAAGGTTTTATTTCGATTTTTAAACTATTTCGGTGTTCGGTTCCGAAAAGATATCCGAATTAATGTTTCGGTATACCGGTAAGTACCGGTACAAGTATTAATTCAACTTATTTTATCCGTGTGTTATACACTGTGTTATAAAACGAATCGAAAGTCTGCATAACAGAATCAAAAGTCTTACATTTAATAAATGTCACATTTTAGAGACTACTCCAAATTGTGTGCTATTTTTCAATGTTAACATGTAAATACGCTGACTTGAATATCAAGTCAAAACTATTTTTGAAAAGGATTTTGTTTGAGTCTTGGCCTTCTTTTATATAAATCTGAGGTGATTTTGCCTCAGCTTTGCCACAAGCATAGGAGGTAGACAGAAAACACTCAAAGTTGTTCTTGTGATTTGCTTTGGTTAGTGCTATGCGCAGTGACTGTGAGTCCCTATGCTCGCGGGCAATGATCAAGTCAACTACCACTAAGCGCTGTGCGCATTGGACGTGGGCACCCCTGATATAAGTCAATCTATCAGCAATTCGTCAATCTCATTTTAACAAGTGAGTGGAAGTCAAATTGAAAGAAGGTTGAGCCAAATTGTGTTCCCATTGTTGTTCAAGCATAAGCACTCTGCAAAGTTAAACTTAAGCCGAAACATTACCGGTACTAACGTTTCGGTTTCGGTGTAAAAATAAGAGCATCTTCCAATAGGGTGACTTCTTTTGGCCCACCTTGTATAAACGCACCATTATACATTTTTAATGAACTGTCAATGTTAAAACGTTAGTTAAGTCAACATGTTCATCATGGTAATGTTCACGAAACAGAAACGTTTGGAAATTATTTAAAATTACTACCGAAATACTGACTCGGTGGTCGCAATAATCGTTCCATGCTCCGTATTAATCGTTCCACTCAACAGGCTGGGGTGTATTGGACGAAATACGGCAGCAAATTGGAGAAATTCTAACGTGCGTTCATATAAAGATACCAAATTGTTATGTCCTTAATGGAAAACCCTTTACACTAGAAAGATCCGACGGTCGGTGGCAACCAGAGTCGTCAAAATATGATCAACCAATTTTTTGGTCACTCGCTCGCTCAATCTCTGAACAGAACACCAATTTTTACTTTCTTTTTACTGCCTGTAAAACGACAACACTATTTGCGATCTCTGGTGTCAACACCATAAAGTGTAATATTAAAAAAAAAAAATATTTAAAAATAACCAATAAATGGCTAATAAGATTCAGGCAGCATATTTTTCTATGGTGGACGAAGCTCCAAAAGCGTGGCAATAATCTAAGACCGATGAAAGCATTTTACGTCATTAAGCTCGACTATAAAACTAACCGAACCGAATCATTTTGTTTTGCGGGTTTAGCACACGAATTCGATTCGCAGTTATATTATATAATACTTTGATTTTAACAGCGTAGAGATCTGAAGTCGATCACCTCTCATTTGCTAGTGTATTTTACACTCTGCAAAGGGTAGACTATAGCAAGGTCCATCCCTTACCCTAACTAGAAATGTTAAGAACGTCTTATTTGGACCATAAAGTAGGACCGGTTAAACCAATTTTTTAAAAGTCGAAACATCCGAAACTCAATACTTTAACCATCCCAGACAAAAGAGCCACGTCTATCCGTATGTTTGTCCGTATGAACAAACAAAGCTCATAGATAGTAAGAGTTAGAGGCTCGACATGTATGGTACATAACCTTCTTATACCTGTACTTGAATGCAGATCAATTTTATTAATTTTTGACACGCCCCCACAAATATTTATTGATCCACCAACGGATTGGAAAAGAGTTACTAGCAAAACTGCAAAAATATCCATTGCACGATTTCCAGTATCCATTTAGACCGGATATGTCTGTAATATACTTTCATCATCTAATAGAACTGAAAAATCATCCAAAGGATATGAAAAATGATCATCCCTTGGTTGATTTCAGCTCCGTTGGATGATAAAAGGATATTAAAGAAATATTCAGTCCAAATGGATATTTTTTTTGGATCTTTTTTTTCTGTGTGCAGCAGCAAAATACATTTCTGAGCATACACTTTCTATGGTACCAAAGTAAATTACAGACGGGCTTGACCGACTTTCTTAGCCGGTACAAAGATACGAACACTTTCAAAAGGAGTAATACGCGAGTACTGAATGAACCTAAACCATGCTAGTTTCCGTTTACTACGCTTATACATATATGAACATTGGATTGAATAATAAGTTGATGAAGGTCATTCAATTATCTACATGATAAGCAATAGTGGACACAGTTTGTGCTTAAGCAACATTTTTTGCGTTCTCTTTTGTTAGAGTATAACAAGAAAGACTGTTTATCAGAGGCACAGGAAAGCCTGGCAGAATCTTTTAATTTTGGACTTTTGCTCAAAATATGTTGAAATTAAGATTGACAGTTTCTAAAGTTATACCAGTCTTTTCTCTTATCTAAATTCTTTACTGTACGAGTAAAAAGAGTATAGCTCGAGAATAAACATACATTTTTAATAAGCAACAGTAGCCGAGTCCAACTATCCCTGCACTTTTAGCAGTTAGTCTGTCTATCCGATCCTGGATTTTAGATATGTAAAAAGATATGTAAAAAGATTAAGGGAATAAACTTAAAACGATAGTGCAGTTTTTAGAACGGTAGAGCGGAGTGGTTGAACGGACCTTCATTTTTAAGCCAACTAGTTAAAACACATTACATGAACGTCTGGTATAAGCTGCTAACTTTGGTAAAGATAAAGGGTATATCACAGTCTTGTTTCTTTATATGTTCATGCAAATTTTCAACTCTTTTTCCCACACTCAAACCTTTTAACCCAAATAACTATTACAAGTAAGACAAGAGCAAATAAAAATGTTGTAACTGTCTTTGAATTTTCTTGCACTCTCATTGTGATTGGGGTCATAAATTTGTTTCACTTGTTATTTATTTGCATGAGGACTATGCCACTTAGGGGCAATCCCCCTAATAGTATGCACCCAAGCGATGACAACAATACGAATGTGATAAAACGCGATCATAAAATATGAATTCGACAATAGAGGCAGACATATTCGTAGTCGGTATTCATATCTGCAACTCTCGCCTATCTATTTGCGTTTGTCAAACAGCAGCAGTCAATTAGGACCTCAACTCACACACACACACAGACACATTTCTGGATACGGGTGCGAGTTCGACTTGGCATTATGTCATCGTCACCATCAACCAGGGGGCGCTTAAGGGTTGAAAGGGTCTGTCTGTGGGCTCAGCTAATAGCGTTAAATTAAAACAACATAATCGACAACGACGCACGTTGCGCCCTTGTCACATAATTTTACACATTTTGTTGGGTTTGGCGTGAAGCCCAAAAGATAGAAAAGGCATTGGAATGGATGATTCTTTATTTGCATTTCGCTTTGGTTTTGCTTAGGCAAGTCAATGGCTTGTCATTTCAATGGGATATCAGTTGAGACACATAATTCATGAGCCAAACACGCCTCAAAAAGTCAAAAAAGGGTAACATGATTATCAATTTGTTCAGAAATAACCATGAATAATATGAATGATAAAATGTAACATCTTTTTTTTTTATCAGTGCCCAAGAATGCCTTTAGAGGTTCCTGAACATGTGGAATTTATGTATTTCTATAAAAAAAAATGAGATCGGGTAGAAATTATGCAGAAATTTGTAACATTGAAAGTCAAATTTTATGACAAATTTGATTTATCTTATGCGTTGTGACAGAATAAAATGAATCATGGTTTATCACGGCCTGTCTTTTCTTTTAGTCGCAATATCAAGTGCTGAATAACATCAACTCATATACTAAAATTTGGTCGAAATCATTATAACAAAACGAGCATTTGCAGAGTATTAAATCTTCGGCACAGCCGCAGTCCTAGATTAAGCCTTCTCAGTTATTTCTCTGTGTTGTAGTTTTAGTACGCGAACTTGCATCATAAAAAAATGGAAAATTTAATATTGGATAAGACAATAAACATCGGAATCTTCCGATAAGTCAAGTGACAATTTATGAAAAGGCTAAGAATTTATTTATAGTATTGAATGGCAAAGTTTTCGAAGAAGGCCTTCTCTTAATTCAACCAGCGTTTGGTTTCAAAAACCGTTAAAAACTTTCATTTTAAATTCAACCGACAACAATATCTTAAAAACTGATTGTTGATTGGAAATCAGTATAAAAGATGCTATAAAGGCTATCGATCAGTAGTTCAAAGAAGATCAGAAACATTGAGCAAGTTCTAAAAAAGGAGTATGGCCTGACTGCGTGTGATCCTAGTCAACATTTTATGAAACTACTGATCACATTCGTGTCACTTTCGATTCCTCTGTCCGATTAAAATATACATAAGAGCGCTCGATTTCGGATCATAAATGATGCTTAGATTTGAAGAGTCACTTTTAAGCGATTTTTCTGATCATTTTCATGAGCCATTTTAGAGTGTTTTTTGAATTTGAATGAAATTTATCTCTTGTTAATCATTAAAAGTCATTAAAAATAATCATCTAGGTGATTTTTGTTAAAATGAGTCCAAACGCTAAGTTGGATGACTTAGCATCTGTAAAGAAACTGACTGGTGCATTTGGTAAAGGCAGCTTTTGAAGACTTCACGATAAATGATACTGAACAGCTTATGAATTTGGATAGAGAAACTTATAGAGATGAGCAAACACCAAGACAAGGATACACATAAAAATGGTTATGTTGGAAAGCAAATTACCGTTGAGCTTATGAATTGATTGATTAACAGTCCATTTCTGACGAAATTATTGTGCTGTAATCCCAACAACAAACCGCAACAGCATCTGTTGGAAAATGCATAACGGAACCGAAAACCGCAAAAGATAGCGGTTTGGTTCATTTCGTTAACCAGTTCAATGCCGCAGCGACTAATCCACTATTCGCACTATTTATAGTATTTTGCAATAAAAAATAATTAGAAGAGAAGTTGGAAGTAGTAGGCAAGCAAACATTATGACCGGCCAAGCTGTCAGAAAGCTAACCCAACTGTTTAACAACAAAGACAACATAAGTCAACGAGATGAAGCCAGAAAATTAAATTGCAGCCATCAACACATCAGTAAAGTGCTGAAAAAGAATAATATTGTTGCCAGACGTGAGCAAAGAGCACCAGGTTACACACCTGAACAGTTAAATCTCAATGTCGGTGGATGTGCCACCAATATCGTGGCAAACTCTTTGTTTTGGACGATGAAAGTTACTTTGGTCTGGGTCGCAGCCATGTACCGGTAAATAGTGTTTTTTACACCTCCGATGTATCGTCCAAACCTGTTGATGTGAAATATAAGTTCAACCAAAAGTTTGAGCCCAAAGTTATGCTTTACATTGCAATCTCTGAGAGGGGCATATCGAAGCCGTGGTTCAAGCCAAGTGGCATTGCAGTCAACAAGGAAGTGTACATAAACGAGTGTTTAAAGAAGGTTTTGATTCCATTTTTAAGGGAAAATCATTTCGATAATAATTATGTTTTGTGGCCTGACAAAGCCTCTTCTCATGCTAAAATGACGACGGGTTTCCTTAGCAGCAAAGACATCCCTTTTGTACCAAAGGAACGGAACCCAAAAAACTTGCCGCACTGTCGACCAATTGAAAATTTTTTTGCTGCAGTTTACAAAGAACTGACCAACAGGATTCGCTTATGTATCCGGAAATACGACCCCAAGGTCGTACAAGCCGCCTGCGGAGACATTTTCCGGAGTGGCTGATAACGGTCCTTTCGACCAAATTCATTGATGCAATTCTTTTGTAAATGTAGTCATAAATAAACTGTCAAATTATCATAAAGATCCGTTGAGAATTTTGGTTATGGCGGCATTTTAAAGTTTGTGCAGATTTTTAGTTGTCACCCGTTAGGGTATATAAAGTTTGTGCAAAAGTATGTAACAAGCAGATGTAATCGTCTCCGACCCTTAAAAGTAAACATATTCTTGATCAGCATCAATAGCCGTGTCGATTTAGCCATGTCCGTCTGTCCGTATGAACAAACAGATCTCAGAGATGGTAAGAGAGAGAGAGGTTTGACATGTATGGGACAAAAACTTCTTATACTTGCGGGCAGATTAAGTTTATTTTCATTTTTGGCCACGCCTCCTCCCGCCCCTTAAATTAAAAAAAAAAAACTTCATATCTTCCAAAGTTTTATAAATAAATGGTTCGTACCTTCTGGTCATATTTAGTAACCGGAATGGTAACGAGTCGAGTTATAGGGAAAAACAAACTGTTATGGGCAGCACTACACACACCTTAACTCAAACTTTGGGAGGTACAGAGTATTTTATAGTCGGGCTAGACCGAATTTCTTACTTGTTCCAACTAAGTCTTAAAGCCCATCAAAATGTCAGGCTACCGACGGGTTCGAGTGTTCTCCTGTACACGCCCATTTCCTTCAATTGTCGTCTCTTTTCAAAAATTGTTGAATATATCTGTTATCGTTCTGCATTCTTTGCGTGGAAATTGCAGATCAAATTGTAAGAGTTTCATGAATAATCTTAAAATCTAACTAAACCGAGGAATAAATATATCTTACTAATATTATAAATGTGTAAGTTCCCAGATCACGCTGAAATGACTGAACGAATTTGGACGAAATTTTGCAAACAGATAGTTGATAATCTGAAATATTCTGTAGGCTATTTAACTAGAAAAACCGCAAAAATTACCAAATGTTCAATTTTTCATATGAGCATCGAACAGAATAGCTTTAACTCTAAAAAGTAACAATAAAATAAACTTCAAGCAATTAAAAAAATTTAATTTTGTGATATTCTAAAATGTGCTAGGAAAACCAAAGTCTTATTTTTCGCAAACCTCAAAAAGAGCACGTCGGATGAGTGTAATGAAAAGTCAAGAAACTTCTTCGCAAGCGAAACTCAGGAGAATGCAACAGGTAAGCTCTAAAGGCGATCAGGGAGCAAGCGAATAGTCGACGGCAGATGGGAAAATTGAGCGGCGGGCCAGGTTAATATGTGCAAAAACGTCCGAGCAGGCTAGCAATCGATGGCAGCAATTTGCTGAACACATTGAATTCTAGAGAGCTGTTGATACAGCAGTGGAAACAGAAGGTCGGAGACACGCTGGTGCTGAAATACTTGATGTGTTTTTAAGCTCGCTGGAATTTTCAAATTTTTCAAATGAATTTCGATTATTTTGAAAACTTGATAAATGGCAATTGTAACCGCTTAAATCGGAACTGTTCAGAAAATCACGAAATTATGAAAAATTATATTTGAGCTCAAGATAAGAAGACGGGTTAATAAGCGGATGATGTAAATCGAACAGTTCGGAAGATCGCCAAATTTGCCAAATTCTAATAAAAGTTTAATTATAATGAAGAAGCTATAGATGACCGCGCTAGACGGGTAAATAGGAGGTGTAGATCGAAAAAGTCGCGAAATAGGCTCTACTTTCTTATGCGTTCAGTTTATTATGATGACCCCGAGTGGTACGGGTGGTAAATATTTAGCTATTTTATTTATCAATCATGAAACTTTATAACGAGCTTAGATTCAAACAAGAAGGGGAGCTGTAGTTGAGTGCCCCGCCTCCAAAATACCCTGTTCCCTTGATTTCTTGTGTTTTCACAGCTGATGATGCTGGCCACCCCGCTCCATAAAGCAAAATGATTTTCCTTCGATCTTATTGAACTTTTCTGAATAGGTAGCCTGTTTTTGGTGGTTAAAGGGGGGAGGGAGAGAAATTTTCTAGTTCTGAAGCAAACTGGATCTGGGTATGATATAAACCACATGCAAGAATTTGTATCTCTATCTCTTATAATCTTTGAGATCGACGCGTCCATACAGATATGGTAGATAGACAGTTTTTTTGCGGTTAAAGGGGGTAGGTGGCCAAATTTTCCAAATCTAAAAAAACTTGATATGGGTATGGTATACACTGTATACTATACAGTTACCTACATGCAAATTTGTGGCTCTATCTCTTATAGTTTCTGAGATCGGCGCGTTCATACAGACGGACAGACTGACAGAAGGACATGGCTATATCGGCTTGGCTGTTGATGCTGATACGAGAATTGTTTTTGGGTTGAAATTTGGTCGGAAGAGATTTCTGGGACACCTCCGATTAAGAAGTCCATAATTTTTGAACCACTAAGTCAACCGAATCGAAACCGCAAAGGTTGTCAAAAGTCTTCCATGGACCACTATAGCAAACCCGTCTTAATTTCCAAGCGGTTTGCATCCTTGACTTTAATGCTTAATATTTGAATGTTTAGAGATCCATTTCACCAAATAAACTTTAAAAGCTTAAGTCGTGTCTATCCTTTGAGGTGTAACTACGAACTTGTTTGGAAGTGGGAAGTAGGAGAGCTTCAGATAAATAAAGATTCCAATCTTTAACAAATGACATTGACATTTACGTTTTGTTTGAACCTCTGCTTCTGGTTGTTTTGCAAAAATTTAGATTTATTGGCTATGAGATATTACAACGTGGTCATAACTTGACGTAGTGGAATTGTTAATTGATAACTGGGCATTATCTAGGGAAGAAAACCTTAAAGCTATACCGTCGGGTATTTCCGCTCAAATTTGCTACTTGGCACCTCAACTGCTGCATTTGAATTTTTGCGCGCCAAAATGTTTAATTCTGCCCATGTTTTACTCATGTCCTGAGGCTCCTCCACCGCTCTCTGTGCTGAACTTAAACACTTCCTTTTTTTTTAGACTCGAAGTGAGTTCTATTCAAACTCAGTGGCTCGGCTCTTTTTTTGTCTTTCCATGACGACGACGACTGTCGGCTATAATTAACTCAGCTGGATGGCTGATCTTTGACTTTAACTGTCTGACAATGGTTTAAGGCTTAGGGGATATGCCAGAAGCAGCTTTTATATGTGCTTGAAGAAATCAAA
Organism: Lordiphosa collinella; assembly: GCA_018904265.1. NCBI lineage: Eukaryota > Metazoa > Arthropoda > Insecta > Diptera > Drosophilidae > Lordiphosa > Lordiphosa collinella. The sequence goes on along the minus strand of JAEIFV010000044.1, from coordinate 63,243 downwards.
AGTCGTCTGCGTTCTTTGTTCGCGCTCGAGTGGCCCATAGTGTAGGAATGCCCCTTGAACCAAAACCAATGTATGTATATCAGCGTCTGCTGATCTTGTAAAAACCTTGCGATTTCAATTGTGTGTCTTATTGACATGCCAGGACTTCGACTGCTGTTCCATTGTTCCCACTCGAGGCAAGCGGAAGTCCTTCGTTCTACCCCCAAAAACCAAGTTCACGTTTTCGTTCTCATTCCCAAGTCAAATGTTGTTCAAGTACAGAGACAGACTGTTAGGGTCAGGAGTGTATATAATTATAACGAGGTCAAATGCTCTAACCGTTAGCATTTGCAAGATGCCGATGATGCTGCTGCTGCACCGGGGCCAGGGGCGTGATCAGACATCGTAACTTAATACGTACCAAAGCTGCACGCGCCCTCAATTTGCAATGTGCAGCGGAAGTGGCCCAAGCAGAAGATCAGTTTTATTTTTTTGGATTCATTTCCTGCCTTTGGCACACTTTCGTTTACATCTGCCTATGGATTTCTAGGGGTGGTTGTCTAACCTCAAATGTCTATATTTTGTAATTGCAAATGTCACTCACATGTAACCCTTTTTTATTTGCAGAGATCTTCAGGTATACTGCAATTTTTTTCTTATTTTTATTTTTTGCACTTCACTTTTTAATTAGCGTGAGAAATATATCAATTTTTGCACAATTTCGGATGATTTTTGCTTGATCTCTGCTCATTTATCACACGGCTTAAAGCAAACACGAGGGCTGCACATTTTGCCGACGCTTCCACCATACAACAAATTGTCACAAACTAGGCGATTAGCCTGCCGCACTACAATTGATCGTCGCCGTCGCGACGTAGCCCTCTTCTCTCTATTCAAGTAGCAGCGTTGGCGTTAGCAGCAGCGGCGCTACGCCCCCAACAAGCGATTCATTTAAGTGACAAAACATAAAAATAATGGGAATAGCAACAGAGACTGAGACGAAACCTCCCGAAAAATGAACACGAAACCTCTCGACAATCGTTTCTGAAGTACCCATGATATCAACAAATGGTCGTCGAGCTTCAATCGACTCCTAAGCATCGTCTATCGTCACGTCGTCTTCGTTGTCGCTCGGACACCCGGCCAAATGGGAGCTCATAAAACTCGGGCTGTGATCGTCTTTGTACTATGCACTCTCTGTGTGGTTCTGTTTTGCTATCTGGAGCAAAGTTACTTATTGTACTACTATCTATTTTCGAAAATGAAAATAAACACATTTATGGGGAATAATATGAGGACGAGTAAACACTGAAAGAAATCAAAAGAGGTTCAAATGCAAGCAATTCGTAGGAAGACGTTCTAGCTACACCTATCTGGCAATTAATGAATGGAAACCCTATCTGACTAACTCTATCTTTACTAGTTTTGCTATCGCTTGAAATTATCAAGTAATTGCCATGTTTATAGTTATTGCGAATGATAGTTTAATTATATTATATTACTTGTCACCTTCTCCTTCAATAGATAATGGTCAATTATCAATTAAAAATGTGTTGATACTTTGTATCCTGTTACGTCTAGATATGAAGTCAGGTAACAATTTGTAAAGTATAGAATGAGAGAAGAGTAATGAATGGAAAGGCCGTCCGGTATTTACAAAACAATTTATTGTCAGCCTTCAGAGGCGATTCAGAGGACCGAGAGAAATACAAGTAAAAATGAAGGCCAGGCGGTCGCCTGTTAAATACACTGTACCTTGCGAAAGTGAATGATCGTAGTTATGTGTGTATTTTGTTGCTGCAGTAGCAATAAAAAGCAGCGCTGCTATTGCGGTGTCGCTACGAACTTTCTTCTGCTCATAACTTTACTATGGTTCATCCGATATTTACCAATCCTTTGCCGGATCGATAAATAACTCTGATATCTAACTTATCTAAAAGGTTAAAAAAATTGGCAAAAATAAACCTGAACTGCCTGCAAGTAAGTATATGAAATTTTTGTTTTTTATATTTCGAACCTTTATTTCTGACCTTCTCTAAGAATAGTCTTCACAGTCTCGAACTTTGGCCGACTAATAAATTTTTTTTTTCTGTGCAGAATTCATCAAAGACAGGTGTGCCTACTCCAACGCCTATTAAACAAGGCTGCAAACCGGTCCTGAATCGGTTCGGGTTTTTGGGGTCTCTTGAACCAGAACATGAACCATACGATTGCAGCTTATGACATTCCAAACCTGAACCCGAACCGGACCTTATCTGTTTGACAAAGAATTCGAGTCAAAAAACTTTTTAGTAGAGACGCTGGCTTAAACCTAAACTCGGCATATTTTGAGTTTAAAATAGAAATTAAAGCAAATGTCACGTTTTTCATACTGCAAAAGAAGTTGTATTCCATTTTCATAGATATGAAACATAAGGAAGAGAACGTTAAGTATACAAAATACTAATGACCATGGTCTGACGGCTTCCCAGAAACCATTTTATAAAATTTCAGATCACATTCGAGTCTTTTTCGAGACCTACGTTTGATTTTAATAGTTTCCTGATCATAATTGATGCTTTTGTCGGGAGAAAAGGGAACTCCCAGCCGCGAATCTACTTGAAGAGTCGAAAAACTAGTTCGAGTGAGGAAAACATTTTTGTTTTTAATGAAAGTATAATTTAACACATTTCCACAAAGTCTTATCAAAATCGGATGACTATAGCAAATAGCTGCAGTATGAATGATCGGTCGAAAAGAAAGTTCTAGTGAGAAAAACTTTTTTGTTTTAAATGGGATCGCCTCCAAATTTCGTAATTAACAGTTTATTATGCTTTTCCATGATTTCACCAAGTTTGTTCGAAATCAGACATCTATATAGTATAGATCCCATAGAAAAGTAAGGTCCAAAAAGTAGTCTTAGTTAAAAAAAAAACCTTTTTTGTTTTCAATGGAAGCTGCAAGGATATAAAAAACTTCGGTCGAGCCGAAGTTAACTTTCCCCTATTTTTCTAACTTAGACTTCTTTTCGAACCTTTCGCTTCTATGGGAGCTATACTAAATAGATGTCCGATTTCGACCAAACTTAGTGGTATCATGGAAAAGCATAACAAACTAACAATTACGAAAATTGGCGGCGATCCCATTTAAAACAAATAAGTTTTCTCAATAAAACTTCTTTTTCGACCGATCATTCGTACAGCAGCTATCAGCTATAGTCATCCGATTTTGACGAAACTTTGTAAAATTGTGTGAAAGTATATAGAATAAGTATATGCCAATGATAAGGACGATTCCATTGAAAACAAACAAGTTTTTCTCACTAGAACTAGTATTTCGACCGACTGTTTCTAGGGCAGCTATATGCTATAGTCAAAATCGGATTAGCTTAAGCATTAAGATTGTCTGAGAACTGGCTCAAGCTAAGAGACCAGCTTAAAGTCTTAGCAACCGTTTTTTAAATGGAGTTGACACCCAGCTAAATCGATTTAGCTTATCTGAGTACTATGCTTTATGCAAGACGATGATGTCGATAAATTTTCCATTATACCATTATTATTTCTACATAAATATACGGGACAATTCCTAACGAAAGAAAGAGGAGTAAAAACTACTTAGAGCGATGCTACAATCAATCGCTCGAAGACCAACGAGGTTTCTTTAAAAAGTATCCCAAACACAATTTGTTCTCTCAATCTCTAGACTTGCGTGCTTCTAATTTTCTTACAAGAGGAAAGGCACCAAAAGTTTAAAGAGAGACGATTACAATAAATTTCATAAACGAAGGCCAAAAAAGGACAGATTTGTGAGTTTTTTTTTTAGTATTTTGTTGCTGGTTCATTACAAGTTACCAGCCTTCTTTGCTGTTTTTAAAAACGAAAACATATTAGAGTCTCTACCACCCATTGCATACTTAGGGTCACCAGCAATAAAAAGGATATTTTTGGATTCTTACACAAGTGCTAAAAGAGGTATATCTCCATTGAAAAAAATCGCAGAATTGTTTGAGATGGTTCATTTCAAAGCTAAGGAGTGGTACTTTCCGATGGTATCAAAGAGAGTCCAAACAATAGAATGGATTTCCCGAAAAAACGCTCCTAAAAAGGGTCAAAATAGGCACTTTTAGCAACTTTTAGCACAAATTACTAAACATCTCGACGTGATGGACAATTTCTGAAAACTCAGTCTTGCTTAGCACACGAAAATCATCTAGAAGATACTGGACCTTGTTGCCTAGTGTTTTCAAGCCTAAATGCAAAATTTTACCTTTTTCAGTGCTGAAATCAAGAAAAACATAAAGTCCGGGGTCTATTAATGTACAAAAGGTTGGAATAAAATTGCCCAATCCATACTTTTGAAAAAAATTCACAAAAAAGATGATTTTTTTAAGCTGAAATATAATCTTCGGCCGACCCAAGGTTAGTTTTCGCCTATTTTTGCGATTGTGCTAGCACAACTTTTTAACTTAATTTAACTAAATTTTTTATTTCGGTACTAGCCCAACGCTACTGTTACATAATTACGATAAATTAGCTCTAAAAATTGACTCCGGGTAGACCTTTTTCGGAAATGCCCATATGGAGTTATAAATTTCAATCAGAACCTAAAAAATTAAAACTGGAATAAAATGAAAACAGCAGCTAACCAGACCAAACCTAGTCGTTTGCGGTGCTGGCAGTACTTACTTTTGCCATTTCTTTAATATATTTTGTAATATCTACACCTTCTATTTACTCGTATTTGGTTACCTTCCATCGAATCTTCATGAGAGTCAAAACTCTAATGAGAATCATGCCAATTTCGTGATTTTTTGACCGTTTGATCCAACCAAGTATTAACATTACTTAGCATCGTCATCTAAACATCAAGCGCTTACATAAATACTCATGTCAGTGGCGTACGCAGGAGGGGAGGGGGCGTTGAACGCCCCCGTGAATATAAATTTTCATGCTAAATAATAGACTAAAAAAGACTAAAGACTAGACTAAAGAAAAATTCTGTAAGACCCCCATGAAATGATCCTGCGTACGCCACTGACTCATATGATAATTGGCCAAATTCGCGGTTTTTTCCACCATTTAAATTAAACCTAAATCTACAAACTTACTTTCACATACAGGGTGTCCCGAAACTTTCGTCAGAACTTTAAAGCAAGATAGCTATTATCAACAGAAATCCTTTTTGCTTTTAGACCATGGGTCTAAGTCGCCCCGCTTTCAGCACAAAGTATTACTCTCAATATTACACTACAAACTTTCCCTAAATTTGGAAAATGTCAATTAAATTCCATAAAATAATTTTTTTGAAAACTATTTCACAGAAATTTTCATTTAGAATAATAAACTGCATCAAAACTGCATTTTATTTTGGGACTTAATAACTTGGAAACGAAGCCACTTAGACCCATGGTGTAAAAAAAAATATATATTAATACGGGCTATCATGTTTTAAAGTTCTGACGAAAAGTTTCTAGACACCCTGTATAAGTAAGACCAGTTCCGAAACAGAATGGAACAGAAAACAGAAACAGAAAATTCCACAGAGAATACATATGAACGTGAACAGCAGCTGTGGTTGTGTAGACGGCCGTTTCGGATGCCACCATGGCTAAGCCTTCGTCAGTACACTTTCAACTGCGGTCACACTAACAAGCCATTTGGAAATTCCTATTTAAACAACCAAACCGGAGTATCAAAACTTGAGAATTGGAAGAGGGCAAAATTTCTTTCTCGCTATTAAAGCTCCATGTGTAGGTTAGTCGAAAGGCATATGCATTGGCATTGAAAGTTGGTCAATGTATCTCTGTTGTTGTGGCCACTGTTATTATACTCCGTACCAGAGGTACACAGAGTATAATAAGTTTGTGCAAAAGAATTTAACAGCCAGAAGGAAGCATCGCCGACCCTATAAAGTATAGGGTAGGTATAAAGTATAATGGTAAAGATCGGATGAACGAAAGTCGAGTTATAGGAAAAACAAACAATTTTATGGGCAGCACCGGCCGCAACGGCGATGGGCAGCACGTCATATATTATAGTCGGGCTTGACCGACTTTCTTTCTTGTTAATTACTCAAAACTTCGTCTCAGAGAGTGCTTAAAATGTGCCATGATTTTCTTGTGTGCATTTCTTTAAAGAGTATGCTCCCTTTTTGTATTAATACCAAGGGTATTTTTATTGTTTGTTTAATAGGGAACCGTAAAGGTTATATAACAAACTTCACGGGGAGCCAATTCCGTTTTTATATCTGAATGCGGGTTTTGCTACCTGGTTTTTATTTTAATCAATGTGGTTGTTAGCAGGCTTAAGGTAGAGGATTGATTATAATTCAATTACTAACAGAAAATGTGTTATTGTGTATAAGAAATTTTTAATTAAGTTAACAAGTTTCGGTACAGCCGAAATAACCTGTCACTCTCCAGTTTTTATTTCCATTTTAGATAATTTAACTTACAGGTTTCATGCTCTGCCCTAATTTTGAAATGACTTGCTCTGGGTTACTCTACCTATGCCATGTAGTATTTCACCCTTTAACGTACTCCAACTGTCGGCGCATTTATATAGCAACAACAAAAAAGTCCCACACTTATAAATAAGCTAGTGACAAGACACTGACAGTTACGCCGATAATGAAAAGCCCTCTCATATATACATAGCGCCTTACAACAATATCGTTTCAATGTAATTTTGCATCTAAATAAACGATCAGACGAAAAGGCCACACAATTATCTACAACTGAGACACACACACACACACATATGTAAACACACGCGATTTGCCTTCAAGTAAACAAGACTGAGTAGGTCGGACAGATAAATCGCTTAACAAAAACAAAAGAGAAGACTTGGAAATCCCCCAACCCGTCCCAGGAGGAGCCACCTACTTGGACTTGGATCGTTGTAACGAACACTGGCACAATGCAAACTCGAACTCTGACTGACAAGTCGATTGACTATGACAAAGTAAAGAAGGTGCTTAACTTTATTGACGGCCCCTGTCATATAAACAGCAATATAACGCATACGCAGGGTCTGCCCAGGCCTATCTCTTCTTCTATCTGCACAAGCACTTTTGCTTTTGGACAGTAAAACGGAATCGAATCGAAGTGTCAAGCGTGTGTGTATTTGGTAATAAATTGTCGAAATTGGAAGAATAATTCGGGCATTGTAAATTCATAAAAATATCAGGTGCGATGCATGTGCCGTCCGCTGATGATATTTTCTTCACATAAGTTCGAGTATTTACCACTGCGCTAAGGTCGATGAAGCAACAATCCAAACGAGTGCACAATAAAACTGTTGTTTCTGATAGATGGTATCATTAGGAACCACATACAGCTCTGAGTATATTTTTTGGGGGCTTTTTGTGTGTGTGCTTAACCCCATTTTCGGGGTGGGAGGTGGAAAAAGACATTGGCAACTTTATGAGAATACCAAAAGTCAAGTAGCCAAAAGGAACTTCATAAATTATAGCTTTTATAGAGCATCTGTGGCCCGCCTAAGAATTCGATTTTGATAGCACCTGCCATAAACCAGAAAAAAGAAAAAACATAGAACTGATAACCGAGTACACGCACCTAATCTTGATCCAAAGCTTATCTGGCGTTTATCTCTCTGCATGTCCGCCGAAAGGGTGCCCGAAATTCTTGGTACATGTGCACACACAATTGTCTGCTGCAAAATATTCTCTTCTACTCTCAATTCTTTCATTATCTGCACTGGAGTTGTAAATTCTCTCGGAGCGACACTTTTATTTTGATGTATTTACGACACTTTGATGTGTGTGTGTGTGTGTGTGTTGAGAAACAACAATAAGAAAGTGATTGTCCATTACTTATTATCAGCTATGTTTTATGATCCTATATATAGCTTTTCCTTGCCTAATTGAATGATATGATAGCAGGTTTTAGAAAATATTTTAATAGCTGTTAATACATACTTGTACAATCGATTCTCAGGTAATAAAATGCTGATACCGCGATAGCATGCGCCGCCAGTTGAGGTTGTCGGCGATGATATGATGATGATGATAATTTTGATGATGGTAATGAAGTTGAAATTATCGGTACAAGATTCTGGACAAGATTACACACGTGTTAAGATTTGGGGGTTTTTGCAAACGGTTGAAAACGGTTACTAGGGCAGATCAGTAATTTGATGACCTTAAGCTGCCTGTATACTTATCATACATTTCTAAATAGTCGGTTGACCAAATTTTCTAAAGAGAAACTTTTATCAAATAGGACCTGTCAATTTTCATCAAAGAAGGTTACATTTTCTAAAGGTTTAGAGATATTTGCTTTGCTCTGATATTTTTCTTTATAGATTGTATACACAAGAAATCGTGGCACATTTTAAGCATACTCTGAGGCCAATTTCTCAGTAATTAAAAAACAGTGGCCAACCTTCAACGCCATTGCATATACCTTTTGGCTATCCTACAAATGGAACTTAATAACAAGAAGGAATTCTTATGTTTTAATTCTCCGGGTCTTTGCTTAAATAGGAATGGCTTAATGGTGTGACAGCAATTGAAAGCGTATTGACGAGGCTTAGCCGTGGTGGCAGCCGAAACAATACTGTCAACGCAAACACTGCTACTGTTCATACGTAGTTTTGGTTGATTTCTGCATATTATTGAATTATAATAAAGCCTTGACCTTGAGCCGGCTAACAGCCACTTTGATATATGACAGGTGTAAAAGCCTCATTAGTGTGAATCAAAATGCTGTTTTCAGTCGAATCAAGGCCAACGAATCAATAACTCTTGCTCTGGATATCCTTCAGCTTATCCATGCATGTCATCAACTAAGTTAATGGAAAAGTCATTTCCGTGGAAAAGAAAATTTTCTTCTTCGTTTCCGGAAAAGTACGAATTGTTATTTTAAAAATCTCTTTGTAACTATATTAAAATATTCTCCTGAAACCCGCCACCTCTTTGTGAGCGTCGAAGTTCTAAGTAAAGTAAAGTAAGATTGATTTCTAAGAATTGAATACAGGTAATTAAACTGAATTTCACATATTAAATTCTTTCCCGGTATCAAACCAAATTTTCGAGGCTCTCGCAAATCGCAGAATTACAAATTAATAACAAATCAAGCATGTTCCTGTACAACTTGACTACTTAGTTAATTTCCTTCATAGCACAAATTTTAAGAAAGAAAGTCCATTAGCCATGCTCCCACTTTCACCGCCCGGCAAACATTTTAAATCTTCGAAGAGTCTTCGGCGACTCGCCAATATATCGCATTCTGGTCGTCTGTTGGGAGCAAGTGAGCCACTTCGGCGACACTTTTAGAAGAGTAGCAATAGAGTCTTCTAAAAGAGTCGCAGAAGAGCCTTTTAGGAAAATAGCAATCTCCACGGCAACTCTCAGAAGACTCTTTTGGCGATTGTTTAATCGTCTTCTGGGAGTCGCAGGGAAGATAGACGGAAGATTCAATATTCTAGCAATCTCCACGGCGACTGCAGAAAGATTCAATATTCTAGCAATCTGCACGCCGACTCCCAGAAGACTCTTTTTGGCATTGAGCGATTCAACAATTGCGCGAATGTTTACAGGGTGTAAACACGTGAATCTCACATTCACTCACTCACAAAAAGTTCTATGGTAACTCGATAAAGTCCAATAGAATCGTAAGAATTTATATCACTAATAAGCGGGTTGCCGTTTTCAATTCGTAAGATATTTTCAAATTTTGTAGACTTCATCTAGTAGCCACAGATATAAGTGTCATTTTACATATAAAGCAAAGAGAATGTGTTGCAAATTCAAGTGTTCACGTGCTCAAATCGCTAAAGTAAGGTGAAAATGGAAGCCAGGCTGTAAATTAAATCTTAGTTCTCTAGGTTGGACGGCTTAGGCGTTGGATTGATACCACTAGTCGAAAAAAAAAACTTTTTATACCCTTGCAGAGGGTATTATAAAATTGTCCGTATGTATGTAACGCATTGAAGGAAGCATCTCCGACCACATTTGATTTAGCCCTGTCGGTATGTCCGCTGTCCGTCTGTCCGTCCGTCTGTTTCTATGCTATCTCCTCCGTCAGTCTTAAAGCTATCCACACCAAACTTTGCCCGAAGTCTTTTAGTACAAATACGCTCCACATCTGTCGGAACTGGCCGGATCGGATGACTATAGCTTATAGCTGCCATAGGAACGATCGGTTGAAAAACTAGTTCTTGTGAGAAAAACTTTTTTGCTTTTAATGGAAACGTCTCTTACGTTGGCATATATTTATTTTATATACTTTTACACCATTCTACAAGTTTTGTCAAAATCGGATGACCATAGCATATAGCTGCAGTGTGAATAATCGGTCGAAAAAGAAGTTCTAGTGTGGAAAACCTTTTTGTTTTAATTGGGATCGCCTCCAAATTTCGGAATTAACAGTGTATTATGCTTTTCCATGATTTCACCAAGTTTGGTCGAAATCAGACATCTATATAGAATAGATCCCTTAGAAAAGTAAGGTCCAAAAAGTAGTCTTAGTTAGAAAAACTTTTTTGTTGTCAATGGAAGCTGCAAGGGTATACAAAACTTCGGCCGAGCCAAAGTAAACTTTCCCCTATTTTTTATACCCTTGCAAAGGGTATTATAAAATTGTCCGGATGTTTGTAACGCATAGAAGGAAGCATCTCCGACCACATAAAGTATATATATTCTTGATCAGCACGACGAGCTGAGTTGATTTAGCCTTGTCCGTCTGTCCGTCCGTCTGTCCGTCTGTTTCTATGCTATCTCCTCCGTCAGTTTTAAAGCTATCCTCACCAAACTTTGCACGAAGTCTTTTGGTACAAATACGCCGTACATTTGTCGGAACCGGCCGGATCGGATGACTATAGCATATAGCTCCCATAGGAACGATCGGTTGAAAAACTAGTCTTAAAGAGAAAAACTTTTTTGTTTTTTAAGGAAATGCCTCCAAAACACGTATTTCTTAGTTTACTATCCCTTCCCATGATTTCACTAAGTTTGGTCGAAATCGGAAGACTATAGGAACGATCGGTCGAAAAACTAAATCTAGTGAGAAAAACTTGTTTGTTTTTAATGAAAACGTCCTTATCATTGGCATAGACTTATTTTATATACTTTTACACAATTCTACAAAGCTGGGTCGAAATCGGATGACTATAACATATAGCTCCCATAGGAACGATCGGTCGAAAAACTAGTTCTAGTGAGAAAAACTTTTTTGTTTTTAATGAAAACGTCCTTATCATTGGCATACACTTATTTTATATACTTTTACATAATTCTACACAATTTGGTCGAAATCGGATGACTATAGCATATAGCTCCCATAGGAACAATCGGTCGAAAAACTAGTTCGAGTGAAGAAAACTTTTTTGTTTTTAATGAAAACGCCCTTTTTATTGGCATATTCTTATTTTATATACTTTAACACATTTCTACAAAGTTTTCGCAAAATCGGATGACCATAGAATACAGCTGCAGTATGAATGATCGGTCGAAAAAGAAGCTCTAGTGAGAAAAACTTTTTTGTTTTAAATGGGATCTCCTCCAAATTTCGCAATTAACAGTGTATTATGCTTTTCCATGATTTCACCAAGTTTAATAGAAATCAAACATCATTATAGTATAGATCCCATAGAGAAGTAATGTCCAAAAAGTAGTCTTAGAAAAACTTTTTTGTTTTCAATGAAAGCTGCAAGGGTATACAAAACTTCGGCCGAGCCGAAGTAAACTTTCCCCTATTTTTTTTTTTCATGATCTTCAACTTCTTAAAAAATCCCTAAGAATTTTCTAGAGAATTTGATAGTGGTTTTTTATTAGACATTTTTATTGCTTTATATTAATTCTGAAATTTACTTCAAAATGCAATAAAACACTTCCTCTGTGATAAAAAATTCCCTCATATGTTAAGATTCTGTTTAACAATTCCTAGATAGCCAGATCCCTCGAGATCAAGTCTTGAATAACCCAACATGTATGTGCGAGAATTTCGATTAACTGGCATTATTGCCTCGTGCCTACTGTAATCTGCCTTCATTTGTCACATCTGTTTCAAACACGTAGTTGCAAAAGCAAAAGCTTACTGCTGTTTTCAATTAATATACCCTGGAAAGGGTTTATTGGATCAAGTTAAATAAACAGACAGCCTTGACTTAAAACTACTCACTGCGTACTATATATTAAAAATTGTTGTGTAGCGGAAAGTGGCCCTGGCGTCGATACCGCCTCGGAGCATCTAATAAATAAAGTTTTTTTAAAAACTTTTTCCACAAACGGTCACCTTTACCAGCTTTCTGAGATCTAAAGTAATACTTTCCATTATTTGGGCGGATCTAACTTATTTGGGTCTTCCTTACGCCGACGCGTGGTTTAAATCTAAGACGCCGATATCGTTTATGTTGAGAACGTTCAACCATGAGCTTTAAAGCTTTCTGTTCTTTGTTCAGCTTGCTGAGCCGGCAGCGGACGAGCAAAAAATATCTGGATTTTAGAAATAAATTTACACGAATGGCAATCCCAACTGAACGCAACACGTTTAAGGTCTAATTTTGGCTAGCCGATTCGTGTTCGGTTAGGTGGCTATTCCCTGCTTTACTTTTTGTCTGCTGATGACAGGAACTGTAGGTTCTAGATCAACGGTGGGCACGTTATTTAATAGAGGACTGCTCCAACAACAGAAAATACAAGTCTTTTAAGCGAGGCTCGAGTCGACAAGCGAGACACACATAATTCAAATGTTTTGATTTTGCAATTGTATCGATGGACTGCGTGTGCGTCCTAATGACCCTGCACTGATACGCATTGGTTTTGTTGTCTTAGCTCAAAGCGAGGCAATTGCTCTTGTAGCGACGGCTGCTTGTTCGTCTCGGCGCCACGAAGCGAGGCAATTTCTAATGCGTCTGAGTGACGCCAGTTGCCTTAAGGGTCCGCCCACAGCTGTCCAAGATCATGCAACGTTTATAGTTCTGATTGAATAGAACTTTAAAAAGATACTACAAAATCGTATACATTTTCCAGGGTAAACAAGATTCTTTATTGCCCAAGATGACTTGGCTTTCTCTTTCTCCTTGGAGACCGCGCACAAATTTGCTAAATATTTCTGCTTTATTTTCAGATAAGCACTTGCCGAGAAACCATTTCTCAATTTGTTTGTAAAGCAGTGGCCTCTAAGGCATGGAACCTAAAGTCTGGTTTTATCATTGAAAAACTTCTGAAACAAATTTAGCAATCTGTTCTGAGAGACGGGTAGTCACAAGCCAGTTGTCTGACATTGAAAAGGTCTCGAGTCTTGAAACGGTGATAAGGTTATTGCAAAACAAGCTTGAGTTAATTTTGTAAATACCCTAAAAGTGGGTCTTGTTGGAATTGGATGAGTTTTGAAATATAGAAAGAGGTTCTAGTTGAAGCATTAGAGAAGATAAGTCACAAATTGACATTTCTCAGTAGATTATGTTAGTCCAATGAAGGCCAGTTGTGCAACGAAATAAAACTTTTTAGAGCGATGCTCTTAGATGTAGGGTCTTCCCCGATAAACTTCCTAGAACGAGCAGTGAGGCAACATTGAAAGTAACTAAAAAGATTGCCTAGCCTATGACTCTTCTTCCTCTGGCACTATCGTAGCTGAGCGAATATGTCGATTAGTGTTTCCCGGATAATTAGAATATGTAACTGAATATCGTTTCCCTTCTTCAATATAAACAATAGCGGACTTTTATAAATGTGTCACGTAATTGCGCTGTACTCGAGTGTCCCGAATTTAAAATACCCTATACCCTTGCGTACGATTACACTAGGCAACAAGGTGCAATATATTTAGGGGTTGGTGCGGTTTCTTAAGGGTGATTTTTAAGCTACTATCTTTTGGCAACACTGGTTTAAACAGCTCACGCACTTTTCGTGTTTTGTTTCTCTGCCAAACATCTTCAGTTTGGTCTATAATTTAACCATAAATCGTCTTACCAACGAACAACGTTTGCAAATTATTGAATTTTATTATCAAAATGCGTGCTCTGTTAAGAAAGTTCATCGCGCGCTTCTTCCATTTTATGGTCAGTTTAATCGACCCACTGAAGCGGCTATTCGGGCTATTGTGACTAAATTTTGCACCAAATTTACATTGTTGGACATTAAACCACCAACACGCTTACGTAGAGTGCGAACTGAAGAAAATATCGCAGCTGTATCGGCCAGTGTTAATGATGACCATCAATTATCGATTCGTCGCCGTTCGCAGCAATTTGGCCTCTGATACTCAACAACCTGGAAAATTTTGCGGAAGGATTTAGGTGTGAAGCCTTTCAAAATACAGCTGGTGCAAGAATTGAAGCTGAACGACCTACCTCAACGTAGAATTTTTGGTGAATGGGGTCTTGGAAAGTTGACCGAAGATCCACTTTTTTACCGAAAAATTGTGTTCAGTGACGAAGTTCATTTTTGGCTCAATGGGTACGTAAATAAGCAGAATTGTCGATTTTGGAGTGAATATCAGCTCGAAGTATTGCAAGAGCATCCAGAAAAAGTCACAGTTTGGTGCGGTTTATGGGCTGGTGGCATCATTGAACCGTACTTCTTCAAAGATGATGCCGTGAGATGATATCCAAATTTTTTTTGCCCAAAATGCAAGAGCTTGACTTGCATGACATGTGGTTTCAACAAGACGGTGCCACATGCCACACAGCACTCGCAACAATGGACTTATTGAAAGGCGAGCTCGGTGAACATTTTATTTCACGTTCGGGACCAGTCAATTGGCCGCCTAGATCGTGCGACTTGACGCCTGTAGACTATTTTTTGTGGGGCTATGTTAAAGCTCATGTCTATACAGACAAGCCCGCTTCAATTGACGCATTGGAAGACAACATTGAAGCATTTATTCGTGAGATACCGGCCGAAATGTTGGAAAGAGTATGCCAAAATTGGACTAAGCGGATGGACCATTTGAGTCGCAGTCAACATTTGCTTGAATTAATCTTCAAACATTAAATTATATGGACCGTACTATCGATTCAAACAAAGATTTCGTGAATTTTATGTTTTTTTTTTAAAACTTTCCTATAGCTCTTACAAAATCACCCTTTAGATGAACACGAATCGGTTTCCGGAAATGGTCCTTTACGTCTAGATTTTTGGTAATTTGTTTAAAGTTGCTTTAAATGCACATTTTTAGTCTCGTTTTGTAGGAAATCATTTTGTTTGTTTTGGCTCTCTTTGATATAATCGCAAAGTATTACATCTTAGCTTTAAAATGGACCAACCCAAATAGTTCTAAGATTTTTCAAGTGAAGATATTCCATTTTGAATACATGTGTTCAAAAGTACCATATTTTGCACCGCTCTTAGGACTACAATGGATGATGTTGTTAAACATTTTCATAAGAACTCAATACAAATGACTAGCCAACTAATTTAATTTTGCAAAGCATAATTTTGGGCAGTAAGCAATTTAATGGTTTTGAACATATGTATTAAAAATCGCTTATCTTCGTTGAAAAAAATCGGAGAAATGAGTGTTATAGTTTGTCTTAAAGCTAAGAAATAAAAGTTCATGATAAAATTAAAGAAGTTTTAAACAATGGTGCATGTTTCCTAAAAAAAATTACCTAAAAAGGATCAAAATAAACATTTAAGCTACTTTATTTCAATAAACAAAAAAAGTCTAATATCGAGATTTGATTTTAAATCGAATAATGTCGAATTTTAAACTTAAAATTGATTGAAATGGAAAGTGTTTCTTTTATTAGAGTTTTTGAACCGTTCATGATTTAAGAAAAAGTGGTTTCGTTTCATAGAGGCTGGGAGTTGCTCAGCGGCTAGTGTGTGCGTCCGCTGAGGTCGAGGGTTTGATCCCGCCTCGGGACATCCAATGAAAAGTTGTTTGATTTAAAACTGACACAACTGGTCACCTTCACTAGCTGTTGGCGCCCGTTTTGAAGTAACTAGCCGTGAAAAAGCTTCTCAAACTGCCGTTCGGATTCGGCTTAAAACTGTAGGTCCCTTTCTCTTGTGCGAAAATTAGAAGCACACAAGCCTAGAGATTGAAAGGAGCTCAGTTATTTCTCTTTGGGCGGTGTCAAGCCAAAAATTTTTTTTTTTAATTTCGGTTCATGCTCAGGTTCGAGGTATTTAATAATAAGTTTTGGTTCACAAGTTCTAATCAACTCTGAACCAATTAGGCTCTGAGGATTTCTGTGTTGCTTCAGTTTTACAATTTAATATACCCTATTTTATCCCATTTTTAATGGGTACAGTGTATAAATATGATGCAAAATTTGCATTTTTAATAACTCTGACGCGTTTCTGATACAATTCCTTAGGGGGTCAAGTTATTTATGTTGCTTTTGATATGAGTTCTGGTATAATGTCAGCTAAGGGACTTAAATGGCTCTTACGATAAACAGATGAAAAAAAATATGTGTGGTTTCTTGGAATATCAACAAGATGAGGGAGAATCCAAATGTACATACAATCGAGAACATATACTTTTATAATCTGGTTGCGGTTTTCTCCTGAGACAAAATAAAATTGAGAGCAACAAAACAACACAAAATAAAAATTTTTTCACTTGAGTTTTATGATAGTGAAATATAATTAAAATGAATTAAAAATTCCCGTAAAAAAACTGTTCCATGAAAGTTTTTTTTAATGATTTATTGTAATTTCTTATTCTATTGATTTTTTGTATCGCCTCAGTCTTATCTCTTATAATCTCAAATATCCTATAATTTAGGTATGTTTCAATAGATTTAAGGAAATCGAACAGAATTGGAGCACTCTACTTAGCAGAGCACATATCGCACACACTTAACTAAAGAGGCACAACTCAAAATGTTAAATTTTCGAGCTTACTCGTTAAATTCGATTATCATTTATTATCTTCCAGCACAAAAGAGATTTTTTTACCGTTCTTTGCTGTCAAATATCTGTTAAATTTCTCTTCAATATGCCATGGCAACTAGGCTGAGCTGAACTGAGCGAAAAGAGGAAAATGTGGGAAAGATTGAAAATTATTCCATTTTGACAAAATGTAGGACGATCTTCCAGCAATTGGCCTGCTGAGCACAAAAATCGACATGAAAAAAAGTCTGTAGAATCATTATCGAGATATTATCGATAAACAGTATTTTTTCGATTTTTTCAAACTTAGCATTCATTTCCATAACTGTTTTTGCACCTATTGAAAAGTTTAAGCGCGATTTAAGATGAAGAAATCTGGCCAAGAGTTTCGTTTTCAGACATAAATGTGATAGGGTGGGGGCCTTTCAATGCCTTGGGGACCAAATGTAGAAAAAATACCTACTTTTTTCAATATTTACAAATTTATCGAAATTAAAGTGCTTGTAAATGCAAATGGATTAACAAAATTTATGTTTTTTTGAAATTCGATTTTAAAGTACTGAATTGTCTTTAAGAAAAGCCCTCAGACACAAAAATCGGAAATGGCTTTTTCACAAATTTTTTGGCGAAACTAGACAAAACTTTCATTTTTATTCAGATACCCTTGTGGATGATTTTATACTATTGCAAGTTCTTATTCGAAAAATTGACTCAGATGAAATTTTGCAGAATTTATTTGAAAGCATCTATTACTCATATCGACAGAGTTAAAGATCGCTAAAGTCTAAAACATACAAGTTTTTTCACATTGACCCATTTCCGACTAAATCAAAAAGTTTTTCTCACTAAGACCGATTTTTAGATCGATAGTAACTATGGCAGCTATATGCTATAGTCATCTGATTATGACAAAACTTTGTACAATTTCGCAAAAGCATTTAATATAAACAACTACTAAATTTCAAGACGGTATCATTAAAAACAAAAATGTTTTTATACCCTTGCAGAGGGTATTATAAAATTGTCCGGATGTTTGTAACGCATAGAAGGAAGCATCCCCGACCACATAAAGTATATACTCGTATATTCTTGATCAGCATGACGAGCTGAGTTGATTTAGCCTTGTCCGTCTGTTTCTATGCTATCTCCTCCGTCAGTTTTAAGGCCATCCTCACCAAACTTTGAACGAAGTTATTTGGTCCAAATACGCTGCACATTTGCCGGAACCGGCCGGATCGGATGACTATAGCAAATAGCTGTCATAGGAACGATCGGTCGAAACACTAGTTCTAGTGAGAAAAACTTTTTTGTTTTTAATGAAAGCATCCTTATCATTGGCATACACTTATTTTATATACTTTTACACAATTCTACAAAGTTTGGTCGAAATCGGATGACTATAGCATATAGCTGCAATATGAATGATCGGTCGAAAAAGAAGTTCTAGTGAGAAAAACTTTTTTGTTTTAAATGTGATCGACTCCAAATTTCGGAATTAACAGCGTATTATGCTTTTCCATGATTTAACCAAGTTTGGTCGAAATCAGATCTTTATAGTATAGATCCCATAGAAAAGTAAGGTCCAAAAAGTAGTCTTAGTTAGAAAAACTTTTTTTTGTTTTCAATGGAAGCTGCAAGGGTATACAAAACTTCGGCCGAGTCGAAAAACTAGTTCTTCTGAGAAGAACTTTTTTGTTTTTAATGGAAACGTCCCTTACGTTGGCATGTATTTATTTTATTTACTCTTACTCAATTCTACAAAGTTTTGTCAAAATCGGATTACTATAGCATAAAGCTGCAGTAGAAATGTTCGGTCGAAAAAGAACTTCTAGAGCAGGGGCCGGCAGCTTGTTATCTGGCGTGCATACGAAAAATCTCACAACGCTGCTCCTCACACAGGTATAAACTGTTAAAGCTCCGCTGGTTAGTGTTCGCGTTCAGTCGTGCTACTGGAAAAGAGAAAATTTTTGCGCTGCTCCACACACACAATAAAAAAGTGAATGTATTTCTTGCCTGCCTCTGTTCTAGAGAGAAAAACTTTTTTGTTTTAATTAGGACCGCCTTCTAATTTCGTAATTAACAGTTTGTTATGCTTTTCCACGATTGCAATTAGTTTGGTCAAAATCAGAAATTTATAAAGTATAGCCCCAATAGTAAAGTAATGTCCGAAAAGTAGTCTTATTGAGAAAAACAAACTGCAAGGGTAAAAAAACTTCGGCCGAGCCGAAGTTAACTTCCCCTATTTTTTGTTTTTAATGTTAGCTCTACTAAACTTCACAATTATGAATGTCAAATGCTTTTAAAGGTATTTGCGAGATTCGGTCAAAGTCGGATAACTCTATCTTAGGGATTCCATACGACCGATCTGTTGGAAAATGGGTCTAAGAAAAAATAATTTGTTTTAAAATGTTTGCGTTCTTTAAGGCCCTCTTCTGGTCTAGAGGGCTAAATTTTACATGTTTTTTAAAAATTCGCGGAAAGAAATCGGGAAAAGATTTTGTAATTCTGTTTTTTGTATTTGGTTGTACAATTCATTATAAAAAATACAAAATTAAAAATTTGTGAATGCGAGGGCTGTTCAAAAAGTTCTCGGGATCCTAAGTAGTCTCTTCCAAAAAAAGATGTGTCAATGGTACCCACGTTTCCGGGAGTTACAATTATCAGAAAGCTAAACGGAATATGGGAAGTTGGTAAGTATGAATGCCTTTATTGTCCGTAGCAGAATTGTAAAAATAAAATTGAATTTGAAAAAATGGCGGCCTTTTAAAATCGAAAAATCGATTTTTGACCATTTTTTTGCAGTCCAGTGTACAAAAAGTACAGTAAAAACTTTTTTTTCTCAAAGATTGAGGTAGGGACGATAGCCACGTTAATTCCGCGACCATAAAGCCCTGCATCATCAAAATCGGTTCGGTAGAACTTGAGAAAACGTGGGCACCATTTTGAAAAACGTAGTTTCAAGAAAATCGCGTTTAAAGTTTTGCAGTTGCTAGGAAATTTGGGTCTCCTTTGGTCACTAAAATGGCTATAACTCCGAAAGTATTTCGAATTTTGAAAAATCCTTTTGGGATAATATTTTTGAATACCTAAGCTAAAAAAAAAAATTTTTGAAAAAAAAATTTTCTAGACCAGAAGAGGGCCTTAAATAGGCCATTATTAATAGTATTCTCTTTTATACTGCTATATAGGTAGGGAAAACTAAGACCTTTTCAATCACAGAGTAGCTCCTCCCAATTCCTTGAAACCCAGACTTAGAGATAAAATCCCAATCTATTATATCCTACCCACCCAACATATGGAAGATCATTTGATATGGTGCCTCTCACCTCAATATTAAACTGTGTATTTATCTTCTTTACGTTTCGATTTATGTTTGATAATTTTGTATATCTAACATGTTATAGACGACACACTGTGCAGTGTTGAAATAAATAAAAGAAAATGTACAGATACGATTTTTATTTTCAATATTTGGCTAAAGAATAACGCGTATAAGCTAAGATAAGCATGCAATATCTGATAGTCAACCTTTTCCCAAGGTTTAATTTCGAACCTTGGCCGACCTCTACTTTTTCATCCCTAATCAACTTACCTTGATTAAATTTCCTAGCAATCGCTTTGGATCGCATGATAATCTCCAAAAGTGACGTCATGAATTTAGACTTTTCGCATATCCATTCAACGAAATCCAAACAAATTAAAAGACCTTTAAGAGTTCAAGCCACAGGGCCAATGACATTGACACACAGGTGAACAGCAGCAGCAGCAGCAGCAGCAGGTGCAATACTGGTACACTTGCAGGCCAAACAATTAGAAATCACTTTTTAAATCAAGAACACACACCGAATCCGGGCTGGACAAGCCGACACAATTTCATTTGCATATACAGTTGTGGGAAAAGGGGGAAGGCAGTTTCTTTTATATGTACGAGTGGATTGTGGTTAACAAGAATCTTGCTGATGTTTTATTTCGCCCGAGGGATGAGGTGGATGAGGGTGGCGATTGGAAAAATATTGAGAAAATCCAAACAAAACACTTAGAGCACCCACAACAACAATAACAATAACAACGGGTACAACAATGAGGACTCCGAAGACGACCACGAGGCGAACGACGAAGAGTACCCGACGGCAGATTGGCAAATGAAGTTGTTGCTTCTGGGAAAAAAGTTTAAGGCACTCTGGGGCTATGTACGACGACTCTACGGGCTGCCCGAAACCAAAACAACAACTAAACAACTGCAATTGGAACTGGAACTGGCGCGACTCTTCTGGCACACCTGCCCATCGAAGCTCCTCAGACGCGACTGACGACGGCAGCGACGACGACGCCGTCGACGAGACTACGACTATTTCGTCTATGCTGGTGCTCTGGCGTGGTGTTATAGTTGTTGTTCTTTCTTTTCTATTTGCTATTTTCTTATTTCATATTCAAAAAACAGAAAAAACTTTTCGTCAGCGTAAAAAAGGGAAACAAGGCGACTGCGACTGACTATGCAGCAACGGTGGCGGCAATTATGGCGGGTGGAGCTCCCAACCAAAACCCAAGCACCAACCACATCTCACACAGGTAAAGGCCCAGGCCACGTGTGCTTCTGTGTGTGTGTGTGTGTGTGGGGGCTGCCAAAGGACACTAACGACGACGGCGACATAGTTCTTGAGGCTCTCACAAAAAACGCAACGTAATTCATGCAAATGAAGTCACGCAAGTTTGCCACACACTTACGTAGCACAGACACGACTCCCTTACAGAACTGCCCACCCAATAGGCATTGACCAGCCTGGAGGTGGAGCAGCAGTCGTTAAGTGGATGGAGAGCGGGAGACAAAACCCAACGAGTGAACTGTTGCTCATTTTCCGGAGGGGACAATTCGGTTAGACAGTAAGAGAAGTGCCTGTGATGGGGGCTAACTTTGTTTATATACTTTAAAGACAATTCGTCAAAACAATTTTAAAAGGATCCTGGAAGTTGGTAAACTGATACCAAAATGTAATAAACCTTAGAGCCAAAATGTTTATAACATCAAGGTATCGAGTTTCTCACTGTTTTTCAGTCGCTGGTTCGGTTCATAAGGTGGTTTTTGATGCTTATTCGAAAGCGGCTTCGGTTCGCTACAGTTTCCAAAGTTTACCTTAATGAATTTCCCTGAATTTCTTTTGAAATTAAATTCCTTTAATACCTTTCGAAATGGATTTCCTTGAATCCCTTTCGAATGGAATTCCTAGAAAACATCTGAATATTTAAAAATAAGGGAAATTTAACTTCGGCTCGGCCGAAGCTTTGTATACCCTTGCAGATTGTTTTTCTAAATAAGCCTACTGTTCGGACCTAACTTTTTTATGGTAGCTATACTATATAGATATCCGACTTCGACCAAGCTCAGTGCAATCATGCAAAAGCATAACAAACTGTTAATCACGAAATTTGGAGGCGATCCCAATTAAAGCCAAAAAGTTTTTCTCACTAGAACTTCTTTTTCGACCGATCACTCGTACTGCAGCTTTATGCTATAGTCTTCCGATTTAGACAAAACTTTGTCGAATTGTGTAAAAGTATATAAATAAATTTATGCCTACGTAAGGGACGTTTCCATTCAAAATAAAAAAGTTTTTCACACAAGAACTAGTTTTTCGACCGATCGTTCCTATGGCAGCTATATTCTATAGTCATCCGACTTTGACCAAACTTTGTAGAATTGTGTGGGAGCATATAAAACAAATACAAGCCAATTTTGAGGACATTCCCATTGAAAACAAAAAAGTTTTTCTAAGACTACTATATAGATGTCCGATTTTGACCAAATTTGGTGGAGTCATGAAAAAACATTTTAAAGTAAGAAATACGAAGTTTGGAGGCGTTTCAACTAAAAAACAAAAAAGTTTTTCCCACTAAAACAAGTTTTTCGACCGATCGTTCCTATGACAGCTATATGCTATAGTCATCCGATCCGGCTGGTTCCGACAAATCTGCTGCGTATTTGTACCAAAAGACTTTGTGCAAAGTTTGGTGAGGATAGCTTTCAGTCATTCTGATCAAGAATATATTTACATTATGTGGTCGGAGTTGCTTCCTTCTATGCGTTACAAACATCCGGACAATTTTATAATACACTCTGCAAGGGTATAACAAGTAAGGGAGCTGTAGTCGAGTGCCCCGACTACAAAATACCCTGTTCCCATGACTCCTTGTGTTTTCTTACACATATACACACACTCACACATACACACACACACTCTAACATACGCACACACGCACGCGCAAACGCGGTAACTGACAATGCAAGGCGCCCTCTCTCCCACAAGCAAAATTGAATCGTATATAACTTCGGTGTTTTTTGTCCGATCTTATTGATCTTTTCAGAATAAATAGATATTGGGCCTTACTTAATATATAAAGTTTGGAAGGTCTATCTTAAAAATTGAGGCTCTGACAGTTTTTTGCATTTAAAGGGGGGAGGGGGAGGAATTTTCCAAATCTGAAACAAACTCGATTTGAATCGGGTATACACCTACCTACATGCAAAAATTTGTGGCTCTAGCTCTTATAGTCTCTGAGATCGACGCGTTCATACGGACAGACGGACGGACAGACGGACATGGCTAAATCGACTCGGCTGTTGATGCTGATCAAAAATATATATACTTTATAGGGTCGCAAATGTTTCCTTCTACCTGTTACATACCAAACTTTGCACGTAGTTTTTTGGTACAAATACGCTGCACATTTGTGGGAACCGGCCGGATCGGATGACTATGGCATATAGCTGTCATAGGAACGATCGGCTGGATAACTAGTTTTAGTGAGAAAAACTTTTATGTTTTCAATGGAAACACCTTGAAACTATGAATTTCTTAGTTTACAATGCTTTTTCATGATTCTACCAAATTTGGTCGAGATCGGAAAAATAGAGACTGAAAGTAGACTCAGTTAGAAAACCTTTTTTGTTTTCAATGGAAATGTCCTCAAAACTAGCATGTACATATTTGTTTTTTATGCTTCCACACGATTCTACAAAGATTGCTCAAAATCGGATGACTATAGCATATAGCTGACATAGGAACGATCGGTCGAAAAACTAGTACTTGTGAGAAAAACTTTTTTTTTTAATGGAAAAGTCCCTTACGTTTGCATATATTTATTTTATATACTTTTACACAATTCTACAAAGTCTTGTCAAAATCGGATGATTTTAGCATAAAGCTGCAGTATGAATGATCGGTCGAAAAAGAAGTTCTAGTTTAAAATACTGGTTTGTTTTAAATGACATCGCCTTCAAAAATGTACATGTTAGTTTTTTATGCTTTTCCAAGTCTCCACTAAAATTGGTCGAAATCGGACATCTATATTGTATAGCTCCCATACAAAAATAAGGTCTTGTTTAGAAAAACAAAAACCCGAAGTTAACTTTTTACTGTTTTTTGTTTAAAGACTGCCCCGCGCTTATCAGCACCTAATTTAACGAGAGCGTAGATAAAGTCGGTTCTGCCCGATTTCGATATATTCGTCACGTAGGGAAATTAATGTTGCATAGCCATCCCTTATGTTAGCTAACAGAGCATTAACAGTAATAAGAACATTTCCACATTATGTAAGCAAACAGCGCATGCGGCGCCAAAAAGTATACAACATTTTTTTATATCTTTTATAACTTTGCCATTCATTATCCGATCTTTATGAAACTTACAGAGTTTGCATATATTGGGCACATACACTACTGCAAAATATGAGATTGATATCTTTAATATTGTAGAAGTTTTTCAACATTTTCATTTGGGGGAGGGCGGGAGGTGGCGTGGCCAAAATTTCAAATAATCTTCATCTGCTTAGGGACAATAGGATTCTACATACAAAATTTGGTCGATCTAGCTCTTCTAGTCCCCGAGATCTAGGTTTTCAGACAGACGGACTGACGGACATGGCTACATCGACTCAGCTGTTGATGCTGATCAAGAATATATATACTTTATGGGGTCGGAGATGCTTCCTTCTCTCTGAGCTTCTTTGCCTCACTCCCCTCGCTAAAAACACCAAACTGAGAACGAATTTAGCTCGATTTCAAGAGCGAAATTCAAGAACAATTAGAGTTTTTTCAAGAGATCGTTCTGCTTTTTTCTGAGTGTGGTTATAAAAATATCAATTTCTTATATCATTTCTTAAAGTTTCTAAGCACAATTGAGCTAAAATAAAGTCAAATTGTTTAATGAAAATGGTCACACTGAAAGGGTTATTACTTAGGTCGATTACTTACAAGCCGACTCACGGTATTGAATCGAACTATTAGCCAGGGATATGTGGTCATTGCGGTCATTTTATTATACGATGTCATTGCGGTAGTGGTTGATTGAGGTCATTATGTGAGCAGTATTTTCATTCTTTAAAATGTATTTTTTTTCTTTCATACAACATTGCGTACTTTCGTCATTCCCTGTTCTATAAATGTTTGTTATTAAATGATATAGAAAACGAAAATGTATTTTTAAATTATTCTTACATTCAAGGTCACCTTGAAAGGGGCAAATCTCACACGGCTGTACTTAATCTATATATTCAGCAGCAAGATCAAGTGCATTCTATATTTAGAACTGGAAATGGACTTCACACCATGCCAATGCCAATGGAAGCCATTGTCCAACTTGCCCCCTCGATCCTTCCCTTGCTTGACCCACACCCAATCAGTCCCTGTGTGGCGCCCAAATTACGTACAAAACTTTAGATAAACAATAATAAAAATTGTAATTATTAATAAGGCACATCGCATTTGGTATGGCCGAAAGCCATTTGAGCAATTATACGTTCCATAAAGCTGCCAAAACTGCAGCGGCAGCAGCTACAACAACTACAAAGAGTTGGACCGAAACTCTTTGCATATTTTACGACATGGAAAAAAACAAATGTTTTTCACTCGGCTGACTTACTTTTATTATGAGTTTTTCTCTCGTAATAAAGAAAAAATGCGAGCAATGCGCTGGAATTGGAACGCAGCAGCAAAGCCGAAAAGGGAAAACGAAAAGAAGAACACAAATCGAATGCAGACTGCCTGAAGGCAGGCAGGCAGGCAGGCACAGGTGGGTGGATGTGGATGGGGGGATGTGGATATTCTGGCTTGAATAATTAATGCAAGCAAAATATTGATTGCTTGTACTTGAAAAGAGTTCCAGACGTCGTCAGTCGGGTCGGCCTGTGACAAACGACTGACACGCGGCCTGAGCAGGCGACAAATGCAAAAGTCGAGTTGGCTCCCCACCTCTCCGGCACTGGGCCACTTGACTGCCCAACGGGGTGGCCAAGGCAGTCAGGCTACTTGCCTGCCCATTGGTCAGAGGGTGGTCCTCTGTCTCCCCCATCCCTCTTTTTTCTTTTTGTGGTGAGGGCGAGGACAAGCCATAAATTGTAGCGGGGGAAACTTAGTTGGCATGTGCATGGGTTGTTGGGCTTTAATAACTGCCATATAGATAGATGGCATAGATAACAAGGTTAAACGACCAACTTTGGCTGAGGTTTCAAAAGGAGCTACCAACGGAATGGAAAAGTATGCTTGCTAGCGAACTACAGTATTGCTGGTAGTTAATAGAATTTTAAGAGATGAAACCTGTATTTATTTGAGATTAGTGCAGAACTGTACGAAATGCAGTTTGGCACTCAAAGGAAAGCTGTCAAACCTTCAGCAGCTGTAAGTTTCTACAATTACCTACAGTTTACTTATTAATTTCTAGAAATTACGCGGCGTGAATTGTTGCTACCCCTTTAGCATTCAAAACTCAAACGAAGAAAGAAAGCGCTTTTACAATTGTCATACATAAAATCTTAATGATAATCTAAGCTCATTATAAGGTTCGATCTTTACTACTCGTGTCTTCATAATAATCTGAACTCATAGGAAAAAAGAGCAAATTTCGCGATTTTTTAACCATTCAATCTACACCTATTTAACCTATCTATTTAACCATCTTCAGTTGTCATCTATTAAATATTCTTCTTAGTCAAAACCTATATGAGAATTTGCAAATTTGGCAATTTCCCGGACTCTTTGATTTACCCATCCGTCTATTTACCCGTCTGAATAATAATAAGAACTTTAATATAGTTTATGTAAATTTCGAGATTTCTTTGACAATTATAGTCTCCTCTAAGCTGCTCTTTCAGCACGAGTCTGTTTCGGACTTTCTGCTTCCACTGCTGACTCGGCAGCTCTCTGGGATGCGTTATGCTCTTCTGCTCCGGAGTTTCTGCAGATCTTAACCTGGCCTGCGGCTCCACTTGTTCATCACGCCGCAATGAAGAAGTTTGCGCAGTCTGACTTTTCGCCAGCTCTTTAGTTTCACACTTTAGTTTAGTGCATAGAATTTTGTCATTTACCGTGTCAAATGCTTTTCTATAATCTAAAAGGGTTGAAAATGATATAAGATCCATATCCGTATATCTTTAAATGTCCTGAGGTATATGTATAGTAGCCGTTGAGCAGCTTCTGTCTTTTCTAAACCAGGATTGGTTGTCATAAGACAGTTTCTCGAAAAGCATAAGTGCATTCATTTTTTTTTTGCGATAAATGTTCGAGAACATATGTAAGAATGGCAATATTGAGATACGTCTTACTCATTGGCAGTTTTTGGTGTGGCTATGATTTGAGCAGCTATCTCCAAGACTCAGTGGAATCATGGAAAAGCATAGTAAACTAAGAAATACGTACTTTGGAGGCGTTTCAATTCAAAACAAAAAAGTTTTTCTCACTAAAACTAGTTTTTCGACCGATCGTTCCTATGCATTGGTCAGCTGGATGCTGGATATTTTAATATGCTCCTTTAGTATTAAAACCAGGGACTAATACCGGTACCGGAACCGTTAACCAAAATCGCCAACCGGAATCAAAACCGGAACCGATACAAATTTTTTTTGAAAGTGAATACCGTTTACCGTTATTATTGGAACCGTTAGAACTGGAACAAAACCGAAACGTTGGTACCGAAACTGTTTCGTTTTTTTACCTTTGCAGAGCCCATCGTAATATTGCTCAGATGTTTGTAGCTCTACGAAGAATCTTTTTATACCCTTGCTGAGGGTATTATAAAATTGTCCGGATGTTTGTAACGCATAGAAGGAAGCATCTCCGACCATATAAAGTATATATATTCTTGATCAGCATGACGAACTGAGTTGATTTAGCCCTATCCGTCTGTTCGTCCGTCTGTACGTCTGTCCTTCTGTCCGTCTTTTTCTATGCTATCTCCTCCGTCAGTTTTAAAGCTATCCTCACCAAACTTTGCACGTAGTCTTTTGGTACAAATACGCTGCACATTTGTCGGAACCGGCCGGATCGGATGACTATAGCATATAGCGGTCATAGGAACGATCGGTCGAAAAACTAGTTTTAGAGAGAAAAACTATTTTGTTTTTAATGGAATCGCCTGCAAACTTCGTATTTCTTAGTTTACTATGCTTCTCCATGATTCCACTAAATTTGGCCGAAATCGGACATCTATATTGTATAGCTGTCATAGAAAAGTAGCGTCAGAAAAGTAGTCTTAGTTAGAAAAACTTTTTTGTTTTCAATGGAAATGTCCTCAAAATTGGCTCGTATTTCTTTTATATGCTCCCACACAATTCTACAAAGTTTAGTCAAAATCGGATGACTATAGCATATAGCTGCCATAGGAACGATCGGTCGAAAAACTAGTTCTTGTGAGAAAATCTTTTTTGTTTTAAACTGATTCGTCTTCAAAAAATGTACCTGTTAGATTGCTATGCTATTCCATGATTCCACTAAATTTGGTCGAAATCGGAATTTTATATAGAATAGCTCTTATGAAAAAGTAAGGTCCGAAAATTAGTCTTATTTATAAAAACAAACTGCAAGGGTATACAAAACTTACAAAATTTCTTAAATTTTAGTAGTGTGGGACTCAGTTCGAGAAATACATCTAAATTTTAAGCCGAAAGTCTAGTTTTGGGTGGTTTGGATACGCTCCAAATTGTTAATATTTTATAATACGTCCTCTCAAGCGAAATCGCTCGTTCAGGAAATAGAGAAGCGTGAAAAGTCCCTTTGTGGGAACAATACTTTTCTTAGTGGAATATTTTTGGACCCAATGTATAACGTAATGCACAGTCCTAAGCAAAAAAAATCTTGTATTACTATTTTGACAAATATATATAGTCAAATTTCGTCGGTTGCTAATCGATCTGCTTAATGATGAATGTTTTAATACTAGCTTGTTTGAAAGTGCATACGAAGATGCAAGAAAAGAAATTTGGTGATAAAAACACACAATTTTTGTGAACAAAAAAGCTACGGAATTACATTAACATTTTTCTTGCACATAAACATTTTCGAAACCATGAAAACATTCTAAACTTGTGGTCAGAGTCCTCCACTAAGCTCCCAGAATTGTAAGAGATTTCAAAAGTTTCATTTTTGTAAAATAATACGAAATGTTAAAATCGATTAGAATTTTACTTTATCTTTATATTACAAAGTAATAAAATGATTAAAACTTATCTCATATTTTACATTTTACAATATTTAAAAAAATTGTACTTATACCGGTACGTACTGTTATACCGGAACAAAAACTGCGTTCCGTTTAGAAACCGAAAACCGAAATTGAACCTTTTACCGAAACATTCATTTCGGGTCATACCGGAACCGATAATCGTTTCGATATTAATCCCTGGTTAAAACTAACTAAAAAGCACATTAATTTGATTAGGATTATTTTTAAACGCACAATTTTTTGTTACACAGAAAAAAGATTAATTCGAACGGGATTAAAACAGTGTAATCCGGTATATTCTTGAGCCGAGCCGAAAAATGGTTGATTTGTTTCAAAAATCCCAAATTCAATTCCAAAAAACATGATCACTTTAAGCCGCTCCGGGATTACCCTGTTTTTAGTCCCGTTTCGGATTCATTAATGATTTTTTTTGTCTGTGTACCCCTTTTATATTCCCAATGCAAAGAACTTGAGAATTACAAGCGGTCTTATAAAGGGTGATTTTTTAGCTATTATCTTTTTGGCAACACTGGTTTAAACAGCTCACTCACGTTTCGTGTTTTGTTTCACTGTCAAACATCTTCAGTTTGGTCTATAATTTAACCATGAATCGTCTTACAAACGAACAACGCTTGCAAATTATTGAATTTTATTATCAAAATGCTTGCTCTGTTAAGAAACTAAGTTAAGTTTCGCACCAAATTTACATTGGCATGTCTATTGACGCATTGGAAGACAACATTCGAGCAGTTATTCGTGAGATACCGGCCGAAATGTTGGAAAGTGTATGCCAAAATTGGACTAAGCAGATGGACCATTTGAGGCACAGTCAAATAAAGATTTCTTGCATTTTTCTGAATTTTATGTGTTTTTTTTTTGTAAAACTTTCCTATAGCTCTTAAAAAATAGCGCATGCTACTCTGAAAAGTATGCAACACTTATGGAACATATGTACATGGAGAGTGAAACTTGGAATATAACCCTCTAGTACTGATGGGGGCGATTGGCCATGCTGGAACTACCTACTCGGCTGGTTCCTACATGGGTACTTTCTTAAGTAGCCCTATGGTAAACGAACGCCGAACCACCAAAAAAATACAAATATTTATGGCCTGTATATTCTGTAACCCACCGCGAACCAGAGTAGAAGGGTACTTTCCTGAGTAACCCTATGGTAAACGGACGCCGAACCAGTGTCCGAAAAAAATTAAAAGTAAAGCACAAAGCGTAAACGAATTTTCGATATTTTACTGTTGTCCACGCATTTTTCATTAAATAACAAAAACAAATGCAATGCTAGCACCGTTATTTTGTCTTCTAGCTTGCACGCGTTTTCTGCATTGCTAGAACATTCTTTGCTTTTGCCACTCACTTCAGATTGTGACAGCATTTGCAGTTGACGTACCACCAAGAAAAATGAAAAAAGGGAATTTCAGTGATTAATATAATTTAAGGGAAGAAAAAAAATACAGAATGTGGATGCGTTTATGGATAAGGGGGAGTAAAAAACCAAACCCTGCTAAGGGAAAAAAAAAAAAATTTTAAAAGTAAGACAAGCACTTATCTAGATACAACAAAACCCTAGGATATGTAGTAAAGGCATTCGAGAATGGCTTAAACAGAAGAACATAAAAAAATATTTATACATATTAAATAGTGTCGCGGCAAGCAAAGAGGAGAGTGAAAATGAAAATTTAGTTTGTGAATTAATTTAATTTTTTATTTCCAGATGCAATTGCTTTGGACGGTGGAGTCGGATCTGCAGAAGACTAGCTGCGTAAGACACTTCAGCTGCAGATGAAACGCTTCTTTAAAATAGCAATATAAGAAATAGCGTAAGAAATAATGAAACCGAAAATTTAGATATTAATAACATGGCCACCCATTTCAGCACCCCTTTCATGGGTACCCATTTCAGCATCCCTTTCATGGGTACCCTTAGCCCCCTTTCATGGGTACCCAGTTTACTAGTTCGGCGATGTGGTGTAGTCCCCATGCAGGCGGACATTTCATACAAAAAAGGAAATGTAGCAAAGCATTGGTAAGGGTTTGTCGGGTAAGTACTGGTGGTCTGCTAGTGGGTATCGAGTTCGTTACTTACGAACTAGTGCCCAGAACTAGAGGGACATCATTCATTTAAACTGATTTTTCTTATCTCATTATTACACTGTTATTATTTACCACAACTTACATTAAATTTACTAGTTCAAATAATACTAGTTTTAAACACTTAATGTTGTAATTAATACATTGAAGAAAATGAAGAAACGCATTGCTTAGGGTTAGTAAAGTAAGTAGGGGTGGTTGCCTAGTAAGTACTTATCTCACCAGCCACGAACTAGTGCCCAGTACTGGAGGGAAGTGATCTAAAATGTAATAATGATTTTATTATAAAGTGGGTGTCTGCGCACAGTAAAAAAATAGGATTATAATCGAGTATTAAGTACCGAATACTTTGTCTTTAATACTTAGTATCGAATTATTAGAATCGAGTACGAAGTATCGAGTGCTTGGTATTGAGTAATAAGTATCGAGTAAAAAATTGTATTTAGTATCAAATACTTAAAATCGAGTACTTAGTATCTAAAACGTAGAATCGAGTACTAAGTATCGAGATCTTGGCATCGAGTATTTAATAAATACTGAGTATCGAGTACTTAGTATCGAAAACTTAGAATCGAGTACTAATTATCGAGAACTTGGTATCGAGTACTTAATACTGAGTATCGAATACTGAGTATCGAGTACTTAATATCGAGAACTTAGTATCAAATACTTAGAATCGAGTACTATTATCGATTTCTGATTATCGAGTTTTGAATATGGAGTATAAAGTAACAGACAACCGCTAGAATGTGAAAGGCGGACTACTTCGTATACAACATGTTTCACATCAAGGCCCCGTGAGTGTTAGCCACACTTACACCTGTTTTTTTTTTTTAGAATTTTCCCGTCCGCCACATATTGACCTCAATTGCGGAATTGCTTGCCTTAATTAAGAGCTAAAAACAGAAATAAGCCATATTTAAAGTGTTGTAGCAAAGGAATCTGAAGGCATTTTCATTATCCGACTTACGACTTTCTCATTAATTTCACTGCCGGGGCAGACAGCGAGCAGTGAGCGAGTGAGGGACAGCTAAATGAAATAATTTAGCGCACATTTAATTATCAGGAAATTACAAGCACACACACACGCACACACACACACACATAAAAGTGTACGTGAACAGCGGGAGATGCAATTTCCAGTATGAGGTAATCGTAAAATGCAGTCATACCCCACTTCCCCCCCACTCCCCACTCAACCAAAAGCAACATCTGCCCAGCACCCATACATAACCACATCGCTCTCACACACGCGCACAAAAAGCAAAAAATGAACGCTTCTGACTGGCGGGCATTGGATGAAGTTGTTGTTGCTGCGGCAGTAGCCATCGCCATCGCTGCTGTTGCTGCTGCCACCTCGCCGTCGTCTCCTTATCTCTTTGTCATTATCTCTCTCCCCCCCAACGAACGACACACGATGACGATGAGTGTCTGTCATTCGTTTGTCATCCCTGGATTGGAAGCCCCCAAAAGCAACAGTCGGAGTTTGGCTCTCAGTTGCTCTCTCTGTCTTGCTCTCCCGTGGTCATGCGCTTTGAAAGTTTTGGGGTGGAGCTTTGTTGGTAGAGAAAGAGAGAATTGTGTGTTTGTGTTTTGTTTTGAATTCTTTGGGCTTGTTGCACTTTTTGCTGCCTTTTGGCATTTGATTAATGAAGTGTGTTAAGAGGCCACATCAGACATAAGACCCAAGGACAATGCTTGGAGAGGTCCTTGGCTGGAGGTTAACCGCAAAAGTGTTTACATATTTGTTCCTGGCCAGACAACTCGTAGGCGTGGCATAGCCAACGTCGCAGTTGTCGCTGCTTCTGCTTCTGCTGGTTTTCTGCTTCTGCTGCTGCTGCTGTTATCATATCTCTCAGCTGCTCATTTTGCGCTCTCTATCTCTCCAAATATGGCCATCTCGCTTGCACGCTTATCTGCTGCTGGCTGTGTTGTTGCTCTTTCGCTTTGACCAACGCAGCGTATACGTAATGTGCGCCAAAATGTCGCACTGTCGTTGGTCCATTGATGTGCGCTGATAGCGACAGTTGGCAGCAACAGCGACAGCGACTGCGGCAGTGGCAGCGACAGCACCAACAAAAATGGCGTTTCTGTTATACATAACGCCTGAAGAGAGGGGCTCATTTTATCATTCAGCAAGATACATATCTCTTTTTTTCCAGTTTCTGCAACTTTCTTGTAGTTGACAAAATAAACAAACCAAGGAGCTCCTTCCCCTTCTTCTGGTAGTTGTTTATGGCCCTCGGCTGCCGCAGCAGCCACAACGCTGCGTTTTATGTCTTCATTAACTGAAAAAGTTATGAGCCATGGAGAGAGACCAGCAGCAGCAGCAGCAGCAGGCACAAGAGGGAGATGCTTGACCACAGCTTCCATCCATCTGTGCGGTAATTGGACTTGGAGTGGACAATGCTGCTCGCCTCGCGCATACTCACCAGCGACACTTTCAGACGAGACGTTCCGAATATGGTTGAAAGTCCATTGGAAATTAACAGCAAAACGAAAATATTTTCTGATCTGCGTCATGGTAATCAGTTTTAGTCATGTGCATATTCTAAGTTTACAGCTCACGGTGCTCAGGTTCACAGTGCACAGTGGGTCTTAGCCAATTTTTTTAGCATCAATTTGCACAATCGGGAAAGAGTCATTGGCCATGTCTTGAGTCTGGTTCAAAAGCAAAATCGGTTCAAAAGTGGTTTAGAGCCATAAGGAAATTTTTTAACCATGAATATGGATGGTAATATGTAGCTCGATATACATATATCCGGAATAAAACCTGCTCCGAACCAGTTTCAACCGTTTCAAAAGTGGCTCAGAACCATTCGTATGAAATTATCTAAGTATCTAAGAACAAAATCCAGGCAGATGTTTCAAAACTGTGGCTCTTCAAATTGAAATTGATAGATTTTGGTAGACCTTGGCGAAATAAGATTAATATATGCAGTAGAAGTGACTCTTATTGGTAATATGGAGTTCGACCGACATTCGGAACTGAAATTAAGAGACACTCGAGCAGCGATAGGAAGCACATGGAACTGTCTCCTAAGAAGAACAAATGTCAATCCTAGCAACAAATACAAGATGTACCAGGCGACAGCTAAGGCGATAACGTGCCACTCATCGCAAGTATGGGGATGTTTTCATATGCCTGATTAAAGATACCCAAAAATTATATTCGCCACTGGATTAACTTGGCACAGGAGTTCGAGACGGAGCTAACACTTGAGAATCCCAATCATTGGGAAATTCAACAGAGGAGGCTAACACTCAGTATAGATGCGACAATGCGGCAAAGATGGCAAACGGAAGTGAGACTTAGCGCCACGAGAAACTCCTATTCAAAGTTATGCTACAATATAGCTGAAAATAACTACTCCCAAGATGCTATTGTAACTTTCAGGATCTCTCATATTTTTAAGGCTCGAGTGGAAATGCTCCAGCTTAATTATAGACCCCATCACCAAAACGGAGGCGCTTTATGAACATTGTGCAACGTGAGGGAACGTGAGGACACACTGCACTTTCTCGGCAGAAGCCCTTTACTTCCGAAAATTCAAACATAAACGTAGTGTGTGCAACTTCGTGCTGGCAGCCTCGGGCCAGCTCGCAAACAACAAATCATGTTAAACTAGTTAAGTGAAACAATAAATATAATAGTGATTTAAGCACAACCTTAAGCGCTATAACCAGTTTTTTATTTGAGAGCTTTTTGATATATTCATCCGATTTTCATCAAAGTCGGCCAAATTATGCTGAATCAGATAATATTTCTATCTGGCCGGTTTAAAGACGCCACCATTGAAAACAAAAAAGTTTTTCTCACAAGAACAAGTTTTTCGACCCAAAGATCCCATGGTAGCTATATGCCTTGGCCTCCGATTTGGACAAAAATTTGTAAAACTGCGTAAAAGCATATAAATAAATGCATGCCAGTTTTAAGGACATTTCCATAGAAAACAAAAAACTTTTTCTGGCTAAGACTACTTTTTGAACTTACTTTTCTATGGTAGCTATACAATATGGAAGTCCGATTTCGACCAAACTTAGTGGAAACATGGAAAAGCCAAACAAACTAGAAAGTACGAAATTTGGAGGCGATTCCAATTATGACAAATAAGTTTTTCTCACTAGAACTTCTTTTTCGAACGATCATTCGTACTGCAGCTATATGCTATAGCCATCCGTTTTTGAAAAATCGTTGTAGAATTGTGTAAAAGTATATAAAACAAGTAAGAAAGTCGATGAAGTCCGACTATAATATACTCTGTACCTTCCAGAGATTGTGTTAAGGTGTGTGTAGTGATGATCATCACAGTAGCAACCGGTGCTGCCTATCATAATTTGTTTTCCCTATAACTATCGTTCATCCGATCTCTACCATTTCGGCGGATCGATAAATAATGCTGATTACCAAATATATACAGAAGGTACGAGCCGTCTATCAATAAAACTGTGGAAGATATGGCGTTTTTTCCAAATTGCGTGGGGTGGAGAGGGAGCGTTTAAAATATTTCAAAAAACTTTATCTGCCTCCAAGTATAAGAAGCATATGTCTTTAAGATTTGTGCGTTCATACGGACTGACGGATATGGGTAGATTCACTCGGCTGTGTATATACCTATACTTTATATGGTCGGTGATGCATCCTTCTGGCTGTTACATACTCTCAAAAATTTTTCAAAAAGTGTCATATTTTATTATTTTAAATGGGAACTGAACTTTTAGTGTATCCTGAAATATTAAATTGGGTTGCTCTTTAACAGCTTCCATAACTGCAACCACCTGGGCAATGACTTGACCAAGTTTTGTAAGACGCTCAAATCAATATTTTCCGACACTTTTACACTTGCCTTAGCTGCTTTAGAGTGTCGTACTGCTTCGCAGCGCTGAATATTCTGCCACAAATTATGACCCACAGATCTTCAACGGGATTAAGAACCGGCTACTGGAACAGCGAAATATTGTGGGAGCTGAAATATGCTTTGGTATGTCGTGCAAACGTGCATGCAAACTGTCAGCACGAGAATCTTCAGCACGAGAATCAGAAAGCTCACTTTCCAGCATCTCCGTATACATTTGCGCATTCATAGGGCCTGGCACAAAACCACTTGGCGACTTCTTTTTAGCACTGAAGGCAGGTCATACCATAAGAGAACCATCACCATGGTTGTACCTGAAGCAAGTCTGATGCCGCATATCTGCCCCTATTTATGATGTCCATCTAGGCCGTCAAGTTTGGAATTTGGAATTCTTCATCTCAAAACTGATACATTTTGAAAGAAGCCATGCACATATTTTTGATGTTGCTCGAGGTGGGAATAGGGACTCTTTGACTGATACTGAAGATGCAACTCCTTTCGGCAAATTTACTGTATGCTTTGTCGACGTATTGGTAGAGTTAACTCCGCCTTTATTTGAGCGCAACTCATCATTTGATTAAAGTCCCTCTGTGCCTCTTGGTGCGCTCATGCACCTTTGGTATTGTACAGTTGGGATTATTTCCGCTATATATTTGCGGACTATTCAAGAAGTTGGTTATTGTTTTACGCTGAAGGATTATTAAAACTGCCGTTTCACCAAATTTTTCGTACCAGCTTCATGCGTTGTTCTGAATTTTTATCTGCTCTTCATGGGAAAGTTCCTATACACGCGGAATTTTGAGCTTAAATAATAGTTTGTCACTTTTAACAACCTGGCTTATTATTTAAACATCTCTAATGTTGACGCTGTTGATCTCTAAAGACAAATACCTCAATTTGCACATATATCTGTTTTCTAAGAAAGCCTGACTGATTTGCTTCTTTTATACCATAGAGAGAGATTTGGAGGTGATAAAAACTGAGCACTTGTCAATGCGACATGCAGAGCCAGAAAATGAAAGGATATACTCATTTAATACATTTTTTCTCATATATCAATTTTACGGAGGTATGTTAAATAATTTTGGGATTAATGGTTCAAATCATTAATCAAGAATTGTCCCGAAACCGATTGAATAAAAGTGTTTAAAACATTATCTCAAATCTTTTCTCAGAAACTATTTAGGACATGCAATTAATCTTTGCTGTTTTTGTAGGTGATATTGAACCGGTTCCAGAGCGGCTTCAAGCAAAGTTAGAAATAAGTGTTCAAATCTTGCTGCTGCTGATCAGTTGAACCCTTTTTTTAAGCTGCGGACAGACGATCTTAGCTTTGGTTTCTTGTTTTAATTATTTGCATAATCGCAATAATAATCATAACCTACAGCACTGGTTTTTTCGGAGTCGGAACGTGATAGAAAAGATTTGATAAACGATTTCAAATAATGTCTAAGTCTTATTCCTGCTTCAAAAACACATTTATAAAACTTGAATTTCCAAGACAAAATTCTCTTTAATATGATGGGACTGAGTTGATAATTAGGGTAGGCATCAAGACATGGCGGGATTTATTTGCAAATTTGATTTGTAATCGATGTCAATCAAAAGAACAGACATTAAGTTGCAGCGTGAAATTCAGGTTTTAGTGCCACTTCTCTGTCATAAAAATAAGTTCAGCTCCACTGTAACCTGCAAACTTTTTGTTGATAACTCATTTCACGTGTCTAGATAGTATTACAACACCAACAACAGAGAGAGGGAGCTCAGTTACTGCCTCTGTTGACTTCATATGGACAACGGACGTTGGGACATCGCTTGTTGTTCGCTTTTTTTTTGCTTTTTACTGGCCCTCGTAAAAGTCAGTCGCCACAGTAGCCTTTGTTATTGTTGTAGCTGTTGAAGTCATCAAAAAAAAACTGTCGTCGTTGTCGTCGTTGCTGTCCATTTTCTATGGTTGATTCCACACAGGTCTCACTAGTTAACTTCGCTTCACTGATGCGCTTTTTTCAATTTGTCACGTACAGTAGATTTTCGATTTTCAGTTTTCGCCTGCTCATTACGAGGCCCTCATGGAAGACACAGACAGGGAAGCGAGTTGTGGCGAGAAGAGCGTAGAGGACTTGGTCTACTTAATTACTATTTATGATATTCATAGAAAATTTTCATTTGTCCTGCTAATCTAGAAAAATCACTGAGGGTTTCCCCGCCCACGTTGGCATGTGCTTGGTCTATCTAATTATGCAACACTCAGTTCTTTGACTTCTAACAAACAAATTTTCTAGGCCAAGATATATGTATGTGTATATGATGTAATGTTCAGCTAAATTATGACGTTGGAAACGTGAGCGAGGTACATTTATCATGGCTGGCCCACCAAATAGTAAAAGCAATAATAACTTTATGTCTTTGGCTTTGGCCACAACACAAAACTCGAGTGGCTTCTATGATAGAAAATTGTGTCACGACAGGAAACGAGATAAGAGCGTAATTTTCTTTCAACGTTACATGGGACGCGAAAGCTTTAGTTTCCAGGTCCCTGGCCAGGACTTTTGGTCCGGATGTGAGCTATCGTGGTTACCGTTAGTCATTTTCAGTGATTGTTCAACGTTGCACGTTGTCGTCGTAGTCGTCGAGCGGTTGACTTTTAATGATTGTCACGCTCCCTCTTCTACCCTTCTTTACCACTGACCACCGACCACAACAGACAGGTGGAAAAGGCCTCCGTCCACAGGCCTATGGGCCGAAACTAATTTGCATTTATATTCATAATCTTAGGCATTGCGTCATGAAATATTGCATGTCCCGAACTTGTGACACTTTAATTACCCATTTGGAAGTTACCCCTAGAGTTAAGATTGGCCCACCTACAATATGGCCCACAGATCAGTGTCATGTGCTTGCGTAGGCAAGCGTTCAAGGACTCTGAAGATGGTAAAAGAAACTATATATTTCAATTGCAACAATGTTTTATCATAAACCATTTCAATTAATTTAAAGAAAAACAGAGTACAAAAACAACTTACAAAGCTTCTGAATTGCTTAAATCAGCGAAATTCTCTAGTAGTTTTATGAACTCTTTATCCATAGTTCGTTAGTTAGGCAAGTCATTGTTTCGCGCTTCAAGCGCTTCCTCGGACATCATCATTTTTGAAGTGACACATTTTTTATGATATCTGTCCAATGTATTAGGATTTTATGAATAGACAAAGGCATGTAAAGCCATGGGTATTTTTGTACAAATATTGGCGAAATTCCTCAACACTTTATAACCACATGCCAATGTGCGTAAACTAACGTTAAATCGTTATTTTATCAGGTCAATATTCACACCTGTGATTGTGGTTACCAAGGTTGGTTGATGAAGCAGTTTCCTTGATGTGTTCCCATTATTGGTTTTTCCCGAAACTGCCATGGGAATATCGACCAAAAGATCCAATCGTTTTCGGAGTTCACTTTAAATTACGACCTTACTCTGTGCAACAATTGCTTTATCCACTTTTTTATTGGAATTCGCTATGATATATGAATGATGCATTCAAAACATCGGATCCATGCATGAAGAGTAGATTGCTCATATTCATACTAATGTTCCTAAGAAGTCTTGAATAAAATTTGTTTTAAATTGTTAAACATTGAAGGAGAGTCATTACAAATTCCGCAGACCTGCGACTAAAATTCTGCAATCGAGCTGAGACCTTTCCTCCAATCATTGGGCGTATTCAGCAGATAATTCCGATTTCCGATTACTGATTTATGATTACCGATTTTACCAGCTGAATACAGTGATTGCCGATTGCGATTGATAAATTTGACAATCATGATTGCTGAGATGGAATCATTCAAAAGGTAAGATTGGTGAGACTGTTTACTCCAAAACTGGAAATGGAAACTGAAAACTCAAAAATGTTTCCTAAATTCATGGTTGTAATGTATTTTTAAACTTATCAATCAGTGTTATTCAGCAGAGAATCATAGGCAATCGCAAATCATAAATCAGTAATCGGTAATCGGATTTACCTGCTGAATGCGCACATTTGTTAAATGAAATTCATGATTTACTCGAAAGACATTACACATTGTGGAAGAATGTTTCGTATTTGCAGATTAATATTTGCAAATTCTGTACGGACTAAATCTGCAGTTTTTTTTCGAAAATTATCTTTATTGGCCTGCAAAATCGAGTTGACGAAGGACGCTGATTTTTCAGAATTACTGCATTTATATCCAGTATTCGCAGTGGATTAAGGCAAGTTGCAAATATATTTTCGGTTACCATTCCAATTTCAGGATCAATAAACTTCGGACGGTAGGTTAAATGGCCACTGCTGCCATTGCAGCATGAGATTTCCATATATTTGAATGCTGCTTCATGTCGTTTCATTAACCGGGCAACAGTGTGGTCAACCCGGAACAGAAACTGACTTCCGCTGAAGTTTATGAAATTCGGAAGCCTTTAGGATAACACGATTTTAAGCAACACATTATAACAAGGAAACAATTTGGAACCATGCTCTTTCATAGAATTTGAAATCAACTGGTATGAATTTGGTAAAGTCTCTGTCAACAA
This sequence comes from Lordiphosa collinella, assembly GCA_018904265.1. Classification (NCBI taxonomy): domain Eukaryota; kingdom Metazoa; phylum Arthropoda; class Insecta; order Diptera; family Drosophilidae; genus Lordiphosa; species Lordiphosa collinella. The sequence continues at coordinate 22,459 of JAEIFV010000044.1, read as the reverse complement.
AAAAAGATAAAGCTTCCTCTGGGGTAAAATAAGATACATTTTCAGCTGCTTTTTTGCAACCTGGGATGCAGAATTTGAAAATTTTTTATTTATCTGTTGACATTCCTCATCGCTGAGATTGTTTTTATCAATTATTTTGTGAAAAAACAACACTGACATTTTACCTATAAGCTGTAATAAACTAATAAGGTACGATTCACAATGGACCATTTTCACAAACACATAAAGATTTAGGACCAATACGGGCCAATATCAAAAGTTCTACTCCACGAAAGACGCATGTATGTAAGTAACTATATGGTTAAAATAAAGGCTTATATCTATCCAAATCGCTAAACGTTAACTTTCTCAGCCCATAATAAAACACATTAAGAAGTCGCGAAAATGTTTATAGGTATGGGCAGAGAAGTATCGTGGGTTTTACAAGCTCACGTCATCGTGACTATCGAATAAAAAATATATCTGAATAAATATTGACGGGATGTTAGCTTTCAAGAAAATAAAAAACATCTAAGAAATGTTAGTTTTTAAATTTTAATTTATTGCCTGCCAGTTTGGCCAAATCGACCACTGTGCACCGGTCGCAACGGTGATGGGCAGCACTTCACAGGTACAGAGTATATTATAGTCGGACTTGACCGACTTTCTTACTTATTATTGTTGATTTATGTTAGATGATTGGTGTTTGCTGGTGAACGCGCTCTATGATGCCAATCATGGTTATTCTGATGATTGATTGAATGACTTGGGACGGACGGGTCGGTATAAAAAATTCTTCCCAAGCAACGAAGTTTGCCACTATGCCACTCTTCAGTACCACCCGTTTTCGCGATCATTTCATTTTCTATTAAACTTACTCATGTGCATACAACTCTACCTGCCCAGCATCCAACGCCCTTCTGCTCTACTTATATTTATATGCATTCTCATAAATCGTTGTCTATATGGTTATATTATGGGCTTGTCTGTTCCGCTGACTACGTGACTTTTGCGCATTTTTGCTCTGTGCGCTTTTGCCCATGACTTCAGATCGATTTTCAGACAATACCCATGCGGGTGCATAAAAACAGATACATACATCACATTGGTGAGGGGTCGAGGGGAAATGGAAGGGAGGTCTGTCCTCTCAGACAAAACAAAGTTAAGATGTTCAGTGTTGTTGTTTTGTTTTGTTTGCTGATAAATGTCTAAAAATACAAACAAGAAGCAAGAACCACAAACCGAGTGAAAGATACTTACTTGCACTTACGCCTCCAACAATGTGTGAGCAGAGAACTTGGGATTGCATCGACAAAGTAAGCTGGCTTCTGCTTTTTGTCTCGACTTATCTCACACTTGGACATTATCTACAACATAAATAATTGAATTCCACAAAATAAATCAAAATCTCAACATGTGTTCTCTCCTATGATATCTAAAGTCAGCCATTTTGTGAGCCAGCACTTTGAGCTATAATCCAAGCGTAAAGAGATGTAAAGACATGCTCGAGTATGCTACTCAATGTGGCAAGTCAGGCAGGCAAGCAAGCAGGCAGTGGGGCAGCCAGGTTGCCAGCTATGGTACAAAATGTGAAACCAGCGTAAACTGCCATTTTGCCATTTCAAGCAGCAGCCGCAAAAAAAAAACACATAAATAAACTCAAATTGTATGTGAAAGAAAAAATATTTTATTGTGCTGCATAATTTTATTGTACACGTATTTTAATCGTATGCCAGGGGGCTGCTTTAAGTGCCTTTCGCCTCCAACTCTGCTTGAGTGATAGACCTCGAGCTGGTTCTCCATTTGGTTGGTTAACTCCTGCTGCTTCTGTGTCCTGCAAATTGGCTTAATTAAAAATAAATTTCATATGCTTGGATTAATTCTTAAGAATTTATTTATAAACAATTGGTAAAAGGCAACATTTTTTTTTTACTGCTGGATACACAAATACTGTTACATCGCATAGCCTCTTAGTTGGTTCTTTGATGCTTGGCATCAGGTTTATTTGAAAGGTTGGAAAGAAAGGTAGGGGTGGAGAGAAATTGCTGCAGGGAAAAAAGGGTTTGAGTAATACCAATATTGAAATATATTTAGTAATAGTTGTTCTATATATAATGTAACCTTGGGTTGAAAGTAAAGGGCGGGGATTATTGTCACTGTGGTGGTACAACATACTTAAGAAACTCGAAATAAAAGTAACACTATAGGACGATCCAGTTTCCACTTGACATGACCCAATTTGTCAGCAATAAATAATGCAGTCAAGCCCGCAATGTACAACATGTTAAAAATCACAGTTATCGGCCATCGGTTTGTGCCCCGCGTGCACGTATAACTGCCAACCATTTGATCCATGGTGCCCACACTGGACTTATACAAATTGTAGAACAGAATATAATATGCCTTCTTCGATGAACCGACGGTTCTATTATAATGATCTGTAGAGTTGAGAGTAGAACTTAGTACCCGAATGAACCACGAACTGTATGAGCTCTACGGGGACACGGATTTAAACACAGTGAGCTGGATTGGACAAGTTACTCGTATGGATGAAGAAGCTCCAGCAAAAAGTTTGTACAAACGGATGTCGAACGAATTTTGGAGAAGAGCCAAGAAGGGACGAACGAAACTGAGATGGAAGATCAGGGGCTGGAAGATATTGGGGCGCTTGATGTGCACAACTGGTGCCAGCTCTAAGGCGGGCATTAAATGCAGCGGCCAAGATCGTCAAGCAGTTGTATTTGAAATATCGGACCAAATAAGAAGAAAAGAGAGTTGAGAACCACAGCATGTATTAGCATAGCCCGAAATTATTATTGTGGTACCCGTACACTTTGCAGAATACAGCTCGACTTGCAAGCTTTGTTTTTGCGCATGGTGCATACATATCTAGCAATCGTAATGCCATAAAAGAACGCCACCAAGACATAAGACGAAAAGAGATTATGGGCATATACTGTTCGTCCAGAACCGGCCTCATTTCCAATCAATTTCAAAACTGTCTGGTATATACTGGATGAAGCGCGTTCCTTATCAATAGTTAGCAGGGCATCTGGAGCATATAGAAGCTCCCAGTTCTTCATGAGTAGGTTCCAAACGTCTTCGATTACGGCCAATAAGCTTTCTACTAGTCGAGCGCATCTCGTGTTGCAGTTATTAAATCGAATATTCTTCAGAAAAGTTTTATGTCAATGCTCAGACATTGTCGCCCTGTGGATAGGGTTTTCGGTTGCGGCAGCTCAACTCAAGCACAAGCTGTTTGACCCGAATAAGCCGGAAAATTAAGTTAGTTTTCAAGCTCAAATCAAATTCAAGTTCCAAGCAAACAAACAAAAAATAGGGGAAAGTTAACTTCGGCTCGGCCGAAGTTTTGTATACCCTTGCAGTTTGTTTTTCTTAATAAGACTACTTTTCGGACATTACTTTTCTATGAGAGCTATACTTATAGAAGTCCGATTTTGACCAAACTTAGTGGAATCATGGAAAAGCATAACAAACTAACAGTTTCGAAATTTGGAGACGATCCCATTTAAAACAAAAAAGTTTTCTCCCTAGAACTTCTTTTTCGCCCGATCATTCATACTGCAGCTATATGCTATAGTCATCCGATTTTGATAAAACTTTGTAGAAATGTGTTAAAGTATATAAAATAAGTGTACGCCAATAAAAAGGACGTTTTCATTAAAAACAAAAAAGTTTGTCTCACTAGAACTAGTTTTTCGACCGATCGTTCCTATGACAGCTATATGCTATAGTCATCCGATCCGGCCGGTTCCGACAAATGTGCAGCTTATTTGTACCAAAAGACTTCGTGCAAAGTTTGGTGAGGATAGCTTTAAAACTGACGGAGGAGATAGCATAGAAACAGATGGACAGACGGGTAGGGCTAAATCAACTCAGCTCGTCATGCTGATCAAGAATATACAGGCCTGTTCCGGTTTTCACTTTCACTAAATTTGCTCGAATTCGATTTGGCTACCTGTTCCGGTCTTCACAATTCGATAGATTTACTTGATTTGAATTCACATTGCTTGGAGCCGATGAATTCAAAAGTAAATGCGATTTTGTACATAAAAACGTCAAATTAATGACTTAAAGTTAATTTTGTACCATTGTTTAGTGTATTTAGATACTTTTTGCAATTTTACATTCTCTTAAAAATTATTTTTAATAAAAAAAATAATCATTTTTATAAATAGCTTCAATTTTGCCACGTGCCATCCAAATCGAATTCACATATTTTGTTCAAGCTGTTCTGGTTTTCACTTGTTTATGAAACGCTGGGAAAATATTAATAAAATGCCCTAAAAATAGAAACGACATTTTAAACACCTATATTCAACTACTATCAACTATTTTGAGTGATTATTTATTGGATTGTTTTGATTCACCAGTTGATTAAGGTGAAAGTGTAGTCAACGGAAACAATTTGGAAATGAAACACTCGAATTGCAAATCGTTCGAATACCAGAACAGCTAAAACAAAATCGTTCGATTTTGTTTTCATTTGAAATCGAAGAAATATGTGAAAACCGGAACAGGCCTGATATATACTTTATGTGGTCGGTCAGAAAAAACCATTTTGCGATCACCTGCCGAATGAAACTATTGTTTCAAACTGTTATCATAAGATAGCTTCTGTTGTTTCACTTATCGAGAGCAATGAGTCCGAAATTAATAGAAAATCTAAGACAAGGGTTCTGTTAAGAGAGTGAGCCTTTCTTTTTAATTAGTACCTGTCATTTCAGTAATCAGACATCTTAAATTGGTTGTCTTTGTTTTGAGAGCTCTGTTTGAACTAGTTTTAAACAGGGATTAATTCCGAAACTATTTTCGGTTCCGGTACAGGTACCGGTACGAACCGAAATGAATGTTTCGGTAAAAGGTTATATTTCGGTTTTTAATTTATTTCGGTTTTCGGTTTCGATCCGGTACCCAGTTTTTTATTTCGGTATACCGGTACGTACCGGTACATACCGGTATAAGTAAAAATTTTAAGTATTGTAAAAAGTAAATGCTGATATAAGTCCAAATCATTTTATTCCTTTGGAATATAAAGAAATAATATTCAGCACAAAAGTTTCAGTCGTTTGACATTTAAAGTAAAATTGAAATCAATTTTCACATTTCGCATTATTTTACAGAAATTGCAACTTTTGAAATCTCATACAATTCTGGGAACTTTGTGGAGGACTCTGACCACCATTTTAGAATGTTTTCATGCTTTCGAATACGTTTATTTGCAAGAAAAATGTTAATGGAATCCAGCAGCTTTTTTGTTGACAAAATAATGTGATTTTATCACCAAATTTCTTTTCTTGCAATATCACATATGCATCAACTTCGTCGCCGCTTTCAGATAATCATTAAGAGGTGACTGATCAGCAACCGACGAAATTTGAGCATAAATATTTGTTGAATGAGTAATACAAGATTTTTTTTTGATAAGGATTTGGCATTACGGTGTAACTTGGGTCCACAAATTTGCCACCTAGAAAAGCATTGTTTTCAAAAAAGGATTCTCTCGCTTTTCTATTTCCTGAACGAGTGATTTCGCTAGAGAGGACGTATTACAACTTGCTGTGTAACCAAATGGAATAAAAATCTCCCATAACTAGATTTTCGGCTTAAAATTTAGATGTGGCCATCATGGTTGGTACTAATATGCTTACAATTTCGCGAACTGAGTCTCACACTTTTCAAAAATCTTAACAAATAAACCATGAAAGACAACTGAATATCTTATGAATGTACGTAAGTATGTACATGTGTTGGTATATTAGTAAGGGATACTCTACTAATACTACGATAAAAGTACTCGTCTAACAAAAGGAAGGATCGACAATTTGAACATATGTATATATTTATGTATATATGTGGCGTTGGTCCGTGTTGAAGTTCTCGGCGCATGTAAAACATGTACAATGTACATGTTCAATACATGCACATACATATTTTATTTTATTGTCAATGTAAATACATATATATGTATGTAAAGCAAATCAATCAATGTACCAACATTCGTTATGCACCTTATAGAAGCAGCGAGATTTTCGTGCAACTCATTTAACAGAGGGGTGCTTGAATTTAAAGACATCTCAGAAAAGATTCAAGAATATCTAACATCGTGTAAAGGACTTCTTAAGATTCCTTCTTTGCGTTACAAAGATTTGACCAAAATTATTCTGCAAAGTTAAAAAAAAACCGAAATAGTACCGGTACTAACGTTTCGGTTTAGATCCTGTTCTAACGGTTCCAATAATAACGGTAAACGGTATTCGGTTCTCAAAAAAAAATTTGTATCGGTTCTGGTTCCGGTTCCGGTACGTGATTTGAAACAGTTTATTTCGGTTAACGGTTCCGGTTCCGGTACCGGTATTAATCCCTGGTTTTAAATCGATCACATTGGGATTGAAAAAATCTTACTTGTATCAAGTGTTTCCATATGTACTATTGTCACCTTTTGTGCTTAATTCAAGTACAAAATTTTTAATTTTTTTTCTGAGTGCATGATTTTAAAAGCTAATCTCAAACTTTTCTTTCTAAATTTTTGTTATTAACGGCTGAATGTTTAAGAAACTAGAATGTCCTGGTCATTGGAATAAAATAAAATGAATTTTCTTTTTTCCGTATCCTTCATCTAGGAATGTCCCAAGCTCACTTTGTTCTGGACATTTAAGAAAGGTTATAAATCAACTCTTCCAAGCACGAAAGTCCTAGAAATTCTAACATTTTCCAAATGCTTTTCCCACCCATTTTGATGAATGGTATTCAAATAATTATTTTCATGAAATTCCCTTTTCTCATGGCCAGTCACTTGACTTGCTGGGGCTTAACTAAATCGCTACTAAGTATTGTAGTATACAGATTATATACGCATACACACAAACACACGCACACTTGTGCAGAGAACACTAAAGACACTAAGCACGACAAAAAGACATTAAACACGACAACGAAATAAAAAAACATTGAAATTCCTTATCAGCACTTCCGCTTTTCGTGACCAATGTCTTGGAGTGTGCGAGCTGGCGAGCAAGTGTGTAGATGTGTGTGTGTTAGTACGTCCTAGAGTATCAGTTTCGCACACTCGCCTGACCACAAAGTCGCTTGGCATGCAAAGGTTATAGAAATGGAAAAGCACTCCCTCCGCCTGCCTCTGACCAAAGTTAACCTGTCATTCGGTCTTGGGTCTTGGTCGGTGGTGCTAAACATGCCTGGGTCACACTGCACACTGGTTCAGATCTACGTATATATGTCAGAAAGTATATTTTCATCAGGAAGCGGTGAAACAGGCTGATGGAGACATTTCCAACCTCTGCCGAAAGCCGTCAGGAAGGGAAAGACAGATACGCCGATTGGTTTAAAAAACTGGAGCCAGATCGCGCAAAATTTGGAATTTGTACCAGTGTGCAATGGTTATCCTTCATTATTCATATAAATATGCAAATGCTTCTGACTCTGGGCATAATAATGAATTCCTGATGCATGGCCAAAGGCTTCAGGTCAATTTTGGGTGAGCGTGAGCTTAAGCTTTGCAGTAATTTGGAGCAGACCCTTTCCCCGGGCATGTTTAGCACTCAATCTGAGGTTACTCCCAGTTCGTCTTGGAAGCATATGGCACATTACCTCCGAAACAAATTAAACGGTTTGGGAACTCGTTAGGGGCGGTCGCCGGACTGATGTGCCTAGCATGTGGTGGGCGTGGCCGACTTTGTATGTGTGTAATCTGTAGAAACCACACACACACACACACGGACACTCCACAGGATATGCAAGAGAGATATACTGGTAGATGCCTTGGGAAATTTTTGAACTGGACTTGGGAAACAACATAAATCATAAATTTTTTGCACCACAGCTCCAACTCCTCCACCACCTACCCTGCCTGACCAGACCAGAACCTGAGCAGACTGTGTATAATGCGCACAATCACAGCCAGGACACGAAGCCAGGAAGGCAGGAAGTTTGTCGTTCTGTTTGCGCAGCATAAAATGAATTTTCTTTTCGCCTGCTGCTGTTCATGTCCTTTGTCTGGCAGGACATTCGTCGCTATCGTTACATCGTCCTACAACTGACTCGACTTTTGACTTGGACTTGAGCTTGAGTTGGCTGAGCAAACAAGCGTATAAATTGAGTTATAATTTGTTTCAGGACTTTGCACTGCTTCCTTTTGCCGCTTCCTTTGTGCTGCCATTTTGTGTGGTCCGGAAGTTGGCTTCTCCGTTATTTAAATGATTCCGTCCCATCCCCCCACACACTGATAAGAAATTATGTTCTTGTTGCAAAGACCTAGACATGTGGCAATTGGTTGTTATTTTTCGGCTTTGCTTGGCTACATTTTGAGTCTAGCAAAATTGGTTACGGATCTTGAGTAGTTTTTGGGAAAGGGAACATTCGAAACGGAACTGGGTAATTGATGGGGAAAGTGTGAGTCGGATTGATTATACAGTGCTCCAGGAAGCAACACAATTATTACTTAGTTATTGATGATTATAAAATATTTACCATATTCCGCAATTCTCATGTTTCTCATAATCACAGTTGTGTACTTTTGAGAAGACCTCTTTAGCATAAAACTAATTCTATAGTTAATCGATGTATTGATCTTTTCCAGCTTAAAGAACCATCGATATCATTAGTAAGAATCTACTTTAATCAAAAAATAGGGGAAAGTTAACTTCGGCTCGGTTTTTTATACCCTTGCAGATAGATTTTTTAATTAAGATTACTTTTCGGACTTTACTTTTCTATGGGAGCTTTACTATATAGATGTCCGATTTCGACCAAACTTAGTGCAATCATGGAAAAGCATAACAAACTTACAATTACAAAATTTGGAGGCGATCCCAAATAAAACAAAAGGTTTTTCTCACTAGAACTTCTTAATCGACCGATCATCCCATTTTAACCAAACTTTGTAGAACCGTGTGAGTGCCTATAAAACAAATACATGTCAATTTTGAGGGTATTTCCATGGAAACCAAAAAAGGTTTTCTAACTATGACTACTTTTCTGACACTACTTTTCTATGACAGCTATACTATATTGATGTCCGATTTCTACCAAATTTGGTGGAATCATGGAATAGCATAGTAAACTAAGAAATACGAAGTTTGGAGGCGTTTCCATTAAAATCTAAAAAGTTTTTTTCACTAAAACTAGTTTTTCGACCGATCGTTCCTATGAAAGCTATATACTATAGTCATCCGATCCGGCCGGTTCCAAAAAATGTGCAGCGTATTTGTACCAAAAGACTTCGTGCAAAGTTTGGTGAGGATGGCTTTAAAACTGACGGAGGAGATAGCATAGAAACAGACGGACAGATGGACAGACGGACGAACAGACGGACAGATCGTCATGCTGATCAACAATATATAAAGACTTTATGTGGTCGGAGATGCTTCCTTCAATGCGTTACAAACATCCGGACAATTTTATAATACCCTCTGCAAGGGTATAAAAATGCTATGAACATTATGTTAGCAAACAGCGCATTCTGCTCCGAGAAGTATGACACGTTTTATTCCCTTTATAACTCTGCCGTTCAAGAAAATTAAAATTTTAAGAAACTCAGCATTTCAAAACTGGTCAACATTAAAAATTTGGTTGCTCTAGCTTTTCTAGTCTCTAAGATCTTGGTGTTCATATAGACTGATTAAGAATATATACACTTTATAACATTGAAGATGTTCTCTTCTAACTATTTCATACTTTTGCACGACTTTAGTATACCCTTTATACTCTACGAGTATAAAAAAATCTTTGTATGCGACTCAGGAAATCGAACCGTATAAAAAGGTTCGGTTTCAGGCCGGTTTTTATCCTTGGTAATATTTAAAAATCCTATTGATATGTTTTAAAGCTCAGCTACCTCCCCATTTTCATTCTCAGACATGTAGAATGTCAATAAAGTCAAATCCTCTAGCTGCTGAGACTTCCAGTCATACACAAGACAGGATTCGATCTGCAGAAACGCAGAAGCAGACGATCTATTGACGTCTGCTTCCCATTTCCTTTTTGTGTTTAAAATACTAAAGGGGGTGAAGCCATGCACGCCGCGTACCCTAAGAAAAAAATCGATGCTTGAATTAAGTACAAACAGTGTCTATAGTACGGTAAGTACGAAAATACTTTATCCAAGTACAAAATTCTTGGATAAAGTATGATTTTTTAATCCCGAAATACTCTATGCAAATCTTTTCAATCTTACTTTTAGGTTGTAATGGCTTTAAGTTTAGCCCGACTAACTCTCCAAACTGGTACACAATTTTCTTTCGTTAATTCCAGTAGTTTCTAATGTCAGCCCTAAAACATTATAGAAACAAAAGACTTCAAACAAGTGCAAAATGTTCCTAAATTGAGCCCTTAAAATTCTAAAGGCTGTTCCCAAATTGTTCTAAGAAAGGTTCTCTGTATTGAACCTAAGAAGGCAAGAAATATCCAAGGGCCATGAAGTAACCTCTTTGGTAGAGTTTTGAACGGGCGGAGCCACACACCCGATTAACATGGGGTCTCCAGGTGAGCCTCCTATCCAGTGCTAAGCCTAGAAAAGTAATGGTGTCTTTATGCGCAATTCGAGCTCCGTCCAAAGTGAGTCGAGAAGTGTTGCCCCTATATTCCATCGTGAGGCCCAACACTCAAATTCGTCGAGAAATTGTTGCTTGAAGCCAAAAAGACATTGTAGGTAAACCTTGGGGTAATTTTCTAGTCTTGACCCGTTTGTTCAAAAAATTCTTGAAAAAATATCCTCGATGGACCGCGAATTTACAAGAACTATGACGTCTTCAGATCGCGGGGGACACCCGCGGTTCAATGGTAAAAATTGTTTGAAAGTTGCATTTTTTTGTATAAAAAACAGATTGTTTTTTGCCTTAACTGTCATTTATAAATTGAAAAAATTGTTTCTGGTAAGCAAAATATTCGTTGTAAACTCTGACCACCAATCACATCGACGAAAAATGAGTTGCCCAAGTTGCGTAAATACGCTAATGAAGTTTTTCGCTAAGTCGGATGAGGAGATAATGCAATTTGTGGAAGATCACGACTGCATTTTAAAGTCAAAAACGTGTCCAAAATGCGGTTCAAAGTGCACGGCAGCGAATGGACGTTTTCGGTGTAGGAAGATAATGACCGTCCAGAAAGGAGCTCATAAGAAGCAAAAAAAAAGTGCGAGTTTTTTGAATTGGCTAAATTTTTTTTTTAAAAATCGCGCGATTTTAAAAGAACGTTTTGTCGGGGGCGAGGGCGTAAGTTCTGGTATAAGACATATTGCAATAGACATAACCATTAGATTATTGGTCTTTTAAATTAAATAGAAGTAAACCTAATGGCCATACTACTAATAGTATGTCCTAAACAATTTTTTAAGTTCACTCACTTTAATTCGATCCTGAAAGTGTTGATAGTCAAAGTGACCAGATGACCTTAGTGTGGCAAACTTAATTGAAGGATATAAATTTTAAAAAATTGTTTAGGACATACTATTAGTAGTATGGCCTTAATTTATTCATAAAGTTAAAAGACCTTTATAATCTAAATGGTTCCATGTCTATTGATCACAATAATTGATCTTATACCTAGAAACGTTGAAACGTTGCCAGTGGGCTTCAAAAGAGGGGGCAGAAATAACGCCAGGTGATATATCGCCCCCGGGCGTTATTTCACTCTAATAGTGAAATAAAGCGCGCGGTGTTATTTTACTTTCACTTTCATTCAATGTATAGCGCCATTTTCATACTAGGAAACGAAGAAAAAGTCGGTAAATAGCACATCTATACAAAAAATATAAATTATTTTTCAGAAATAATGACAGTTAAGGCAAAAAACAATCTGTTTTTTATACAAAAAAATGCAACTTTCAAACAATTTTTACCATTGAACCGCAGGGTCCCCGCGATCTGAAAGATGTCATAGTTCTTGTAAATTCGCGGTCCATCGAGGATATTTTTTTCAGAATTTTTTGAACAAACGGGTCAAGACTAGAAAATTACCAACCTTGGATATTAAGATTTGAAAGCAGTATAAACTGTGTACAAAACAGAGGTCATGAAATGTTTTAACATAGCTTTTAACAGGCACACATAACACCACTAAGGAGGCTGGTCAACTGTACAGGTGTTTTAAGAACCTCCCGGTACTCCATCATCAGAGCTGAAGCAGAGGTTTCCTCTTGCCAGCACTGCTATAACTGCTTTGGAATTCCAAAGCATCATAAGTGCACAAACCAACACCAGAACACAAATTGTCCTTGATTGCCGAACCAATGTTCGTTTTTGGTGCGCTTCTAGAACGGACGCCTTCGTTTGTCGTGATGAAGTGTGACCAGAGCGTGGAGATAAAATTTTACCAAAAAATAGAAAATCAGGGATAATTAGTCAAATACACACTTTGTTCATGCCTAATGAACGGATGTGCTAGTTTTAGAAGCAAAGGTTATGTTTTTATCAACGACAGAAGTTTGGCCGTGAACGTCGGGATTGTTTTGTAAACAGAAACTCACGAACGAAATCGTTCATAGAGGAGTCCGCTTGGACTGCGTTTTAGACCGCAGTTTTTATACTATGTACCAGAGGTAAACAGAGTGTATTAAGTTTGTGCAAAAGTATGTAACAGCCAGAGGAAGCATTTCCGACCCTATAAAGCATATATATTCTTGATCAGCTTCAACAGGCGAGTCGATCTAGCCATGTCCGTCAGTCCGTCCGTCCGTCTGTCTGTCTGTCTGTCTGTCTGTCCGCTGTCCGTATGAACAAACAGATCTCAGAGATGGTAATAGATAGAGGTTTGACATGTATGGGACATATGCTTCTTATACTTGCAGGCAGATCAAGTTTATTTTCAATTTTTGCCACGCCCCCTCTCGCCCCCGCAAATTGAAAAAACGTCATATCTCCCACAGTTTTATAGATAGAAGGTTCGTTCCTTCTGGGCATATTTAGTAATCAGAATTATTTATCGATCCGCAAAAGGAATGGAGTTATAAGGAAATCAAACATTTATGGTGGGCAGCACTTCACAGGTACAGAGTAAGTTATAGTCGTGCTTGACCGACTTTCTTTCTTGTTTTCTTAGTGTTGGCTGTGGGCACACCTAGTTTAAATTATCATGAAGACGAAAGGTTCAGATTAAAAGGTTCAAAAATTCGCAAAAATTACTAAACTCTATAAGGAGCTTAGATGTCTTTCCTCGTTTTGTGTTGAAAATACTAAAGGGGGCTTAAAAAAACAAGGGTACCTGCTCGTACTATATCAGCTATGCTCCCATTTCGCATTCGAAATCGGAAAACTTTTGAGAATGCGAAAATGGGAGACTGGCTGCATACATTGGTTACTAGTAAAATCTTTCTTTTTCCTTTTTTCCTCTTTTTGTCTGCTTGATGACCATCCTAAGGAGTTTCTGCTGACAATTCTCTGGCTTACTTTAGCTAACGAGTATCCTAACGAAAAGAAGTGAGGGACATCGTCAGTATACACTCTCTAGAAACCCCATTCATACTTACCTAGAGATTTGCCTAACGACCAGTGGGCGGTGAAATGTCTTGTCTTGACACTGATTACTCCCAGACCATCAATAAGTCAACTCTCAATCATAAGTACTAATACTAGATTGTTCAAGAACAATTCCTAAAACCACTTGACGAAACATGTATCAAAGTTTAACTGGCGGTTTTTTTATGACTCAAATATAAATTTCCCTCATAAAACTAACATAAACTGAAGCGCAGTTCATAATACAAATAATCATTGTTCGTGTTCTGTTCTGATATTGATTCCCAGCTGGTAGGAGTTCAAGTTCTCTAGACAACTCCACCACAGCCACTTATCAAATTTCACACTCGATTTGTTGTGGAACGGAACGTCGCACTGAAGACTTTTCTCAACTTTCTTTGATTTTATGGTGGGTAAGGAGAGAGTGTGTGTCGAATTTGAAAGGAAATCGATGAGCACTGTGACAGCCGCATAGTTAGGGAATACTTATTAATTTATGCGCTCATAACAATTAGAGGGACAAAAAAAGTCAAGTGGCAGCTGAGATACTCGTACGTAAGTATCTGCGATGTGAGCAACCCCTTTGTGACCGAGGGGACTCCCAGCACGTGACGTACTACACGTGTAATTCAATTTAAAGCTAGGCCTTTTGTGTGAGACTTGCATCTACCGCATTTAACCGCGGGCATATTTAATTTAATTTCAACCGTATTTAACCTAAAACCAAAACCAGTAAAGGAAACAATGCGAGTGGGTTGAACCACCCACCAATGCGTTGCGTTTTAAAAATTTATGCAATTATGAGCCGCAAATATTATTATGTAAACATACAAATACACGAAAGGGGAGTGGGGGGTAAGGTCCAGCCAACCAACACACAAATGAGCAGTCGCATGCTAGACTAGCCCTTAAGTCATTCATGTCTAAATCCTTCAAATTTGATACATGAATTGCCAGCCCGTTTCACATTGAGGCAACATATTGATAGACAATAATTTGTCTTAATGAAATTTTGCTTTTATTTATGAGATTGCCGGAACGTGTAGGAAATGTTGGCTTGGCCGGAGGGGTGGGCGGTAGACTCGACGACGTCGCTAAGAAAACAAAGACCAAGCTGCTGCTGTTGCTGCTGCCGCCCTTCAGGCAATTAGTGTAACCTTTTGGGGTTGTGGCCGGGTTTTGTTGTCGGTGTTGTTATGGTTTGCTCAGGTTTCTGAGAGCTCTCCTGTGCATAATTTATTGTTTTTCCTTCGCTATTCTGCTTGCTTCTTCTGCTGTCTGGCCGTGAAGCCCTATTTCAATTATCAGCTTTTCAACTAAATCTGTTATGTAATTGCTTTTACTTTCTGTTACCGTTGCCTTTCCATTTGCCAACCACAAAGTGAAAAGTCCGAGTGGAAATTCTCACCAAGTGGTAATGGTACCCTCCCCGCTGCGTTTTGAAAAGTGCGTGAGATTCGAAATGAGAGTGTAAAAGATTTGCCAATATCAATTGAAATTAAATTGAATTTTAAATTGGCCAACGACTGATGACTTAGCTGGAGCACATTTGTGTGAAGGGAAAAGGGCGTGGCTATGAGCAGCCACATTTGCTGGTGACAGTCCAAAGGAACCATTAGGATGAGAAATCTTATTGATGAAGTTGTACCAGGTGGGAGGTAGAGCAGGTGGATAGTTTTTAAAGTTCAAGCGAATATAATATACTCTGTGCCTGAAAATGTAAGCTCAGTGTGTATTTTGATGCTGCTGCAGCTGTCTAAGAGGTCTATAAATAATACTTATTACTTAATCTGTTTTCAAGGAGTAAGCTCAGTGTCGTCTTTTGATGCTGCTAGCAAGAAAATTTGTAAAAACTACACGAAAATCTAGTTTTTCTACACGTTTTACAGGGACTTTCAACCCGCTACGTTTGTGTAGCTTTTCTGCATGCCACGTTTAGCTTTCTCATTTCTACATGCGGCGTGTAGGAATGCTGCAAGTCTCAGTTATAAAGGCAGCCAAAAAGCGACAATGAGCTACACGTTTCGTCTATATTTTCTAAATGTAGCATTTAGCATTTGAAATCCATAGTTTTTTAGATGAAAAATATAATTTTTCTGTACTGATTTAAAGCTACATTTTCGTTAAGAATTTCTACACGGGCGTGTAGGTTTTCAATATCTAAACGGTAATGTAGAAAACCTACATTTCCGGGTGGAGTTCAGAAAGCTTAATGAAAAATGTAGAAATACTTTGAAAATAAAACGCTGATTTTCCATTGTCATGTAGCCTTTGCATTTGTCCACGCAGCATTTAACTTTTCTGCATGCCTCGTTTATTTTTTTTATTTCTACACGTTCGTTTAGTTTTTTCTAAACGCAACGTGAAGCTTTCTGTTTTCTACATTTTCGTCTGAAGTTTAGCAGGGTGAACTACGTTTCGTTTAGGATTGTCGTTTCTACACGTGGCGTGTAGCTAATTTTGTTTTCTGTGTGCACGAATCCTGTCTCAGCCGGTATTGGAGAAAAATGTTTTTTGGACAAAAGAGCTACACACACTAAGCTCACTGTTTAACATAGAGTGGGACTGGAACAACCAGACCTTATGGAATGCCAATCGCAACGCACTTTTAGCGGAGCTTAAGAGAGTTAGGCTTGTAGAACTGGTCCAGCAAAAACTAAGAAGTGAAGAGAGAATCTACAAAGAACTCGATCACACCGTTTGCAAAAATATGCACATTGAAAATTATGTAACTTTTTAAGCATCTGTATAATTGGTTTTAATTTTTATTATTATTAGCAATTTGATTTAAATAATTTCCTGTTGATTTAGCTTCAAAATTTTCGAATATCTAATGTTTGTACACTTTTATTTAAAATTGAAAATGGTTAAATATTTTTTTCATACAAATTATTTTAACCAACCTAAACTCAATTTAGTTTGTTATGAAACCAGAGCGGAAATCTATTGAGATCGTGCTACCAGAAGACATAGAAGATGCGTATGCCATATTTTTTAAGTAGGTGCTGCAGCCTTAAATGCGCGTCCTAGAAGTCATCTGCTGGTGGTTCCCGATACACTAGTAACTACCTGCTGGACGCTATGATACTAATAAAGTGACGGCTCCGCAGACAGTACGTTCGTACAGCTGACCCTAATGTGGATAGAGTATAAGAAGCTGTTAAACAAGCATAAAGAAGAAGCTACTGACCGCTATCTAGAGAACGTGACTCCTGATTTAAGCACCAACTAAGCACTTTGGGCGCTTACAAGGCGGTACAAAAAGCAACCAGTTCCTAAATTTCCCATTCGGAAGGCTGACAGGACCTTGAACCTTGAGGATAGGTTTAAGCCATTTGACTTTACATCAAATAGTCATAGAAATCGCGTCAATAATATCATTGACATCCCTGGTCAACTTGCGCTACCATCTCCCCCCATAACGCTTGAGGAGGTCAAAGATCAAATTAAGGTTCTAAACAGTAAGAAGGCTCCAGGTGAGGATGGCTTGGACAATAGAGTCTTAAAAGCTCTTCCCATCAAAGCTCTTCTCTTTCTGTTCCTTATGTTTAATGCTGCCTTGCTACTACCCTAAGTGCTGGAAAAAGCCCAAGTCGTGATGATTCACAAGCCTGGGAAGAGTCCCTCGGAGGTGGAGTCATACCGTCCTATTAGCCTTTTGTCCTCAGTGTCAAACATTTTTGAAAGATGCCTGCTAAATCGAATATTGGCACTGAACGAAGTCAGATGTAGGATCCCCCCTCCAGTTTGGCTTTAGGAAGTCGCAGCACACCTGAAACAATTAAATCGTGTTGTCAATTTTTTTTTTGATGGTTATCAAGCTAAGGAATACGTGGTGGCAGTATTTGTAGACGTAAAACAGGCTTCTGTGCAAGACTAAAAGTTTGCTTCCTCCTCAACTCTTCGAACTTGTGCGAAGTTTCCTTGATGAGAGAGCTTTCACTGTGATTCCTGACGGAGCTGAATCTAGTGTAAGGTCTATAAGAGCAGGTGTTCCTCTGGGGAGTGTACTCGGACCTACTCTTTACACGTTATTTACAATGGATATGCCAACAGGAGATACAGTTCCCATTGAGAACCCTCAAGATCTACTCCTGGCTACCTTTGCGGACGACACGGTCTTTATGGCAAGAGACTCCTGCAATTATAGTGCTACGGATATCATCCAACAATATTTATTCCGTTTTGGCAGTTGGGCTAATCGTTGGAACATAGCCTTGAATCTGGCCAAGTGTGTAAATGTTACATATACTTTACGCCGTGACATCTGCCCAGGCGTATTTTTGTATGACGAATTACTCCCGCATAAGTCAGGAGACAAATATTTGGGAGTTTACTTGTATAAAAGGTTGACTTTTAGCACACACATCAACCAGCTTAACAAGTCCCGCTATGCTAGTCCATATGTACAAGGCCATAATTGCTCCTGCCTGGAGATATGGGCTCCAAATTTATGGCATAGCAGCAAAATCCCATCTAAACAAGGTGCTAGTCTTGCCTGCGAAAATACTCCGTAAAATATCTGGAGCGCCTTGGTATATGCGGAGAATAGAAGAAGAATTAAATGTCCCGAAAATAGGTGATACTATTAATAAACAGGCTGCTGACTATTTAGACCGACCCGAACAGACTTGCCAGACGATTGTTGAGAAGACGAAGGAGGAGAGGCGTTTTTATAAGAAGACGACTAAAAAGGTTACAAATTTATGACCTCCCAACGAGATGTATCCAATAAATTACCTACTGACCTACTGAGTTACCTACTGATGATCATATTTACTGGACTTCTTACACAGAACTTTAAATTTCTTATTCCAGTTTCTAAACTCAGTGCTACACTTATTCTTTTAATTAATAATTTTACTCACTCCCTTGTAACACCTACGTGAACAGCGCTTATCACTACTTTTTTATACTTTAAGTAAGTTTTATGGATTATATATGTAAGTTGCTCCACAGTAATAATAAAATTGAAAATATAAAAACCTCAAAAAAAAAAAAAATTAAAAACAAAACTACGTGTATATAAATTGTTTATAAATTTTTTTCCTACTCTGGGACTCGATCTGCTAGGTTAGAGCCTTCTCTTAAAGATTAAAGTTTTGTTAAACACACAAACCAAAATTTACGCCATATGCCATTCATATGAACCCACTCATTAGAGGGTTTACCAGCTAGAATAACTTGTGAAATAGACTTGACAGCGAAACGCCTCTTGCCTGCCCTGAACTCAAACCAAACAAAAGTAAAAGTAAGCACGGTGACGACTCAGGCTATCACAATGAGTGAACCTCAACAAGGACTGCGACTTTATGCATCACATATCCATCCATTGCTTTGTTAACGTACTCAGGACTCTAGTAAACCTCACATCGCGTTCGCGTTGCTGTCGCTATTGTCGACATAAATGCACAATTTGCACATAAAAGCACGGGCGGGCGCACAAACATACACATACGCATACATACATACATACGTATTCAATGTACATCCGGTGGCAGGACCTACTACTCGTACAGGAACGCACCGGGCTGATGGCAGTTCGAGTTCGAGTTTTCAAGGCCCTTTGACAGTGGCGGTGTTACCTCACGGATAATACACACTTAATTGCTCAAAATGATGCGATTGTGGAGCGATGCATATGCCCAAGTAAACACACAGCACACATATGTACATACTCTTAGCCCACCCATTGAACCACCCGAACGGCGAATGGGAAGTTGGAAGCTTTTGGCGCGCTGCCTGTTGAGAGGAGGCGGCTGCTGTTGCTGCTGCTGCAACCACTGGGCAGAAGGAGTAACCCTTCGGTTCATGTATTTAAGCCACAACAAAAGACACTCGAAAGCATATCATTGGCGTTTTATGGTGAGCTGCTGCATATAAACCATAATTGCATTTAAAGCTTTTTGTATTTGTGTATGAAAACATATAAAAACGATTCTCAGCAGGCAGTCAGAGGATAAGGTTAGGCCAGGGAGACTTTCAGGTATGCTATACAGGCACTTATCAATGCGACACACACAATCAATTAGCTTAATAATACTGGCAATCTCTTTTCATTTTCCCTCCAACTAAAATTATATTTTAGATATATCGAAAATTTCACAAGACTTTGATTTTTATCCTAATTCTCTGAATCCATATACCCCATGTTCTCTCTCTCTCTCCCCGCGAACGACCCACAAAAAAGCAACCGCATTTCTGCGTTTTACTCAAGTGCCCTCTCCATACCCACTGAGCCACTCCACACTTAGACCGCTACTCTACCCCGCCGCCTTTGCTGCTCCCGTTTCCAGGGCATCGCATTGCCATTGTTTCAATTTTCTTGTTTTCATTTTGATGACCTCGCGATATTTTTAAAAATCTATAAATACGAAAAACACCAACAATGGTCTCATATTTTTATTGCATATTTTACATGAATTTGAATTTGATGCATTCATGACCCCCGGCAGCAGCATTCGACGCCGTCCAATTGTCATTCATGACAGCTGTCGATCAGCTCGAGTAGAAATGGCGGCTGAAAAGTTGTATGTTTGTGCCCAGGAGGTGGTTGCTTTTGATTCTATTGGCAGCCGCCACTCAGTTTTCAATTCTTTTTATGTGTAATTGCCACCTTTTGTTTGGCCGCATGTTTGGCATATTTTGTAAATTATATTCCCAGTGTTTGATTTGGGCATGGCATAAAATTATGGATGGCAAAGTTGTTATGTCTGATGGTAATTTGATATGATATATCTAATGATATATGCAAATTGACATTTTATTAACTGACTTGGTTTCCCATATAGATGCAAAGAAGCTGATGATAATTCTCTCAGAAAGAAACACATTCATTGCAGCAGAGAATATTTTGAAGTTGATACAGGTTAACTCATTGGATGATCTGAAGCTTAAGCACCTTCTTTACTAGCTTGTCCTTTCGTTTCTTACAAGATAGTGGAGCAGGTTCATCACTCGAATAGCATATTAAAATTCCTTAAAATGCCTCAAATCCATAAATTTAACCAAGAAATCATAGAAACACGTCCAGTATATACGAGTACAATGAGAGTTTAATCTCTTGCAACAGGTAGAATAAATAAACATAAATAGACATACTCCCGTTTTTTAAAAGTGATTATGAAGTTTACTCATCAGGTCTCCAATCACTACGCTTAACAGTACAGGCGATGGGGCTCAACGCTGAGGTGTGCCTCGTTCTGCTCGTTTTACTATTTTAAAGAGATCGAAACAAATGAAAGTTTGGGGCTTTTCGGTGGATATACCATCACTGCCTCATTCAGCTCCAATAATTTGACCAAAGATGTATGCGGTCGAGACTTTAAGCCCTCCGGTACCCAAACATAGTATCCCAGGTTTCTAATCTTGTGATGTCGGGGGCTATTAAGCAGTGCCTTAATTGCCCCAACCTCCAATGGTCGGCCTGTGCCCGGTGCGTCCTGAACTTCAAAATATTCAGACCTGAATTTTGCAAATCACAGCTGACATAGTCCTTGGCATATGGGTATATATTTTTATACTCTGTACCAAGGGTATACAGAGTTTTTTGAGTTTGAGCAAAAGTATGTAACAGGCAGAAGACAGCATCTCAGACCCAACAAAGTATATATATTCTTGATCAGCATCAACAGCCGAGTCGATGTAGCCATGTCCGTAAGTCCGTTTTCAATTTTTGCCACGCTCCCTCCCGCCTCCGCAAATTGGAAAAACGTCATATCACCCACAGCTTTATAGATAGAAGGTTCGTACCTTCGGGGCATATTTAGTAATCGGGATTCTTTATTCCGCCAAAGGAATGGTAATAGTCCAGTCAATATAGTAAGTTCACCTCGGAATTGAGATACCCAGCTGTAAGTCCGTAATACTTGTATACTGACACCCTAAAAGTTGTCTCAAAAAACCTACATATGGTAGTGTGCGCAACTATAAAATTTCAAGGGTCAAAGGTCACAAAAAATCGGTTTTTTGCGCTTTTGTAAATATCTCATTTCCTATGGGTTTTTTGCTATTTGTATTATTATAAATATTGTAGAATACAAAATTCTCTACAAATTTTGTTTAATGGAATTTTTCATACGGTGAACCGTTTTCGAGATAGAAGGTGGAGAGCGCGCGGTCACAGGATCATTTCAGGTCAACCATTGTTCTCCGGTCGAAAACCGCCATATATAGTTGATGAACTATCGATAAATCAATGATTACAAATATTTGTCAGTTTTTATTAATTATTATATTATATTTTATCATTTTTTTCCCAACTTATCCACTTTTTATTCAGTATTCATTTACTTAACAACTCTTACCTGCCCATGTAATTGCAGTATTGTTAATGAAAATATAGGAATTACGAGTATATTTGAATTTTAACCTAATTATTATTAATAACTTCTTACAAGATGAAAAAAACAAATAAATTATGAATTAATCTTTTTATTAAAAATATCATTCAATACATTTATTCTTATTAAAAGTAAAAAAAATGGAATGAAGGGTACAAAAACTACAATTTATAATTTTAATCATCTTCTTCCTCTTCATCGTCGTCTTCCGGCTGCTGGTAAATTTCAAAACTGGTCTTCATTATCGTCTTCAACGGTAATGTCGCTCTGATAAGGTAGAGCATAAGACAAGCTTGCCCATTACATCGGCCATTAGCTAAAGAGCATTGCAGGCCGCTTCCTGCATCCGCATCGCGAACCACAACCACTCCTTGCAGTTGTAGAAAATTGTGGCTTAGCAAATCTTCTGTGCAGGAGGTAAAATTGTCACGATAGGCTCCAGAAAATCGTTTCGCATTGCCCAACCCCATACCTGGGGTCTCCAAATCATGCCCTATCCAAGTTTGAACTTGATAATATACACGTTTGAAATTTTGATGAGCAGCTGCAATTTGTTGCTGAAATATTTGAAAGCTGCACAGGCTTATTAAGTTTTTTAGACTTGACGTAATGGCATATAACGAGGATGATCGAGACTTTTCATGATTT